>RYFJ01001471.1:0-616842 GCA_003991445.1 Oryza meyeriana var. granulata | reverse complement strand
TCTCAACCAAAGTGGCATTCAGCGCACAGCATTCGCAGCCTCACAACGAAGTGAGGAATCTAGTCCGCAAAAAAGCGGCGAAGTGGGATTTCACGACTCTACACGGAAAATCCCCTGGACCTTCCGAACCCCTCCAAAACTGCCTATCGGACGACTCGACCAATGAAGACCGCTCTATCTCCTCCACTAAACAAGGATACTCTGCTGGAAACCGTCCACAGGCGGGCTACCAAGAGAGGTCGTCAGCACGCCCTCAACGTGAAGACAGACGCCAAGCTGGTCAAGCAAATGGCCTGCGGTGCGTCGCTCAAACCCAAGGTGCTATCTCGGAGAGGAGATCACACAAGCTCCTCGCACCGGGATTCATCTAAGATTCTATCACCGGATTGGTGGCAAACCATTGTAGTCCGAAGAAAAATAGTATAATAGGCGACATGCGTCGACTACCACGATCTAACAAGGCTTGCCCCAAGACCCAATTTGTCTTCCCAGGATAGATCAGTCGGTAGATTTCCAACGTCCGGGTGCGACCTAACTTAGCTTCCGAGCTACTCGGTATTACCAATCAAAATTCAGCCTAGGCGTAGGAAGACTGATAACGAACAATTTCACACCGCACGTTTGGAGGTACCTACGTCATAATGCCGTTCCGATCCTGAAAAAAAAATGCGGAACAAACTAAGCACATGACAAATTTCACGATTCATGTCTGCACACTCAGATCAGTCAACGTGGACAGCCCTATGCGACAACGTAGGTATCAAGACAAGTCAAAGAAACTTCACTGACTAGAAGGAAACCTCCACAATCTTCGAAGATTCAGATATTAAACCCGAACAAGTCGCCTTTGGTGTGCCATCCGACAACAGTACTACAGTTCATCATCTCTGCACCGAGCATCCGAGCAACTGTAAAATCAACGCAATATACACATGCCATGCCCCGACTTCGAACGCAAAGCTGACGTACCTGCATGGCCGCACTCAGACCGGTTTTTCCGACGGGGCGAATCGGGTATGCCCTTTTTCAGCTACTTGAAGAAACCGGCAATTCACAATGACTCCCGAAGCCCAGCAGCCTTTGAAGATTTCAAAGTATACTTTCTATCACATCACCTCCATGTTGGCTACCTATGCCCCAAGAACCACTAATGTATATTCTGCGCCAACCTTCATGTCAAGCACGGTAACTTGGTTTGAGCATACCGAACAAGTCATCATCCAGAAAATACAAACGCCAAGTTTACCTGGTCAGCGATGCGCTGCTTCCGACTCAGAACACCAGATATCCGCTCCAACTGTTATATGCCTACTCATCACCATCGAAGTGCTGCCGTGCATATTCAAGACATCAATCACATTGCTCACATACGTCCACTCCGGGATGTCCTTCTAAATCGCAAGGCCACCACCAAATCCCAAATGGCACTCGAGCTGACTGGCAGTTCGAATCACCTTTCAGCCACACTCAATTAAACCCAAGCTCTAGACCGACTTCAGCTACCGTGACAGAAGTTTCAACTGCCTACACATAGCGAACGAGATACAGACAATGTACTCGCTTCTCTACGACCGCGCCGAGGCTGATCATAAAACATCCCCCGACCGGCGAAAACTCAAGTACTCCTACGATCCACGTTCCCGGCTTCCAACACACGTCGCCCGTACGAGGCACTTATTATGCTCTGGATTTGCATATCACTACGCATCCGTCGACGGTGTGGCAGGATTCTCAACTCGGGTACCACAATGAAAAGACTGACCTGTCTCGATATACCATGCGGCTTACTCGTCAGAGCTCGGACAAGCTAGAAAAACAATTCACGCTGAAATAACACTGTCTTCGCTCAATACAACGAATCGCGGCAGACGAGTGGCAATATGGATTCAACGAGAAGCGGTTCCCGACTGAGAATCTTTGTCGAGGCAACTCATGGACCATCCAGTAAAAAAAAACCCGGACCACAGCATCGGGAGCAACACCCTACAGACGAGGTGCTGCACATAATGTTGGGGCCCCTCTTGTCCAATTCTCCTGGACGAACAACTCCCAGACCGATCGCATCAGCCGAACAAATCAAGCATCAAGCCAAAACGTATCTACTAAGTTGGAGAAGACCCTGCTCGAACGGAGTGCATCCATAATGTCTCATGCGTTGCGCACCACCAGAAGCAAAGCAGACTCCTGCAAATCATCCACTCGGATAGTCAACCATGCGTTAGCTAGACTGTTAGTCGGAAAGCTTACAAGTAGGATTTTTCTGCACCCAAAAACAACGCAAAAAAATGTCCGCAAATACAGATGTTCCAGTTCTACGCAATACAACCAATCTCCCAGCCCAGAACTCCAAAACCATCCCAATTTCCTGCCATTCTAGTAGGAGGCTCACATGTCGGCCTTTCAACGAATAGCACCAGCAGGTTCACATGTATTCCTCGCAGTGGATAAATTCACCAAGTGGATGACGCAAAAACCCGTGGACTATAATAAGCGGCAGAGCAAGAACTTCATCATAGACTATATATAAGATTCGGGTCTAACGCATCAATCCGAACTACTCATGCACGGGCGTGGTCCAGACTTACTGCAATCGATTTTTGCATCAGATCTCATGCAATCTATGCACACCCACGGAGCACGTGCAGATCGACAGCCAATGTATGTTTACAAGCCAATGCTAATATTCGACGAACTACAACCATAATGCGGCCGGTGGTTACAAGAACTACCCATCTTTCTCGGTTCTCAAACCACGTTAGCGGTAGCAGTAATCCCCTTTCTTTCTGGTCATATGTGCTGCAGCTACTACCGAAACAGAGTCTACAGTCCAGCTCTCCGCGAGTCCAGATACCAGAAGACTCTCAAAAAATACCCGACCTGGTTCGAGATATAGTGAAGAAGCAAGATACATCGCAACATCCAGTCTGCAACGTTATCTTCAACTATTGTCAATACCACAATCAACAATCTTTCGTAGCCGCCTTGGTCCGGGATCCGTCTGAGAAAAATACAAACCACCAAACAGCAAATTATCCACTTTGGAAGGGCCATTCATATTAGCCGAGCTCATGCGCCGCGCAGGCCCTACCGAGAAGACGAAAGACCTGTCCCTCACTCAGGCAACCTTAGATTAGAAACTCGTCCTTTAATCCTGAGCTTATACTTTCCGCATGGGACAGTTTTCTACTCACTACAGCGCGTATGCATCACGAGTACTAGTCGGGGCTGACATTGATTATATGTGTTTTGTCAATGATATACTGAGACCTGTCTTACTCTATTATGACCTTACTGGACGACTTCCGTATTGCTCAGATACCACTTTCTTTCAAGTTGAACGATTTCATATTAAGTTCCGACCTAACTCGGCGCAGATAACATTCGAGTAAACTAAGGACAACTGAAGTAGCTAATCAAAAGGCTGCGCACTGCACATATATACACGATTCTTTCCACAACAAAAGTGTATAACATATCGACTACATAATATTCCTCTTACAGACCCAGGATCTCGGTGATTTATCCGCACAGTCGCCTCGCCGCCTATCAGACTCCAGGCCTTCTCAGCGGCGTCTGTCTCATTGCAACCCCTCCCGATACCTTCAATCTGCCCTCGGGAAGATTGATTTAGGGATCACCACGGGTCTGGGGCCACGCGCATCGACATGCTCATCGATGTACCTCTTCAGGCACTGTGCATCTCAAATGCGCCTCCCACTTGGGGATTTGAGCTCAGTGGTCCATAGGCAAATCCATCAGATCAAGGAGCCCTTTTCACGGACCCAAACAGGCCTCCCTGACTCCCTGAAATACCATTTATTCCTCTGTATAAAACCAATTGTCCTGGACATTGCTCTTCAGTCGTCGGTCCACTTAGTACTTGATTAGCGCTCTGAGCGCAGATGCATGATTAAAAGATTAGTTAGATCATCTCGAGACGGACCTTATCATGTATACGCCCCCACTTAGCCACGTCTTCATCCAGTTATTTTTCTTCCCGATCTGATCTGCCTCTTTTTACCGGCCTTCTCCCGTTCGAGCTCGGTGTTACCGTGTCATCAGGCCTCTAGACCTTCTCAAGCTCGTCCTTGCTTCTTCGGCCGCCTTCAGCTAGGTTCCCTCTCTTTCGGAGTACTTTCCAACTCTGCTTCGAGTTGCCACATAGTCAAAACTCAACTGCGGCCAAACACAAATGCGTCGGAACAACGCAGCTGGAAAATACACACAAGGCTTCAGCGGAGAGATGCTATTCCAAGGGATTTACCTACTAATCTTCCCGGCTTGGCCCAATTCATCCCTGAGCTGGTACAGGACAATCCTTAGCGCAGCTTCCCTCACCGGCCATTCAGCGCCCGAGCTGCTTCTAATTCCACCGAGTGGGGCGCCATTTCGATCAAATCTTGTCATCTCCATCATGCACAGCCAGCTTCTGCTCAGGAATGAGAACAAGTCAAAGCGAGTCAGTTCAAAACCAGATGACCTAACTCCACTGCAAGAATTTACCCGAAACTCCCTGGGACTCGGTGATGGCGGTGCGAAGCAGGCTTTCGCGTTCCCTTCTCGCCGCGGCCTCATCAAGCTTGAACCTCTTCGCGGTTCCATCAGGCGCCGTCCAGGTGAACGTCTGGGGAAACTTACACGGAGGAGCTTCAATCCGGGGAAGGTTCGGGATCTCCGCCGGTGGCAACGATGATGACGACGACGACCATGATGGCGACGGGGTCCTGGCCCCCACGCCGGCGTCCCCCGCGAACTCGAGGGTTGACTCGGGGGCTCCGGCAACGGCCTCGACAGCAGGCGTCGACTTAGGGGCTAGGGCAGCAACCTCAGTGACTGCCCCTTGGTCGGGCGGCACCAGCGGCCCCGCAGTCGGGACCACCTCAGTCTCCGGGACTAGGATGGCCACCGGCTCAGCGGGTGTGCTCGTAGGCGCCGGCTCGGCTGGGGCGGGCTCTTCAAGGGGAGCGGTCGGAGCGGTCTCCTTGAGATCGATATCGGCACGCTTCCTGCATGGCAAAACAGACATCAAAATACTACTGCAACAGACAAGAATGTTAGAAGATCTAGAGCAGCCTACCTCTTGGAGAACTTGAGTTTCCCGCCGGGCGATCCAGGTCCCGGTGGAGCGCTACGCCCGGTTGTCGTCCGGGTCGGCGAAGTAGTCGGCGGTGGCGTGGTGGCTAGAGGAGGCCCCATTGGTGGCGTGGCCGACTCGGGCACCCGTATGCTTGGCGGCGCCTGCTCGACCTTGTACTCGGCAGTGCTTTTGCCGGGCTCGGCAACGTCGAGCTCGGCTATACTGGTCCCAATCTGGGACTTGATCGCCTGGGTGCCACGGTGGCGGTATCCTTTATCTTCAGACTTCCTGCCACGGCACGCGGCGTCATGGCCCCCTCGCCCCGATAAAGAACAGGCTTTTTCCCCGCTCTCTTTGAATCGGGTTGGGCGGCAGGGGGGCTCCTCGGCCTCTTCTTCGATTTGATGGCTGACAACGGGCGGGAGTCCTTGTTGAACTCCTTACACCACTACAGATGATTCAATGACATATATCACACAATGCTGGATACAAGTCCACAGGCATTCAACACAGAAGAAAGACAAAGGTTACCTTGGAGCGGGGCCAAAGGAAGCTATATGCCGCGATGCGGTGCTTATCGTCTTCGGTCTCGATCACCCCATTGGAGAAGTAACCGAACAGGGTTTCGGTCACCTTGTCCTTGTTGGCCGTCTCGTGGCTTACTCGGTCGGGATCATGTTTGCCCTGAAAGTCCCAGCCGAACGCGCTCCTCAGCTTCAGCGGCTGGATATACTGAGTCAGGAAACACCGGGCCACCCAAGGCCCAGTTAGGCCAGCTTCCTTAAGCTTGTCTAATTTTGCCAGCAATTGGTGTACTTGGCCCATCTCTTCAAAGGTTGGGTCTGAAGACCAACTTGGTAAAACTACCGGTGGCAAGCCGGTGAATGGACGCAAGGAGGGAGCCAGATCTACGCAATAGAACCACTCCTTGTGCCAGCCTTTCAAGGAAGATTTCAAGGGGAGATGAAGATATGTTTTCTTCCCATCACTCCTCAACTGGAGACCAGCCCCCCCAATCACATTGATATTATTCTTGAAGGGCTAGGGTTTGATGTGGAACAGATGCCTAAAGAAATTAAAGTGAGGTTCCACACCCAAAAAGCACTCGCAGAGAGTAACAAATATGGAGATTTGAAGAATCGAGTTGGGATTCAAATTCACCAACTCCAACCCATAGAAGTCAAGGATGCGGCGGAAGAACGCAGAAGAGGGAAGGCACAAACCCGATCGAAAAAAGAAGCAAAGGCTACTGTTTTGCCAGATTGGGGGTTTGGGACCGACTCACCCTTAGCCGGCCGCCAACGGATCACCTCCTGATTGGGCAACTTCAATTGACTCTTTAGTAGCTTCAGTTTCACCGAGCCGTAATCCGAAGTCGGCCAGGCATTCCTCGGCGCACTCGCAGGATCCGAAGCTGTCGACATAGTTGGAGGCGGAGAGGTTTGGGGGAAAAGCGGTTGGGGGCTTGGAACAGACGAAGAGGACTGGAATCGCCCAAGTTCGAGCAGGGAACAGCAGCAGCAGCTAACCCTAGCCGAGCAAAAGGCAAAATTTGGGCGCGGAGACGGAAGATGAAACGATTGGCTGATTTGGGGAAGATGAAGGAATCCTTTTCTCTATCTCCATTATTTATAGAGCCTGTGCCGACTAAATGGGCTTGGGCCTACACAGTCGGTGCTGGGCCACCAAGATATGAGTTCCTACAATAGCATGCTCCATGTAGGCCGCCCGCAGGCTGAGTTGAAATTATAGCGCTGGTGCTACTAACAGGAGCTGATGAGGTAAACAGATATGCTTCATGAGAGCCTTATTGCTAAACATATATGTTTGGGTATCTGTTTTATCCACTAGGTCTCGAGGATATATCCTTACAAGGATCACAAGTTGGTCTTCATTAAAATTGGGGATGCAGGTATCTTTCTCGAGTACACCTGACCACGCTGTGGATTTATTTTCATAAAAGTGGTACTCGGCCTACACGCTTGCCAACAGTTGCCATGAGCAACATTATTCCAGCTGACATGACGCTGAAGAGTCTAACTTTCGAGTAGTGCACTACTCGGGAGAGACTATAACGTATTCTTGCTGACATGACGTGGAGGAGTCTAACCTCTGAGTGGGACGCCACTCGGGAAAGACTATAAACCCCCCTTTCCAGCTGACATGACGCTGAAGAGTCCCATATACGAGTAGCATCCTACTCGGCAAGACTATAAACACCCATTCCGACTGACATGAAGTTGAAGAGTCCTACATACGAGTAGTTCCCTACTCAGCAAGACTATAAATCATATTCCGGTTGACATGATACCGAAGAGTCTCATATACCAGTAGTAATCTACTCGGGAAAGACTTCTAGGTTAAAGATCTTTGACTTTATGTTTAATTGTCTTCACAATTAAGCACAAAGTCGGGGCTACATCTAATAGGTGCGCCTATTCGGTGCACACTATTCATATATCTACATGAAGCCCTTCATAGCCTCGCTACCAGCTGACATGAAGCAAGACTCAGGAAGAAGAAGCACTCGGATAAAAGAGTACTTGGGAGCAATGCACTCGGGAAGACTTCACCGTGGAGGATGAGCACTCGGCGTCAGCTGTGACTCATCTATGAAGGTCTCAGGGGCTACTGTGGAGGCCATAGGCCCCGGGTACCTCACCACCTACATATGGGCCACTCGGATAGAGGATGGGCCGAATTATGTTGTTAGAGATAAGATAGCACCCGGCAGACTTTGCCTTGTACGATAAGGAAAACAGAGTCTTAGTTGGATAAGTTTCTATCTCTAAGAAGGAAATCCCTTGGCCGTATCCGGCTGGGATCCTCATCTTGTACCCCTATCCCCTAGTATATAAAGGGAGGCAGGACGCCCCATGAGGGCAAGGAAGATCATTGATCAACACAACCCATCAGAGGAATAACACCACAACTGGACGTAGGGTATTACCTCACATCGAGGGCCTGAACCAGTATAAAATCTCTTTACGTTCCTCTGCAATCCACCGAGTTTTCCCTTGCCGAGTAGCCCTATAGTTCTATTGCCGGTGTAAAACATCAACAGATTTTATACTGGTTCAGGCCCTCGATGCGAGGTAATACCCTACGTCTAGTTGGGATGTATTCCTTTGAGGATTATGGTGGTGGTTTTGATGAACTCTTGATCATCTGCCCTCATGGGGCGCCCTGCCTCCCCTTATATACCGAGGGACAGGGGTACAAGGTAGGAATCCCAGCCGAATACGGCCAAGAGATTTTCTTCTTAAAGATACATCTTACCCGACTAGGACTGTATATTCATTTTTTTACATGGCAAAGTCTGCCGGGTGCTACTATATCTCTAATTACAAGTCTCGGCCCATCCTCTGTCCAAGTGGCCCATATGCTTGTGATGAGGTACCCGGGGCCCATGGCCTCCACACGGTCTTCTCCGACTACTAGGAAACAATTGCTTCGACGTTTGATTTGTTCGGCTTGAATGCGATCTTCTAGGAGTTCATCATCCAAGAGGAATTTGAGGATTGGAGTCCGCTAATCTTAAGGTATGATTAGTACTTCATCTATTGCTGGGGTAGGTTCAGCCCTCGACTGTTCAGGCACTGGTTTCTTCTTGATTGATGGCTCCAGTAGTTGTTTGACGAAAATCCCAGTCGGGACCACTTCTCTCTTGGACCCCATGTTAGCCAGTTTGTCTGCAGCATCGTTGTATTGTCGTAGGACGTGGGTTATCTCCAGCCTGTCGAACTTGTTTTCTAGCTTTCTGACCTCCTGACAGTACGCCGCCAGGGTATCGTCGAGACATGTCCAGTCTTTCATGACTTGGTTCACCACAAGTTGAGAGTCTCCTGGCACAACCAGTCGGCGGATGTCGAGTGATATAGCAATGAGGAGCCCGTGGATGAGTGCCTCATACTCGGCGACATTGTGGGAAGCTGGAAAGTGAATTTGGAGAACGTACTTGAGTTTTTCACAGGTGGGTGACGTCAGTACGACGCCGGCCCCGGCGCCACCGATCCGTAGAGAACCGTCGAAGTACATTGTCCAGTACTCTAGCTTGTCTGTTGTTGTAGTCGTCTAAACTTCTGTCCATTCAGCCACAAAGTCGGCTAGAGCTTGAGATTTGATTGCTGTCCGTGGCTAAAAGGTGATGTCGAACGCCACCAACTCTAGCGCCCATTTAGCGATTCGGCCGGTGGCCTCGCGGTTGTGCAGGACGTCCCTGAGTGGATACGATGTGACCACCATGACTTGATGCGACTAGAAATAGTGCACCAGCTTCCGGACAGTGATGAGTAGGCCGTATAGCAGCTTCTGGACCTAAGGATATCTCATCTTTGAGTCGGCTAGGACCTCGTTGACGAAGTGGACTGGCCGTTGAACTGTTTGTATATGATCCGGTCCGGATTGCTTGACCACCAACACCGTGCTGACTACCTGAGTGGTTGCCGCCAGATATAACATTAATGGCTCTTGGGGCATGGGTGATGCCAACACTGGTGGTGATGTGAGGAATTTCTTGAAGTCTTCGAAGGCTTGCTGGGCTTTGGGAGTCCATTTGTGGAGGCCATAGGCCCCAGGTACCTCAAGACAAGCATATGTGCCACTTGAATAGAGGATGGGCCTAACCTTGTAATTAGAGATATGATAGAGCCCGGCAGACTTAGCCTTATACGATAAGGAATATACAGTCCTAGTCAGGTGGGTTATATCTCTAAGAGGAGATCCCTTGGCCGTAGTCCGATTGGGACTCCTACTTTGTACCCCTATCCCCCAGTATATAAGGGGAGGCAGGGCGCCCCCTGAGGGCATATAGAGATTCATCAGAATCATACATCCTCAAAGGAATACACCACAACTGGACGTATGGTATTACCTCTCATCGAGGGCCTGAACCAGTATAAACCTTTCGTGTTCCTTTGCAGTCCACCGATTTTCGATCCGACGAGTAGCCCAATATTCATATTGCCGGTATAAAACATGGATAGTTGGCGCGCCAGGTAGGGGCTTCGCCGAGATCAACTTCAACAAGCTCGATGGATTCGACAACCGGAGTGGATGGCGACAAATTCTCCCCTGGAGACACGATTACATTCGGAAGCCTCGACTTCATCGCCGACCGGCTCGGCAACCTCACCTTAGCTGAGTTAGACCAGGTCCGATTGGCCGAGGAACTGGCCAACTCCGCGCCAGTCGGCCCACACTGACGTTACATCAACCCTCGTCGATTTGCTGTGGCAATCTCCTACTTCACCGGGTCTCGGGACAACTCTCTCCTTCGGCGTTCAGCTTGGACTCAGCCTTGTACTGGCCCGGGTCAGGCTTGGAAGGGGAGAGATCGTCAATCTCCCATGCAGACTCGGCGACGCCGCGGACATCTACAATCTACATTCCACGCGACAGACCTGATCCTCTACGATTTAGTTCGAACATGGCTCAAAGCCGTTCCAGATTGGATCTAGGGAGGTCGGAGTCATCCTTACCCCAAAAAACTACTCGGATTCCAACTCCAAGTTGGACAATAGTTCGAACACCAGTTTGGACACCAGTCTGGCAAGCTTCCTTCTGCCTCGAGAAATCTTCATGGCTTCAACCCCACCACCGGAGGTGCGCTAAGTACAAGAGCAGCAAGAAGAGGAGGCCCGCCGACTGTGGCAACAGGAGGAGGCTGAATGCTAGGCTCGCAACGACGAGCTATGCAAGGCTGGGTGAACCACTCAGCAACAAATCCTCCAGACTAGAGTCGGCGACCACGACGTCTTCGTCATGCCACAACAGAACGTCGTGGCCGCTGCAACCCTACTGGACATACTCTAGCTCGGGCCTGATCACCAGGCCACCCCTACTATAGCGAGGATCAAAGCCATGATTACAGCTGCCGCATGTCAGCAGCACTAGCAGTCGGGTGATACACTTATACCGACCAACCGGTCGGGTTCTCTAGCAGCGGTCTCGTCTGCATCAGCACGACGCCAAGCGGCCGGCTCAAGTCAGCCGCGTGCGGAGTCACACCAAACATCTCTCGGCAACACAAACAACAACAATCGGCGGCGTCCCCAGAACAATTGCCAGTTCAACCAAGATCTCCAAGTTCGTCTGCAACGTGATCTCCGCCAAGACATCAATGCTCGGCGCCGCCAATACAAAGACGATGAGCGCTGCCGACTGGAGGACGAGTATGAGCGTTTCGGTCTCCACCACGAGAGGTTTAACCATCGCGGTCGGAGCCGGAGCCCTCACGAAGATGAAGGCATACCAGCCTTCACACAGGAGCTACAAGACGTCAACTGGCCGTTGGGCTTCAAGCCTACAGGAATCAAAAAGTACGACGGCAAGACTAACCTTGAGTCCTGACTCACCGTATATACTCTGGCAATTCGAGCTGCCGGAGGTGACCACAAAGCCATGGCTAACTACCTCCCGGTCGCCCTGGCCGACTCAGCGAGGACATGGCTAACAGGGCTCCCGAGGCAATCCATTGGCTCCTAGGGGGAACTTTGGGAACGCTTTATAACCAACTTCCAGGGGACTTACGAGCGGCCATCTTCCGAGCACGATCTCTATCAGCTGCACCAGAGGAAGAACGAGTCTCTACGTGATTTCATCAAAAGGTTCTCCGAGAAGCGTAACTCGATCCCAATGATCAAGGACGAGGTCGTCATCACCGCCTTCCTCAAGGGAGTCAAGGACGCCCTGTTCATCGTAAAATTCACTCGGAAGCCCCCAACCTCTTTTAGGGCTGTCGATGTTTTATACCGGCAATATGATTATAGGGCTACCCGGCGAATGAAAACTCAGTGGATTGCAAAGGAACACAGAGAGATTTTATACTGATTTAGGCCCTCGATGTGAGATAATACCCTACGTCCAGTTGTGGTGTTATTCCTTTGAGCATTTGTGTTGATCTATGATCTTCTGCCCTTAGGGGGCATCCTGCCTCCCCTTATATACTGGGGGACAAGGGTACAAGGTAAGAGTCCCAGCCGGATACGGCCAAGGGATCTCCTCTTAGAGAGACAATTTACCCAACTAGGACTGTATATTCCTTATTGTACAAGGCAAAGTCTGCTGGGTGCTACTATATCTCCAATTACAAGACTCGGCTCATCCTCTATCCGAGTGGCCCATATGCTTGTGATGAGGTACCCAGGGCCCATGGCCTCCACAGTCGCCCCTGAGACCTTCATAGTTGAGTCATAGCTGATGCCAAGTGCTCATCCTCCACAGTGAAGATTGCCTGAGTGCATTGCTCCTGAGTACTCTTTGTCCGAGTGCTTCTTCTTCCCGAGTCCCATTTCATGTCAGCTGGTAGCGAGGCTATGAAGGGCTTCATGTAGATGTATAAATAATGTGCACCGAATAGGTGCACCTATTAGGTGTAGCCCCCGACTTTGTGCTTAATTGTGAAAACAATTAAACATAAAGTCAAAGATCTTTAACCTTGTAGTCTCTCCCGAGTAGTATACTACTGGTATATGAGACTCTTCGGTTTCATGTCAACCGGAATATGATTTATAGTCTTGCCGAGTAGCATGCCACTCGTATATGGGATTCTTTAGCTTCATGTCAGCTGGAAAAGGGTGTTTATAGTCTTTCCCGAGTGGTGTCCCACTTGGAAGTTAGACTCCTTAGCGTCATGTCAGTTGGAAAGAATATTTATAGTCTCTCCCGAGTAGCGCACTACTCGAAAATTAGACTCTTCAGCGTCATATCGGCTGGAATAATATTGCTCATAGCAACTGTTGGCCAAGCATGTAGGCCGAGTACCACTTTATGAAATTAAATCCATTGCGTGGTTAGGTGTACTTGAGAGAAATATCTGCATCCCCAATTTTAATGAAGACCGGCTTGTGATACTTATAAGGACGTATCCTCGATACCTGGTGGATAAGACAGATACCCAAACACATGTGTTCAGCAATTATGCCTTCATGAAACATATTTGTTTACCTCATCAGTTCTTGTTGGTAGCACTAGCACTGCGATTTTAACACAGCCAGCAAGCGGCCCACATTGAGCGTGCTACTGTAGAAACTCATATCTTGGTGGCCCAATACTGACTGTGTAGGCCCAGGCCCACGAATCGGAAATGGCTCTATAAAAGGCGGGGAGAGAGAGAAAAGATTCCCTCATCTTCTCCAATCCTCCAATCATTTCGTCTTCAGCTTCCGCGCCAAAATTTCGCCTCCCGCTTCGCTAGGGTTCGCCATTACTCGCTCTTCCCCACTGAAACTCAGGCAATTCCGCTCCTCCTCATCCATTCCAAACCCCCGACGGCCTTTTCCCCAAATCTCCTCGCCCCCAGCCATGCCGAGAGCATCGGAGATCCCAAAGGTGACCGATGAGGTGTGGCCGACTTCAGATTGTGGTCGGTCCAAGCTGGAGCGATTGGAGAAGCAGTTGAAGTTGTAGAGCTGCGATGTCGTCCACTGGAGTCCAGCTGAAGGGGAAACGGTTCTGGAGCCCCACTAGGGTGAGACCGTTGTTTTCGCCTCTTTTTTCCACCGGGGTCTTTCTCTCCCTTCTTCCGAGTTCTTCCGCCAGCTCCTCGCTTTTTATGAACTCGAGTTGGTGAATCTGAACCCCAACTCGATTATGCAAATCTCCCTTTTTGTGACTCTTTGTGAGTGCTTCCTGGGTGTGGAACCCCATTTGAATCTCTTTAGATATTTGTTCCATATCAAGCCTCAGCTCTCCAAGAATAAAGTCCAAGTAATTGGGGGGGCCGGCATCCAACTCAAGAACGAGATGGAGAAGACTTATATCAATATCCCTCTGAAATCTTCTCTCAAAGGCTGGCATAAGGAATGGTTTTACTGTTCCGATCTTGAGCCAAGCCTTCCCCCTTTCATGGGTTTGCCCTCGGTGGTCATCGCCAAGTGGTCGTCTTTGCCCACCTCTGAAGAAATGGGGTAGGTCCACAAACTTGCTGGCAGGATTGACAAGCTAAAGAAAGCCGGGTTGTCTGGTCCATGGGTGGCCAGACGTTCCTTGACTCGGAGCATGAGGCCACTGAAGCTGAGGTGCCACTTTAGCTAGGACTACAAGGGAAAAGGGGATCCCAGCCGAGAATGTGCTGATCTGATAGACAAGTACAAAGTGACTGACACCCTGCTAGATTTCTTTGCCAGCGGGGTAGTCGAAACTAAAGATACAGGGCGATCTATGGTGGCTTACAACAGGAAGAGGCCGCGCCCAAAGGTAACCCTTACCGATGTTGTCTTGTGGTTCATCTGTGATGGATACTTGCAGATTATACGCCTAGATTGGCTCCAAAATGTGTAAAATATATTGTTGAAGTGCTTGCAATCATGTGAGGAGTTTGATGACGACTCCCGAACGCTGTCGGCCATGAAGTCGAAGAAGAGGCCGAGGACTCCTTCTGCTGCCCAGCCCGACTCCAAGAGAGCGGGAAAGAGACCTGTTGTAGATCAGGGCAAGCAGAAGGTTATGACGCCGAGTGCCGCAGCCATGAGTCTAAAGATAAAAGACACCGCCGGCACAGCCCCCAGGCCGCCAAGTCCTAGGCTAGGACCAGCGCAATCGAGCTCATCATCATCGAGCCCAATACGAGTGCTGTCGAGTACAAGGCCAAGTCCATCGCTGCCAAGCTCAGTAACATCGAGCCCAAGAATGGCCCCGCCGAGTACCCAGGCACCCCAGCTAGCCACACCACGAGCGGGGACGACCAGGATAGGATCACTGCCACCGACCACCGTGCCCTCAGGCCCAACAGCTAGCGGCCCTCCAGTGCCCATCCCCAGATCACCCGGACAGCGGCTTAAGTTCTCCAAGAGGTAAGTTGCACTGGGTCTTCTGAAAATCTTGTTTGGCACGGTAGCATATTGATGTTTTGACTCGATATGTAGGAAGCGGGCAGACATTGATCTCAAGGAGACCGCTCCGGTTACCCCCGTCGTCGAGTCAGCCCCAGCTGAGCTAGCGCTAGCGAGCACACCTGCTGAGCCGGCGGCGGGCCCAGTTGTAGAAACCGAGACCATCCCGACTTCAGGGCCGCCGACACCGACCGACCAAGGGGCAATTGTTGAAGCTGTCGCTCCAATCCCCGAGCCAGCCCCCGAGGCCCCAGAGGCTGCCGAGGTGAGGGCGGGGACCCCGTCGCCGACCTCATCGCCGTCATCGTCGTCGTCGTTGTCTTCGTCGTCGTTGTCATCACCGCCTTCAGAAAGGCCAGATCTCCCCAGGCTCGAAGCGCCTCCCCGCAAGTTCCCGAGGACGTTCCGTTGGACAGCCCCCGACGGAACCGCGTGGAGTTACAAGCATGATGAGGTCGCAGCGGAAAAGGAACGTGAAGACTTGCTTCGCACCGCCATCGCTGCGTCCCAGGGGATTAAGGTATAAATCTCATCGTATCGGAATCTTGGTAGTCTTCCTTGCACGAGTGTTCTGATGTTTGACTTCGCCTTGCGCTATTTCTCCCTGAGTAGAAACTGGTTGACCGCTCGGAGAGGATGAACGAGGTCCTGACCCGGGTTGCCCCCTAGCTCCAAGAATTGGACCAGCTCCGGGCTTTGAAAGCCGAAGTAGAAGGGCGCAGCCAGGAGAGGGAATCTTGGCTGAGGGAGGCCGTTAATTAGCTCAGGACTGAGAATTGGGACCAAGCCAAGAAAATTGGAAGTACGTCTCCCGAACGTCTCCCTGACTAATCCCTTAGCATATTTCTCCAACTGTGTTGTTTTCCGACTGCCCAGTTGTGTCTTGACTACCATGTTGAGTGCTTGACTATTATGATGTGCAGCCCTCGAAGCCGAGCTGAAGACCCGAACAGAGGAGAAGTCCAACTGAAGGAGGCCGAGAAAGCCAAGGCCGGGGTCGAAAAGGACAAGTCCGACCTGACAAAGGCCGTGGCCGAGCTTGAGAAAGAGAAGGCCGACTTGAAGAAGGCCAACGCCAAGCTCGAGAAGGAAAAAGTAGAATTGGAGAAGGCCAAAGCCAGGTGGGAGGCCGACTACGAAAGTAAGTCTCTGCACTGACAATGATCTTAACCAATCCATTAAGCACTTCGTCTGCAGTTTGCCTGACAAATTTACTTGTTGGTGAACCCGGGTAGCTGCTAGAGCCAATGCCCAAATCCAATTTCAGGCTTTTGTAGAGGAAATAAAGGTCGTCAAGGAGTCACGGGAGATCCTTGCCGAGTCTGTGAAAGGGCTCCTTGACGTGATGGATCCTCGCTATGTGGGAACCAGCTCCAACATGGTGTCTCAGGTGCAGGCACGCCTTAACGACGCACCGAGTATCCTGAAGAGGTACTCGGATGAGCGTACCATTGTCGGCGTAGCCCAAACCCTGGCAATGACCAAGTCCATCTACCCTAAGGCAGACATTGAAGTCATCGGGGAGGGATTCGCCAAGGAGACGATACCTGAGGAGGCGTTGGAGCTGATAGCCAAGGCGAGGCCAACTAAGAGGTGATCACCCGAGACCTGGGTATGTAAAAATAGTCCATCATGCAGTCGGTGCATATAAACTTTTGTAAAGACATGTGTAAATGTATGTGCGATGCCACCAAGCTCTAAATTATTACTCAGTTGTCATTAGCTTTACCCGACTATATAGTCTATGCCGGGTTAGTCCATAGGAACGTAATAAAATTGTTCACTGCATAAAGCTGTACTCGAGCAAACATGACAAAGTCATTGCAAAACTTCATAACTTAAGTAAAACAGGCTCGTATATTATTGACAAAATGCATATAATACATGTAGCCCCCGACTCACTACTTGGTTGGAACAAGCGGTGTAGTGAGTCAGAGAAAAAATGTACACATGGGATGTAAAAAACTCAGATATAGAAAGGACGTAGCTATTCTATATTCCATGAGTTGCTGACGAGGGCACCGTCTTCGGTCTTCAGTCGGTAGGTGCCTGGCCGAGTAACCTCAGCGATAATGAATGGCCCTTCCCAAACTGGGGATAGTTTATGCCTGTCTTTAGTGGTTTGTATTTTTCTCAAGACGAGATCTCCCACCAAAAAGGCGCGGCCACGGACATTGCGGTTGTGGTAGCAACGCAGGCCTTGAAGATACCTTGCCGACTGGATTATTGCGATTTTTCTTGCTTCTTCCAACTGATCTAGTTCGACCAATCGGGTATTATTTGAAGTGTCTTCTGAGTAAGCCCGAACTCGTGGAGAGCCGAACTCTAACGTGGTTGGTAGCACAGCCTCGGCACCATAGACCAGAAAGAAAGGGGATTGCCTTGTTGCCTGACTAACCGTGGTTCATAAAGACCAGAGAACAGATGGGAGTTCTTGTACCCACCAGCCCGCGTATGGTTGTAGTCGGTCGAATATCCTGGCCTTGATACCATGTAAGACCATACCATTGGCGCGTTCAACCTGCCCATTGCTCCGCTGGTGTGCCACAGACGCATAGCAGATCTTAATGCCGAAGTCGTCACCGAAATCTTAAAACACGCCGCCCGTGAACTGAGTACCGTTGTCTGTGATGATGCGGTTAGGGACCCCGAATCGGTATAATATGCTCATGATGAAGTCCTTTGCTCATGCAGCTGTTATGGTAGCAATGGGTTTTGCCTTAATCCACTTCGTCAATTTATCCACTGCGATGAACAAGTGTGTGAACCCTCCTAGCGCCTTCTTGAAAGGCCCGACCATGTCAAGCCCCCATACTGCAAAGGGCCAAGAGATTGGGATTGTTTGGAGTTCTTGGGCTGGGAGGTTGGTTTGTCTTGCATAGAACTGGCAACTCTCGCATGTGCGAACAATGTCTTTGGCGTCTGTTACTGTTGTTGGCTAGAAAAATCCCTGCCGGTAAGCCTTTCCGACTAACGTCTTGGATGCGGCATGGTTGCCACATATGCCCAAGTGGATCGATTGTAGGATCTGCTTGCCCTCCGTGGTGGTGACGCAGCGCATGAGGACACCGGATGCACTTCTTCGGTATAGGTCTTCTCCGACGACTAGGAAACTCTTGCTTCAACGTTTGATCTGTTCGGATTGACTGCGATCTTCTGGGAGTTCATCGTCCAGGAGGAATTTGAGAACAGGAGTCCACCAGTCTTGACATATGTTCAGTACTTTGTCTGTTGCCGAGGTAGGTTCGTGTCCCGACTGCTCTGGCACTGGTTTCTTCTTAACTGATGGCTCCATAAGTTGCTCGACAAAGATCCCTGTTGGGACCGCTTCTCGCTTAGATCCCATGTTGGCCAGTTCGTCTGCAGCATCATTGTATTGTCGTAGGACATGTGTTATCTCCAGCCCGCCGAACTTGTTTTCTAGCTTCCGGACCTCTTGACAGTATGCCGCCATTGTGTTGTCAAGGTATGTCCAGTCTTTCATGACTTGGTTGACCATGAGTTGAGAATCTCCTCGCACAACCAGTCGGCGGATGCCGAGTGATATAGCAATGCGGAGCCCGTGGATAAGCGCTTCGTACTCGGCAACATTGTGGGAAGCTGGGAAGTGGATTTGGAGAACGTACTTGAGTTTTTCACCAATAGGGGATGTCAATACGACGCCGGTCCCGGCGCCGCCGATCCGTAGAAAATCGTCGAAGTACATCGTCCAGTACTCTAGCTTCGCTGTTGATGTAGGCATTTGAACTTCTGTCCACTCGGCCACGAAGTCGGCTAGAGCTTGTGATTCGATAGCTGTCCGTGGCTGAAAGGTGATGTCGAACGCCATCAACTCGAGCGCCCATTTAGCGATTCGGCCGGTTTGCAGGACGTCCCCGAGTGGATACGATGTGACCACCGTGACTTGATGTGCTTGGAAATAATGCACCAGCTTCCGGACAGTGATGAGTAGGCCATACAGCAGCTTCTGGACCAGCGGATATCTCATCTTCTAGTCGGCAAGGACCTCGTTGACGAAGTAGACTAACCGTTGAATCTTTTGTATGTGACCCTGTTCGGATTGCTCGACCACCAGCATCGTGCTAACTACCTAAGTAGTTGCTGCCAGATACAGCATTAATGGTTCTTGGGGCATTGGTGACGCCAACACAAGTGGTGATGTGAGGAATTTTTTGAAGTCTTCAAAGGCTTGCTGGGCTTCAGGGGCTACTGCTGTGGAGATTGCGTTGATGTCGTGTGCTGTTAGCTTCTGCTTCTATTTGGACTCATACGCTGATGGCCCTCCGAAGATGTGATTGAGCTCGACCTGGGGATCTTGAAAATCGTTGGCCAGGTCCTGATCTAGATTGTCTTTGCCCTTGTCGGCGCCAGATGATGAAGCCTGCTCGGAGGCAAACTTCTTGAGCATGAAGCAGTCTTTGGCTGCGTGCTTGCCTTTAGGGTGGAAGGGGCATGGCTCGTTCATGACTTTCTGGTAGTCATTGTTTCATGGGGGCCGTGACCAAGTTCGCTCCATGTTGGCCACCTCGTTGTCCGACTTCCGCTTGCGGCCGCCGGTCTTGTTTTGCGATGGCTCGTTGTCGGCTTTTGCCTTCTGGTCCTTCTGCCGAGACTCCTTCTTCTCGTCGGGGGCCTCCGCGACGCCTCGGCCGAGTCGGCGTATTTGTTTCCCATATCGAAGAGAGCCCTAACAGTGGCCGGAGGCTTCCGAGTGAATTTTGCGATGAACGGAGCGTCTTTTACTCCTTTGCCGAAGGCGGCGATGACAACCTCATCCTTGATCATTGGGATTTGGTTGCGCTTCTCAGAGAACCTCTTGATAAATTCATGTAGAGACTCGTTCTTCCTCTGGTGCAGTTGGTATAGATCGTGCTCAGAAGATGGCCTCTCGTAGGTCCCCTGGAAGTTAGCGATGAACCGCTCCCTGAGTTCTCCCCAGGAACCGATCGACCTCCTCGGGAGCCCGGTTTGCCATGTACTCGCTAAGTCGGCCAGGGTGACCGGGAGGTAGTTAGCCATGGCTTTTTGGTCACCTCCAGTAGCTCGGATTGCTAGAGTATATACAGCGAGCCAGGATTCGAGGTTGGTTTTGCCGTCGTATTTCTCGATCCCCGTAGGCTTGAAGCTAGGGATGAAAACGGTCGGAAACGGTCGAAAACGGTATTACAATATAGAAAACGAAAATGGTCGGTACGGGATTTTTCTATATTTTAGTAAATAATGAGGACAAAAAATGGTTGAAAATGATTGTGAAACCAATTGAAAATGACAATTTTTTATGTTTTGCCAAATTCGAAAACGGTCGAAAACGGTATCATAATATACAAAACGAAAACGGTCGGTACGGGATCTATCCCGTTCAGTTTCATCCCTACTTGAAGCCCGACGGCCAATCAACGTCCCGTAGCTCATGGGTGAAAGCTGGAATGCTTTCATCTTAGTGAGGGCTCTGACTACGACCGCGGCGGTTAAACCGCTCGTGGTGAAGACCGAAACGCTCGTGCTCATCCTCCATTTGGTGACGCTCGTTCTCTTCGCGTTCGCAGCACCGATGTTGACACCGAAAATCACCAGCAGTGTTGGGAACGAGCCTGTGATATGGTTCGGCGCACTAGACACGCGAAGGCCTAGGAGATTTGCTTAACTCCAGTGTAGGTCCTAAAATTCGAGGTTCGTAGGCGTGCTAGTCAATTTGACCCTGCAATTGACAAGGCGATAGAAAATATTAGATCAATGAGCCAATCGGCTGAAAGCCGAATTGGACTCGTCTTATCGGCTGATTGCCGATATGGACTAGAGCACTTATACATCGACTGGAAGCCGATGATGGCATAGATGGACAAAATAAATAAACCATGTAGCTAGGGAATCAATAGCAATATAAATAAATAAACTAGCCGATTACTGATATAACGTGTATCGGCTAGAAAGCTGATGACAGTGTAGCGTGCCAAAAACATGTTGAACAATGCAGTTGGCTTTAACTAATAAAAGATAACCTATCGGCTAGGCACTCCGATAGAACATTGCATGGACACCCATCGGCTTAACAAGGATAAATCTATCATTATCAATCTAGTAGTTCAAACTTAATTGATGCAGCACAGATTAATAACGGTAAAAGAACCTCGATGAGCCGATAGATCTGATGCAATCGTGATGTAAAATAGGATAACTTATTGGCTATACATCCCGATAAGACGCTTGCATAAAATCTATCAACCTAGCAGGAATAATTTATCGCTAGCAGTTTAGTAGGTCAGACCTAACCGATGCAGCACAAACTGATGATAAATTACACCCAGTAAGCCAATAAATCTATGCACGCGTGATGTGATATATCTATTCGGACTATGAGATCAAACCTAACTGATGCAGCCGTAGATAGAACAGATATATCGTGGTAAGCCGACTATCGTGAACCGACTAGAATATCGGACCTAACCAAGGAAGTCCTAGCCGATATGGTAGACGGGGTAACAAGACTTACCCTCTCGCAGGAGGTCGAACTTAACCGATGCAGCCCGGCTCGAGAAGCAAGAACCCGTTGAAAGAGGGTGGTGATGCGCCGAAGTTGTATTGATCTTTGTGATATTTTACATGGTCCCCGGGCATACATATTTATACCCCGAGTTGATACAGTCCTGATCGGATACGAAACAGGAGTTTCCTATCTATAAAAGGAAAATTAACAAGCCCTGATCGGACACGAGATCAGGTTTCCTAAAAAATTATTATCTCTGCCTAATTACAGATAAGATATTTAACTGCCTTACCGTGGTCTTCACGATCCTTTCCCAAACTCGGCTTCCTCTAGATTAATCCCCGCTAATTGACTGTGATATTTCCTTAACCGAATTTAATAAAGAACCGCACCAAATTTTGGCGTTAATAGCCGAGCGTTGATGTTGTGGCGGAGGTCACGTTGTAGATAGACTCGAAGGTCTTGGTTGAACCGGCGGTCGTTCTGGTGACGCCGCCGATCATTGTTATTGGTGTTGCTGAGTGATGTTTGCCATGACTCCTCATATGGCTGACTTGAGCCAGCCGCCCGGTGTCGTGCTGATGTAGATGAGCTGCTGCAGGAGAACCCGACCAGTTGGTCGGTACAAGTGTGTCGCCTGACTGCTGGTGCTGCTGACAGGTAGCAGCTATAATCATCGCCTTGATCCTGGCGATAGTCGGGGTGGCCCGGTGATCAGGACTGAGCTGGAGTGTGTCCAGCAGGGTTGCAGTGGCCATGACGTTTTGTTGTGGCGTGACGAAGACGTCGTGGTCACCGACTTTGGTCTAGACGATCTGTTGCTGAGTGGTTCGCCCAGCCTGGCATAGCTTGTCGTTGCGAGCTCACGGTCAGCTTCCTCCTGTTGCCGTAGTCGGCGTGCCTCCTCTTGCTGCTCCTCTTGTAGTCGGCGTACCTCTGGTGGAGGGGTTGAAGCCATGAAGACCTCACGGGGCAGAAGGAAACTCGCCAGACTAGAGTCCGAACTGGTATTCGAACCGTTGTCCGATCTAGAGTCAGAGTCCGAGTAGTTCATTGGTGCAAGAACGACTCCGACCTCCCTAGATCCAATCTGAAACGGCCTTGGGCCGTGTCCAAACTGAATTGCAGGGAATCGGGTCTGCCACGTAAGATGTAGATTTGCAGCGTTACTGAGCCCATGCGGGAGATTGACGATCTCTCCCCTTCCTAGCCCAACCCGAGCTAGCTCAAGGCCTAGCGCTAGTCGGACACCGAAGGAGAGAGTTGTCCCAATGCTTAATGAAGTAGAAGCTTGCCACAATAGATTGGTGACGGTGGCTGTGACGTCTTGTGGGCCGATTGGCGCGGAGTCGGCTGGTTCCTCGGCCGGTTGAATTGGATCTGAGTCGGCCAAGGCGAGGTTGCCGAACATGTTGGTGATGAAGTCGAGGCTTCCAAACGAAATTGTGTCCTCAGGGGAGAATTTGTCGCCATCGACTCCTGTTGTTGGATCCATCGAGGTTGTTGATGTAGATCTCACCGAAGGCCTCTACCTGGCGTGCCAACTGTCAATGTTTTATACCGGCAATATGATTATAGGGCTATCCAGTGGATGGAAACTCGGTGGATTGCAAAGGAACACAGAGAGATTTTATATTGGTTCAGGCCCTCGATGTGAGGTAATACCCTACGTCCAGTTGTGGTGTTATTCCTTTGAGGATTTGTGTTGATCTATGATCTCTGCCCTTAGGGGGCGTCCTGCCTCCTCTTATATACTAGGGGGCAAGGGTACAAGGTAAAAGTCCCAGCCGGATACGGCCAAGGGATCTCTTGTTAGAGATACAATTCACCCGACTAGAACTCTATATTCCTTATTGTACAAGACAAAGTCTGCCGGGTGCTACTATATCTCTAATTACAAGATTCAGCCCATCCTCTATTTGAGTGGCCCATATGCTTGTGATGAGGTACCCAGGGCCCATGGCCTCCACAAGGGCTCTCTTCGATATGGCGAATAAGTACACCGACTCAGACAAGGCGGTCGCTAAGGCCCTTGATGAAAAGAAAGAGCCCCGGCAGAAGGATCAAAAGGCTAAAACTGACAACGAGCCATCACAGAACAAATTCGGCAACCACAAGCGGAAGTCGGAAAACGTGGTGGCCAATGTGGAGCGGACTCGGTCGCGACCCCCAAGGAACAATGAGTACCAGAAGGCTATAAATGGGCCTTGCCCCTTCCATCCCAAGGGAAAACACGCGGAGAAGGACTGCTTCATGCTCAAGAAGTTTGCTTCCGAGCAGGCTTCATCATCTGGCGTTGACAAGGACAAGGACAAGCCAAATTCAGGCCCGGCCGACGATTATCAAGATCCCCAGGCCAAGCTCAACCTCATCTTCGGAGGGCCATCTGCGTATGAGTCCAAGAGGAAGCAGAAGCTAACAGCACGCGACGTCAACGCAGTCTCTACAGCAGACGCCCCCCAGTATTTGCACTAGTCAAAGATGCCCATCACATTCAACCGCGCAGATCACCCAGATCGGGTTTCACACCCAGGACGCTATCCACTCGTCCTGGACCCGGTCGTAAAAAATATCAAGTTGAAGAAGGTTCTTATAGACGGAGGCAGCGTGCTCAATATTCTCTTCGCCAAGACCCTGGATGAGATGAAAATCCCTCGTTCAGAACTGCGGCCGAGTACAGCGCCCTTCCATAGGATAATTCCCAGCCTGTCTTCAACACCCCTTGGGTAGATAACTTTGCCACCTTCCGTATGCGGGACAACTTCCGTACAGAAAATATCTTCTTCGAGGTCGCTGACTTCGAGACTGCGTACCACATGATACTCAGACGGCCGGCGCTCGCCAAATTCATGGCAATACCGCACTATACCTACATGGTGCTCAAGATGCCTGGGCCAGCCGGAGTTCTCTCCCTTCGTAGCGACGTCAAGCAAGCCTTCACCTACGATAAAGAGAGCTGCAAGTTGGCTCAGTCTCAAGAAGCGGCAGTCAGACGCGACAGTATTCGGCAAGCTGCCTCAACAGAAGTCGAGGACAACCAAGTTCCAGCGAAAAAAGCAGCAAAGTCAGGAATTTCAGCAGACTCTAACACGAAGAAGATCCCCCTAGACCCTTCCGACCCCTCTAAGACTACTCTAGTCAGGACCGGACTCGACCCCAAATAGGAATACGCGCTCGTCACCTTCCTCCAGGCAAACAAGGACATCTTCGCCTGGAAACATGCTGACATGCCTGGGGTACCAAGGGAGGTGATCGAGCACGCCCTCAATGTCAAGACAGACGCCAAGCCAGTCAAGCAACGGCTACGGCGCTTCGCACAAGACCGAAAAGATGCTATTCGGGAGGAGATAACCAAGCTCCTCGCAGCCAGGTTTATCAAAGAGGTCTACCACCCAGATTGGCTGGCAAACCTAGTCTTGGTCCGGAAGAACTGTAAATGCCACATATGCGTCGACTACATCAACTTAAACAAGGCATGCCCCAAAGATCCATTTGGTCTACCAAGAATAGATCAGGTGGTGGATTCAACCGCGGGGTGTGAATTTCTCAGTTTTCTCGATTATTACTCGAGATACCACCAAATCAGCCTGAAGGAGGAGGACTGCCTAAAGACGTCTTTCATCACGCCGTTTGGAGCATACTACTACATCACCATGCCGTTTGGTTTGAAAAACGCTGGAGCAACGTATCAACGAGCAATTCAACGGTGTCTACACACTTAGATCGGGCGCAATGTCAAGGCATATGTCGATGACGTGGTGATCAAGACAAAGTCCAAAGAAGACCTCATCGCTGACTTGGAGGAAACCTTCCAAAATCTTCGAAGATTCAAGATGAAGTTGAACCCAGAAAAATGCGCCTTTGGTGTACCATCCGGTAAGCTACTCGGCTTCATCGTCTCGTATCGAGTCATCGAGGCTAATCCAGAGAAAATCAACACAATCATGAACATGGCACCCCCGACTAACCAGAAAGACGTCCAGAAGCTAACAGGCTGTATGGCGGCACTCAGCCGATTTATTTCCCGACTGGGCGAACGGGCATGCCCTTCTTCAAGTTATTAAAGAAAGTAGATAATTTTCAATGGACTCCCAAGCCCAACAAGCCTTCGAAGACTTCAAGAAATTTCTCATATCACCACCATTGTTGGCATCGCCTATGCCCCAAGAGCCATTAATGCTATATCTGGCGGCAACCACTCAAGTAGTCAACACGGTGTTGGTGGTCGAGTGCTCCGAACCGGGTCATATACAAAAAGTTCAACGGCCAGTCTACTTCGTCAGTGAGGTCCTATGCCGACTCAAAGATGAGATATCCGCAGGTCTAGAAGCTGCTATATGGCCTACTCATTACTATCCGGAAGCTGGTGCACTTTTTTCAATCGCATCAAGTCACAGTGGTCACATCGTATCCACTCGGGGACGTCCTCTACAACCGCGAGGCCACCGGCCAAATCGCTAAATGGGCGCTCGAGTTGATGGCGTTCGACATCACCTTCCAGCCACGGACAGCAATCAAATCACAAGCTCTAGCGGACTTTGTCGCAAAGTGGACAGAGGTTTAGACGACTACAACAACAGACAAGCTAGATGTCGATGTTTTACGCTGGCAATATGATTATAGGGCTAATCGGCAGATGGAAACTCGGTGGATTGCAAAGGAATACGGGGAGATTTTATACTGGTTCAGGCCCTCAATGTGAGGTAATACCCTACGTCCAGTTGTGATGTATTCCTTTGAGGATGTGTATTGTTCTGATGAACTCTTGCCCTCAGGGGATGCCCTACCTCCCCTTATATACTGGGGGACAGGGGTACAAGGTAGGAGTCCCAGCCGAATTATAGCCAAGGGATGTCCTCTTAGAGATATAACCTACCCGACTAGGACTGTATATTCCTTATCGTACAAGACAAAGTCTGTCGGGTTCTATCATATCCCTAATTACAAGGCTAGACCCATCCTCTATCCAAGTGGCCCATATACTTGTGATGAGGTACCCGGGGCCCATGGCCTCCACAGCAGCTCCTGAGACCTTCATAATTGAGTCACAGCTGATGCCGAGTGCTCATCCTCCACGGTGAAGATTGCCCAAGTGCATTACTCCCGAGTACTCTTTGTCCGAGTGCTTCTTCCCGAGTCCTGTTTCATGTCAGTTGGCAACGAGGCTATGAAGGGCTCCATGTAGATGGATGAATAGTGTGCGCCAAATAGGCACACCTATTTGGTGTAGCCCCTGACTTTGTGCTTAATTGTGGAAACAATTAAACATAAAGTCAAAGATCTTTAACCGTGTAGTCTTTCCCGAGTAGTATACTACTGTATATGAGACTCTTCGGTATCATGTCAACTGGAAATAATTTATAGTCTTTACCGAGTAGCATACCACTCGTATATGAGACTCTTCAGCTTCATGTCAGCTGGAAAAGGTGTTTATAGTCTTTCCCGAGTGGCGTCCCACTCGGAAGTTAGACTCTTCAGCGTCATGTCGGCTGGAAAGAATATTTATAGTCTCTCCTGAGTAGTGCACTACTCGAAAGCTCGATTCCTCAGCGTCATGTCGGCTGGAAAGGGACTTGCTCATGGCAACTGCTGGCCAAGCATGTAGGCTGAGTACCACTTTATGAAATGTAATCCATTATATGGTCAGGTGTACTTGAGAGATACCTGCATCCCCAATCTTGATGAAGACCAGCTTGTGACCCTTATAAGGATATATCTTCAATACCTGGTGGATAAAACAGATACCCGAACACATGTGTTCAGTAATTAGGCCTTCATGAAGCATACCTATTTATCTCATCGGTTCTTGTTAGTAGCACCAGCACTGTGATTTTAACACAGCTGACGAGCGGCCCACATTGAGCGTGCTACTGTAGAAACTTATATCTTGGTGGCCTAGTACCAAATCGGTAAGCCCAAGCCCACGAATCAGAAACGGCTCTATAAAAGGCGGGGAGAGAGAGAAAAGATTCCTTCATCTTCTCCTATCCACCAATCGTTTCGTCTTTCAGCTTCCGCTCCAAAATTTCGCCTCCCGCTCTGCTAGGGTTCGCCATTGCCGGCTCTTCCCCATTGAAACTCGAGCGATTCCTCTTCTCCTCATCTATTCCAAGCCCCTAGTGACTCTTCCCCCAAATTTCGTCGCCCTTAACCATGCCAAGGGCTTTAGATTCCGTGGGGGCATCGGATGAGGCATGGCCGACTTCAGATTGCAGTCGGGCCAAGCTGGAGCACTTGGAGAGGTCACTGTGGCTGCAAAGCCGTGATATCATCCGTTGGCACCCGACGGAAGGTGAATCAGTTCCAGAGCCCCAGGCCGATGAGACCGTTGTTTTCGCCTCCTTTTTTTGACCGAGGTCTATTTCTTCCATCTTCTGACTTCCTCCGCTGTCTTCTTGCCTTCTATGGATTGGAGTTGGTGAATCTGAATCCCAACTCAGTCTTGCAAATTTCTATCTTTGTAACTCTTTGCGAGTGTTTCTTGGGTGTGGAACCCCACTTGAATCTTTTTAGACATTTATTCCACATCAAGCCCCAGCCCTCAAAGAACAAGGTTCAGGTGATTGGGGGGGCCAGCCTTCAGCTGAGAAGTGAAATGAAAAGGACATATCTTCATCTTCCTCTGAAAACTTCCTTGAAAGGTTGGCACAAGGAGTGGTTCTATTGTTCTAATTTGGAACCCTCTCTGCCTCCATTTACTGGTTTGCCTCTGGTGAACTCGTCTGATTGGTCATCAGAACCAACTTTTGAGGAGATGGGCCAAGTGCATCAGTTACTTGAAAGACTGGATAAGCTGAAGAAAGCCAGTCTGATCGGGCCCTGGGTAGCCAGGCGTTTCTTGACCCGGTGCATCCAGCCATTGAAGCTGAGAAGCCAATTCTATTGGGATTACTAGGGAAGAGACGATCCCGACCAAGAATGCCGAGATCTGGCTGACCAGCACAGAGTGACCGAAGTACTGTTCAGTTATTTCTCCAATGGGGTGGTTGAGACCGAAGATGCAGAGCACTCCGTCGCGGCTTACAGCTGGAAACAGCCTCGTCCAAAGGTATCTTTCTCTAGTGTTGCCTTGTAGTTCGCCTATGACGAGTGCTTGCAGATATATGCCCAGGTTGGCTCCAGGATGTGTAATATGTATTGTTGAACTGCTTGCAGTCATGTGAGGAGTTTGATGATGACTCCCGAACGCTGTCGGCCATGAAGTCGAAGAAGAGGGCGAGAAGTCCTTCTGCTGCCCAGCTCGACTCCAAGAGGGCGGGGAAGAGGCCTGTTGTAGACGAGGGCAAGAAGAAGGTTATTAGGCTGAGTGCCGCAGCCGGGAGTCTGAAGATAAAAGGCACCGCCGGTACAACCCTCAGGCCGCCGAGTCCCAGGTCGGGACCAGCGCAGTCGAGCTCAGCATCATCGAGCCCAATAAGAGTGCCGCCGGGTACAAGGTCAGGTCAAGCACCGCCAGGCTTAGCAATATTGAGCCCAAGGATGGCACCGCCGAGTACCCGAGCGCCCCAGCCGGCCGCACCAGGAGCGGCCAACCAGGACAAAAACGTCGCCGCCGACTGCCACGCTGTCTAGCCCGACAGCCGGCAGCAGTCCGCCGCCGACGTCAGGAGCCCCCGGGAGCAGTCTCAAGTTCTCCAAGAGGTACGTGACTTTGAGTCTTCCGGAAGTCCTGTTCAGCATTGTGGTGTGTTGATATCCGACTCGTCGTGCAGGAAGCGCGCCAACATTGATCTCAAGGAGACCATGCCGGCTGTTCCTATTGCAGAGCCGTCCCCAGCCGGTCCAGTGCCCGCGAGCGTATCTGCTGAGCTGGCGTCCATCTCAGTTGCAGAAACCAAGGCCGTCCCGATTGCAGAGCCGCCGACGCTGGCCGACCAAGGGGCTAATGTCGAAGCTATTGCTCTAGCCCCTGAGCATGTCTCTGAAGCCCTAGCAGCCGCCGAGTTGGGGGCCAGGACCCCATCACCGTCTATGTCGTTGTCGTCATCGTCATCTTCAGAGAGGCCAGACCTCCCTAGGTTTGAGGCTCCTCCCCACGAATTCCCGAGGACATTCCGCTGGGTAGCCCCTGACGGAACCATGAAGAGTTACAAGCACGATGAGCTTGCAGCGGAGAAGGAGCACGAAGACTTGCTTCGCGCCGCAATCGCCGCATCCCGGGGGGTCCAGGTATGACTTTCGCCGTATTGGAGACTTGGTAGTCGTCCTTACATGAGTGTTTTGATACTTGACTCTGCTTTGCTCTGTTTTTGGCTCCGAGCAAAAGATAGTCGACCACTCGGAGCAAATGAACGAGGTCCTGACCCGGCTTGCCCCCCAGCTCCAAGAATTGGACCAGCTCCGGGCCTTAAAGGCCGAAGTGGAGCGGCGCAGCCAGGAGAGGGAATCTTGGCTGGGGGGAGCCATTAGTCAGCTCAGGGACGAAAATTGGGACCAAGCCAAGAAGATTGGAAGTAAGTCTCCCGAATACGTCTTCCTGGCTGAGCCCTCAGTATATTTCTCCAGCTATGCTGTTTCCCGACCGCCCAGTTGTGTCTTGGCCGCAACGTTGAGTACTTGACTATTCTAATGCGTAGCCCTCGAAGCTGAGTTGAAGACCCAAACAGAGGGGGAAGCCAAGCTAAAGGAGGCTGAGAGGGCCAAGGCCGGGCTTGAAAAATTCAAGGCCAACTTGACAAGGACCAAGGCCGGGCTTGAAAAAGACAAGGCCAACTTGACAAGGGCCGAGAAGGCCGACTTGAAGAAGGCCAACGCCAAGCTTGAGAAGGAGAAGGCTGAACTGGAGAAGGCTAGAGCTAATAACCCAGGCGAGGCCGACTGCAGATGTGATCACCCGAGACCTGGGTATGTAAGAACAGTCCATCATGCAGTCAGTGTATATAAACTTTTTGTAAGGACATGTGTAAATATATGTGCCATGCCGCCAAGCTCTAAGTCCTGACTTAGTTATCATTAGCTTACCCAACTATATTGTCTGCGCCGAGTTAGTCTATAGGAACTTAATAAAATCGTTCACTACAGAAAGCTGTACTCGGACAAACATCAAAATCGTTGCAAAACTTCATAACTTAAGCAAAACAGGCTCGTATATTATTGACAAAGCACATATAATACATGCAGCCTCCGACTCACTACTCAGTTGAAACAAGCGGCGTAGTGAGTCAGAGAAAAACTGTACACATGAGAAGATGTAAAACTCAGGTATAGAAAGGACATAGCTGTTCTATGTTCCATGAGTTGCTGACGAGGGCACCGTCTTCGGTCTTCAGTCGGTAGGCGCCTGGCCGTGTGACCTCTGCAATAATGAACGGCCCTTCCCATATTGGGGATAGTTTATGCCTGTTTTTGGTGGTTTATATTTTTCTCAAGACGAGATCCCCGACCAAAAAGGCGCAGCCACGGATATTGCGATTGTGGTAATGACGCAGGCCTTGAAGATACCTTGCGGACTGGATTATGGCGATGTCCGTTGCCTCTTCCAACTGATCTAATTCGACCAATCGGGTATTGTTTGAGATGTCTTCTGAGTAAGCCCGGACTCATGGAGAGCTGAAATCTAACTCGGTTGCTAACACAACCTCAGCACCATAGACCAGAAAGAAAGGGGATTGCCCTGTTGCCCGACTAACCGTGGTTCTTAGAGACCAGAGAACGGATGGGAGTTCTTGTACCTACCGGCCCGCGTATGGTTGTAGTCGGTCGAATATCCTGGCCTTGATACCTTGTAAGACCATGCCATTGGCACGCTCGACCTACCCATTGCTCTGTGGGTGCGCCACAGATGTATAACTGATCTTGATGCCGAAGTCGTCATAGAAATCTTGAAATACGCCACCCGTGAACTAAGTACCGTTGTCTGTGATGAAGCGGTTAGGGACCCTGAATCGGTATAATATAATCATGATGAAGTCCTTTGCTCGTGCCGCTGTTATGGTAGCCACGGGTTTTGCCTCAATCCACTTCATGAATTTATCCACTGCGACGAACAAGTGTGTGAACCCTCATGGCGCTTTCTTGAAAGGCCCGACCATGTCAAGCCCCCATACTGCAAAGGGCCAAGAGATTGGAATTGTTTGGAGTTCTTGGGCTGGGAGATTTGTTTGTCTTGCATAGAACTGGCAACCCTCGCATGTGCGAACTATGTCTTTTGCATCTGTTACTGCTGTTGGCCAGAAAAATCCCTGCCGGTAAGCCTTTCCGACTAATGTCCTGGATGTGGCATGGTTGCCACATATGCCCGAGTGGATCGATTGTAGAATCTGCTTGCCTCCCTCGGTGGTGACGCAGCGCATGAGGACACCGGATGCACTTCTTCTGTACAGGTCTTCTCCGACTATTAGGAAACTTTTGGTTCGATGTTTGATTTGTTCGGCTTGACTGCGATCTTTTGGGAGTTCATCATCTAGGAGGAATTTGAGAACAGGAGTCCACCAATCTTGACATATGTTCAATACTTCGTCTGTTGCCGGGGTAGGTTCACCTCCCGACTGCTCTGGTACTAGTTTCTTCTTGACTGACGGCTCCATGAGTTGCTCAACAAAGATCCCTGTCGAGACCGCTTCTCGCTTGGATCCCATGTTTGCCAATTCATCTGCAGCGTCATTGTATTGTCGTAGGACGTGTGTTATTTCCAACCCATCGAACTTGTTTTCTAGCTTCCAAACCTCCTGATAGTATACTGCCATGGTGTCGTCGAGACATGTCTAGTCTTTCATGACTTGGTTCACCACGAGTTGAGAGTCTCCTCGCACAACCAGTCGGCGGATGCCGAGTGATATGGCGATGCGGAGCCCGTGGATGAGTGCCTCGTACTCGGCGACATTGTGGGAAGCCAGGAAGTGTATCTGGAGAACGTACTTTAGTTTTTCGCTGGTGGGGATGTCAGTACGACACTGGCCCTGGCACCGCCGATCCGTAGAGAACCGTCGAAGTACATTGTCCAGTACTCTAGCTTCGTTGTTGATGTAGGCATTTGAACTTCTATCCACTCAGCTACGAAGTAGGCTAAAGCTTGTGATTTGATTGCTGTCCTTAGTTGAAAAGTGATGTCAAACGCCATCAATTCGAGCGCCCATTTAGCGATTTGGCCGGTGGCCTCGCGGTTATGCAGGACATCCCCAAGTGGATACGATGTGACCACCGTGACTTGATGCACTTGAAAATAGTGCACCAACTTCCGGACAGTGATGAGTAGGCCATATAGCAGCTTCTAGACCTGCGGATATCTTATCTTGGTGTCGGCAAGGACCTCGCTGACAAAGTAGACTGACCGTTGAATCTTCTATATGTGACCCAGTTCGGATCGCTCAACAACCAACACCGTGCTGACTACCTGAGTGGTTGCAGCCAGATATAGCATTAATGGCTCTTGGGGCATTGGTAACGCCAACACAGGTGGTGATGTAAGAAATTTCTTGAAGTCTTCGAAGGCTTGCTAGGCTTCAGGAGTCCATTGAAAATTGTCTGCTTTCTTCAATAGCTTGAAAAAGGGCATGCCCCATTCGCCCAGTCAAGAAATAAATCGGCTGAGTGCCGCCATGCAGCCTGTCAGCTTCTAGACATCCTTCTAGCTAGTCGGGGGAGCCATGTTCATAATTGCATTGACTTGCTCCGGGTTGGCCTCGATGCCGCGGTGCGAGACGATGAAGCCGAGTAGCTTGCCGGATGGCACACCGAAGGCACACTTTTCCAGATTCAACTTCATCTTGAATCTTCGAAGATTTTGGAAGGTTTCTTCCAGGTCAGCGATGAGGTCTTCTTTGGACTTTGTGGGTGCCATGGGCCCCGGGTACCTCATGACAAGCATATGGGCCACTCGGATAGAGGATGGGCCTAGCCTTGTAATTAGAGATATAGCTAAATTCGGCAGACTTCGCCTTGTATGGAAAGGAATATACAGTCCTAGTCGGGTGCGTTATATCTCTAAGGGGAGATCTCCTAGTCATAATCCGATGGGGACTCCTACCTTGTAACCCGGTCCCCCAGTATATAAGGGGAGGCAGGGCGCCCCCTGAGGGCAAGCACGAGAAGAGCACTCATAAGCTCAAAGGTGCACACAAGTTCATCAGAACTACCACCGTATATCCTCAAAGGAATACATACAAACTGGACGTAGGGTATTACCTCACATCGAGGGCCTGAACCAGTATAAAACCTTCCTGTGTTCCTTTGCAATCCACCGAGTTTCCATCCACCGACTAGCCCCATATATTTATTGCCGGTGTAAAACATCGACAGTTGGCGCGCCAGGTAGGGGCTTCGGCGCGATCTACATCTACAAGCTCGATGGATCCAACAACCGGAGTCGACGGCGGCAAATTCTCTCCCGAAGATACAATCTCATTCGGAAGCCTCGACTTCGCCGCCGACATGTTCGGCAATCTCACCTTGGCCGACACGGACCCGATCCAACCGGCCGAGGAACCAGCTGACTCCGCGCTAGTCGGCCCACACGATGCTGCGGCAATCTTCGACGACATGCTGTGGCGATCTCCTATACGCCCGAGCCCAGGGACAACTCTTCCTTTCAGTGTTCGACTCGGACTCAGTTTCGAGCCGGCCGAGATCGGGCCGAGAAGGGAAGAGATCATCAATTTCCCGTTCGGACTCGGAGACGCCGCGGATATCTACAATCTACATCCGACGCGGCAAACCCGATCCCCTGGAGTTCGACTCGAATACGGCCCCAAGCCGCTCGAGATCGGATCTAGGGAGGTCGGAGTTACACTCATCCCCATCAACCATCTCGACTTCGACTCGAAGTCGGACTCCGACTTCCAGTCGGACTACGACTCTAAGTCGGACAGCAGCTCGGCAAGCTTCTCTCCGCCACGAGAAATCTTCATGGCATCCAAAGGCTCTACTCCTACTCAGGAACCACGCCGACTACACGAACAACAAGAGGAGGAGGCCTGCCGACTGCGAGAACAACAGGAGGAAGAAGCAAGACGCCCGCACGCCCGCAACGACGGCCTACGCAGGGCTGGGCGGACCGCTCAGCAACAAACCCTCCAAACAAAAGTCGGCGACCACGACGTCTTCGTCACGCCACAACAGAACATCGTGGCCGCCGCAACCCTACTGGACACGGTCCAACTTGGGCCTGATCACCAGGCCACCCCGACAATCGCAAGGATAAAAGCCATGCTTACCGCTGCCGCATGTCAGCAGCACCAACAGTCGGGCAGCACACTCGTACTGACCAGTCGGTCAACTTCCCCAGCGGCAGTCTCATCCACCTCAAAGCGACATCGAGCGGCCGGCTCTAGTCGGCAGCACGCGGAGTCAAGCCAGACGTCACTTGGCAACCACAACAACCGGCAACGTCGAAGCGACCGTCGGGGCAACCAGGACCTCCGAGACCGACTGCGGCGCGACCTTCAGCAAGACATTAATGCTCGGCACCGCAAACGAGAAGAAGACGACCAACGCCAGCCGGAAGACGAGAACGAGCATTTCGGCCTCCACTACGGGCGGTTTCGCCGCCGTAGTCGGGGTCGGAGTCCTCATGAAGACGAAGGCATACCGGCCTTCACCCAGGAGCTACAACAGGTCGACTGGCCGTCGGGTTTCAAGCCTACAAGCATCGAAAAATACGACGGCAAGACCGATCCCGAGTCCTGGCTCACAGCATACACTCTGGCAATCCAAGCTGCTGGAGGTGACCACAAAGTCATGGCTAACTACCTCCCAGTTGCTCTAGCCGACTCAGCGAGGACATGGCTAACAGGACTCCCAAAGCGATCAATCGGCTCTGGGAGAACTCCGGGAACGGTTCATCACCAACTTCCAGGGAACATACGAAAGGCCATCTTCGAGTACCACCTATATCAGTTGCGCCAAGGAAGAACGAGTCTCTTCGTGACTTCATCAAGAGGTTTTCTGAGAGGAGGAACTCAATCCCGAACGTCAAGGATGAGGTCGTCATCGCCACCTTTCGAAAAGGAGTCAAAGACACCTCGTTCATCGACAAATTCACGCGGAAGCCTCCCAACTCTGTCAAGGCCCTATTCGACATGGCAAACAAGTACGCCGACTCGGCCCACGCTGTTGCCGAGGCCCTCGATGACAACAAGTCACCCTGACAGAAGAAGCGGGACGACACCGACGACACGGTCCCAACTAAAGCTGGGAATCGCAAACGCAAGTCAGACGGCTCCATTGTGGCAGTCGGTCACGACGCCTTCGACCTTCAACAACTGAGGATTATCAGAACAACAAGTGACATGCTCGGGGGCTCACAAGCTCAAACACGAGGATGGCATCCCCACTCCCAAATACCGAACAGCTAAGTCGCTTTCTGATAACATCTCCTCACTCGGCCTTGCTAGTGCCACAGCCGCTTACACCTAATAGGTGTATAAGCTGCGCATTTACTTTTTTCCGTTTTTTGCTCTTAAATGATTACAAAAGTACTCGAGTAGCATAAATCTCGATCCGTGAAACTCTGCTCCATGTAAGACGAACTCAAGTAACCCAAAACGCGTGCCTGGGAAAGAGCCATGAGCCAACTCCCGATGCTAGGGGCTATGACTAGTCGGGCAGAGTGCTTAAACGTAAGGGGTCAACTACTCGAGGAAATTAATATCAAAAAGAGGAAGAACACGTATTTACATACATTGTAAAATACATTTTATTCGGTGATTATTTCCATCATCAGATGCTACTCATCCGATATCTTTATATTGCAGGCCCAGCTCCGAATACGCGTGACAGGAACTCAGGGCTGCGAGCCCATCTCCTACGCTCGGGGCTGGACAAGTCTGCCAAAATACACTCGGGATGCTCCATGAGGGCTACTCACCGAGTACTTGCGCCAGTCGGGACGTCATCTTCCCCGACTACGCTCCATGCGAGCCAACAATCGGCCCCCGGCGCCAGTCGGGGCTGTATACCACTCGGCTAAGTAGGGTACGCCCATGAGGGTCGCAGCCGAATCCTACGCTAATGTAGGTTCGGGTACCTTATTTGGTCACGGTTCTGTCAGGTTGGGTACGCCCCCATGAGGGTCGCCAGCCGAATCTATGCTAATGCAAGATTCGGGTGCCTAGCTTGGCTATAACTCTGTTGGATAGGGTACGCCCCATGAGGGTCACCAGCCGCAACCTCTGCTAATGCAAGGTTCGGGTACCTTGTTCGGCTTTTCCAAGCAGAGAAGACTTACATCGTCAAAACGCATCCGGAGTTCTCATGCACTGCGTCACACCTGAGGAGGGCAAGCAGATCCTGCAACTACCTACTCGGGTACATGTGGCAACCAGTTTGCATCAGAACGTAAGTCGGAAAGGCTTGCGAATAAGGATTTCTCTGGCTGATTGCGGTTACCAACACCAAAAACTCATCCTGACATGCGATGGATGATACTTCCCTAGAGCTATGCTGGATAGGTCGGCTCAGGCCGGCTTATTTGGTAGCGCCACCAAGATATGAGTTCCTACAGTAGCATGCTCCATGTTGGGCCGCCCGCAGGCTGAGTTGAAATTATAGCGCTGGTGCTACTCACAGGAACCGATGAGGTAAACAGATTATATGCTTCATGAGAGCTTTATTGCTAAACATAATATGTTTGGGTATCTGTCTTATCCACCAGGTCTCGAGGATATCCTTACAAGGATCACAAGCTGGTCTTCATTAAAATTGGAGATGCAGGTATCTCTCTCGGGATACACCTAACCACGTAATGGATTTATTTTCATACAGTGGTACTCGGCCTACATGCGTGGCCACCAGTTGCCAGAGCAGCATTATTCCGCTGACATGACGCGGATGAGTCTAACTTTCGAGTAGTGCACTACTGGCGTGTGGGAGAACTATAAAATTCTCATTCCCGCTGACATGACGCGGATGAGTCTAACTTTCGAGTAGTACACTACTCGGGAGAGACTATAAAATTCTCATTCCCGCTGACATGATGCGGAGGAGTCTAACTTTCGAGTAGCATACTCGGGAAAGACTATAAACATTCTTCCAGCTGACGAGCTGAAGAGTCTAACTTCCGAATGGGACGCCACTCGGGAAAGACTATAAACACCTTTCCAGCTGACATGAAGCTGACGAGTCTAATTTCGAGTAATATATTACTTGGGAAAGACTATAAATATCATCCCGGCTGACATGATGCCGACGAGTCTGATTTTCGAGTAGTATTACTACTCGGGGGAAAGACTATAAACACCCCCTTTCCAGCTGACATGACGCTGAAGAGTCCCATATGCGAGTAGCATCCTACTCGGCAAGACTATAAACATACATTCCGACTGACATGAAGTCGAAGAGTCCTACATACGAGTAGTTCCCTGCTCGACAAGACTATAAATTATATTCCGGTTGACATGATACCAAAGAGTCTCATATACCAGTAGTAATCTACTTGGGAAAGACTTCAAGGTTAAAGATCTTTGACTTTATGTTTAATTGTCTTCACAATTAAGCACAAAGTCGGGGGCTACACCTAATAGGTGCGCCTATTCGGCGCACACTATTCCTACATCTACATGGAGCCCTTCATAGCCTCGCTGCCAGCTGACATAAAGCAGGACTCGGGAGAAGCAGCACTCAGACAAAGAGTACTCGGGAGCAATGCACTCGGGAAGACTTCACCGTGGAGGATGAGCACTCGGCATCAGCTGTGACTCAACTATGAAGGTCTCGGGGGCTACTGTGGGTGCCATGGGCCCCGGGTACCTCATGACAAGCATATGGGCCACTCGGATAGAGGATGGGCCTAGCCTTGTAATTAGAGATATAGCTAAATTCGGCAGACTTCGCCTTGTATGGAAAGGAATATACAGTCCTAGTCGGGTGCGTTATATCTCTAAGGGGAGATCTCCTAGTCATAATCCGATGGGGACTCCTACCTTGTAACCCGGTCCCCCAGTATATAAGGGGAGGCAGGGCGCCCCCTGAGGGCAAGCACGAGAAGAGCACTCATAAGCTCAAAGGTGCACACAAGTTCATCAGAACTACCACCGTATATCCTCAAAGGAATACATACAAACTGGACGTAGGGTATTACCTCATCGAGGGCCTGAACCAGTATAAAACCTTCCTGTGTTCCTTTGCAATCCACCGAGTTTCCATCCGCCGACTAGCCCCATATATTTATTGCCGGTGTAAAACATCGACAGACTTGGTCTTGATTACCACATCGTCGATGTAGGCTTCCACGTTGCACCCGATCTGAGTGTGTAGACACCACTGAATTGCTCGTTGATATGTTGCTCCAGCGTTTTTCAAACCGAATGGCATAGTGATGTAGCAATATGCACCAAACAGCGTGATGAAAGACGTCTTAAGGCAATCTTCCTTCTTCAGGCTGATTTGGTGATATCCCGAGTAACAGTTGAGAAAGCTGAGAAGTTTGCACCCCGCGGTTGAATCCACCACCTGATCTATCCTGGGTAGACCAAATGGATCTTTGGGGCATGCCTTATTTAGGTCGGTGTAGTTGACACACATGCGTCATTTACCGTTTTTCTTCCGGACCAGAACTGGGTTTGCCAACCAGTCCGGGTGGTAGACCTCTTTGATGAACCCGGCTACGAGGAGCTTGGTGATCTCCTCCCGAATAGCATCTTTCCAGTCTTGTGCGAAGCGCCATAGCCATTGTTTGACTGGCTTGGCGTCTGTCTTGACATTGAGGGCGTGCTCGATCACCTCCCTTGGTACGCCCGGCATATCGGACGGTTTCCATGCGAAGATATCCTTGTTGGCTTGAAGGAAGGAGATGAGCACGTCTTCCTATTTGGGGTCGAGTCCGGTCCCGACTAGAGCAGTCTTGGAGGGGTCGGAAGGGTCCAGGGGATCTTCTTCATGTCAGAGTCTGCTAAAATTCCCGACTTTGCTGCTTTTTTCACCAGAACATGGTCTTCCTCGACTTCAGTTGTGATGGCTTGCCGAATGCTGTTGCGTCCGACTACCACCTCTTGTGATTGAGCCAACTCGCAGCTCTCCTTGTCGTAGGTGAAGGCTTTCTTGACGTCACTTCGGAGGGAGAGAACTCCAGCTGGGCCAGGCATCTTGAGCACCATGTTTGTATAGTGCGGTATCGCCATGAATTTGGCGAGCGCCGGTTGTCCAAGTATCACGTGGTACGCAGTCTCGAAGTCGGCGACCTTGAAGCAGATGTTTTCAGTGCGGAAGTTATCCCGCGTGCCGAAGGTGACCGGCAAGGTTATCTGCCCGAGGGGTGTTGAAGACAGGCTGGGAATTATCCTGTGGAAGGGCGTCGTACTCGGCCACAGTTCTGAACGAGGAATCTTCATCTCATCCAGAGTCTTGGCGAACAGAATGTTGAGCGTGCTACCTCCATCTATGAGGACCTTCTTCAGCTTGATATTTTTGATGACCGGGTCTAGGACGAGTGGGTAGCGTCTCACATGTGAAACCCGATTTGGATGAACTGCGCGGGTGAACGTGATGGACATCTCTAACCAGCGCAAATACTAGGGGGCGTCTGCTATAGAAACCACGTTGACATCGTGTGCTGTTAGCTTCTGCTTCCGCTTGGACTCGTACGCAGACGGCCCTCCAAAGATGTGGTTGAGCTCAGCTTGGGGATCCTGAAAATCGTCAGTCGGGCCCTAATCTAGCTTGTCTTTGTCCTTGTCGGCGCCAGATGATGAAGCCTGCTCGGAAGCAAACTTCTTGAGCATGAAGCAGTCTTTGGCCGCGTGCTTGCCCTTGGGGTGGAAGGGGCAAGGCCCATTCATAACATTCTAGTAGTCGTTGTTTTGTGGGGGCCGCGACCAAGTTCACTCCATGTTGGCCACCTCGTTATCCGACTTCCGCTTGCCACTGCTAGACTTGTTCTATGATGGCTCGTTGTCGGCTTTCGCCTTCTGGTCCTTCTGCCGGGGCTCTTTCTTCTCGTCCAGGGCCTCTGCAACCGCTTCGGCCGAATCGGCGTATTTATTTGCCATATCGAAGAGAGCCCGGACAGAGGCTGGTGGCTTCCGAGTGAACTTCGCGATGAACGGGGCGTCCTTGACTCCCTTGCGGAAGGCGGCGATGATGACCTCGTCCTTCATCATAGGAATGGAATTGCACTTCTTGGAGAACCTTTTGATGAACTCACGGAGGGACTCGTTCTTTCTCTGGTGCAGCTGATAGAGATCGTGCTCGGAAGACGACCACTCATAAGTCCCTTGGAAATTGGCTATAAAACGCTCCCAGAGTTCGCCCTAGGAGCTGATTGATCACCTTGGGAGCCCTGTTAGCCATGTCCTCGCTGAATCGGCCAGAGCGACCGGGAGGTAGTTAGCCATGGCTTTATGGTCACCTCCGGCAGCTCAGATTGCCATGGTATATACGGTAAGCTAGGACTCGGGGTTAGTCTTGCAGTCGTATTTCTCAATTCCCATAGGTTTGAAGCCCGACGGCCAGTCGACGTCTTGTAGCTCCCGGGTGAAGGCTGGTACACCTTCATCTTCGTGAGGGCTCCGGTTCTAGCCACGACGATTAAACCGCTCGTGGTGGAGACCGAAACGCTCGTGCTCGTCCTCTAGTCGGTGTTGTCCATCGTCTTCGCATTGACGGCGTCAAGCATTAATCTCTTGGCGGAGATCACGTTGTAGTTGGACTCGGAGGTCTTGGTTGAACCGGCGATCGTTGTAGTGATGCCGCCGATTGTTGTTGTTCGTGTTGCCGAGCGATGTTTATCGTGAATCCTCGTGCGGCTGACTTAAGCCGGCCGCCCGACGTCGTGCTGATGTAGACGAGTCTGCCGCCGGAGAACCCAACCGGTTGGTCGGTACAAGTGTGTCGCCCGACTGCTGGTGCTGCTGACAGGCAGCAGCGATAATCATCGCCTTGATCTTGGCGATTGTCGGGGTGGCCTGGTGATCAGGCCCGAGCTGGAGTGTGTCTAGCAGGGTTGCAGCGGCCACGACGTTCTATTGTGGCGTGACGAAGACGTCGTGGTCGCCGACTTTGGTCTGAAGGATTTGTTGCTGAACAGTTTGCCCAGCCCTGCGTAGCTCGTTGTTGCGAGCCTCGCGATCGTCCTCCTCCTGTTGCCGAAGTCGGCGTGCCTCCTCTTGTTGCTCCTCTTGTAGTTGGTGCACCTTTGGTCGAGGAGTTGAAGCCATGAAGATCTCTCGGGGCAGAGGGAAACTCGCCAGACTGGTGTCCGAACTAGCGTTCGAACCACTGTCCGACTTGGAGTCGGAATCCGAGTAGTTGATCGGAGTAAGAATGACTCCAACCTCCCTAGATCCAATCTGGAACGGCTCTAGGCCATGTCCAAACTGAAGCGTAGGAGATCGGGTCTGCCGCGTGGATGTAGATTTGCGGCATCGTCGAGTTTGCGAGGGAAATTGACGATCTCTCCCCCTCCTAGCCCGACCCAGGCCGGCTCGAGGCCGAGCGCGAGTCGGACGCCGAAGGAGAGAGTTGTCCTGAGACTCGGACAGGTGGTAGATCACCGCAGCACGTCGACGAGGATGGCCGCAGTGTCTTGTGGGCCGACTGGCACGGAGTCAGTTGGTTCCTCAGCCGGTTGGATTGGATCTGCGTCGGCCAAGGTGAGATTACCGAACATGTTGGCGATGAAGTCGAGGCTTCCGAATGAGATTGTATCTCCGGGAGAGAATTTGCCACCATCGACTCCTGTTGTTGGATCCATCAAGCTTGTAGATGTAGATCTCGTCGAAGCCCCTACCTGGCGCGCCAATTGTCGATGTTTTACACCGGCAATATGATTATAGGGCTACTCGGTGGATGGAAACTCCGGTGGAATTTGCAAAGAACACGGGAGATTTTATACTGGTATCAGGCCCTCAATGTGAGGTAATACCCTACGTCCAGTTGTGATGTATTCCTTTGAGGATGTGTATTGTTCTGATGAACTCTTGCCCTCAGGGGGCGCCCTGCCATTCCCCTTATATACTGGGGGACATGGGTACAAGGTAGGAGTCCTAGCCAGATTAATAGTCAAGGGATCTCCTCTTAAGAGATTATTATTTCCTATGTCTGATCTAGTACATATATTCTTATCATACAATGGTCATAATTCTTGCCGGGTCCTTCATATTTTATTATTTAATTGTGCTATTGGCATTACTGGTGTCATATTTGTCATGTATCTGCTGTTGATTCTATTGGCTTCTTATTATTCATTTATGATTACTTTTGTATCTAGTTATTTTTTCTGATTTTGTTGTTTTATATGTATTCGTGCTTTCGGTGCTTGGCGTTGGATTTGAGCTTACTGCTCTCGGTGATAGTTTAGATCTCTAAGGAATTGAGATGGTTCGTTTGGTTTCGTTGTTTTTTAGATCCATCTCTGGCTTCCCACAGTTCGAGTACGAGGGCACTTCATCACGCTCGCTATTGCTATTTGGTGAGTTCATTTCAGTCATCCGTTCCCGCCGACGGTTTGGTGCATGGAGATCTTCAACTCGTGTGAACCAAAGGCCTCATGAGACGGACATATGTCTGACGCTACCGCTGGCGGCGTACTGGTCAGGAGTAGAAGCTAGAAAACAAGTTCGAACGGGCCCCAGAGATAACAACGTATTACGCACATACAGAGTGTTGCATGACGAATTGGCAACATGCGGATCAGAGCGAGAATGGTCCCAACATGGGATTTTGCAAGCAACTAAATGGACTCGTCAGGAAAGAACCAGTGCCGATAACGTTTGGGGCTGAACCTACACCCGCACACAAAAGTAGGCTGGTCATTTCAGATTGGCGGACTCTGTCCAATTCCCTGGACGAATGAATCTAGAGAACGCATTCAAGCGGAACAATCACATCGTCGATAGGCAAAAGTTCCTATGTTCCGGAGAAGACCGACCAAGAAGGCATCTGGTGTCCTCATGCGTACTGTCGTCCCGAATCAGACACTACTACCAGAGGTAGGGGCAAGCAGACTGCTCGTCCACTCGGATGATGTGGCAGGAACCACGCGCATCCGGACGTTAGTGCGTGAAAAGGCTTAACGCAGGATTTTTCTGGCCAAGCAGCAGTACAGACGCTAAGACATAGTCGCACGATGTGAGGGTTTGTCAGTTCTATGCAAGACAGAAAAAATCTCTAGCCCAAGAACTGCCATAAACCATAACAATTCTTCGGCCTGTGCAGTACTGGGGGCTTGAAATGATCATCCTTTCAAGAAGCACAGGAGGGTCACACACTTGTTATGCGCAGTGGATATTAATTCATGAAGCGATTGCGGCAAACCTGTTGCTACCATATCACCCTGGCCTCAGCAAAGGACTTATCATGAGTTATTATACAGATTCTGGGTCCTAACCGCATCATCACGACAACGGTACTTATTTTTATGGGGCGTATTTCAAGAATTTCTATGAGACTTCGGCACTCAAGATCTGTTATATTGTTAGGCACACTACGGAGCAATAGACAGGTTGAGCGGCCAGGATGGTCTTACAGGTATTAAGGCTAGGATATTTGACCGACTACAACCACTATGTAGGGTGGTGGGTACAAACTGCGCCATCTATTTCCGGTCGTTAGAACGACGTTAGTCGGGCAAACAGGGCAATCCCCTTTCTTTCTGGTCTAGTGGCTGCAAGGCCGTGTCTACCAACGAGGTTAGAGTTCAGCTCTTCGGAGTTCCGGCTATAATCCAGAGATGAATCAACATAACCCGATGGTCGACACTAGATCAGGGAACGAACGAGGGACATCGGCAACAATCAGTCGGCAGGTTCTTCAAGCCCTGCGTCGTATCCAAATCAGCCATGTCCGTGGCTGCACGTTTTGGTCGAATCTCGGCTTGAGAAAATACAAACCACCAAAGACATGGCATAAACATCCCAATATGGACGGCCGTTCATTATAGCCGAAGTTACACGGCCAGGCAGCTATCGATCTAAAGACTGAAGACAGTGGCCCTCGTTAGAAACTCATGGAATATAGAAAGCTACGTCCTTCTATACGCAGTCTTATATTTCTTATGCGTACAGTTTACTCTCTCACTACGGGGCCGCTTGTTCAACCGAGTAGTGATTCGGGGGCCTTGTTTATTATATGTGCTTCATCAATATATACGAGCTGTTTTTATTCTATAGTTATGAGTTCTGCACACTTTGTAGTTCGCCAAGTCAGCTTTCGCGCGGGAACGATTATTATAAGTTCCTTAGACTACCTCGGGCGAGACCTGTTGACACCGAAAATCACCGGCAGCGTTGAGAACGAGCCGATGATATGGTTCGATGCACTAGACACGTGAAGGCCTGGGAGATTTGCTTCACTCCAGTGTAGGTCCTAAAATTCGAGGTTCGTAGGCGTGCCAGTCAATTTGACCCTGCAATTGACAAGGCAATAAAAAATATTAGATCAATGAGCCAATCGGCTGAAAGCCGAATTGGACTCGTCTCATCGGCCAATTGCGATATGGACTAGCACTTATACATCGACTAAAACCGATGATGGCATAGATGGACAAAATAAATAAATAAACCATGTAGCTAGGGAATCAATAGCAATATAAATAAACGAACTAGCCAATTACTGATATAACGTGTATCGGCTGGAAAGCCGATGACAGTGTAGCGTGCCAAAAACGTGTTGAACAATGCAATCGGCTTTAACTAATAAAAGATAACCTATCGGCTAGGCACTCCGATAGAACATTGCATGGACACCCATCGGCTTAACAAGGATAAATCTATCATTATCAATCTAGTAGTTCAAACTTAATTGATGCAGCACAGATTAATAACGATAAAAGAACCTCGATGAGCCGATAGATCTAATGCAATTGTGATGTAAAATAGGATAACTTATCAGCTATACATCCCGATAGGACGCTTGCATAAAACCTATCAACCTAGCAGGAATAACTTATCGCAGGCAGTTTAGTAGGTCGGACCTAACCGATGCAGCACAAACTGATGATAAATTACACCTAGTAAGCCGATAAATCTATGCACGCGTGATGTGATATATCTATTCGGACTATGAGATCAGACCTAACTGATGTAGCCGTAGACAGAACAGATATATCATGGTAAGCCAACTACCGTGAACTGACTAGAATATCGGACCTAACCGAGGAAGTCCTAGCCGATACGGTAGTCGGGGTAACGAGACTTACCCTCTCGCAGGAGGTCGAACTTAACCAATACAGCCCGGCTCAAAAAGCAAGAACCCGTCAGAAAGAGGGTGGCAATGCGCCGAAGTTGTATTGATTTCTTTGTTTTGATGATTTACAAGGTCCCGGGCATACATATTTATACCCCCGAGTTGATACAGTCTTGATTCAGATACGAAACAGGAGTTTCCTAGCTATAAAAGGAAAATTACCAAGCTCTGATCGAACACGAGATCAGGTTTCCTAAAAAATTATTATCTCTGTCTAATTACAGATAAGATATTTAACTGCCTTCCCGTGGTCTTCACGATCCTTTCCCAAACTTGGCTTCCTCTGGATTAATCCCTGCTAATTGACTGTGATATCTCCTTAACCGAATTTAATAAAGAACCGCACCAAATTTTGGCGTTAACACATGCCCCCCAATTTCGGAGTTTGTTATCGAACTTCGAAATTCTTCTGTTTGGGCTTCAGATTCCTTTCACACCGAGGCGGCCCAAGGTAGCCCACTTTCCTTAAATGTTTGAAACAGTGCCAACGGCCTTGATTCCTGCCCGGTCATCATACCTCTATAAACCGCTTCGCCTTCCTAGCCTCCTTTCTTTACGCTTTCACATCACCAGAGCCCTCTCGCTTCTTCCGAGACCTTGACGAACTCCAGCGATCCAGGCGAACCGCTATAACCTTCTTCCTCAACCATCGGTCTTCGCTCATCTTCTTCTTCCGCAATGGCTTCAGCAATCTTTGTCCTAGAGGTAACCTCCTTGTCTGATCGCCTTCTCTGCCTTGTAACTTAGATAGATTGAATCTACCACAATCTTCATCCGTTCTTCTTCATGTTCTTGTTTACTGTAGAACCTTAAAAACTAGATTTTGATTCCGGCCGCCGATTATCCAAACTTCTTCTATCATGGCCCTATGGGTAGCGAAGACCCTGTAGACTTCATCAACGCCGAAACCCAACGCCTCCCTTTCAAAAACTCTGCTATCCTAGCTAGCGACTAGACCAACAGTTTCAGGTCATGGCCTAGCAAGCTTCCCGGATGGAGGAACTGGTATATCAGAGTATCGGCCGCAAAGAAAACTCTTTGGAAAGAATCAGATATCGGCCACTGCATCAACCTTTCCTTGGCCGAAATAGATAGGAACGAACCTTTGCTTGCATCAGCTTCATACTTTTGGTCAGACGCCCTCAATGCTTACCTATTTGGACATGGTCCGATGACCCCAACTTTGACTACCACCTGATGCAGCAGTTGATAAGTGGCACCAAGAAGGTATTGCCCCAAGGGGACTTGTTTCTGATCGGCCAAGCATTCTGCCAGGCACTGCATGTTGGTTGTTGGGCCGAGGGTTGCACCACCAAAAATGAATCGATGCCCTCAATGCTTACCTATTTGGACATGGTCCAATGACCCCAACTTTGATGGATGTAACCATGCTCACCTGCCTCAACACCACAAGTTACATCAACCCCCTCAAGCTCCAATTCAAGCCTACTCATCGACTTCAGATGAAGAATATCGACGGTTGGTCCAAGTATATATCAATCCACAACAAAGGAACTGGGCCAGTCGATGATCGGGAACATGTTGCCTTCTTGAACTTGTGGTTAGAACGATTCATTTTTGGTGGTGCAACCCTCGGCCCAACAACCAACATGCAGTGCCTGGCAGAATGCTTGGCCGATCGGAAACAAGTCCCCTTGGGGCAATACCTTCTTGGTGCCACTTATCAACTGCTGCATCAGGTGGCAGTCAAGCTATCAGCTGGCCAGCCAGTTGGCCATATTGGGATCCTTGGTGGTTTGTGCAATTATGGCTCAACGTCTATACATCCAAGGCAATCTCCGGGACTTCCTTTCTCAATTTAAACTTCCCAGCCGATCATACAGAGGAACAGGCACCCATCTATCGCCGATGTATCTCTGTGGGCGAAGCTGCATCAGCCCTTCCTGGTGGCAAAATGACCTCCGTCGGACTCAGCTAATGGTTCAAAGGTTTTTATTATGGCTTCACCAGGGATGCCACACTTTGGTTTGCATATGATGATGCAGCATCATTTGAGATGCCCTTCAAATTCAATCCTCTTGACACGCTGGCCAATGAAGAATCCAAGATCATATTTCTATCGGCCATTACTCCCTGCCTATTGCCGACTGGCTTTTCTCAGGGCCGATCGCAACAACCATCCTATGAATTTTATCATCCATCAGTCGGTTCTTGCCAACTTGGCCTCGGTCAACTTCCCATCGGCCTATTCTTCATTGACAAACTTCAGGCCCGGGGTAATGTCAACAGTGCTTTAGAGTATGATCGGATGCGGACTCTAACGGAATCCCTACCTCTGGGCACCGCCACCAGCGTGGAGATCTGCACTGCCAACACAAAGCTCTTTGCCCGATGGTGGTCAGAATGGAAGAAACATCTGTTCAACTCATCGGCCATCCACTACTGCTCTCGCCTCACGCCAACTACGTCGAATCCGATGAAGAGGTAACATCCCATAAGCCTTAACATTGTCTCCGATCATCTCTCATAATCTTATCTCGCAAGCTGTCGACGAGGAGCCACCGACAACAAACACCAGTGGCCGGCCGATCATATACCAACCACCATCGGCCAATCCGCACTTAGGGCATGGTGCTCCACCTCCATCGGCTCTTCTCCAAGCGCCACGGCCGACAGGACCAAAACGCAAGAAGCTGGCGTCTCGCCCTCCTCAAAAGAAGCAGAAAACCAGTGCCGATGTGGTCACGGCGCCACCTGCTATTCAAACAACACCGGCCCCTTCATCTCCGCGGGTATGTGCTAAGTCTTAATATTATTATCTGTTTCCCATCTTTACATTATCGATCTTATTTTCAGCTCGAGTCATCGGCTCCCGAACCTCAACCTTCTGCTGACATCCTTACAATCATCGAGCCGACGACTTCTGCAGCCATTCCAACTCCAGCATCTAGCCCCCAAACCATTGTTGAGGCCATTCTTACTGCTTCACCGCCAGGCATCGGCCATCCTGAAGAACAACCCACTCATCCACTTGATGCCGATGTCACTCAAGCTGCCGATGTCCTGCCTCAGGTAATCTCTTTACATCCATATTTCATTTAAACTCTTCACTAATCTTTTTACCGATGCCAATCTGCAGTCCTTAGCCAACCTGTTCTCCTTTGACATCGGCAAGTACTTGGAGGCAGATGAAGAAATAGCCACCAGCGCAGTAACCAAACCATCTTTTTTAGCTGACGTGCGCGAATACTTGATGAATATTATCCGTCTGCTAGAAAACCCGATCGATGCTTTAGTGGAAGACTGCGGGCCGATCCGAGCAAGATTTGTAGAAATTGAGCATCATTTACCCGAAGAGCTCGTCGACGCATTGACTCCTGCAGCATATTTGGAATCCCACAAATTCCAACTCATCAAGCTCAGGCAGCGTATAGCCGATCGTGCTGATCAACAGAAAATAGTCCAAGATATCCAAAACGATCGGCTGTCAGCTCAAACAGAAAAGAAAAAGCTTGACGATATGGCCACTGCCCCTCAAGAACTTCAATCCAAACTAGACTAGCTGAAGAAAAGGGAAGCCGATTTGCTGGAAGAACTTGAAAAAATCCGCAAGAACATCGAAACAACAGAATCCCAGCTCATCGGCCTGCCACAAGCAGTACAAAATCAAGAAGCCAAAGTTGCAGCAGCAATGCGTCAAGTTGTTCATCGGCGCAAAAACATAACGACTATCCCGGGCTCCGACGAAGAAGATATTCACGCCATTGGTGAGATTGACCAGATCCGCCTGCGCGCAATCGAAACAATCCAAAAATTCTTGTAAATCTTAACATTAATGACTGATGGTCCTCTGAAACATGCTGATTAACCTTTTGCTGTAATATAACTTAATTAACTCTGTTATTTATTCATCATACTCCATCTTCGCTTGATAATATTTTATTTGTTTGATCTATAGGCGATATCAATTGATATTGGCTCTCTTTAGGCGATGTAACAACATCGGCTCTTGCTCTGAACTATTTAGAAATCGGCTGCATCTAACCGATTCAAGAGTTAATCCAAACGCTAGGATAGTATTTCTTGAGATACTTCCCATTAAGTGCTTTAGCAAACTCTGTTCCCTCAAAATCTTCCAATATATAAGCATTGCCAGGCACGCAACGATTAATCCAATAGGGCCCTTCCCAATTAGGCGACCACTTCCCGAACTTACTATCTCTAGACCCGATCAGCAAAATCAATTTCCATACAAGATCTCCCTCAGCAAACGACTTATTAATCACCTTTTTGTTATAATGCCTAGCCGCCTTAGCTTTATTTTCCTTGATCCTCTCCAGCGCCCTTAACCGATTCTGAGCCAAATCCTCGAGTTCATCCGTCATCAAATTATAATAATCATCGGCCATCAATTGATTTTGCAAAGAAATTCTCCTAGAGCCGATGTTAGTCTCCCAAGGCAAAACTGCTTCATGTCCATATAGTAACTGATATGGTGGCACTCGAGTAGATCCGTGACATGCCATCCGATAGGTCCACAATAATCGCTAATGTAGTATGCCATCTCCGCGGCTGTTCATCAATCTTTCGCTTAATTAATTTGATTAGACTCTTATTCGAAGCTTCTGCCTGTCCATTAGTGTCGGCGAAACAGGACTGAGGGCACCCAGTCCCCGGGGACACGTGGATCTTCGGCCACGTCAGCCCCTCCGGGGGCCATATTCTGCACAAGTGGCAGCCGGCTACGACCGTTCTCCCGCTAAGTGCCTAGGGCCCGAGCACTACCCGGGCCCGGGTGCACCTTCCCCGAGCGAGTCGTGACGACTGCTCACATCCACCCCGGGCCCCGTAGCCCGGGGACATTCCCGGACCTGGGTCCCGCCACCCGGTCCCGGGAGCCAGTCTCACTCCCGGGGCGCGTCCCCGGGGCACATCGCTGGACCTTCCCGGGCCCAGGCGTCGCCCCCCGGTACCGGGAGCCACCTCCTCGGGCCCCGCGTCCCAGGGACCTTCCCGGGACCGGGCGTCGCCTCCCGGTCCCGGGAGCCACCTCCTCGGTCCCGGGGCATGTCCCCGGGAACATTACTGGGACTTCTCGATACCGGGCCTCGCCCCCCGGTCCCGGGACCCACAGCTTCAGCCCCGGGTTGCGTCCCCGGGGCACATTACTGGGACTTCCCGGGACCGGGCCTCGCCCCCCGGTCCCGGGACCCACAGCTTCCGTCCCCGAGGAGCTCGGTGCCTTTTGCGCGTGCAGGGCTCGATGAGCTCTCTGCCCCGGGCCCGAGCTTGACTCGAGCGGACGAACTGTCCCAACTACCCACATTAATGGCAAGGCGACGGGGCGCGTCGCCCCTGTCGCCCGCTCTGCCACGCGTGACGGCTCGTGACGGCCCCCCGTGGGCTGCTCCCTGTGCAGTCAGAGGACTTTTGACTGAGAGGGCTTCGATTTTCCACGCTCTGGCAGCGAGGCGTGCACCATCACATCGTCACGACCTCCCCGCCTGCAGCAGACGTGCCGAACCAACTCCGGCGTGGCTCAACAGGCGGCCACGGACGTGCACAACAAGACATATCATACCTAGCTTTCTCTGTGTACTGGGCACTGTGGACTCCCCTTGATCGATAAAAGGAGGATCCATGCCTACAGGGAAGAGAGGTCTTCGGGATCGACTTCTCTCTCTCAAGTTCTAGGCTCTCTTTTCCAGCGAAGGGCTTCTTCGAGTCCGGTTTCTGGTAGAGCTTCTAGTTCCCAAGTGGGGGCGAGCTCTTCAGCACCCCTCGAGAACTCCTTGTAAGAGCAACCCACATTCATCTCCCACATAGCAAACACACACAGGAGTAGGGTATTACGCCTCTGCGCGGCCCGAACCTGTATACTTCTCCTGTCTCCCTTGCATGCCATCTCTCAGCCCGGGCTCCCGGGCCCGAGCATATTTCTCTCAGGCGCCGCTGCCGTCCTGCGAACAACTCCCCTGGCCGAACCTCAAAGGGGGGTCCCCAGACTCCCCGCGGTTGGAGTTCCCTCCTCCAACAATTAGCTTGAGCATAATAAGGTGATGAATTCAATAACTTAATTCCCATACTGGCAGTAAATTGTTGAAACTCATCAGACACAAAAATAGATCCCTGATCGGTAGTTATAGTCTGAGGAATTCCAAACCGATAAATTATATGCTCTTTTACAAATTCGATCGCATCTTTCTTCAAAGGAATCACTTCCACCCACTTTGTAAAATAATCTGTTGCTGCCAATATGAATTTATGTCATTTACTTGATGGAGAATAAACCTGGCCGATCATATCAATTCCCCATACTCTGAACTGCTACGGTTTGATGATAGGATTCATAGCCGATGCTGGTGCTCGCTGTATATTTTTCAAATTTCTAGCAATCTTGACACCCTTTATAATATTTGAAGCAATCTTCTAGCATTGTTGGCCAAAAATATCCTACTCTTCTCAATATCCACTTCATCTTATGAGCCGATTGATGAGTTCCACAAATGCCCTCATGCACTTCGCACATAACCACTTTGGCTTCTTCCAAATTTAGGCATCTCAGCAGAACCCCTTCAAAAGCCCGATAATATAATTCTCCATCAAGCAATACATACTTAGTAGCTCTTTACCGAAGTTTCCTGGAAACCGATTGCGATGGATTCTGTAAATAATCAATTATTTCCTATCTCCAATCATCGGGTTTATTCTGAATATCACTATCGGCTATTTCAACCTCAATCCGTTTATTCAGCCGATAACCCGAAGCAATTTATGCAAGATCATTAGCTTCTAAATTCTGTTCTCTAGGGATATGATTCATTGATACCATCCTGAAATCTTTCAACAAATCTCTGCATTCTTCATGATACGATCTTAAAATATCATCCCTACATTCATACTCCCCAGATAATTGCTTGATCACTAATAAAGAATCTCCAACAATCTCTATGATATCGGCCCTGATTTCCTTTAAAAGTTGAAGTCCTTTTAGCACCGCCTCGTATTCTGCCTGATTATTGGTCCGATAGGGTTTAATTGTAAAGGCAAACTCAAAACTTGCCCCCCAAGGTGATACAATGACCAATCCAATACCAGATCCATGCTTGCAAACCGATCCATCAAAAAACAAAGTCCACGGGATCAGTTTCACATAATTTTCATGAACCCCTCTGTGTTGCACAATGAAATTGGCCACTGCTTGTCCCTTGATCGCCTTAGCCAATTCATACCTCAAGTCGAACTCTGTTAGGGCAAAAATCCATTTACCAACTCGCCCTTTTAAGACTGGAGCCGACAACATGTATTTCACCACATTAGCCTTGCAAACCACCGTGCACTCAGCCGATAAGATGTAATGCCTTAACTTCGTGCATGAGAAATATAAACAAAGGCATAATTTCTCCACCGCAGGATATCTCGTTTTAGCATCCAAAAGCCTTCTGCTTAAATAGAACACGACTCGCTCCTTGCCTTCAAACTCTTGTATTAATACAGACCCGACGGATTTTTCATTGGCTGATAAATACAACTTGAACGGCACTCCTTTCTGCGGCGGAATCAGAACATGTGGGGAACTTAAATAACTCTTAATCTCGTCAAATGCCTTCTGCTGTTTTGCTCCCCACACAAATTCTTGATCAGCTTTCAACTTCAATAACGGAGTAAAAGGCTCAATCCTTCCTGACAAATTTGATATGAATCTCCTTACAAAATTAATCTTGTCGATCAACGACTGTAGCTCTATCTTGTTGCTTGGTGGTTCTGTATTCTTGATGGCTCTGATGCTCCATTGACTAACTTCAATTCCTCGCTCATGAACCATGAAACCCAAGAATTGCCTAGCCGATACACCAAAAGCGCATTTATTGAGATTCATTCTTAATCCGTATTTCTTTGCCCTTTCCAGCACTTTTCGCAAATCGGCTATATGGCTGTCATCACTCTTGGATTTAACTACCACATCATCGATGTAAATTTCCACTAATAAACCGATGAGATCATGAAATATATAATTCATCGCCCTTTGATATGTCACACCGGCATTTTTTAATCCAAACGTCATTACCACCCACTCATATAAGCCGATAGCTCCAGGACATCGAAACGCAGTCTTATGTATATCTTCCTCTGCCATAAAAATCTGATTATATCCTGCATTGCCATCCATGAAGCTAATAATCTTGTGGCCTGATGCTGCATCTACCAACAAATCCGCTATCAGCATCGGGTATTCATCCTTGGGGGTAGCTTTATTCAAATCCCGGAAATCGATACATATTCTTAATTTTCCATTTTTCTTTTCCACCGAGACGATATTAGAAATCCACTCAGCATATCGGCATGGCCTTATAAACTTTGCATCATATAACCTTGTGATTTCTGCTTTGATTGGCTCATACAACTCCGCTTTAAACCTCCTTGGAGCCTGTTTAAACGGCCGATATCCTGGTTTAATAGGAAGCCGATATTCAACAATTGATCGGCTTAATCCTGGCATTTCATGGTATTCCCAAGCAAAACAATCCCGATACTCTTTCAACAATTTTATCAATTCTTCTCGGAATTCAGGACATAATTTTTTACTTATGTACGAGGGCCTTGGCCTATCTCCTGGTCCTATATCAATTTCTTCCAAATCATCGGCCGACGTAAACCCTTGACCCAGCTTTCCCTTGAAATCTTCAATAGTGCCCATCAGAGTAATAATTCCAAGCCAACTTGCCGAATCGGCTGTATATCCTGACTGGTGATCTTAAGATAATCCCCATCCCACACTTTTTCGGACAAACAATCGACACCATCGGCCTTCCAGACCGGCAAATCGGTCATCGCAATGTTGGTCGATTGATCTGCTAGGATTACCTCAACTTGGTCTCCTTGCCACTGTATTAAACTCTGATGCATCGCCGAGGGTATGCAACAATTTGCGTGAATCCAATCCCTGCCAAGGAGTAGACTATATGATCATTTTCCATCGATAACAAAAAACGTGGTAGGCACTGTCTTGTTCCCCACTGTTAATTCCACGTTCAACATGCCCTTCGTTTCCGATGGATTTCCGTCGAAGTCTTTTAACACCATATTCGTCTTGATCAAATCTTCAGCGGTTTTCCCCAGCTTCCGATATGTAGCATACGGCATTAGATTAACAGCTGCCCCCCCATCAACTAGCATCTTCGTCATCGGCTTCCCATTCACATAACCCTTGATATATAATGGCTTCAAATGCCGATGCTTCGATTCTTCAGGCTTATCAAATATAGCCTGATCAGGTTGCAATGTTAACTGAGCAAAATCCTCTTCAATGTCTTCCTCATCAGATGAAAGTGCTTTATATTCCCGAGGCAAAAAGAAAACCATGTTTACTGGAGCCGATGGATCAACCTCATTGTCACTTTTCTTCACACGCCATACCCGCTTAGTCCTCTTGTGACGATGATCGGCTTCCTTGTAATCTCGCCGTTGTTCTTCCTGTTGCTCTCGGTGCCGTAACCGCTGTGCCCTTCTTTTCTGATTTTTCGTAAATATTCCACTAGGACACCACTGAGGATTCTGGATATGCTGTTCTTCATGTGAGCCCTCTTCATCATTTTCTTCAAAAAACTCTTCATGGATCGGCCCTAATCGGCTATGTACCGATGCTCTCCTTTCAAGCGACCGATCTTGCGAAAATCCTTCATGCTCAAAAATTTGAGATCTCGTAACACCGCATTCAGGACAATCTCTGATCGACGGCAATCTTATCCCTCGTTCCCAGCAAAATTTAAAGAACGGGCAATCCCAATGTGGATTATATCTCTCCTCGTATGACGAAGCCCACTGTTCCTCTTCGCGCCTTGAATATTTATCTACCAGCTGCGATGAAGTAATTCTAGATCTTCTAAATTCCCGATATCTTGCTTCATCGGCTTGATTCATCGATGATCCCGCATAAACCATATTCACGGGGAACAGATGTCCATCGATCTTCATTGGCTTCTTGTCCTCAAACTTGATCATTCCCTGTTCTACAGCCGATTGAATCTGTTGCCAAAAAACTTTGCACTCATTGGTGTGGTGCGATATCATGTTATGCCACTTGCAATATCTTTTCTTCTTTAGTTCTTCGGCTGATGGAATTACATGATTTGGTGGAAGTTGTATCGGTTTCTCCTGCAATAACAGATCGAAGATTTTATCGGCTTTATTGATGTCAAAATCATATCGTTCCTTCTTGCCGATATCCTTCACCCACGAGCATGATACTGATTTCTTATTTCTAGCCTATTCCGCCAATCCAACTTCAGCATCAGATTCTTCATCATCTGAGTCCGATGAATAAACTTGCACCTGAGCAACCCTTCTCTGAAATTTATCCTTTTTTGCCTCTTAAAATCGGCTTTCATGAGCCGATACCTTCTGTACCAGGTGCGCCAGACTTTCGAACTCTTGTGATGAAAACCTCTCTTTAATCGGCGCTAAGAGACCCTGGAAAGCCAAATCGGCTAGATGCCCATCGCTCAGATTCAAACTGTAACATCGGTTCCTAACGTCCCGAAACCGCTAAACGTATTCCGGTACCGTTTCATCTGGTCTTTGTTTAACCGATGTCAGGTCCGTCAGCCTCATCTCATGGATCCCAGCAAAAAAGTATTTGTGAAATTGTTTTTCCAGATCAGCCCATCCTCGGACTGAATTTGGTGGTAAAGAAGAGAACCATGTAAAGGCCGATCCAGACAATGACAAGGAGAAAAATCTAACCCTTAGAGCCTCCTCAGCCGATGCCTCTCCACGCTGTGCCAAGAATCGGCTAATATGCTCAACTGTAGATATGCTATCTTGTCCTGAGAACTTAGAAAAATCTAGGACTCTGTATCGGTGCAGCAATGGAACTCTGTCAAACCACTCGGGATATGGATGCCGATACATAAATGTTTGCTCTTTTGGTTTTATCCCAAACTGTTCCCTTACTATCTCTGCAACCCTTGTCGATAAATCCTCCTCCCTTGGGTTTTCTTGTTGATACTGTATAGGTGGAGTTGGTAGCCAATTCTGTCTAGGATATTCTCTCTGATAATTACCTGAATCAACAATACCTCTTGGATAATTTTGTTGATATCCCCCATAATAAGCCGTTTGATGGTATCCCGCAGGAATATCTTGTTGCCCCCCAGCCTGGTTCTGCGAAAACAAGTTTTCCGGTATGTCTTTTCTAGCGCCGTAAGTGACTTGATTTGATTCTATCTTTGGTGGGAGGTAAACAGGACCTCGATTGGGCTCTTGAGCAATTGATCCATCCACCGCTTTCTTGATAAGGTTATGTAGTGTGTTCACCTATATTCCTGATTGATTGATAAGCGCGTGATGCACTGCTTCGTTTACCATCTCTTGTAAGGGTTTCGGTGGACTTTCAGGTGGTGTACGGCTCGATTCTTCCACTAGAACTGGTTTTGGAAACTGAGATTTTTGAATCGGCCCTTGTCGCGTCATGCCAAAAGAATCCAAACAGAGCTTCTAAAAATTGGCCATATTCTGCTCAACTTGGTGTCTTTGCTCGTCTGTTAGATCTTCCATGTTGACCGGAATCACGTTGTCTGTTTTGATCTCTTTTCCGGCTATGTCGAAATTCCGTGTCCCACCGGGCGTGCCAAAAACGTGTTGACACCGAAAATCACCGGCAGCGTTGAGAACGAGCCGATGATATGGTTCGATGCACTAGACACGCGAAGGCCTGAGAGATTTGCTTAACTCTAGTGCAGGTCCTAAAATTCGAGGTTCGTAGGCGTGCCAGTCAATTTGACCCTGCAATTGACAAGGAAATAAAAAATATTAGATCAATGAGCCAATCGGCTGAAAGCCGAATTGGACTCGTCTCATCGGCCGATTGCCGATATGGACTAGCACTTATACATCGACTGAAGCCGATGATGGCATAGATGGACAAAATAAATAAATAAACCATGTAGCTAGGGAATCAATAGCAATATAAATAAATGAACTAGCCGATTACTGATATAACGTGTATCGGCTGGAAAGCCGATGACAGTGTAGCGTGCCAAAAACGTGTTGAACAATGCAATCGGCTTTAACTAATAAAAGATAACCTATCAGCTAGGCACTCCGATAGAACATTACATGGACACCCCTCAACTTAACAAGGATAAATCTATCATTATCAATCTAGTAGTTCAAACTTAATTGATGCAGCACAGATTAATAACAATAAAAGAACCTCGATGAGCCGATAGATCTAATGCAATCATGATGTAAAATAGGATAACTTATCGGCTATACATCCCGATAAGACGCTTGCATAAAATCTATCAACCTAGCAGGAATAACTTATCGCAGGCAGTTTAGTAGGTCGGACCTAACCAATGCAGCACAAACTGATGATAAATTACACCTAGTAAGCCAATAAATCTATGCACGCGTGATGTGATATATCTATTCGGACTATGAGATCAAACCTAACTGATGCAGCTGTAGACAGAACAGATATATCGTGGTAAGCCGACTACCGTGGACCGACTAGAATATCGGACCTAACCAAGGAAGTCCTAGCCGATACGGTAGTCGGGGTAACGAGACTTACTCTCTTGCAGGAGGTCGAACTTAACCGATGCAGCCCGGCTTGAGAAGCAAGAACCCGTCAGAAAGAGGGTGGCGATGCGCCGAAGTTGTATTGATCTTTGTTTTGATGATTTACAAGGTTCCCGGGCATACGTATTTATACCCCCGAGTTGATACAGTCCTGATCGGAAACGAAACAGGAGTTTCCTAGCTATAAAAGGAAAATTACCAAGCCCTGATCGAACACGAGATCAGGTTTCCTAAAAAATTATTATCTCTGCCTAATTACAGATAAGATATTTAACTGCCTTCCCGTGGTCTTCACGATCCTTTCCAAACTCGCCTTCCTCTGGATTAATCCCTGCTAATTGACTGCGACATTTCCTTAACCGAATTTAATAAAGAATCACACCAAATTTTGGCGTTAACAAGACCATACAGTCGAGTAGAGCTAATGATAACCAAGTAAAACCCTAGAGCTCAGCGGCATTGCACATATATTTACACATGTTCTTACAAAAGGCTTTATATACAACGACTGCAAGATGGACTGTTTTTACATTCCCAAGTCCTTGGTGATCGCCTCTGCAGTCGGCCTTGCCTGGGTGATCAACTCCAACGCCTCCTCAGGCGTTGTCTCTTTGGCAAACCCTTCACCGATGGCCTCAAGATCCGCCCTAAGGTAGATCGACTTGGTCATCGCGAGGGTCTGGGCCACACCGACGACAACACGCTCATCCGAGTACCTCTCCAGGATACTCGAGGCTTCTTTAAGGCGCGTCTGCACCTGGGAGACTATGTTGGAGCTAGTTCCCACACGGTGAGGATCCATGATGTCAAGGAGCCCTTTCACGAACTCGGCAAGAATCTCCCGTGACTCCTGGACGATCTTGATCTCCTCTGCAAAAGCTTGAAACTAGGTTTGGGCGTTGGCTCTTGCAGCTGCCCAGATTCATTGGCAAGTAAACTTGTCAACCAAGACAGTAGTCAGAGCAATCATAGGATTGGACAAAGTCATTGTCAAAGTGAGGACTTACTTTCGTAGTTGGCCTCCACCTTGGCTTTGGCCTTCTCCGGTTCGGCTATCTCCTTCTCGAGTTTGCCTTCGCCCCTTTCCACCTCGGCCTTGTCTTTCTCGAGTTCGGCTCTGGCTTTCTCGGCCTCCTTCAGCTTGGTCTCCCCTTCTGTTCGGGTCTTCAACTCAGCTTCGAGGGCTGTATATTAGAATAGCCAAGAGCTCGAGATTACGGCCAAGACACAACTGGGCAGTCGGGAGATAACAAAGCTGAAGAAATATGCATGGGATTTAGTCGGGAAGACAAATATGGGAGACTCACTTCCGATCTTCTTGGCTAGAGCCCAATTCTCATCCCTGAGCTTATCAATGGCTCCCCTCAGCCAAGTTTACCTCTCCTGGCTAGAACACTCCAAGTCGGCCTTCAAGGTCTGGAGCTGGCCCAATCACTGGAGTTGGGGGGCAAGCTGGGTCAGGACCTCGTTCAACTTCTCCGAGCGGTCGACGATTTTCTGCTCGGGATAAAACAAAGCAAAGCAGAGTCAGTCGGCGGAATACCAGAAATAAAAGAAATCATCGAGGACTCAACATTGCAAGACTCACGGTCACCGGCTTGGCAGACAAGCTCGCTGATGCTGGCTCGGTTGGGGTTGGCTCGACAACAGGAGCAGCCGGAGTGGTCTCCTTAAGATCGATGTTGGCGCGCTTCCTGCATGACAAGTCAGACATCAAGACATTACTTTACTGAACAAGATTTTCAGAAGACCTAAAGTTATTTACCTCTTGGATTTTTTGAACTTCCACTCAGGGATTCCAGTTGTCAGCAATGGAGGGCTGCCAGCTGTCAGACTGGATGGTGCAGCAGTTGGTGGTGGTGTCCTTGTCCTAGTCGGCCTTGATTCTAGTGCCACCGGCCGGGGCGCTGGGATACTCGGCGACACCATCTTATGGCCTGTCGACGATCTCGTACTCGGCGGTGCCGCCCTTGGGCTCGATTTTGCTAAGCCTTGTGGCGCCAGTCTCGGCCTTGGACTCGGCGGCCTGGGAGCTACGCTAGCAATGTCTTTGATCTTCAGGCTCCTGGCTGCTACACTCGGCCTACTAGTCCTCTTCTTGCCTGGATCTTCAACAGGTTTCTTCCCCGCTCTCTTGGAGTCAGGCTAGGCAGCAGAAGGACTCAACGGCCTTTTCTTCGATTTCACGGCCGACAAAGTTTGGGAGTCTTCATCAAACTCCTCACATGACTGCAAGCAGTTCAATAACATATATCACACATTGCAGAGAAATCCTAGGTATACATCTACAAGCATTCATCATAGATGGACGACAAGTTAACATCAGCAAGAGTTACCTCTAGACGAGGCCGTTTTTGGCTATAAGCCGGCAATGCCCGCTCTGCATCTTCTATCTCAATCACCCCGCTGGCAAAATAGTCAAGCAGGATGTTGGTCACCTTGTGCTTGTCGGTCAGGTCAGGATACTCTCGGCTGGGATCGCTCTTGCCCGTATAGTCCCAGCCGAAGTGGCTCCTCAGCTTCAGCGGCCTGATGCAGCGAGTCAAGAAGCGTCTGGCCACCCATGGACCAGTCAATCTGGAGCCCTTTAGCTTATCAACATTGTCAATCAACAAGTAAACCTGCCCCATCTCCTCAAAGCTAGGCATAGAAGTCCAGTTGGGCGAAACCACCGGAGGCAGACCAGTAAATGGGGGCAGGGAGGGTTCAAGGTCAGAATAATAAAACCACTCCCTATGCCAGCCTTTGAGGGAGGATTTCAAGGGCATGTGGATATAGATTTTCTTCATCTCGCTCCAGAGCTAGATGCCGCCCCCCCCCCCCCCCAATCACTTGGATTTTGCTCTTGGAGGGCTGGGGCTTGATATGGAACAGATATCAAAACAGATTCAAATGGGGTTCCACACCTAGAAAACATTCACAAAGAGTTGCAAATATAGAGATTTGTAAGATGGAGTTGGGATTCAGATTCACCAACTCCAGGTCGTAGAAGGCAAGAAGCTGGCGAAGAAAATCCGAAGACGGAAGAGAAAGGCCCCGGTCGAAAAAAGAGGCAAAAACTACAATCTCATCACCTTGGGGAGCCGGGATTGATTCCCCTTTCGCCGGATGCCAATTGATGACCTCGCGGCTTTGCAGTCTCAACAACCTCTCCAGATGCTTTAGCTTAGTCGACCCGCAATCCGAAGTCGGCCAATCTTCATCCGACATCTCTGGGATTTCTGACGCTCTCAGCATGGCTCAAGGCGAGGAAATTTGGGGGAAATGTGATTGAGGGCTTGGAATGGACGCGGAGGAGCGGGATCGCCCGAGTTTCAATGGGGAAGAGCTAGCAATGGCGAACCCTAGCAAAGTGGGAGGTGAAATTTCGATGCGGAAGCTAGAAGACGAAACGATTGGTGGATTGGAGAAGATGAGGGAATCTTTCCTCTCTCTCCCCGCCTTTATAGAGCCTGTACCGATTCGTGGGCTTGGGCTTGCAAAGTCGGTACTGGGCCACCAAGATATGAGTTTCTACAGTAGCACGCTCAATGTGGGCCGCTCGCTAGCTGTGTTAAAATCACAGTGCTGGTGCTACCAACAGGAACCGATCCGATAATCAGATATGCTTCATGAAGGCCTAATTGATGAACACATGTGTTCGGGTATCTGTGTTATCCACCAGGTATTGAGGATATACCCTTATAAGGGTCACAAGCTAGTCTTCATTAAAATTGGGGATGCAGGTATTTCTCAAGTACACCTGACCACATATTGGATTAAAATTCAAAATGGTACTCGGCCTACATGCTTGGCCAATATTTGCCATGAGCAAATATTTTTCCAACCGACATGACGCTGAAGAGTCTAATTTCCGAGTGACATACTACTCGGGAAAGACTATAAAATATTTCCGGATTGACATGATACCGAAGAGTCTCATATACCAGTAGTACACTACTCGAAAAAGACTACAAGGTTAAAAATCTTTGACTTTATGTTTAATTGTTACACAATTAAGCACAAAGTCGGGGGCTACACCTAATAGGTGCGCCCATTCGACGCACACTATTCATACATCTACATGGAGCCCTTCATTGCCTCGCTGCCAGCTGACATGAAGTAGGACTCGGAAAGAAGAAGCACTCGGACAAAGAGTACTCGGGAGCAATGCACTCGGGCAATCTTCATCATGGAGGATGAGCACTCGGCATCAGCTGTGACTCAACTATGAAGGTCTCAAGGGCTACTGTGGAGGCTATGGGCTCCGGGTACCTCAAGACAAGCATATGGGCCACTCGGATAGAGGATGGATCTAGCCTTGTAATTAGAGATATGATAGAGCCCGGCAGACTTAGCCTTGTACGATAAGGAATATACAGTCCTAGTCGGGTGGGTTATATCTCTAAGAGGAGATCCCTTGGCCGTAGTCCGGTTGGGACTCCTACTTGGTACCCCTGTCCCCCAGTATATAAGGGGAGGCAGGGTGTGTGGGTGCCATGGGCCCCGGGTACCTCATGACAAGCATATGGGCCACTCGGATAGAGGATGGGCCTAGCCTTGTAATTAGAGATATAGCTAGATTCGGTAGACTTCGCCTTGTATAGAAAGGAATATACAGTCCTAGTCGAGTATGTTATATCTCTAAGGGGAGATCTCCTAGTCGTAATCCGATGGGGACTCCTACCTTGTAACCTTGTCCCCCAGTATATAAGGGGAGGCAGGGCGCCCAATGAGGGCAGAGAAGAGCTCATAGAAGCACACGGCCATACAGTTCATCAGAACTACCACCGTATATCCTCAAAGGAATACATACAAACTGGACGTAGGGTATTACCTCACATCGAGGGCCTGAACCAGTATAAAATTTCCTTGTGTTCCTTTGCAATCCACCGAGTTTCCATCCGCCGAGTAGCCCCATATATTTATTGCCGGTGTAAAACATCGACAGTTGGCGCGCCAGGTAGGGGGCTTCGGCGCGATCTACATCTACAAGCTCGATGGATCCAGCAACCGAAGTCGACGGCGGCAAACTCCCCCCCGGAGATACAATCGCATTCAGAAGCCTTGACTTCGTCACCGACCAAATCGGCAATCTCACCCCGGCCGACACGGACCCGATCCAACCGGCCGAGGAACCAGCTAACTCCGCGCCAGTCGGTCCACACGACGCTGCGGCAATCTTCGACGACATGCTGCGGCGATCTCCAATACGCCCGAGTCCAGGGACAACTCTTCCTTTCAGTGTTCGACTCGGACTCGGTTCTGAGCCGGCCGAGATCGGGCCGAGAAGGGAAGAGATCATCAACTTCCCGTTCGGACTCAGCGACGCCGCGGATATCTACAATCTACATCCGACGCGGCAAACCCGATCCCCTGGAGTTCGACTCGGATACGGCTCCGAGCCGCTCGAGATCGGATCTAGGGAGGTCGGAGTTGTAATCACCCCCATCAACTATTCCGACTATGACTCTCAGTCGGACTACGACTCCCAGTCGGATTCCGACTCCAAGTCGGATACCAGCTCGGCAAGCTTCACTCCGCCGCGAGAAATTTTCATGGCATCCAGAGGCTCTACTCCTATTCAGGAATCATGCCGACGACACGAGCCACAAGAGGAGGAGGCCTGCCGACTGCAAGAACAACAGGAGGAAGAAGCAAGACGCCTGCACGCCCGCAACGATGATCTACGCAAGGCTGAGCAAACCGCTCAGCAGCAAATCCTCCAAACCCGAGTCGGCGACCACGATGTCTTCGTTACTCCCCAACAGAACATCGTGGCCGCTGCAACCCTACTGGACACAGTCCAGCTTGGGCCTGATCATCAGGCCACCCCGACGATCGCAAGGATAAAAGCCATGCTTACCGCTGCTGCATATCAGCAGCACCAACAGTCGGGAGATACCCTCATACCGACCAACCGGTCGGCATCCCCAATGGCAATCTCGTCTACCTCAAAGCGACGCCGAGTGGCCGGCTCTAGTCAGCTGCACACGGAGTCACGCCAAACGTCATTCGGCAACCCAAACAACAACCGGCAACGTCGAAGTGACCGTCGGGACAACCGGGATCTCCGAGGCCAACTATGGCGTGATCTTCGGCAGGACACCAATGCTCGGCGCCGCGAACGAGAAGAAGACGAGCAACGCCAACTGGAAGACGAGAACGAGCATTTCGGCCTCCACCACGAGCGGTTTCGCCGCCGTAGTCGGGGTCGGAGTCCTCATGAAGACGAAGGCATACCGGCCTTCACCCAGGAGCTACAACAGGTCGACTGGCCGTCGGGTTTCAAGCCTACAAGCATCGAAAAATACGACGGCAAGACCGATCCCGAGTCCTGGCTCACAGCATACACTCTGGCAATCCAAGCTGCTGGAGGTGACCACAAAGTCATGGCTAACTACCTCCTAGTTGCTCTAGCCGACTCAGCGAGGACATGGCTAACAGGACTTCCCAAGCAATCAATCGACTCCTGGGGAGAACTCCGGAAACGCTTCATCGCCAACTTCCAGGGAACATACGAGAGGCCATCTTCCGAGTACGACTTATATCAGTTGCATCAAAGGAAGAACGAGTCTCTTCGTGACTTCATCAAGAGGTTTTCTGAGAAGAAGAACTCAATCCCAAACGTCAAGGATGAGGTCGTCATCGCCGCCTTTCGAAAAGGAGTCAAAGACACCTCGTTCATCGACAAATTCACGCGGAAGCCTCCCAACTCTGTCAAGGCCCTATTCGACATGGCAAACAAGTACGCCGACTCGGCCCACGCTGTTGCCGAGGCCCTCGATGACAACAAGTCACCCTGACAGAAGAAGCAGGACGACACCGACGACACGGTCCCAACTAAAGCTGGGAATCGCAAACGCAAGTCAGACGGCTCCATTGTGGCAGTCGGTCACGACCGCCTTCGACCTTCAACAACTGAGGATTATCAGAACAACAACTGACATGCTCGGGGGCTCACAAGCTCAAACGCGAGGATGGCATCCCCACTCCCAAATACCGAACAGCTAAGTCGCTTTCTGATAAACATCTCCTCACTCGGCCTTGCTAGTGCCACAGCCGCTTACACCTAATAGGTGTACAAGCTGCGCATTTACTTTTTTCCGTTTTTGCTCTTAAATGATTACAAAAGTACTCGAGTAGCATAAATCTCGATCCGTGAAACTCTGCTCCATGTAAGACGAACTCAAGTCACCCAAAACGCGTGCCTGGGAAAGAGCCATGAGCCAAACTCCCGACGCTAGGGGGCTATGACTAGTCGGGCAGAGTGCTTAAACGTAAGGGGTCAACTACTCGAGGAAATTAATATCAAAAAGAGGAAGAACACGTATTTACACACATTGTAAAATACATTTTATTCGGGTGATTATTTTCATCATCAGATGCTACTCATCCGATATTTTTATATTGCAGGCCCAGCTCCGGATACGCGTGACAGGAACTCAGGGCTGCGAGCCTATCTCCTACGCTCGGGGGCTGGACAAGTCTGCTAAAATACACTCGGGATGCTCCATGAGGGCTACTTACCGAGTACTTGCGCCAGTCGGGACGTCATCTTTCCCGACTACGCTCCATGGGAGCTAACAATCGGCCCCCGGCGCCAGTCGGGGCTGTGTACCACTCGGCTAAGTAGGGTACGCCCCATGAGGGTCGCCAGCCGAATCCTACGCTAATGCTAGGTTCGGGTACCTTATTTGGCCGCAACTCTGTCAGGTTGGGTACGCCCCATGAGGGTCGCCAGCCGAATCCTATGCTAATGCAAGATTCGGGTGCCTAGCTTGGCTATAACTCTGTTGGATAGGGTACGCCCCATGAGGGTCACCAGCCGAACCCTCTGCTAATGCAAGGTTCGGGTACCTTGTTCGGCTTTTCCCAAGTCAGAGAAGACTTACATCGTCAAAGCGCATCCGGAGTTCTCATGCACTGCGTCATACCTGAGGAGGGCAAGCAGATCCTGCATTATACCCACTCAGGCTTATGTGGCAACCAGTTTGCATCCAGAACGTAAGTCGGAAAGGCTTGCGAATAAGGATTTCTCTGGCTGATTGCGGTTACCAACACCAAAAAACTCATCCTGACATGCGATGGATGCTACTTCTATAGAGCTATGCTAGGTAGGTTGGTTCAGGCCGGCTTACCTGGTAACAGCCACCAAGACATGAGTTCCTACAGTAGCATGCTCCATGTGGGCCGCCCGCAGGCTGAGTTGAAATTATAGCGCTGGTGCTACCCACATGAACCGATGAGGTAAACAGATATGCTTCATGAGAGCCTTATTGCTAAACATATATGTTTGGGTATCTGTTTTATCCACCAGGTCTCGAGGATACATCCTTACAAGGATCACAAGCTGGTCTTCATTAAAATTGGAGATGCAGGTATCTCTCTCGAGTACACCTAACCACGTAATGGATTTATTTTTCATACAGTGGTACTCGGCCTACATGCGTGGCCACCAGTTGCCATGAGCAGCATTATTCCCGCTGACATGACGCGGATAAGTCTAACTTTCGAGTAGTTCACTACTCGGGAGAGATTATAAAATTCTCATTCCCACTGACATGACGCGGATGAGTCTAACCTTCGAGTAGTGCACTACTCGGGAAAGACTATAAACATTCTTCCAGCTGACGAGCTGAAGAGTCTAACTTCCGAATGGGACGCCACTCGGGAAAGACTATAAACACCTTTTCCAGCTGACATGAAGCTGACGAGTCTAATTTCGAGTAGTATATTACTCGGGAAAGACATAAACACCCCTTTCCAGCTGACATGACGCTGAAGAGTCCCATATACGAGTAGCATCCTACTTGGCAAGACTATAAACACACATTCCGACTGACATGAAGTCGAAGAGTCCTATACGAGTAGTTCCCTACTCGGCAAGACTATAAATCATATTCCGGTTGACATGATACCGAAGAGTCTCATGTACCAGTATAATCTACTCGGAAGACTACAAGGTTAAAGATCTTTGACTTCATGTTTAATTGTTTTCACAATTAAGCACAAAGTCGGGGGCTACACCTAATAGGTGCGCCTATTCGGCGCACACTATTCCAACATCTACATCGAGACCTTCATAGCCTCGCTGCCAGCTGACATGAAGCAGGACTCGGGAGAAGCAGCACTCAGACAAAGAGTACTCGGGAGCAATACACTCGGGAAGACTTCACCGTGGAGGATGAGCACTCGGCATCAGCTGTGACTCAACTATGAAGGTCTCGGGGGCTACTGTGGGTGCCATGGGCCCCGGGTACCTCATGACAATCATATGGGCCACTCGGATAGAGGATGGGCCTAGCCTTGTAATTAGAGATATAGCTAGATTCGGTAGACTTCGCCTTGTATAGAAAGGAATATACAGTCCTAGTCGAGTATGTTATATCTCTAAGGGGAGATCTCCTAGTCGTAATCCGATGGGGACTCCTACCTTGTAACCTTGTCCCCCAGTATATAAGGGGAGGCAGGGCGCCCAATGAGGGCAGAGAAGAGCTCATAGAAGCACACGGCCATACAGTTCATCAGAACTACCACCGTATATCCTCAAAGGAATACATACAAACTGGACGTAGGGTATTACCTCACATCGAGGGCCTGAACCAGTATAAAATTTCCTTGTGTTCCTTTGCAATCCACCGAGTTTCCATCCGCCGAGTAGCCCCATATATTTATTGCCGGTGTAAAACATCGACAGGGTGCCCCTGAGGGCATACAGAGATTCATCAGAATCATACATCCTCAAAGCAATACACCACAACTAGACGTAGGGTATTACCTCTTATCGAGGGCCTGAACTAGTATAAACCTTTCGTGTTTCTTTGCAGTCCACCGAGTTTCGATCCAACGAGTAGCCCTATATTCATATTGCCAGTGTAAAACATCGACACCATTGAAAATTGTCCGCTTTCTTTAGTAATTTGAAGAAGGGCATGCTCCATTCGCCTAGACGGGAGATGAATGGCTGAGTGCCGCCATGCAACCTGTCAGCTTCTGGACGTCCTTCTGGCCAGTTGGGGGTGCCATGTTCATGATTGCGTTGATTTTCTCTGGATTGGCCTTGATGCCGTGATGCGATACAATGAAGCCGAGTAGCTTTCTGGATGGCACACCGAAGGCACACTTCTCCGGGTTCAACTTCATCTTGAATCTTCGAAGATTTTGGAAGGTTTCCTCCAAGTCGGCGATGAGGTCTTCTTTGGATTTTGTCTTGATCACCACGTCATCGACATACGCCTCCACGTTGCGCCCGATCTAAGTGTGTAGACACCGCTGAATTGCTCGTTGATACGTTGCTCTGGCATTTTTCAAACTGAACAGCATAGTGATGTAGCAGTATGCGCCAAACGGCGTGATGAAAAAGTCTTCAGGCGGTCCTCCTCCTTCAGGCTGATTTGATGGTATCTCGAGTAACAGTCGAGAAAGCTGAGAAGTTCGCACCCTATGGTTGATTCCACCACCTGATCTATTCTAGGTAGACCAAATGAATCTTTGGGGCACGCTTTGTTCAAGTCGGTGTAGTCGATGCACATGCGTCATTTACCGTTCTTCTTCCGGACCAGGACTGGGTTTGCCAGCCAATCCGGGTGGTAGACCTCTTTGATAAACCCGGCTGCAAGGAGCTTGGTTATCTCCTCCCGAATAGCATCTTTGCGGTCCTGTGCGAAGCGCCGTAGCCATTGCTTGACTGGCTTGGCGTCTGTCTTGACATTGAGGGCGTGCTCGATCTCCTCCCTTGGTACCCCAGGCATCTCAGAAGGTTTCCAGGCGAAGATGTCTTTGTTTGCCTGGAGGAAGGTGACGAGCGTGTATTCCTATTTGGGGTCGAGTCCGTCCCGACTAGAGCAGTCTTGGAGGGTCGGAAGGGTCCAGAGGGATCTTCTTCGTGTCAGAGTCCGCTGAAATTCCCGACTTTGCTGCTTTTTTCGCCGGAACTTGATCATCCTCGACTTCGGTTGTAACGGCTTGCCGAATGCTGTTGCATCCGACTGCCGCTTCTTGGGACTGAGCCAACTCGTAGCTCTCTTTGTCGCAGGTGAAGGCTTGCTTGACATCTCTACGAAGGGAAAGAACTCCAGCTGGCCTAGGCATCTTGAGCATCATATAGGTATAATGTGGCACCGCCATGAATTTGGCTACTGCCGGCTGTCCGAGTATCGCGTGATACGCAGTCTCGAAGTCGGCGACCTCGAAGCAGATGTTTTCTGTGCCGAAGTTATCCCGCGTGCCGAAGGTGACCGGCAAAGTGATCTGTCTGAGGGGTGTTGAAGATAGGCCGAGGATTACCCCGTGGAAGGGCGCCGTACTCGGCCGTAGCTCTGAACGAGGAATCTTCATCTCATCCAGAGTCTTGGCGAACAGAATGTTGAGCGCACTGCCTCCATCTATAAGAACCTTCTTCAACTTAATGTTTTTGACGACCGGGTCCAAGATGAGTGGATAGCATCCTAGGTGTGTAACCTGATCCGGGTGATCTGCGTGGTCGAATGTGATGGGCATCTCTGACCTGCGCAAATATTGGGGGGCATCTACTGTAGAGGCCGAGTTGACATCGCGTGCTATTAGCTTCTGCTTTCACTTGGACTCGTACGCAAACGGCCCTCCAAAAATGTGGTTGAGCTCAGCCTGTGGATCTTGATAATCACTAGTTGCGCCCGGATCTGGCTTGTCTTTATCCTTGTCGGTGCCAGATGTCGAAGCCTGCTGGGAAGCATACTTCTTGAGTATGAAGCAGTCCTTGGCCACGTGCCTGCCCTTGGGATGAAAGGGGCAAGGCCCGTTCATCACTATCTGGTACTCATTGTTCCTTGGGGGTCACGACCAAGTGCGCTCCACATTGGCCACCACGCTGTCTGACTTCCGCTTGCGGCCGCCGGATTTGTTCTGTGCTGGCTCATTTTTGGCTTTCTCTTCTTTTTGCCGGGGCTCTTTCTTGTCATCGAGGGCCTTCGCGACAGCGTCGGCTGAGTCGGTGTATTTATTTGCCATATCGAAGAGAGCCCTGACAGAGGTTGGAGGTTTCCGAGTGAACTTTGCGATGAACGGGGCGTCTTTGACTCCCTTGCGGAAGGCGGTATGACGACCTCATCCTTGATCATTAGGATCGAGTTGCACTTCTTGGAAAACCTTTTGATGAACTCGCGGAGGGACTCGTTCTTCCTCTGGTGCAGCTGATAGAGATCGTGCTCAGAAGACGGTCTCTCGTAAATCCCCTGAAAATTGGCGATGAAGCGTTCCCGGAGTTCCCCCCAGGAGCCAATTGATCGCCTTGGAAACACTATCAGCCATGTCCTCGCTGAGTCGGCCAGGGCAACCGGGAGATAGTTGGCCATGGCCTTGTGATCGCCTCCGGCTGCTCGGATTGCCAGAGTGTAGATTGTGAGCTAGAACTCGGGATTGGTCTTGCCGTCGTATTTTTCGATGCCTGTAGGCTTGAAGCCCGATGGCCAGTCGACCTGTTGTAGCTCCTTAGTGAAGGCTGGTACGCCTTCATCTGCGTGAGGGCTCCGGCTCCGATTGCGGTGGTGGAACCGCTCGTGGTGGAGGCCGAAGTGCTCGTACTCGTCCTCTAGTTGGCAGCGCTCATCGTCTTCGTGTTCGTGGCACCGTGTGTTGATATCCTAGCGAAGGTCGCGTCGCAGATGGCCTCGAAGATCCTGGTTGTCGTGGCGGTTGTATTGGGGACGCCACCGATTGTTGTTAGGGATGCTGAGAGATATCTGTCATGACTCCACGTGTGGCTGACTGGAGCCAGCCGCCCAGCGTCATGCTGACGCGAGCGAGACCATTGTTGGAGAACCCAACCGGCGGGTCATTATGAGGGTGTCACCCGACTACTCATGCTGCTGACATGCGGCAGCAGTAATCATGGCTTTGATTCTTGCAATAGTCGGGGTGGCCTAATGATCAGGCCCGAACTGGAGCATATCCAGTAGGGTTGTAACGGCCACGACGTTCTGCTGCGGCGTGACGAAGACATCGTGGTCGCCGACTCGTGTCTGGAGGATTTGTTACTGGGCGGTTCACCTAGCCCTGCGTAGCTCGTCGTTGCAAGCGTCGCGTTCAGCCTCCTATTGTTGTCGCAATCGACGAGCCTCCTCTTCTTGCTGTTCGCGTAGTCGGCGCGCCTCTTGGGAAGGAGTGTCGCCCTTGGACGCCATGAAGATTTTGCGGGGCAATAGAAGGCTTGCCAGATTGCTGCTCGAACTGCTGTTCGAACTTTTGTCCGACCTGGAGTCGGAATCGAAGTAGTCGATAGGGGTGATGACGACTCCGACCTCCCTAGATCCAATCTCGAACGGCTCTGGGCCGTTTCCGAATTGAACATAGGGGATCGGGTCTGCCGCATGGGATGTAGATTGTGGATGTCCGCGGCGTTGCTAAGTCTGCACGGGAGATTGACGATCTCTTCCCTTCCTAGCCCGACCCCGGCCGGCTCAAGGCCAAGTCCGAGTCGAACACCGAAGAAGAGAGTTGTCCCGAGACCTGGGCAAGTGGAAGATCGCCGCAGCAAGTTGACGAGGGTTGCTGCAGCGCCGTGTGGGCCGACTAGCGTGGAGTCAGCTGATTCCCTGGCAGATCAGATCGAATCCGAGTCGGCCAAGGTGAGGTTACCGAACTTGTCGGCGACGAAGTCGAGGCTTCCAAATGTGATCGTATCTCCGGGGGATAATTTGCTGCCGTCGACTCCGGTTGTCGAATCCATCGAGCTTGTTGAGGTTGATCTCGCCGAAGCCCCTACCTGGTGCGCCAACTGTCGATGTTTTACACCGGCAATATAAATATAGGGCTACTCGTCGGATCGAAACTCGGTGGACTGCAATGGAACACAAGGGGTTTATACTGGTTCAGGCCCTCAATGTGAGGTAATACCTTACGTCCAGTTGTGGTGTATTTCCTTTGAGGATGTATGGTGATGGTTCTGATGAACTTGATGATCTTCTGCCCTAAGGGGGCGCCTTGCCTCCCCTTATATACTGGGAGACAGAGTTACAAAGTAGGAGTCCCAGTTGAACTACGACCAAGGGATCTCCTCCTAGAGATATAACGTGTCCGACTAGGACTGTATATTTCTTATTGTACAAGGCTAAGTCTGCCGAGTGCTATTATATCTCTAATTACAAGGCTAGGCCCATCCTCTTTTCGAGTGGCCCATATGCTTGTCGTGGGGTACCCAGGGCCATGGCCTTCACAATCATCATCAGGATATAGTTTCCTATATTCGTCAAACAACTTTCGAAGACATTTTGTAACAGCAGCACAAACTTTCTTTCCAATTTCCTCACTAAACATCTCCTGCATGATTAGCTTAGTGTACTTGGATAGCTTATATCTTGGGTCCAGAGTTGCAGCAACAAAAATCAGCAAGTTCATATTCTCCTTGTCCTTACCCTTCCCCTTCCCCTTCCCCTTCTCACTCATATTTTTGCTTGTTTCAGCAACAACAACATCATGCCAATTACCCGAATACTTGTCATACTTGTCCTTCATTCTCTTGCCCATACTCGCAAAGGGTCATCACTATTCATCCAATTCTTAATCAACAAATGGACTTCACCAATCTCAAAAAAGAAATTGTGTGAAGTGACATGCAGAGTAGAAGAAACACGTACAGTGAGTTCATAAAAATGACAAAGGAATTCGGCCATCTTCCTTGCATACTCCCAATCTATCTCATCTGGGTACCCTGGGCCTCCTTTTTCTTCTGATAAATCAATGGCATAGCATGGATCTTCATCCAAGTACTTTGCAAACACCTTCTCATAAGTGGTGGCTGCTTTCAACATAAGATATGTGGAGTTCCACCTAGTGCATATGTCTAGGTTCAAAAATGTCTTGCTATCTACACTCCTTGAATTTAACCAACCGATTTGCATCCTCCGTATTTTCAGTCCCCACTCCAATTCCAACTTCAGGTTCAGTGGAAGACATCTACAAAATAGAATGGCAAGAACATCAGTGCATCACTCAATTTGCATTCAATCAAGAACTGACACGGAAGTGAGAAATATGAGATTTAGAGTGATGTAACTAGTATATGAAATCCCCCCATATATTTATCCTAAATGTACTGATGTTGAATGGTGATCATGTAAGCACTAAAATTGCATAGATTAAGCACTACTCTAAAATTAAAATCAATCAACAGGTGCTCAAGAAAATGAAAGCACTACTCTAAAATACCCCATTCTGTGTTACTGTGTTGCATCAATCTAAAAAAAATCAAGAACATCCTTGCAAACGAAAGCATGTTTCACTTAACTAGCTACTCATAGTCATAGGTCAATATGTGCAAGAACATGATTGCGAAACAAATCAAGGGTTGAAGGATTGAGGCTCATACATACATTGGAAGATTGTATGGACTCCGTTGTGCTGTTCCGTTCGTCAACTTCACTTCACTTGTCCTCCAGTCCTCCTCGCTCCTTGGCCTCGCTCCTTGCCTCCTCGGCCCCTCGTTCCTCTAGCCGACTGGCCCCTTCGTTGTGGCGGCGCCGGCGTAGTGCAGGTGACGGCGTGTAGCAGGCAGTTGGGACTCAGGCGCACAGGGTAGACGACGGCACGACAGTAGGCGGTGGCACGGCGGGACGGACACACGGGGTAGACGGCGCCACGGCAGCAAGGCAGCAGGCGGCGGCACAGCGGGGCTAGCGCACGGCGCCTAGGCGAAGAGGGTACGGCGGTAGTGGTGGCCTGCGGCAGCTAGGGTGGAGACAGCCGATAGGGAGTGGGTTACTAGGTTAGGGATTGGGATTTGGGAGCAGTACGTAGACTAGATTGTGGGCTAATGGGCTGCAGAAGTACAGATAGGCTACAAGACCAAGTCAGCCAGCCCTGTGTTTTTATGTAGTTCGGGTACCCGAGGATGACAACCGAACTACCCAAAAAAAGATTAGTATTTTTGAGTACCTGACCGAAGTACAGACTGATGACCGACACTTTGGGTACTTCAAGTTTGGTCCCGGTTTTTTCTGCCCACCCCTAATAGCATCTAAGGCTGACACTTCTTTATTCTTCTACAACAAAGGAGGTCACACAATGTTTGTTCTTGTTCATGTTGATGACATCATAGTTACTAGCTCCTCTGCAGAAGCTACATCAGTTCTACTTCAAGGATTTGCAAAGGAATTTGCATTAAAGGACCTTGGAGATCTACATTACTTCTTGAGCATAGAAGTTAAGAGGACGCGCGGTGGGCTTCTTATGTCACAAAAAAGGTATGCTACATGAGATCTTGAAACGTGTTGTCATGTACACTTGTAAACCAGCTAGCACACCTTTGTCAACTGTTGAAAAATTGTCAGCTCGAGATGGTGACATGTTGGATGTTGAAGACTCCACTCAGTATAGAAGTATTGTAGAGGCTTTGCAATACTTGACACTGGCATGGCCTGATAAATCTTTTGTTATTAAGAAAGTTTGTCCATTTTAATAGTCGCCTACTACAGTACATTGGGCTGTTGTTAAACGCATTTTGCGTTATCTCAAGGGAACCATATTGAAGACTAAGAATTGATAAGTCTTCCTCTACGTTGATCAGTGGCTTTTCTGATGCTGATTGGGCAAGGTGCATCGATGATAGAAGATCGACTGGCGGATTTGCAATATGTTTGGCTCTAACCTTGTATCCTGGAGTGCTTGTAAACAGGCTATTGTTTCTCGCTCTAGTATGGAAGTCGAATACAAGGCACTTGCAAATGTGAAGCTGAAGTTATGTGGGTGCAGGAATTGCTAGGTGAGCTCAGAATTCCTCACTCACATACTGCCAAATTGTAGTGTGACAATATTGGTGCAAAATATATGTCAGCAAATCCAATATTTTATGCCCGAACAAAGCATATCGAAGTAGATTTCCACTTTGTTCGTGAACAAGTGGCGCATAAGCTTGTGGAGGCTCAATTGATCTCATCCAAAGATCAGCTTGCAGATGGTTTTATGAAGCCTCCACCGGTTAGTTAGCTTCTAGTATTTAGACACAATCTTAACTTATATAAGTTATGATTGAGGAGGTATATTAAGATAAATAGATAGATAGATAGCTGTTCTTATCATCTTATCCTTTGTAACTAGGCCCTTAAGATGTGAGTCTGATGTAACCATCTTGGGCCAAATCTTGCGCATGTAATCTGCCACGGTGGAGGTTGTTTCCACCTCTATAATATAACTACGCGGTCCTGAGGAGGGTTCAACGCTTCCTACATGAAGTTTTACAAAGATAGTTTAATTAGCATCAAAGATGGATGAGGATGATAACCAAGCCCCAGCAATACGCATGATAACCAAACATAATAAGCAATATCTCGTTGCAATATGGCTATAGTTAGCATATACTTACGTATGTAAGTACAACATGCATGCATAATCATAGCATCGATCTTGGTCGGCATCACGCATGGATCCAAGGATCCAAATGGAAGCTGGCTTGAGGTTATGTGCACCAACTTCTTGTTGCCTGGCCCATGCATCTGTCAAATCGCGAAGCCAATGATGAGCACGTACCGAGCACACGTCATTGTTGGTGTTTAGCTAAGCTAATTTGAAGGACCAGCGCAAGGACGGCGTGTCCAATCCCACTCGCTTTCTCCACTGCCAGTGATTCCGCACATAGACACACCCTATATATATCTACACGTGTGGTTATTCAAAGGAATTAAGTAAGTCAACTTTAAGCTATAAAAAGATTTTTATTGAGACTAAACTTATCCGTCTTTCTTGGTACTTCAAAATCAAATGCCACTGCTGTTATATAACCGTATCTCTTAAGTTTCACATAACTTTAAAAATATTATTTTTTACGACAATCTACCTCGTGATGGTTCATAATGAAAACCACCAATACGCATTTTCAAATAAGATTGTCTTAATATTAGCCACAAACTCATTTTTACAGGTGTCTTATTAGAGGCGGTTGACCCCACTGCATCTATAGATATATTTTAGTTGCCTCTAAAAATAGTTGTTAGAACGGAGTAATAATTATAGAGGACAAAATGAAATTATGCGGCTTTCTATTTTTAAAAAAATCATCAGCATATTTAGCTCCTAGGCTAACCGGCTAATTGGTTGTGCTCAATGCTAGCTCACAGGGTCTACAATATGACTCGGCTACCTCTTGGTTACTGTGCTAACCTTGTGCAATAACTCACTTCGTTTTTATTTGTAGCCGCTAAATTTTTTTCAGTAACCACACGGTTAATATGATAATCATGATACCACCGTATCGATGTAAACCCTTTCCTACTGATAATGTAAACCTTGGCTCACACCACCATGGCATGCTGTTGGGAATTGCCATGGAAGTAGCGCGTGCCAGCAGGTGTTGTCTCATTGCCTAGGTTTTATGGCGTTTTGGCCCTGCTAGATTAATGAAGAAATTTTACGGTTCCAAATAAAAAAATTGATACCAACTGATACATCAGGTATTAAGAAAATAAGAAGTACCATCTTTTTTAAAGAAAACTGTATACATTTTGGGACCTTCTCTTAAGGACCATAAAATCACTCACATTTACGTTAATATTCAGACTGATGTGTTCCGGCTTAAAACAACAGATGTAGACAGAAAAGTGGTTCTTAGAAAAAAAACCGACCACGACTAACTACAGTGTTTCAATCCCAACCAACTGGGCTCGTGGGTTTGCAATCCAGATTCTCTGACTTTGTGAACAAAAGTCACAGGTGACTTTCCTGGTGCCGGATGTCATCCATTTAGAATCCAACGATGGCTGCCCATCTCAGTTCTCCCACTGCAGGCCTGTCCAGCCCAAACGTGAAAGCAGCCCAAGTAAAGCCCACTTCGTGGACAGAGAAGACATGCAGTTTACAGGAGTTTTTTTTATTTTTATATTTATTTAATAAAATATTTACAAAACTACATTTTCATTTCAAAAATTTACAAAAATATACTCCCACCCCCTGTAAAAATCCGGCGCGGGCAAGGGCGCGGGCGCAGGCAAGGGCACGGGCGAGGGCGGTCGGAGTATATTTTTTGTAAATTTTTGAAATGAAAATATAGTTTTGTAAATATTTTATTAAATAAATATAAAAATAAAAAAACTCCTGTAAACTGCATGTCTTCCCTGTCCACGAAGTGGGCTTTACTTGGGCTGCTTTCACGTTTGGGCTGGACATGCCTGCAGTGGGAGAACTGAGATGGGCGGCCACCATTGGATTCTAAATGGATGACATCCGACACCAGGAAAGTTACCTGTGACTTTTGTTCACAGTGTCAGAGAATCTGGATTGTTGGATGCAAATACCGCACCACACCAGTCAGTTGCTCGTGCATGTGCCCGGCTGACCGGCCGGACAACATCCTCAAATGTCAAAGTAAATGATTCATGTAGGAGTAATATACAACTAGTGGATTTTTATGTGGATCGTGATTTTGGAAGGGAAATAGATTTGATATATAATATATTTAATAAAAAAAGCTTTAATAATATTAGACAATTACATTAAAATGATACAATTACTAGAAAACCACTTTCGGCCTCTGTACATCTAGCTAGGATACACACAAAATATAATTATTAAAAAAATAAAAGACGACATGATTACAAAGAACCATAGCTAGCTATGAGGCTATAAGTACAAGCGATCTTCATTCTCATACATTACCAAAGTCATACTTAAATTGCGATAAAGGCACTTGAAAAGCAACATCTTCAAAAAGAAAACGACATGCGCATGTGCCACCACTGTCATGATCCAATTAGTAAAGACCAAACCATAGATTTTTACCCTAAAGAGAAAATTCTCAGAACTCTAAACAATGCCTTCAACAAAAAAAACAAAAACCGCTATTGCTATATACAATCAGCTAAGGACAGACTTAGGAATTTAACCTTGAAGTCAAAGAACCGATACTCAATGAGCACCATCTTAGCAAAGTCCCCAGTATGGTTTAAAATATTAATATTAAACCTTGAAATTTTATTTCTGATATATGGTTTAAAATATTAAAACTAATGGCATCAGTGCATTTGTCAGAAAAAATACATTCATCTAGCTATATTTTGAAGTAATTTAATTTCTATAAACATATAATTAGGAAAACAATGATAGAACGTGTGTATGAGAGAGTAGTTTTGCTAGCACGCCATGGCCACCGAGAGTCCACTAGATGCATGATATCAACATCAAAGGAGAATCCAGCAATATGTTCGATACAGTTCATCTGGCCCCGTATTAGGTTCCAGGAGATAAATCAATCCACCTTAATTAGGTGCATAGTGGGGTTGTTCCATTGATCGTCCACATATATATGGTCCTTGCATGCACATAGGGCACCATATGGGCCATCCACAATGATAGATCGATCGATCAGATCGGAGTCACATCAGATAACTTGCCAACTGAACATTCATTTCCTAATAGTAGATATCTACTGATGTATCTTTAGTTAACAGCCAGACGATCGGTCGTGGTTTTTTGCTTTGTGGATATGGCCGGTTTTATGCCGTGCTTATGTACTGATCAATCGTTACAGTTAAGTCTGCATGATCTATCGATCTGTATGTAGCAAATGTCTAGTCATAATTTTGTGTTTGTGCAATTGAGAGAGTACTTAAATTTTTTTCGTTAGTACTCCGTCTACTATATCTATAACTATTATAAAAATTGATATTGATTTCATTCGTCATAATTCTTCGTCCGTCTTATGCTTTGCGTGTCTATTGTGCGTCCCGAGTCTGCTCGTTCCCCCTCGGCACGCTCGTCCGCGTCAACCCTACGCGCACCAGCGATCAGCCCACAAGCGATCGTCAATCGGCCCACAAGCGATATAGATCAGGCCCACACCCACCCACGTCCGATTTCAATTCCGTCAGCGCGTGTTCGTAGAATTTTTTTTATTTTTATATTTATTTAATAAAATATTTATAAAACTACATTTTCATTTCAAAAATTTATAAAAATATACTCCCAACGCCCTCTGGGAGGGCGTTTTTTATGAAATTGCCCTTCCAGAGGGCGATTTGATGACGTGATTGACGGCCATTGGTCGGGCAGCCGACGGCCGTCAGCCATTTTACAGGCGGCCCTCTTGCCGCCCGCTGGAAAGGCGGTTTTTAGCTCCCCAGGTATAAAACCCCCTCCCAGACTCCAAAAATATCATAAAATTCATTGAAATCACAGAAAAAAAGAGAGAGCTGAGAGTGAAGGAGAACAAAAGCGCCGAAGCCCTGCCGGTTTACGGATTCGTCTGCAGGTAATATTTGATGTCTCTTTGCAATTTCTATTTGTATTCATCAAATGATGTAGTATGTGTAGTATTATACCAGTTTTTTCACAGATAAATAAATGTTAGGTTTGTTTCACAGGGTGTAGATCTATTGTAGTTGAGCATAATGGCTAAGGACATTGATAGAGCGCATGAGAGAAGTTAGGTTTTTTTTACTAGATGAGTAGCACTAGTTTGAGAAACGCTAGGGAGATGGAAATGTGGACGATGACATTTTATTTTTTGTAGTCATGTGTAGTATACCCTAGGTATGTAGTTGTATAAGATATTTTTGGCCCAGTGAGTTATAACTTGCGTTTATTTGGTTATAATGTAGGTTGCTATGGATGCATCCGGTATGTCCAGTCATCTACGACCTCCGATTGATAAGCCTTCGCCGATGTGTTGGGGTGGAAATAATTGCAAAATTGCAATAAGTGAGAAGGATTACACATACCGGCAAAGGTATTGGATGTGTGCAAATTACGCCTACTCCCCGGAGAAGCCGAAACCACAAGGGAAGAAGGGGAAAGGGAAGGCGAAGAAACCAGTGGAGGTAATGCGAATTATTTTGTAGTACAAAATATTTGAACCTTTGAGCTAACAAATTTGTATATGTCAAGCCACCGAAGCCTCCTCCGCCTCTGTGCGACTTTGTGCAGTGGATAGATACGAAGGTCCGTCCAAAGGACGCCGAGTTTCTTCGCAGTTTAAAAGATTGGAACAGGGAGCGCACCCAACGTCGTTGGACGGCGCAAGAAGAGTGGGAGGCTGAGCAGAAAAGGAAGGAGGAGAAGGAGCGGCAGGAGAAGGAAGCCCGTGAGGCAGAGAGGGAGAGGAAGCGGGAGAGGGCACTGCGTGCAAAGGAAGCTGAGCCGGAGGCAGCGAGGAAGGAAAAGTACCCACACTGCACTCTCTAGTTGGATATCTGTTTAAAATTCCCTAAGGCATGTAATAACGATAACTAGAAACGTTTGATGTGTCGTTTGTATTCTTTGGATGGATAATTTCACTATGTTCATAAGCAATTAACGTGTGTTCGGTTGTCACCGTTCGGAATGTACTTTCTCCGTGAAGTTGAAACTCGAAAATTCATGTTTTTGATCAGTTTCGTCACAAACATAGATTGTGAGGAGTACATTGTTTGATCGACGAGCGTAAAAGAAGTAAAGGGGTTTCTTCAGTATATGTAGAATTAATAAAACATGATATACAACAGGCAAGCTATTACTGATACAACGTACTACGGGCCCTGACCGTAACCTCTAGCTCTCTTCGTCTTCCTACCCTGCGCTCGCACCTGGCCCTGGGAGTACGTCAGCTAGTCTGGTGGTACAACACGGCCAGCGCGGGTCGTCTGCACGGGTGTGGCAACTGGTGGGTCCTGTGTCTGTGGTGGTGGAGCTCCTTCGAACTGCGAGGCAGCTAGTATCTCCTAGATCTCCTCGCCCTCGTCCTTCAAGTCGTCCCCCTCGAAAGGATCCGGTGGCCAACCGCTGCCGCGTGTGCCCTGCGTGGAGGAGCCAGCGCTAGCAAACATCCCTGGCACTGTAGAGTGGAACCCTGTACACCAAATTATTAATAATTGCAAACCAAAATTTTGCAAGGCAAAAGTAAACTTTGATATAACCTGAAGGACCTCCTATAATGGCCCGAGGGGCACTTCTCATGCCTAGCTGCGCGTGTGGTCGTGTATGATACACTCCATGCGTTGACGTGCTAGTTCCAGAGGGATGTAGGTATGGTATAGCGAAAGCTACAAGGAAGCATATTGATGTACAACGGTGCATGTCGTAGAAGAAAACATGTTATGAACCGATGGTTAGTCGAATTTACCTCTGAAGGGGCAAGATAGTTGACTGGAACCCTGCGGGCGCACTCCTGCTCCTGCTCCTGTTCCTGCTGGCCGTGGCTGTTGCTGCTGCACAACTACGGGAGGTACCGCGTCGGCCGCACGACAAGTGAGCACACAAATCACTGTGTGCATCACCTGACGAATCCTCCCGAAGGTCGTCCTCTGCTCGTCTGCAGTCAGCACGATCCCACTGTCTAACCGTCCAAACGCCACGTTCACATCAGCCTGAACCTGTCGCGCTGCGTCGGCCTATTTCAAATGTGACATGAACATGTGTTAGAACCATGGACACGTACAAAGAGGATAGCAAAGTGCAAAGATAATATGACTTATCGCGCGAAAGTAGTCCCGGTCATGGTGTCTAGGATTCGTGTCCGTCGTAGTGGCGACATGTGGCCGTGGATCATCTGGGGTGAACGTTACGCGCGTGTAGGTACAGGGCTAGTACCACGTGAGGTATGCTAGGTAGGTCTCCTCAATGTGTGGCTGTATCTCGTCGATGACCTCCTCCGTCGCCAACAACCAGTCCTCCACGTACTTCTGCAGTCGGGGATACCACTGAGTGTCGGCTGCCTGTCCCCTAGATTATATCTATTTGCAGAGAGTGCATTAGACTACATTAAATAGTTGTAGTACTAAGCAAAGATCGCAGTTGTACTAACCGGTGCACATCGCGTGGCACAACGATCTCCACGGACACAGGGGAGTGCTGACATAGGCCGAACTGTCGCATCACGCTCTGCAGACAGTGGGGCTCGACGAAGATGTTGAACACCAACGGCACTGTCGTCATCCAGTACGCCTGGTCGCACGTGCAAAGAGTAGAGAGTCCAAGCGGTGCACGGGCCGCGATGGCCTGCGGACTATACGGCTCCCAGACGACGTCGCTGGGTAGCAGGCGGTCGAACTCCATAACGAATTCGGAGTAGGCCCTCCTAACCTGCTTGTGGGCGTAACGACGCTGCAAAATAGGAAAAGATTACACGTCAGTGTTTGCGCATAAGTGCTCAACATAGAATTTCACAATGTGTACCTCACGGTGACACCATACGGTCCCCATAGTCGGATGGTCCTCAGGCCACTACCCGTACAAGCCTCCAGGGCTGCCCTCGTAGGAAGAGTGCTGAATCAGAGGACGGCCTATCGCGAACCGCTCGGCCGCCCATAGCTGCAGAAGGAGAGGGCAACCGGCGATAATCGCACATGGATCGGTCTTTGTGCACGCGTCACAAAGAGCACGGTACGTCGCCGCTAGCACAGCAGATCCCCAACTCTACTGTGGTACGCAGCCATCCTCGCTGTCGGCGATCGCATGAGCGTAGTGGATCAGTCCCTTGTCCACCGCGTGCCCGTGAGTGCTAGTGAACATCACCCACCGGAACAGCCACAACAGGTACGCCTCCATGCTCCGCCGCACCGAGTATTCGTCGGCGTCATCGCCTAGCTTATCAGGCTGTAAAGGAAGATTATAGTCAGCAGCACTGTTGCTTTATAGGTCGGATGATTGTGAATCAAAGGAATCCGCGACTTACGGTGAACTGTAGCAGCCACGCCTGCGAGGGGCCGCTCGGGGTGTAAGGTGGTAGCGAACCCGGCCTTCCATGTTCAGGTCGACGATGCACGGGCTTGAACCGAGCAGTGATGTCCTAGACCAACCATGCGCCCTGTCAATCGGACCGACTGTGTCTCCTGCGAGGGGAAGTCCTAGCAGGTACGACACGTCCTGGAATGTGGGAGTCATCTCGCCACACGGTAGGTGGAACGTGTGAGTCTCTGGTCTCCAGCGATCCACCAGTGCTGCCAGAAGTGACCGGTCAGCGTCCCATCGCTTGGCGGGGTCTCTCTTGTCCGGTGCGGGCTCAACTAGCCTACACAGCGGAAGAAGTCCAGCCTCACACAACCTGTAGAATATAGCACTGTATTCAATATTGGGGAACATAGATATACACAAATAATGTGAATGAATATTCGTACAGCTCTTACCTCTCACGAAACCGGGGGTCTATTCGCAGGAGGTGACGTGAAGGCCGTGGACGGAAGGTGGCTAGCTGGGCACCCTCGACGGCTGACAGGTAAGACCGGTGGAACTGGTCGAGACCTCAATCGAGCAGCTTCGGTGTATGGTACACTATACTTGCATGCAAATATAGAGTTAGTGTAAATTATTGTTAAAGTTTATAGCATTGTTACATGACAATAAAAAACAACAATACGGTACATATCCTTCTATAACAAAGAACAAGTATAGACTTACACTACACCGCAGCACCACCAAATGTTCGAGAACGCCTAGGACGGGGTCGTCTTGAAGTTGTACCTTCACCCATAGGACGACTGCCATCAACGGCTGAACCTAACGGTCCAGCTTCCGCCACACTTGGACTGGTTGCATCCTTTAGACATTTCTTATATGTATGACTTGTTTGGTCACACTTTGAACAACGTTTATGGCTTTCATCGGCTTCTGACTCATCCATGTCATTACGGATGCGTCTTGTCTTGCGGCGACCTGCTTTATCCCTCAATTTTGTTGGATCAGGAATGTACATAGCTTGAGGATGCTCCGTAGTAAATGTACCCGCAATACCGAAACTGTATATCTCTCCGCTTCAGGTATTATAGATTGCTTCTTTCCTGAAATAAGGTGAGACAAAATAACGTGCTTCTATCCCGCACTCATCGCTCGTGGTAATAACGTGAGAACATGGCTTGTGGAGCAGAGTAGGTTTTCGGCACGAGCACTTGCAGGTCTCGTCTTTCTTCAGCACACACTCCTGCACAACTCTTTTACGGCAGATTCCGCGCATGCCCTTGTTAACACACAATATTTCAAATCTGTGTTCTTGTGTGCCTTGAGGTAGAGCACGATGTCTTCGGGCCTTTTTACTTTTATCTTGCAGATACTTCGTCAGTAGTGTGCCAAAGAAAAGATTATTATCCGTCATTGAGGGCCCAGCTGCTCTGAACTGATCTCTGAAGTACTTGCATTTGCCATGCAAAATAAATTCAACTATACCAACAAGTGGGAGCCCTCGAACACCACGCATCACCCAGTTATAAACCTCTACCAAATTTGTGGTCATTATACCAAATCGAGAACCATCCTTGTCATACAATAATGTCCATTTCTCCTTTGGCTCATTCTCAATCCACTCTGAAAATTTTCTAACTGAGGATGCAGACCTTCTTCTCATATGAGGTTCATCACTTGATAGAGATCCTAGAGCTTGTGGAGCCTCATCCCCTCCAATGGTAGCCCTCCTGGACTGCTCATCTGTTAGTTTAGAGATCAGCTCATCCAATCTCCTCCAAAGCTCATTGAATTTCTTCTCTTCATTCTGGACGCAAAGCCTCTTGAAAAGATCCATAAGGTGCTTATTCTTAAATTGTTTGTAGAAATTAGCATCCATATAACGTATGCACCATCTGCTTTGGACATCAGACCACCTTGGTGGGTATCCCTTCTTACCACATCCATATCTCAATTCCTCAATTGCACGCAGCAAGCCGGCGTAACAGTCATGTATAAGGCTTACGTCTGGTCTCATCCGTACAACTGTAGACTTAACCCTTTCTAAAAACCAATACCAACTATCGGTATTCTCACTCTCAACAAAAGCAAAAGCCACCGGTAGAACTTGGTTGTTCCCATCAACTCCAATTGCTCTTAAGATCTACCCTCTATACTTTTCGGTCAGAAATGTTCTATCGATACAGAGGATGAGACGACAATGTACAAATGCCTAAATGCAAGCACCTAATACAAAGAATACTCGTTACAACACACTTTTATTACCATGGTGAATTGATGGAAAGGCTTTTAAGTCGTAGCACGTCTCTGAATTCCTCTGAAGAATACAGCCTAACAAACGAGGCAAATTATCATAGGATGCTTCAAATGTGCCAAATCTCATCTCTACAACTTTCTGTTTTGCCCTCCAAACCTTAGCATAGCTAATTGTGTATTTAAATTTTTTTTCAATATGTCTAGCAATTGACCTTGGTTCGTACCCCAGATTGTTGACAATATGAGAGTATATCTTTGTTGCAACAAATGCAGATGTCATGTTTCTGTGATATTTTTCAACACTGGGTAAGTAACATGAATGCTCAATCACGATTGAAACTTACCAATAATCTTTCCATTTACCCTTAAATACGTGCACCCGTCATGGACACCCATCCTTTATGCACTTCACTTATACACCGATTTGCTTGACTTCACGACCGAGAACTCCCTTTGAAGTGACACCGCCTATTGTTTTACTGCCTCCTTTAAATCCTCTACATATACATACTTAGCCCCCTGGATGACCTCATTCTCCTTGTGCTCCCATGGCACATGATGTCGCTTGGAGATAGCAAGCCCAGAGAAATCCTCGTTGCTCCATTCTGCAAGTATCACGGTATCCTCATCAGACGAATCATCATGCTCTGCTTGCTCGTTTTCAGAATCTTCCCTATCCATTTCTTTGACGATGGTGTTGATTAGTTCTCCCTCATCTGCCACAACTGTTGGCTATCTATCTTCTTCATTCCCTCCTTCATTTTCTTTCATTGTTTCGCTATCACCTCCCACCGTATTTGGACCCTTATCATTTTGCACGGGCATTACACCAGCGGTGTTATCTTTCTCATACACCGACACAAGTATGCCCAGTGGCCAACCACGTTGGAATGCATTCTCCACATACCATCTCCAAGTAGCAATGCAATCCACCGGCATCAGTTCCCAAAAAAAACCTTTAGCTGCATGACTGACTACTACATACAAGGTTATTGCGCTGAGCTCGGGGTCCAGTCGAAACCCTCGCATCAGCTAGTTGTACACTGACCCAAAACTTCTCTCAGCAGGCCTATCAATCCCCTTAGCCGTTGAACTAAACTCCGACAGATCTACCCCTTCTGGACCATATCTAACATTCCCTTGCCCGTGAAATAACTGAAATATCACCTTATTTGACATTTCTGTTGATAAAAAAATATAGTTAAACTACGTACCAATATTCTCCTCACATCTAAAACCGTGTATTCCAGATTTTATAACTCCCATCTCTACAAAAATTAAGTCATCTAATAGATTAACTAAAAACCTACAAATCTACGAGTAACAACTTATTTTCATATAGTACTATACACGTAACCAGTACAATACTATATCAATTCTGGCATATAAATAGAAATTACAAAGAAACAATAGATTTTACCTGCAGACGAATCAGCAAACAGACAGAGCTTCGCTGCTTTCGTTCAGCCTCGCTCTCAGCTCTCTCTCTTCTTTTTTTCTGCGATTTTAGTGAATTTTATGATAATTTTGGAGTCTGGGAGGAGGTTTTATACCGAGGAGCTAAACACCGCCCTTCCAGCTGGCGGCAAAGGGGCCGTCTGCAAAATAACCGGCCCGGCCCCCCGGCCACCCAAAAACCGCCCTCTCAGAAGACGGCAGGGGAGCCGCCTGTAAAATGGCTGGCCCCCTACCGGATTTTTGCAGGCGGCCCCCCTGCCGCCCTCTGAGAGAGCGGTTTTTAGGAGACCGGGGAACCGCTTGCAAAATGGCTGACGGCCCCGACCAACGGCCGTCAGCCACGTCATCAAATCGCCCTCTAGAAGAACGATTTCATAAAAAAAAAAAAAACCCTCCCAGAGGATGTTGGGAGTATATTTTTGTAAATTTTTGAAATGAAAATATAGTTTTGTATATATTTTATTAAATAAATATAAAAATAAAAAAATTCCGCGTTCGCATCCGCATTGTGTGCCGTCTGTCGGTTCAGCTTGCTCATGGCGAATCATCAAGGCATCAAGCAACAGCAGTGACATGATGTTGCATCTACACGCATCGTATATTAGATTGACACACATCAAACAAACTTAGTTTTTTTTTGGCATTTTCAGTTTTTCTTTCAAAGACAACGAGATGCATGCGTTTATCCCAAGGATTAAATAGATCAATTATTTTTATTATGCACAAATCTTGTACATGGACAAAACGACGGTTTTGGTTCCTATTTATTATACTCTATCTTCAATGTTTTTCTAAGAGAATTACAACATATAATTCTTACTAATGCTTGTCAATATGTGGCCAACGGCCTTTCTTAATTTGTTGAGAAACATGTTGCTACAAGTCTTTATAAAAGTATATGACATCTCAAGAATTGTACAATTAAAATTGAGGATAAGTAACGAAGAGTTGTTCCATATGCTTGCTCAGCTCGAGATCATCAATTGCAGGAGGCTGCTCGGCTTGCTTGTTTGAATAGCTTCATGATATAGATATCAATGACCTCGTATGGTAATTAAGTTGTTGATACTGCATACTAATGTCAATTATATATGGTTTCTTTTGACATTAGAGTATGATGATTTTTGGACATCTAAAAGAGCTTACATAGTTTTTCTGTTGCAACACATGAACATTATACTAATTACCTTAAAAACTATAGTTTTAGCTAGTCAAAGACAGATTAAATAGGAGATTAAAAGGCTACTATGTCCTTATTAATGAAGAGAGAAAACAAAAGGGAGAAAAGAGTACTACTGGTTTGATGGGTAAAATAAAAATAAAATAATAAAATAGTATTAAAGAGATATAGTAAACCCCACTCTACTGGTGATCCATACGTACGTGGCTAATCTCTGCTATTATAAAAATAGAGAACGAATCCGTTCGCTCACCTCGTCACACGTCCGTCGCTCGTGCATGCAAGTTTTCAATTTTCCTTTTTTTTCTCTCTCTCCCAATTTTCCTCCCATGCATGAGAAACGCGGCATCAAGATTGCAATCAACACCAAAGATTCTAGACTTCAAGCAAATCGAATCGATGGGGGACTCCAGCTGCAAGGGTACAGACACCCACAGGTGACAGGCCCACCACCGTGCGGATCCCCATCACCTCCCTGTCTCTGGAGCGATCTCCAAACGATGTGGTGGCAGCCAGGATCCAAGTGGCGGTCTGGGGGTACCTGGTCAGGAGGCACGCCACGGCCGTTTGCGCCGCCGATGCCGAGGCGTCGCGGCTGGAGCGGCTGCTCCGGAGGCAGGAGACCGTGAACACCGTCCGCGGTGACGAACTCGAGCGGGCGCGGTTCTTAGAGACGTTCATGGCTGTGCTGCTCCGCCTCTACACCATCTCGGGGTACTACCCGGCCGTGCGGGAGGCGCGCCACGTCGTCACCCGCCGCGTGGTGGGGCTGCAAGAGGTGTTCGACGTCGTGCTTGCCACACCCAAGGCTGACGCGTGCAGGGTCCCGGCGAGCCTAGATCAGGTCCTTGAGGGGACCTGGGATGGCGCCGGAGAGACACCGGCTCCATCGCCGTGCAGGGAGGCAAAGGTGGCGGCCTCCGAGTTAGCGAGAGGGGATGCAGAGAGGTTGAGGCGGCGGGAGGCGATGGTGGAATCGGCGGAGGCGGGGAGTGGTGATGGGGAGAGGTTGAGGATGGGGGTAGCTGGGCAGGGATCAGGAGAGGAACGATATTTTTTAAAGGACAAGGACTCATCGAGCGGTCCACGGAAAATATCTAACATGCCATATTTATAAAGAAGTCTCTGGTAAACAAGAAAAATACGAAAATAATCTAGCTCAAAGACAAAAGGACATAAAACAAGATTAAAGGAAAACTATATAGTCCTTATTATTTCACATGTTAGGGGATTGAGACATGTTTATATGGTTGGTTGTATTTTGATTTTTATCTATTTATGACGTGTAAACATATTAGTCATGTTGGGTCCATGATAAATTACACCTTTTTAAGTTATAAAAAGTACGCTTTTGTTGTGGCAAAATTTCTTGCATGTAATCAACTACTCCATCCGTTTCAGATTATTAGTCGTTTTGACTTTGGTCAAAATCAAACTACTTTAAGTTTGATTAAATTTATAGAAAAATATACCAACATTTACAACAACAAATTAGTTTCATTAAATCTAAAACTGAATTTTTATATGATATTTTCCTTGTATTAAAAATATTACTATATTTTTCTATAAAGTTAATCAAACTTAAAAGAGTTTGACTTTGATCAAAGTCAAAATGATTTATAATCTGAATCAGAGTGAGTATAACAGATGGTGTAAAAAACATTTCATTTAAATTAGAACTAGCAGTAACATGCCTATGATTAGTTTTTCATTCAAATATTTGTTCGAAAACCACCACCACTTACCGATATTTTGGGTGACTAGTATTTATATAACCATGGTTCGAGAGTGGATCAAAATGGTTTAGAAAAATCATAAAAGTTTTGTTTATTACATGTATAATCGGATTATTATACTAGATACTTAATTTTTCAATTTTTTATCTCTAAGAAAATTTCCTCCCCTCTCACTTTCTCTAGCTAGAGTTTAGCATGGTGCTGCTTTCTCTATAGTCGAAGGGCCATATCATTGTCTTACTTAGCCATTTGCAGACTACGCTCTTTTTTTCCTAAACTTTTTCATCTTTTCTTCCTATTACAATATACGAACACTATACTGGTAGTACCTAACATACATACTCTGTCCGATAATAGGACAGTGGGTACGAAGATTTTCCAGCAACAACGAGAGGGATTTAATTGCTGCCAGTCAGCCTTCACCCAATCAACTACGTAGCGCCGCTTCACGTTCTGCGCACCGAGTACAGTACCGTCGATAGAAATTTTCTGCCAATTCAGTCGTTTTTTCAGCCCTGTGATTTGCTTCGACATTTGCACTAGTAGCTCACATGCACGACTGGTCAACAGTTCAATACACTGCCATAAACAAACCAAAAAAAATCACAGGTCATTTCTCTTTTTTTTTTTTTTGCTTGATTCATATACTACAATTTGGCATGCTTTTTCTAAAAAAATATATACCAGACTGTAGTATATGAATTGTTCACAATTTGATATATTTGACTTCTTCTGTTCAGTATGTGTTTGTTTTTTTTGCTGCAGGATTGATTACGGATTTGCCGTACATATATCTTTGCTGCTAGGGAGTGTTCATGACATTTATATTGTACTACTTTTGCAACTAATGAGATTTAAAATGAGTACTAATAAAATTTGCAGTGTATATATGAAATTTACAAGCACAATGCATGATTGCATGGTTAGAAAGTTGACTGTTTTTAAATGTGATAATTGAGTATATATATATAGAAACCCCGGTTCCTTTTTCACTTTTTATTATATGAGCTAATCTCTACTATTATAAAAATATATAAAACGTCAGCATGACGTCATCGTCGGACGCTGGCTCGCGTTTAGGTCCCTGGCGTCGGCTTCCCTCTCGCCCTCTCCTCCCGCCGCCGCGGCGCTCGTCTCCCACCTCGCCGCGGGGCACCACCGCCTCGGCCTCAAGCGTGCCTTCGCGGCTGCGGTATTCCTGCTCGAGAAGAGCACCCACGCAGACCCGGTCCCGGAGGCCGCCCTGCAGGCCGTCTTCACTTCACTCGCCGCAGCGGGCTCCGCTGCTCCGGCTCTGGCCCTCGTGCGCGCTCTGCTGCGCTGCGGGCGCCGCCTCCCGGCTTTCTCCGCCTGGGGCTCCCCGCTTATAGAGCTCACGCGCGCTGACACGGGCGCCTTTGCTGCCTTCTTGAAGGTCTTCGACGAAGCGTGCAAGCAAATGGTGGCGGCGAAGTCCCCTTCTGCGGCAGCAGCGATGCGTCCTGACCTTGCTGCCTGCAATGCTGTTCTTGGTGGCTGTTGCCGCCTTCTCGGCTCAGTCATAGACGCTGAGAGGGTCTTGGAGATTATGTCGGCTATCGGAGTGTCACCAGATATGGATAGCTTCGGATGTCTTGTGTTCTTGTATGCTTGGAGAGGTGTTCCAAACCGTGTTGATGAGCTTGATAAATTGTTGGATGCTTTAGGATTCACCAAGAAGAATTTTTTCAAGAATTTGATCAGTGGGTATTTGAAAAGCTGCAGCTTTGAGTCAGTTTCATCAGTCATTCTTCGTACGCTTCGTGCGGCGGAGAAGAGAAGAGTTGGGGATGTCAACGCATTCGATATGGAAAGCTATACAGAGATTGCTCAGTGTTTTCTTGATAATGGGAGGATCAAGGAATTATCCCAATTGATCATCAAAGCACAGGAAACCGAGTCATTGCAGCAATCACTACCAGTTGAGGCTTCTGTTGGGTTTGTCAATGCTTATGTTGAGCTTGGCCTGTCGAACAAGGCTCATAGTATACTCGACGAAATGACTGCTCAAGGAGCTTCTGTGGGGCTTGGTGTATACTCAATCCTGAAAGCGTATTACAAGGAGCAAAGGACTGCAGAGGCTGCACAGCTTGTCTCAGAGATTAGTGCAGCAGGGCTACAGCTTGATGCTGGCATTTACAATACTCTTATTGATGCTTCTATGACAGCCCATGATTTCCTATCTGCATTTGCTCTCTTCAAGGAGATGAGAGAGGCGAGGCTACCAGACCTTAGGACAAGCTATCTTACTATAATGACAGGCTTGACAGAGAACAACCGGCCTGAGCTTATGGCATCATTCTTGGACTCAATGGTCGATGACCCGAGGATAGAAATTGCAACACACGACTGGAACTCAATAATACATGCCTTTTGCAAGGTTGGGAGGTTAGAAGATGCTCGAAGGACATACCGAAGGATGGTATTCCTGAGGTATGGGCCAAATAATCAGACCTACCTTTCGCTAATCAATGGGTATGTCTCAGCTGAGAAATACTTTAGTGTGCTTATACTATGAACAGAAGTGAGGAGGAAAGGCCCGTGGCGACCATGGCTGCACATCTGGTGGAATCTCCGCTCTTGGCTTTGGCGCGGGGTTTGGGGTTTTAAGATGGGGAGAGCGAGCGACCGAGCGCGCCAATCTAGGACTTGATTAGGCCAGTGGGCGGTAGCAGATTGGAGGGGCAAAAAGGGTTAGAGTTTAGAGGAGATTGGTACCGTGGTGGAGCGCTGGGAAGGGGAGAGGAGAGGTCGGGAAGTGGGTAGGGGATCGGGAGCGAGGGGAGGAAGGAGGACGGCAAGAAGGTGGGGGGCATCGTCTGGTGCGGGGGGATGGAAGGGGAAAACGGTGGGTGGGTGGGTGGGGTTAGTCACATTGTTTTTTTTTTGAAACTTCAACTCACATTATTGGCCATGTGTTAAGATCTGTGCAGTATTCACTTTAGTTTTAAGTACTCAATTTTAGTACTTAATTTTGTAAGATTTTTCATCTTCTTTTACAATTTTAGCATATATATATTGATTGTTATCGATATCGACCTCATGGCCTTTTCTCACAAAATCTCACAAAATTGAGTACTTACCTACATTAGCTTTTGGAAGAATGAAATCATGAATAATACCTACATTAGATAGGGCTGGAGCAACCAAGCAAAGAGTAATGGAGAAGACGAGGACCCCAAGTTAAGCCAAATTTCACGCAAAGATTTGGGGAGAGAGAGAGAGGATGGCCCCATGAGTGGGTAGGAGTCACGTTTATCGTGCATCGATACGGGTTCGTGTTGCAATTACAGTTTCGTGACGCTTCTGATCCGCATGCGCCCAGTCCATGCACCGGTGCCTCCTCGGACAGATGGGAGGGAGCGTCGGGTCACAGCACAGTCCATGAACCGCTTCCACGAAGTGCGAGAGGGCAGCGTGTGTTGTCACTGTGACGAAACCACGAGAGTCGAGGGTGCCTTTTACGGGACATGTTGCGATTGCCGTATATTTGTATGCCGTTGAACTATAGCACATTGAGAAAGAAAAAAAAATATAATCCTATTATAGTTTGTACTTTATCGCAGAGATCAGTAAAATTAAAATTGCTCTCATTCGTTACTTAGTACGGACATTTTGCTAGTGTTATCAAACTTTCCAAACTTTAGTTGTGAAAAGGGCAAACTAGCTCTCGGGCTATCTGGGTTATAGCCCAAGTCCTATTAGAATACCATGAAGAATGTTTGGACTTTCACAAGGGAAATTAAATTCAGGCCGATAGCAACTAGACTAGCCCGGACGACGTCCCATGGATCCATCTGCAGAGAGTCCTACCCAATTCAGAGCCCGTGTACGAAAGCATGATGTGCTGACTATTCGTACAGACGCCTCCATATGGGCCAAAGGTGCTCTTAGGCCTCCTGGATCAACTACAATTCGTACGGTTTTTTTAACAGTACCCTTGAGCAAATATTGGCCGTTTATCTGGGGAGACTAGGATAAGATATTACGTCCAATGGAATACGCCTGCTACACGTGAGTATCAGAACCCAATACATATGAGTATCAATCTGATATCTATAAAATTCATAGCTAGAAGTTAATTTGTTTGGACGAAGAGAATATTGCTGTAAACAATATATTCCATGTGGGTGATATTTCGTTCCCTAGTCTTTTTCTTTATCTTATCCAAGAGATCAGATTTGATCGTACAATACCTGGTAGTATTTGTAGTAGAATTTTAGTTAGGGCAGATTTGAAAATAAATTGTATAGTAATAAAGTAATTCTTATTTTTTATAGATGGAACAAGATAGAACTCGTCTTCATAATATAAGTAGGCGCATGCCGCGCGTCGAGGGGTGGCTCATGCTACCTGCCATGGGGTTTCACTACCATGCAGCTGGCACAACATCGTCTCTATCTGAAATTGTGTTATACATGGTAGTCGCCGACCCTGGGCGTAGTTCCTCTGACGTCGACTGTCCTCTGTCTGGGTCACTGACATGTGGGCCTACTGCTCGTGAAGTCCATATGTCAGCCACTCAAAGTCAGAGACAGTAAAGTCAAAGGATCCACGAGGTGATGACCGTATCATGTGAGTGGATTTGGATAGTGTGCCAAATATACCTTTTTTATTGGCCAAATGAAAGGTTCAAAATACCATATAACTTAATGATTAGATCTGAATTATACTACTCTACTACTATCACTATCAGAACCATCAAAGCACCCCTTTCAATTGCTATCCTTCCCCTCATATGGTGTATTAAATTTGCAAAATATGTAGTTTGGCCTGCGCTTGACTATGATAGTAAAAGCAATTTTTTTATTACAGGAGCAAATAAATACATACATCCTCGCAAAAAAAGAAAAGCATACATGTGCATCAATTCAGTGAAGATACAACAAACATCCAACATGAACGAATAAATAAATTTTACATCCAATTACTCGACATCAATAGCAGTTGTAGGAGTAACCTAAAGATCTACATGTACACTAGCTATCTGATCGTGATCTGGAGAAAATCCGATGCTACTGTGTGTTCTAGTTCTTCATGCTCCCCTGCTTTTTCTGAAGCCTGGCCTTGCGTTCCCGTGACAGCATCTCGGCGAAGCGCACGAGCTCCTCCTCGTTGGTGCCCCTGTTCATGTCGGGCTTGTTCTTGCCGGTCTCGAGGTCGACCTTGCACGCCTGCCTCTTGAGCAGCGCCTTGCCGACGCCGACGAGCCTCTGCAGGTTCTCCGGCGTGGAGACGTCGACGGAGGCCGTGTCGCCCTTGAGCTCGTCGTCCTGGATGCGGAGGTAGCGCTTCTCGCAGTGCAGCGCCTGGAAGAGCACGGAGGCGTGGATGTCGACGATGTCGGCGCTGGCCTGGCTGAAGCTGTCGATCAGCGGCGTGGCGCCCTTGTTGTAGAGCCAGCCGAGGACGCCCCACTTGCTGGACTGGACGGCGTCGAACTTCTCCTCGATCTTGGCCGATCCGGTGCCCAGCGATAGGATCATGAACTTGCCGTAGTCCGCCGGCTTGATCGGGAAGAAGTCCTGGTTGCCCAGCAGGATCTGCTTGCTTACGTGGGTCATCGCCAGCAGCGTCTGCATGTTGGTCAAAGTGTCAAACATCGCACAGTACATGAGAGCAACAGAAGTCAATTCTGTGCGATATTTAAGGATGTTTAGGTTGACATGTTCAACAAGCTGATTGGTGTGACGATTTCTGTTCTGTCTGACAAGTAAATCCTTAGGCCCTGTTTTTTTTTTTCCAAATCTACATTTTGAATTTTCATATGTACATTTTCTAAGCTCCTAGGTAGCGCGTTTCGTATAAAATATTCTTATATAAAATTGTTTTGAAATATATTTCTAATTTTTAACTTTGTAAGAGTTAATTCGTTGAAAACATCTATTAATTAAACGTTTGAAAAAATAAATTCATTAATCGATTGCTGTTGCATATATTTATGACTAAGTTGCATAAATTTATAACAAAGTTTCACGTAATCAGTAAGTTAGATGCAGCTGTATATATTTATGATTGAGTTACACAAATTTATAACTAAAATTATGTGTAATCGATAATGGTAACTACGATAAGTTGAAAATACAACTACAACACGTTAAAAAGTACAACTTATAACTCGTTTCCTCTGTCCCGAATCTTAAAGTTTCATCCAACGGCCTATTTGACAGAATTAAAAAAATCGAACATTTGATCAATAGCAAATCTATAATTTGTTATATCCTCAAATAACATAAAAGAATCAAATAATCTATCAATCCATTTATTTCAGCTATGTCAAACTCACAAGTTCATGAATCTTGTGAACTTTATCGTGGCCTATTGCACACGCACGATGGCTTACCGGATTGTTTGCGGCGACGCCTCCGTCGACGAGGTTGAATTCCCGGGGCTTGCCGTCCTTGTCCGTGGTCTCAAAGCGGTGGCCGGGGAGGTACGTCGGCGCCGCGGACGTGCTGATGCACATGTCCGACAGGAGAGCGTTCTTAGACACGTCCTTACAGGCCTGCACACACACACACGCAAAAATTTTAATACATCATAAACATAACTAAGCAGGACACGTTGCATTAACACGTCAGAGTTATAGATATCGTCGTGACATACGTCGTAAGTTGAGAAGATCATGGGCTGGAGGAGCTTGATGTCGAAGGTCGGTACGACGATGTTGGTGATCGTCTGGTCGATTCGGTTGTCGCCGAGCAGCTCCTGCACGACGGAGTGGAGGTGCTTGCCGTCGTACTTGGGCCTCGTCATGCTATTGAACATACCGAGAAGCCCTTTGCTGACGGGAGGGAAGATCCTGGGGCAGTGCTCGAGGTAGAAGTCGTTGATGTCCTTGGCGGCGAACAGCGGGTCGCCGTTGTCGTTGGGCGCGGTGAGCATGGCAGTCACCAGCCCGCCGGTGCTCGTCCCGGCGATCACGTCGAAGTAGTTGGCGAGGCGAGCCTCCGGGCCGTCCAGCTCCTGCAGCTTCTCCTCGAGGAAGGCGAGGATGGTGCCCGGGATGATGCCGCGGACGCCGCCGCCGTCGATGCTCAGCACGGTGACGATGCTCCCGTACGACGGCGGCGGCGACCTCGGCGTGGACGGCGACAGCAGCGACTTGCCGCGGCTCAGCGCGCGCTGCACCACCGGGTTCACGGTCAGTGATGACCCGTTGCTCTGCTCCGGTGCCTGCACGGCCGGCGCCATATGAATGAAATAAAAACACTAGAGCTGTACTCGAGATCGAGCTAGCAGCTGTCGCAGCTAAACAACACACAGGGTCTTTGTGTTTTTCTGCTTGGCTCTTATCGTGATCTCGATGTGAGTCCGGTGATGCGCCCGCGCGCGCAATTTATACCGGTGAATTCCATCGATTTCATGAGGAAAAGGTCTCGCCTTTGCCACGATCACCGGAAGCATCCTACGAGCCGCGTGTGTCCGTGCCGGTGGTTGGACGAGTCAACAGTTAAAGCAACCAAACGTGAAGGGAGTCGAAGTATTAAACCACTAACTGGCCGCACCAGCCCAGAGCCCCAGGAACGAGACGGTCACAGGTTGCCCGTGCAATGAACGGGCTCGATCGCGTACGCACGCCGTGACATGGCAAATGATAGATGTTGCGTGTAGTATATCATATACTAGTATCTGCGACGCAGTCAAGCTGGTATAGTCTGGCACTTGAGCCCGTGATCGGTCGAGTCACTGGACAGGCGCGTGTACTATGGTATCATGTAGTACACTGTGTTGATCTGGCAATCGAGGGAAAAATAAATAGGAAGATAATGTAGGAAGACGATATGGTTTCAGGTGTTTACCCGTTCTTTCTTCTGATGGTGAAGATTCTTGTTCAAGCTGCGCGCCCGTGTACCAAGATATATATATTTATTTTGTTGGAAGAGACTATATGGCAGATTGGTTCAATATTGACGGCAATAGCCTTCATCTTCATGATCTGTAATTTAATTCGCATTGTTTATCACTTGGTTTTAATGACGAAGAGTGTGTCCATTCAAAGTTCAGACTGTGCGCCTAGTGCGGCAGCTAGCGTATTTTGTCTTTTTCTTTATTACTGGATTTGCTAGTATTTATCTGTGGTCTAAAATTTTATTATTTACCAATCACCTAGTTTAGTAGTTTTGCACTTGCATATTCTATCAGCATCAGAATTTTTCTCGAGTGCTATAAACTACCAAGGAAAGTATATCAAAACAGCCAAGAAAATGATTGTCTGGGGCCAACTGTCAAGCAAACACCAAGGGTAAAGCACAAGAGAAATTCATTTTGCTTGGCAGTTAATCGATCAACACGGATAAATTTTGATGGTTTACCCAGCAAGAAAACTTTGGTAATATCAAAGTTTCCATAGCGATACGAAATAACCCCCAGAAAATTCCGGATTGGGCTAATATATATGGGCATGGCGCAATTAAGCACAAATCACCCTCTTTAATCATCATTATTAGTATTTAATAATTTTTAATTATAAAATAATACATAAATAAGCAGAGTTAAAAGTTTTTGAAGTTTTAGTTGAAAGTTTCAAAAATCTGATTAAAAGTTTCAAATTTTGGGTTGAAAATTTTAAAATTTGAGTAGATTTTTAGATTTTTTAAATTCTTAGTTGATAGTTTTAAAATTTGAGTTGAAAGTTTCAAATTAGTGGTATAAAATTTACTTAATTTTTTTAATTTTAAATTTTTTACTGTGCATGTGACCGTGTCATGTGCGTGTGGGTGTGCGTTTGCATGCTTGCATGGGCAGCAGGCTCGGGCGCGTGTGTTGCTAACAGGTGCGCGCCCAGGAGATTTTCCGAATATATACTTGTGAAATATACAAGATAAGGTTATAGACTTACAGTGTAGTTGTAGTAGAGTTTATTGCAGCTTCTAGATTAGTAGTATTTCTATATTTGTATGGGTTCACTTGTACTGTTAGAAATATTAGCAATTTTCTATAATATTTAATCCAAAAGTAAACAATGAAAACCATAACGAAGATAGTATAAACCATTATAACGTAAACCATAATAGCCAAACAGTTTACTCATAACAACAGTAAAAAACAAATTAGACATGGAACAAACAGAAGAAATGAGCATGTGTATCTTATTTGCATATGGAAGAATCAATAAAACTTCAATTGAGAGGATTAAACGAACGTATGGTGCAACCATAGCAGGAGGAGCAGATACGGAACCACCATTGTTGTTGTCATTACCATCTCGAGTGGCGTTGTTGGTTGCAGCGCCGTTGTCACCTGTTATGGTTGGTGTAGTCGAAGTAGTCATTGACGTAAACCGTTGTCCAATGGCACTTAATTACTTGATGTAGGCGAAGTAGACGATCACTCAGTGAGCGGTTGAGCTATGCGCTTCCCAAAAACCTGATTCTCCATCTTCTCCTAGTGCAAGATCAGGAAGGCGGAGGTTCTGGAGGCCTGCTCTCCCAGCGCCTATTGTAACACTCTGAATTTATCCCCATATAAAATTTTATAAAATTCTTTGCTTAATTATCTATTTTCTGAAATTTTCTGGGATTTATTTGATAAGGGAAAGTATTTTAATGAATTAAATAGAGCTCACGGCATTTAAATAAAAGAAAAACAAAGAAAACCCCTTTCCTGTGCTTGGGCCGAATCCAGCCCAGCACTGTTCCCTTCTCTTTCTCCCCGCGCACGCGTGTCCGGCCCACGGCTTGCGTCGCCCACGTCGCCCTTGCCTCACCGATAGGTGAGTCCCACCTGTCGGATCCGTCTTCCCTGCGGAGACCGCGCTGCTCCCGAGCGCCGCTGCCGAATCGGCTCCAAATTTGCTCGCGTCAGTTGGGTTCGGATCAAATCGGTTGAGGGGTTTTGATCTTCTAGCCTTCCTCTATCTTTTTCCCAAGAAACCGGAGCCATATTGCCGTCGGTTGGGAAGACTCGAAGCTTTCCAACTCGGACCTTTATCCCTAATCCGTCGCCACTGCATATCTCGCCGAACCCGAGCCGGACTCCGCCCCTTTCCACCTTATATAGCAAGCCCGAGACCCTTAGGAGCTATCCCATGCACGAGTTTGAGTCCTAGCTAGCCCTAGCCGCCTCCCCGCGTCCCGAGCTCGCTTCGCCGCCGCTGCCGAGCCCCGGTCACGTGTCGCCATCGCTTCTGTTGCCATTAGAGTTCGCCGCCGCCTCTGTGAGCTTTGCCGGAGCCCAAGGAAGCTTGGCCACCACCTCTGGACTACCGGAGCGCCGTCGCCGTCGGGAACCCTAATACCGCCGCCGCTTGGAGCTCGCCGCCGGCGCCTCTCGTCGCCGTTCGCCGCCCATCTACCCATGGTGAGAACTGTCGCGATCTCCTCTACCTATTCCCGTCCCCACCACGCGCCGCCGTGCCGCCAATCGCCGGCGACCATTGGTCCCCGTGCCGCCGCCGTCGCCCGTGCTGACTCGGTCGTCGATGTGGCTGCCGCGTAGGCGCCAACTCAGATCCGCTCAGATCTAATCCGAGCCATCGTTGCCCGATCTAATCCCAGCCGTCGGATCTTCCTGGTTAGATCTTGGCTTTAGATCGTTAGATCAAACCTCAGCCGTCCGATTGAAGTTATATTAAATCCTGGCCCTCCAATCTATTTCAAAATTGTGGATCATTTCCGACCATCCGATCCGATCCCTTAAGATCCCAGCCGTTGGATGGAACCCGTGGACCTCGGTGGACCTAGTTCACCGTGGACCAGCACCCCCTCCCTCTCGCTGCCAATGGGCCCCACTGGTTAGTTGGGAGCCCTCTCTCTCTCTCTCTGATGACATCATCAAAGCTTTTCCCAAATTAAATTAATCCCCTAATGATGCAATAAATCGGTTTTATTCTTTTAAAATCTTTTAAAAGGGTTTAAACTTCTAAAATTCATAACTAATTCATCCGAACTCCGTTTGGGGTGATTCAACTTGCAAAATTCTTTAAAAATAAAGATCTACCCATTAAAAATATAATATGATATTTTTCATGTGTGTTGATGTACTGTTTTGCTTATTTTTGTTTATTACCTTTAGCCGCCAATGTTCAAGAAGAGCCGCAGCTCCTCGAGGAGGGTTCCGAGACCTGTGAGGAGCAGGAAGGCAAGTCACATAGATTCTTAAATCCCTTTGAGCATATTGTTCCTATGTTTAAAGCTATATTTCCTTTCAACTTTGCATATATTTTAGAATGTCACCGGAATTGAAAAACCCTAATCTTTGGTTAAAGCCTCTTTGACTTGATTACTTGACATTGTACGTATGGGACAAATGTGACTAGCTAGCTTTATTTACTGGTTAGCTAGAATAACTCTAGGATCTTGCTTAGCCATGCTTAGCAAACTGTAGAATAATTAATGGGATATCACTAAAGACTTGACAATTACTATGGACTCACATGAAATAATGGTTCGACGTACAATTGTGATCGTGCAAGGATGATTTAATGGTCTACTAAAATATGGACAAATGGTGGGTTCGAGCACCAGGGTTATGAATGTTGCTAGTGGTGCTCATAACAGTTAAGGACTGGTTTGCGGATTACTTGTTGCAAAACAACACTCGTGCTAACCACAAGCTAGAATAGGATAGCAGGAGTTTGAAGTGTGCTGAGTTCAATAGAAGGCACCAGGGCATGTCTGTGGCTGATATAAGTCCACACATGACAGTGACAATAAGACCATGCTTTGGGCGTCAGGCCGTCTCACAGGAAGGCACTTGATCACTCCTATCGAAGACCGGAGGTTCGGCGGGAGGCTCTCCTATTGTGCGAGTTACATGGATAATCCGATCATAATTCCTTTCCAAGGTACCATGTGGTATCAAGGCGTATAGTGATGTATTGTGGAGTTGTGTATTGTGGGTAAATTAGTACATCTCTAGCCAGAGTAAAACTATTAGAATAGCCTTGCCCACGGTTAAGGGCGAGCCTTATAATGTTTTCTGTGATTAATCCCACATTAATTAAATTTGATTATTGAAGGATCAATCGTGGTTAGCTCCAGATTGGAGTGGTTGGGCCTATGCCATTTGGTGAATGGTATAGTGTTGGATAGTGTCGATTAATTTTTGATATTTTACTACTGTCTAAAATGCTTTATTAAATACGGTTTATGCAAATTGAGTCCTATTATGCCATTCTTTGTTATCTTGTGTACTTACATATTTGTTGTGTGGCTTATGGAGTATTTCATGTACTCACTTTGCAATCAACAATCATTATTCAGAGGAGTACTTTTGTGAGGAGGACTGCTTGGAGGATTAAGCGGGAACCCGGTCAAGTTCGTGGAGTGGGTTTTGTCACGTTGTTTTAGCTTAATTTCCGCTGCTAGAAGTTTATTATTTTGAGGGGCACCATTCGTCTCTGTAATAAATACTTTTGATATATAAATAATTATTTTGATTATCAATTATGTCATGTATGCCTCGGTTGATTCCTGAACGAGGATTTACATACAATAAAACTCTAGAATTTTGGATGAAAATTCTGAGCATGACACCTATGCACACAGACATTGGGATGGAAAAACCAAAGCGGCAAGTGAAGTAAATCATATGTGGTTCTGTGTTCTCACTATGTCATGGGAGATCAAAGCCATTCTCCTTTTATTGGAGAAATGGAAGGTAAAGAGTAAGAGACACATGAAAGAGGACGAGGAAGAGAATAACTGATTGTCATCAATCAGCCATCAACTATCCTCCAGTACTCTATTATCAACTAGCCATCAATTAGACGTAATTAAAATGGTTCATCTCCCCGGCACTGACCTATGAAGAATTAAACACCTTAACACCGTACTCTAAAATATAAAATGGTATGTTTTTTAAAAACTTTTTATATGAAAGCATCTTAAAAAATCAAATAGATCTATTTTTTAAGTTTTTAATAGTAAATACTTTATACGTTAATGATATTTTTCGTTTTATGTACGATTTATAAATTATATATATAAGCTGATTCGAACACCCTTTAACCATCTAATCATCTCTGACAAAGTCCAGCCCTAGCTATATCACTCTTGTTTTCTGTCTCTAGAAAGCTGTACACTCTGCCCGGTCCATCCTTATCCCAACACTTCCGAGCCAGCCTGATGCACCGGTTCCCCTACACTATCATCTCCATCGTACCGTCACGTTGTGCCATAACTCTAATCCGCACTCATCGTCGCCAAGGTTGGAGGAGAGGAGCCCTATGATTGGCCTTTTCCCATTTTTCCATTCATTCCCTAGTTTGGTTCTTGGTCAAGAAGCTTCACTTCATAGGCTATTTTTTATATACATGCTAAGCTGGAGCACCTTCGTGGCTCAACATGAATAAATTTATGGGTTGACAATTTACACCATTCTTTGGCTCAAAGCTGGCCTTACAAGCATGCCTTTAAGATAACCTCGTTTCAACTTGTGAATAGTAAATCCTTGAATGACAATTGTTCAACTTTACAAGTTAATTTCTTTCATCCTTGTTGTCTCGGAGAGGTGCCAGAGGTTGTACCTTCTATACCTATAACAATTGCATAACTTGAGAAAATCCTCACATCATTCAAAGAATAGTAAATAAATCTAGCCATCCATATTCTTTGTGATCCACTCAAATTATTCAGGAGAGTAAAATAGATTTTTTCTTTTTAATCCTAAAATTTTCTATTGATTAAATTAAGAATCAGAAAGTAGCACAGTAACTATTATTGTGGTTTGATCTATATATAATTTTGTCATTGTTAATTTTCAATTTTGTAAGTATTTATAAATTAAATTATGTTGTTCTTCCATACATAAACAAAGTTTACATATGTATAACTTTTCCAACAAAATTGAAATACAAAGTATGTAATACAAATAACCCGTTCAAACATAGTTATTAGGACCGAACCGGACATTGAACCGGTGAGACCATCGGTTCATTGGTTCACTGGTCCAACCGTTAAGAACCGATTGAACCGCTGGTTCAATAGTTTTAGACTGGATGAATTGAACCGGTCAAAAAATATATTGAACCGAAGCAATATATATACATATACAGTCAATTTATAGAAAAAAAGAACATAAATATTTTAATTATATAATCACAGCAGCTGTACTAAAAAATTATTGTGATATTTAAAATCATAGACATAGTACATAAGTTCTTACTTCATAATTCAAATTTAACAAACGGTCTAATACTCCCACAAGAGTCTTAATTACTGCATATACAAGAATAAGATTAATGGAGAAGTTAGAAAAGATTCTTTTTTTTTGTTTAGAGTTGGTGGAAACAAGAACTCATCTTCTACATACACTTACTTATCATCCTAGAAAATCGAGGGATTAAGAACATTGTCACCTTCTACGTACACTCACTTATCATCCTAGAAAGTCTGAGTACTAACCGTTAGCCATGGTAGGTGAGAGATGGCGCGCCGTTCGGCGTCAATCAAGGCGGCTGCTGCTGCTGCCGCCGCCTGTGCCTGCGCCTCCTGTGCTTGCGCCTCCGAGGCCGTGCGCCTGTGCCGCTGCCTCTGCCGCTGCCGCCTGTGCCTACACCTCCGCGGCCCTGCCTCCACGGCTACCGCCGTGCGCCTGCACCGCTGCCTCCGCCGCCTCCTGCGCCTGCGCCGCTGCCTCTGCCGCTGCCGCCTGCGCCTGTGCCTCCTGTGCCTGCGCCTGCGCCGCTGCCGCCTGTGCCTGCGCCTCCGCGGCGCGGCCGCCGCCGTGCCCCTGCGTCGCTGCCTCCGCCGCTGCCACCTGCGCCTGGGCCTCCTGTGCCTGCGCCGCCGTGCGCCTGCGCCGCTGCCTCCGCCGCTGCCGCCGTGCGCCTACGCCGCCGATGGGGATCGATTCAATCGATTTAGGCCCAAGGCAGAGAGCAGCACAGGCAAGGCAATCCTAAAAAAAACTTTTACGATTTTGCCCATGCTCAGTCATGTGATCCAAAAAAAAAAGAGGGGTAACATGGTGCACAAACAAAAACCGACCGGTTCCAATAAAACCGACCAGTCCACCGGTTCCGTAAAAACCGTCCGGTTCAACCGGTTTTTACTGGTTCGATTGCACGGACGGTCTTTTAAGTGAACCGAGCCGGTATAGTCTCTGATTCGGTCTTTTACCGGTCCAACCGCCGGTCCGGTCCGGTCCGGTTCTAATAACTATGCGTTCAAATGCTTACGGTTATGACAAATGATTATGTTGTTCGTTTAGGCTGGATTTTACTACACAAACATTTGACATACGAATCAAACATGCATATATATACATGTCCAATGCATATGTTTACTGAATATTGTTGGCCTTCTTCTGGAGCCTGGCCCTCCGTTCCCGCGACAGCATCTCGGCGAAATGCTCTAGCTCCTTTTCGTTAGTTCCCCTGCTCATGTCGGGCTCGTTCTTGCCGGTCTCGAGGTTCACCTTGCACGCCTGCTTCTGGAGGAGCGCCTTGCCTACCTCGACCAGCCGCTTCAGGTTCTCCGGCGTGGAGACGTCGACGGAGGCCGCGTCGTCTATGAGCTCGTCGTCCTGGATGCGGAGGTATCTCCTCTGGCTGTGCAGCGCCTGGAAGAGCACGGAGGCGTGGATGTCGACGAGGTCGGCGCTGGCCTGGCTGAAGCCGTCGATCAGCGGCGTCGAGCCATCGTTGTAGAGCCACCCGAGGATCCCCCACTTGCTGGACAGGACGGCGTCGAACTTCTCCTCGATCTTGGCCGAGCCGGTGCCCAGCGACAGGATCATGAACTTGCCGTACTCCGTCGGGGTCTTGATCGGGAAGACGTCTTGGTTGCCCAATAGGATCTGCTTGCTTACGTGGGTCATTGCCAGCAGCGTCTACATGTATGATGTGTCACGCGTACAAATGTCAGCTATCGCAGAAGTCAAGATAAGTACTGCACAGCACAGGAGTAGTTAACGTTGTAGAACACATGCATGGTGGCTTACCAGATTGTTCGCGGCCACGCCGCCGTCGATGAGGTTGAACACCGTGGAATTGCCATCCTTGTCCTTGGTCTCGAAGAGGTGGCCGGAGAGGTGAGTCGGTGCGGCGGACGTGCTGATATGCACACGTCCGACAGAAGAGCGTTCTTGGACTCTGTTGAGAGAATGAGTGAGTGAATATATATATATATAGAGAGAAAGAGAGATAGGCTATGGTGCTTCGCGAAGCACGGGGTTGCCCCGTGCTTCGCGACCGTTGCTACAAATTAGAAGTTTAAATGAGCGATCCAAACCGTTCATAATGATCTCCATATTGAAACAAGGTTGGAGACCAAAGTTTACATTTTTTGAAAATTTTTTACTATTTTTTAGATATGTATGAAATCTTGTTAATCTAAAGACTTCAAAACCGTCCAAAACCTATAAATTTGTACCCCTCTTAAAAATAGTAAAAAATTTCCAAAAAATATAAAATTTGGTCTCCAACCTTGTTTCAATATGGAGATCATGATGAACGGTTTGGATCGCTCATTTAAACTTCTAATTTGTAGCAACGGTCGCGAAGCACGGGGCGATCCGTGCTTCGCGAAGCACAGTAGCCCATCTCTCTCTCTCTCTCTCTATATATATATATATATATATATATATATATATATATATATATATATATATATATATATATCACATGTAAATTGAGTTGTAACACTCCTCCTTGATCAATTATTATCTGGTAATCATTCTTGAGTCATCACTTGAAAAAATTCCTCGAAAAACCCTGTGAAAAAATTTGAAGAGAAACCATTATATAAATATACCATTAAAACTCCTTTAAAACCCAGTGAAAAATATAAGGAGAAAATAATATGATATATATGTGAAATCTCTCTGAGAAAACCTTGTAGAAGGAAAAACTCATGAGAGAATTTCTGCTAATTATAACCATTAGGTCATTGTCGGCGAAATGGGACTGCGGGTCCCACGTTCTGCGGGGACGCGTGGGTCTTCGGCCACGACGGCTTCCCCGGGGCCTACGCTCAGAAACAGGTAACGGCCAACAATGCTAAGTGCCTCGGGCCCGGGTGTACCTTCCCGGGCGCGTCGCAATGACGGCCCGCTCCCTCCTCGGGCCTCGTCGCCGAGGACATTCCCGGCCCCGGTTCTACCCCGGGGCCCGGGCCAGCAATCCCAGCCTCGGCAGGCGTCCCCGGACACGGAGCTGGAGTATTCCGGTGCTCGGGCCGCGCCCCCGTACCCGGGACCCCCGGCCTCGGTCCCGGGTCTCACCTCCTGGACCCGAGGCCCGCAGCCTTGGACCCGGGCGTTGAGACCGGGTCCGGGGCCTACATGTCGGTCACCAAGGAGCTCGGAGCCTAGCGCGTGCGCGGAGGGACGCTTCCCACCTGTCGCCCGCTCAAGCAGGCGTGAGCTCCCAGGACGGCCCCCCGTGGGCCCACTCCCTGTGTAGTCAGAAGCTTTTTGACTACGGAGGCTTCTTTCACTGTGCAATCACTGTACAGTCAGAACCTTTTGACTTGGAGGCGTGCGCCGTCACGTCCTCCCGCTCCATCCGCTCACTGCGACGGGCAACAACAGCTCTGGTGTGACAGCGTGCAGACCTACCCCGGCGTGGGTTCTCCACCACCGCGGCGCGGTAGACGGGCGTGGGCAAGGACGACAAGACGTGGCATACCTGCCCCCTCATGTAGCTCTCTCTCTATCAGCATGTATCTTGGCACTGTGGAATTCCCCTTGCTCTATAAAAGGAGGACCAAGCCACAGGCAAAAGGGGGAGGCGGAGGTTAAGCCCTAGCTAGACCCAACTGGAGACTCAACAGAGGACCTCTAGCTCCCAGCTCTCAGCACCCGAGCTCATTCTCAACCTACTGCTCTTCTTCTCCGGCTCCGGCCGCGTGCTGAGCTCACCTTGTACATAGCAAACCACATCATCTCCACATAGCATACACACGGGAGTAGGGTTTTACGCTCCGGCGGCCCGAACCTGTATAAATCCTCCCGTCTCCTCTGTGCGCAACTGTTGATCGTCTTCCCGGACGCCCCGTGCGATTACCACGCTTCGGACGGTCCGGACCCGCACCGGACGGTCCGGACCCTTCTGCTTCACCACGGTTCGGACGGTCCGGACCCGCTTCGGACGGTCCGAACCCCGCAGCTTCCTCTACGTCTTCTTCGCATATCTTTCTTCTACACCCTGACGCCGGCTTCGCCTGAGAACTACTCCCCTGGCCGAATCTCAAAAGGGGGGTCTCCTGACTTCCCGCCGTCGAGGTTTCATCCTCCGACAGTCATAATTTAGTATAACTTTCCTTAAAACTATATAGGAAAATATAAGAAGTTATTATATATCATTGATATCTCCTCAAAAATCCCTATGGGAAATAGAGATATGATATATTTATTTATTTACGTTGTTATATTGCCTCATTAAAAATCTCTTTAAAGAGAGAAAAAGAGTACAATATTTGCGTTGGGCAGGTTTAGAATAGGAGATTTACTCCCCCTAACTCTTACAAATCACGGAGTCAACGCATACTAATTCCTTGAATACATTTCTGAAAAATAAAAGTTGGTAAGGACTTAGTAAATAAGTCTGCGAGATTATTGCAGGATTTAGTTTACAAGATACTAATTTCTCTATTTTCTTGTAATTGATGTAGGAAAAATAGTTTTTAGGACAATATGCTTAGTAATATTGCTCTTTATGTAACCTGTGTGTATTTGAACAACGCAAGCAGTATTATCTTCATAGATAATAGTAGGTGATTCAATAGAACCAATACCACATGATTGTTGGATGTGGTTAATCACTCTGCGAAGCCATACACATCCACGTGATGCTTCGTATAAGGCAATTATCTCTGAATGATTAGTGGATGTAGCCACTAGAGTCTGTTTAGAAGACTTCCATGAAATAGTTGTTCTACCATATAAGAATTCAAAGCCGGTTTGTGATCTGGTATTGTGGGGATCTGATAGGTAGCCAGCATCAGTATATCCTATGAGATCTATGTTCTTGTTTTTATTGAAAAACAAACCGAGATCTTGGGTGCCTTGGAGATATCAAAGGGTATTCTTTACTCCCGCCCAATGGCGTTTAGTTGGAGCTACGCTATGTCTAGCTAGTAGATTTACCGCAAATGCAATATCCGGTTGGGTGTAATTTGCAAGGTACATTAGCACTCCAATAGCACTGAGATACGGAACCTCGGGTCCCAGTATCTCTTCACCTTCATCTCGAGGTCTAAAAGGATCTTTCTCTCTGTCAAGAGATTGAACAACTATTGGGGTTTTCGATAGATATGACTTGTCCATATTGAATTTCTCCAATATTTTCTGGACATAGGTGGCTTGATGTACAAGTATGCCTTTTGGAAGGTGCTCAAGCTGAATACCTAAGCAAAATTTGGTTTTATCCAAATCCTTCATTTCAAACTCCATCATTAAATGATTGTATGCCTCATATATATCTTGTGCGTTGCCAATGATATTTATATCATCAACATACACTAAAATTATACAAAATCCTGTTGAGAACTTTTTAACGAATACACATGGAAATCATCATTGTTGGAGTACCCTTTTTTCAAAAGGAACTCACTTAGTCGGTTGTACCACATTCTTCCTGACTGTTTCAAGCCATATAATGACTTGTTAAGCTTTAAACAATATATATTGTGGTTTGCGTTTCGATTTGGAATTTGGATTCCATTGGGAATCTTCATGTATATGTCCGAATCAAGTGACCCATAAAGATATGCTGTCACTATATCCATCAACTGCAAAGATAGATGATTTTGTACAGTTAGAGATATTAGATATCGGAAAGTAATTTCACTCATTACTAGAGAATATGTTTCATTGAAATCAATGCCGGGTCTCTGCATGAACCCTTGTGCTACTAACCTTGCTTTATATCTCACTACCTCATTGTTTTCATTCCATTTTCGGACGAAAATCCATTTGAATCCGATAGGGAATGTTTTAGGAGGTGTTGGTATCACTTTCGTGAATACCTCTCTTTTCATAAGCGAGGCAATTTCCGCTTGGATTGCTTCCTTTCATTGATTCCAATCCGAGCGCTTTTTGCACTCTGCCATGGTCTTGGAATTTGGATCGTTTTGGAGGTTGCTTGCAATTATTGCAGAAAAATAGTTATCGACAATTATAGTCTTTCTATTATATGATTCTCCATAATCATTATAATTTGTGGTAATTTCATGGACCCTTGTTGACTTATTGTTATTTCCCAAAACATTTGAGTCAGTGTTTTTCGATGTCCCAGCACCAGTAATAGAGTGCATTGTTGATTTGGGTTTGTGGATCCTGAGGCTTTCATCAACTTGACGTTAATTTGCATTTACTGTGTCAAAAGATTTATTCTTCTGTTTCCTTTGTTGCTTGCAAGAAGCTGTATCCATCTTGGGTGGCGTACTTCTCCCCATCTTATTTTAAACTGGGAGTTGAGTGGTTTTTGATGGTATCTCCATTCTTTTTATCATATTTCTGGTAGGATTATAGGATTTTGTGACATCTCTATAATCAGTAAATGCACCTAGCAGGTTATTTGCAATGTTGTGCAAATGTATGATCTTCTAAACTTGAAGTTCAGTTTCTTGAGTACGTGGATCCAATGCTGAAATGCCTTTAGCATTCTAATCAATTTCCGGGCATTCGTTTTGATACTTGAAATCCCCCTTAATGCCGGAAAATGTTCTTCATTGAAGATATAGTCAGCGTACCGGGCTGTAAAGAAGTTCCCTGTAAGGGACTCAAGGTATTTTACAATTGACAGAGATTTATATCCCACATAGATACTGAGTTTCCTGTGTGGGCCCATAGCAGTATACTGCGGTGGTGAGATCCATACGTAGGTAGCGCAACCGAACTTTCTCAGATGGGAAATATCTGGTGGATTTCCATGTACTAGTTGTAGGAGAGAGTTGCTATGGTAAGCAGTTGGACGCAATTGAATTAAGTCAACAGCGTGTAAAACTGCATGACCCCAACAAGATGTTGGTAAATTGCAATTTTGCAACAATGGTCTTGCTATGAGCTTTATTTTCTTAATAAGAGATTCAGCTAAACCATTTTACATGTGAACATATGAAACAGAGTGCTGAACTTGAATTCCGAGAGCCATACAATAGTCATTGAAGGCACGGGATGAGAATTCAGCAGCGTTGTCCATTCGAATTGATTGAATTCGATGTTTAGGATGATGTGCTCATAATTTAATAATTTGAGCAATCAATTTGGCAAATGCATAGTTTCGTGTGGATAAAAGACACACGTGTGAACATCGTATAGATGCATTAATTAAAACCATAAAGTACCTGAACGGTCCACTTAGTGGCTAAATAGGACCACATATATCACCTTAAGTACGTTTAAGGAATTTTAGTGGCTCAGCTTTGATTTTAAAGTAAGAGGGCCTTAAAATCAATTTCCTAGTAGCACATGAGGTGCACACAAAATCCAAAGATTGTGGAAATTTGTTGCCCTTAAAAGCATGACCAATTGAATTGCTGATAATTTTTTGCATCATCCCTATACTAGGATGGCCAAGGTGATCATTCTAAGTTTGGAATGTGTCAACATTCTGGAAAATTACCTTATATGCAATATATTATAGGGCTTGATGTACGTGTAGTACAATCCAGAGGATAAAGATGGAATTTTTTTAAGCACTTGTTTGCCATATCCCTTTTTTTGGTTAAGAGGAGATATTTCTTTTTGTTGTCAACTTGGGTTTCAACATGAAAACCATTCTGACGGATATCTCTATAACTCAATAGGGTACGAGTAGAATCGGAATACAATAATGCATCCTCAATTGTCAATTGAGTACCTATTAGGAGCGTGATAGAGGTATGACCAGAGCCAACTATCATTGTATCGTGTCCAGCGATTGTTAAAACACTTCCTTGTCTCTTTGTAAGAGTCAAGAAATATTTTATGTCCCGAAGTATAGAGTTTGTGGTTCCACTGTCCACAAGGAATAATTCCTCCTCCATTAGATTAAATCCCGTAAAATCTATATATAGAAAGAAGAATTTGATATGAAATTCTTGTCAGATATATAGACTATGTACAAATATTTATTCAACACTGAATATATTCGGTACATTATTGTAGCATACTAGCTTACAATATAGATGACAACTTAGTATTATTACAATACATACTAGGACATAATTAACATAGTATCTATGTTATTGGGAGACTATATAAGGCCTCCAAACAGATCTTGTGAAGCAAACTCCACAATCATGTCGTCAGTGGTCATGGGTTCACCCTTCTAAGGAGGGGCCTCAGTGTTCTTGAGTTCCTCTAGAAACTTCTGAGAACAGCTTGCTCTACCAGTGTTGTCGGTTTGGAAAGTGTAATTCAATCCTCTCGCCTTGAGCAGGCTTGCCTTTGGCCACAGACTGAAGGTATAAGTTAATAAGATGTCTAGGGGTACGGTATTTTTTAGTTGTATGGCTGTGGCAGCCACACTTCTGACAAATATAAGATTTATTTTTGTTCTTGAAATTGCCTTTTCCCTTTTGGAATCCATAAGATCTTTACTTCTTGCTGCGTTTGCGTTTACCCCTAAAGTTCTTTGGATAGTTCCTATTACCATCGAACTTTGGTTTATTCTAATCATGTATATTCGCATGTACTTCAGGCAAGGGAGCCACCCAACAGGGTGTTGCTGATTATTCTTTAAAAGGAGTTCAACATGCTTTTCAGTCTGAGTTATTACGTGCATCAGATCAGAATAAGTTTGGTAATTTACAGCACGCCATTGGTGCTGTAGGACCCGGTCTGCGGGGAGCATGGTAGAGAGTATATTCTCTATCTTTTCCGCATCAGTGGGTTCTTTTTCACAAAACCGCAACTTTGAGCAAATGTTATTTAGGGCATGATTGTATGCTTCGACTGTTTTGAAATCTTATAGTCGGAGATGTGCCCATTTATAGTTAGCCTCTAGAAGTATCACAGCTTTCTATTGTTCATACCTATTCTTGAGGGCTAAACATAGATTGCGTGGATTCTCCTCAAAGATATTCCGCCTTTAAATCTGGATGTATATAATTTTTTATAATATATAAGACAGTATACATCATATTAGAAGCAAAAATTAGGCGGAGCTTCTCGTTCAAGAGGATCAAGTATCGCTATCAACATACTTCGAGTGGCTAAGCTTATCTTGATGTCCATAGCACATGTAGGATAGTTGTGGCCATCAAGAGCAAGAATCTCAAACTCTTTAGCGGCCATCTTAGTCTTATATAAGAAATACCATGAATTGATTAATTTACAAGGAGTAAATTAATTTTGTATGGTAATGGTTGTAATAATATGCAAATATCTGAATACAAGATGTGTCTTGCATCCAAAATAGCGTAGACCTCAAGTGTGGAATATAACCCTATGGACGAGGTGACTCGTTGCTAATGGCATAGTCTATAGGATTTGTAGTAGATGCCTTAGTCTCCATAATTTTAAGTTATATTCATGTATATCGAAAATCAAGTTTTGGTGGCGAACACCAAATTTTTAAATGAGTTGCCTTGTTACTTTTGGCATAATCTACAAAAATTGTAGTAGATACGTAAGACATAATCTACAAAAAGTTGTAGTAGATGCCAAAAAGGCATAGTCTACAAGTGTGTTGTAGAATATATACACCGTTGACATAGTCTATAAAATATTGTACTAGATGTCGGTGGTATAATCTACAAATATTTTATAGTAGTTGCCATTGTTATGATTTTCAATAATTAAGAGAGGAATTTCTAGTGATATTATGCATATGAATTCCAATGGAATTAAGTACAATGACTTAATTAATGGGATTTCAGAATTTAAATTTTTGAAAAGTGAATAAATTTCAAAATTTAAATTTTGCATCGATAATTAAATTGCATGGAAATAAATCAATTGCAATAAAATAATAATCCCAAATACGTAATATGTTATTGGGAATGCACATGGACATCCATTTTGAACATTTACATAAAATCTAGTACTCATAGGGTCTGGATTGTAATTATATCAAAACTGTTACAATTAGAAAAGAGTACAGGGACTTAAATATAAAAAGGGTATTTTTTATAGTTTTTATTTAATTATATGGCCAAACTGCAAAAATCACACAACCTGGGCCGAGGCCCAGGTGGCCTTTTGGCCTTTTTTCCTTGCGCGCACAGGGGGGGAGGGATGGCCGCAGGTGGCCGACCCACGAGAGGGGCCGAAAGGGGTTGGCGGGGAGGGGGGAGGGGGCCAAACCCTAGCCGCCCCTCCCCCCTAGTACTGCCGTCGCCGTCGCCGATTTGGGAGTGCGGCTCCTCTAGCCAGCGCCGGCGAGGGGTTGCCTCCCCCCTGCGCTACCCTGTCTCTTTCTAGGCCGACGAGGAGGACTCCCCCAAAGAGGAGTCACTTTTATCTTCCTTAATGAAGACGTCCGTGGAGGAGATTGGCACCGTCGTCGTCGCCGGAGTCGGGTGGTAGAGGCCGGGGCGCCAGTTCGCCATAGCGGCGGCGTGGACCCGCTGGCAGTAGAAGGGCGCGTGCCATGCGAGCCGCCATGGTTCGTCGCGATTCAGCGAGCCGGTGTTAACGCCAAAATTTGGTATGGCTCTGTATCAGATTCGGTTAAGAAGAAAATTACAGTTAACCAACGAAAGTTGATCCATAAGGGACCGAATCCGGAAAGAAGCCGTGAAGACCACAGTATGGCAGTTAATTACTGTATCTATTAATTAGGCAAGTGCTGGCATCTATTTTCAGGAAACCTGATCTCGTGTCTGATCGGGTTCTGTTAGTGTTTCTTTTTGTAATTAGGAAATCGTGTACCGTGTCCAATAAGGACTCATATCAACTCGGGGTATAAATATGTATGCCCGGGTGCTTTGTAAGATATCTACATCAATCAGATCAATACAATTTCGGCGCATCGCCACCCCTTCGACGGGTTCTTGCTTCTCGAGTCGGGCTGCATTGGTTAAGTTCGACCTCCTGCGAGAGGCTAAGTCTCGTCACCCCGGACACCGCATCGGCTAGGACATCCTCGGTTAAGTCCGATATTCTAGTCGGTTCACGGTGGACGGCTTACCACGATATATCTATTTTATCTATGGCTGCATCAATTTAATTTGACCTCATAGATCGATTAGGTATATCACATCACGCGTGCACAGATCGTATCGGCTTACTGGGTGTAACTTATCGACAGTTTATGCTGCATCGGTTAGGTCCGACCTACTAAACTGCCTCCGATAAGTATTCCTGCTAGGTTGATACTTTTTGCGCAAGCGTCTTATCGGGATGTATAGCCGATAAGTTATCATATTTTACATCACAATCGCATTAGATCTATCGGCTCATTGAGGTCTTGTTATCATCATCAGTCTGTGCTGCAACGGTTGGGTCCGATCTACTAGACTGTCGGTAATAACTTTGCTCTTAATAAGTCGATGGGTTTCATGCGATGTTTTATCGAAGTGTTTAGCCGATAAGTTATCTTTATATCCAACCGATTTGTCACAAGCATTTAGAAAATCGCTGCTAACCCGGGCGCGAGCACAAGCGAGAACCCGGGCACGAACAGCAAGCAAGTACCCGGGTGCGAACAGCAGGTAAGGACCTGGGCACGGGCACGAACAACAGGTAAGGATCCGGACGCGAGCACAGGCAAGGACCCGGACACGGGCAGCAGGCGAAGACTCGGGCACGGCACGAGTAAGGGCCCGGGCACGGGCATGGACAGCGCCTTCGGGACAGCGCTAGCTATTACTATCGGCTGGAGTTTATTTACTCAATCTACTTATTTACGCATTCTGCCTATTTATTTTATCAGTTTATAGCCGATTTTCGAGTATCCCTTCGGCAATCGGCTAGTTCGATATTTACTCATTATTAGCTATTATTCATGCCATCATCGGCTTCCAGTCGGTGTATAAGTGCTACAGTTCATATCGGCCATCGGCCGATGAGACGAGTCCAGATCGGCTTCTAGCCGATTGGCTCATTGATTTAACATTTTCCCTCCTTGTCAATTGCAGGGTCAAATTGACTGGCACGCCTACGAACCTCAAGATTTTAGGACCTGCATTGGAGTGAAGCAAATCTCCCAGGCCTTCGCGTGTCTCCAGACGCCGAACGGCCCCGGCGGTTTTCAGCGTCAACACGTTTTTGGCACGCCCAATGGGCACACGAAGTTTGGACACAAAGTCTCAATTGGAATTTCAACATGGCCGAAAAAGAGATAAAAACAGACAACGTGATTCCGGTCAGCATGGAGGATTTAACTGAAGAACAAAAACAACAAGTCGAGCAAAATATGGCCAATTTTCAGAAGCTGTGCTTAGAATCCTTCAGCATGACAAGACAAGGGCCAATTCAGAAGACGCAGTTTCCAAAACCAGTTTTGTTTGGTGAATCGAGCCGCACACCACCTGAAAGTCCACCAGTAAAACCCTTACAGGAGATGGTGAATGAAGCAGTACATCATGCGCTCATCAATCAGTCTGGGATCCTGGTGAACACGCTTCATAATCTCTTTAAGAAGACAGTGGATGGATCAATTGTTTAAGAGCCTACTCGGGGTCCTGTCTATCTCCTGCCAAAGACAGAGCCAAATCAGGTTACTTATGGGATAAACAGAGACATACCAGAAAACCTGTTTACGCAGAACCAGGCTGGGGGGCAACAGGATATTCCTGCTGGATACCATCGGTCTGCTTATTATGGGGGATATCAATAGAATTACCCAGGTGGCATTGCCGATCCAGGTAGTTACCAGAGAGAGTATCCTAGACAGAATCGGCAACAAACTCCACCTGTACAGTATCAACAGGACAACCCGAGGGAAGAGGATTTACAGACAAGGGTTGCAGAAATAGTAAGGGAACAATTTGGGATCAAGCCCAAGGAGCAAACATTTATGTATCGGCATCCATATCCCGAGTGGTTTGACAGAGTGCCGTTGCCACACCGATACAGGGTTCCAGATTTTTCCAAGTTCTTAGGGCAAGACAGCACATCTACAGTAGAACACGTCAGCCGATTCTTGGCACAGTGCGGAGAGGCATCGGCTGAGGAGGCTCTGAGAGTTAGGTTTTTCCCCTTGTCGTTATCTGGATCAGCTTTTACATGGTTCTCCTCGTTACCACCGAATTCAGTTCGGGGATGGGCCAATCTAGAAAAACAGTTTCACAAATACTTCTTTGCTGGAATCCATGAGATGAGATTGACAGATCTAACATCGGTTAGACAGAGACTAGATGAAACAGTATCGGAATATATTCAGCGATTTCGGGATGTTAGAAACCGATGTTACAGTCTGAACCTGAGCGATGGGCATCTAGCCTATTTGGCTTTCCAGGGTCTCTTGGCACCGATTAAGGAGAGATTTTCATCACAGGAGTTCGAGTCCCTGGCGCACCTGGTACAGAAGGTATCGGCTCATGAAAGCCGATTTCAAGAGGCGAAAAAGGATAAATATCAGAGAAGGGTTGCTCAGGTACAGGTTTATTCATCAGACTCAGACGATGAGGGATCCGATGCTGAAGTCGGATTGGCGGAGTGGGCTAGGAACAAAAAATCAGTATCATGCCCATGGGTTAAGGATATCGGCAAAGAGGAGCGATATGACTTTGATGTCAATAAAGCCGATAAAATCTTCGACCTGCTACTACAAGGGAAACAGATACAACTTCCGCCAAATCACGTGATTCCATCAGCCGAAGAACTGAAGAAGAAGAAATATTGCAAGTGGCACAATACGATATCACATCACACCAACGAGTGCAAAGTTTTTCGGCAACAAATTCAATCAGTTGTTGAACAAGGGAGGATCAAATTCGAAGACAAAAAGCCGATGAAAATCGACGGACACCTGTTCCCCGTGAACATGGTTTATGCGGGGTCGTCGTCAAAGACTCGAGCCAATGAAGGAAGGCATGTGGATCATAGAAAATCAAGGATTACTTCATCAGGCATGATAGAAAAATACTCAAAGTACAAAGAGCAGTGGATTGAGCTAGACAGGGAAAGATATAATCCACATTGGGATTGTCCGTTCTTCCGATTCTGCTGGGATCAAGGGATGAGATTGCCATTAATTGTAGATTGCCCTGAGTGCGATAATCTGAGGTTTCAGCGGGATCAGCAGGAAAGTCTTTCGCAGGATCGGCCACCCAGGAGACGGGCATCGGTACATAGCCGATTAGGGCCGGTCCACGAAGAATTCTTTGAAGAAAATAAAGAGGAAGTACATGAAAAACAGGTCCAAAATCCTCAATGGTGTCCTAGCGGAATATTCACAAAGAATCAGAAGAGAAGTGCACAACGGCTACGACACCGAGAGCAACAGGAAGAACAGAGACAAGATCAGGAGGAAGCCGATCATCGTCACAAGAAAACTAAACGAGTATGGCGTGTGAAGAGGAAGGACGATGAAGTAGATGCATCGGCTCCAGTAAACATGGTTTTATTTTTGCCTCGGGAATATAAAGCACTTTCATCGGACGAGGAAGGCAATGAAGAAGTGTTCGCTCAGCTAACGTTGCAACCCGATCAGGCCATATTTGATAAACCTAAAGAGTCAGAGCATCGACATTTAAAGCCATTATATATCAAGGGCTATGTGAATGGGAAGCCGATGACGAAGATGCTAGTTGATGGGGGAGCAGCTGTTAATCTAATGCCTTATGCTACATTTCAAAAATTGGGAAAAACTGCCGAAGACTTGATCAAGACGAATATGGTGCTAATAGACTTCGGTGGAAATTCATCAGAGGCGAAAGGCATGTTGAACATGGAGTTGACAGTGGGAAATAAGACATTACCTACCACGTTTTTTGTTATCGATGGAAAAGGATCATATAGTCTGCTTCTTGGCAGGGATTGGATTCACGCGAACTGTTGCGTGCCCTTGACAATGCATCAATGTTTGATATAATGGCAAAGAGATCAAGTCGAGGTAGTCCTAGCAGATCGGTCAACCAATATTGCAATGACCGATTTGCCGGTCTGGGAAGCCGATGGTATTGATTGCTTGTCTGGAAAAACATGGGAAGGAGATTATTTTAAGGTTACCAGCCAAGGGATATAGCCGATTCAGCAAGTCAGCTCCGAGTTGTTACTCTGATGGGCTCCATTGAAGATTTCGAGGGGAAACTGGGACAAGGGTTTACGTCGGCCGATGATTTAGGGGAGATCAACATAGGACCAGGAGATAAGCCAAGGCCGACGTACATAAGCAAAAAGTTACGTCCTGAACTTCAAGAAGAATTGATAATACTGTTGAAGGAGTATCGGGATTGTTTTGCTTGGGGGTATCATGAGATGCCAGGATTAAGCCGATCGATTGTTGAACATCGGCTGCCCATTAAATCAGGATATCGGCCGTTCAAACAGGCTCCAAGGAGATTCAAGGCAGAGTTATATGAGCCGATCAAAGCGGAAATCACAAGGTTATATGATGCCAAGTTTATAAGGTCGTGCCGATATGCTGAGTGGGTTTCTAATATCGTCCCGGTAGAAAAGAAGAATAGAAAATTGAGAATATGTATCGATTTCCGGGATTTAAATAAAGCTACCCCCAAGGATGAGTACCCGATGCCGATAGCAGATTTATTGGTGGATGTAGCATCAGGTCACAAGATTATTAGCTTCATGGACGGCAATGCAGGATACAATCAGATTTTTATGGCTGAGGAAGATATACATAAGACTGCGTTTCGATGTCCTGGAGCTATCGGCTTATATGAGTGGGCAGTAATGACATTTGGATTAAAAAGTGCCGGTGCGACTTATCAGAGGGCAATGAATTATATATTTCATGATCTCATCGGCTTGTTAGTGAAAATTTACATTGATGATGTGGTGGTTAAGTCTAAAAGTGAGGAAAGCCATATAGCCGATTTGTGGAAAGTGCTGGAAAGGGCCAAGAAATATGGGCTAAGGATGAATCCTAACAAATGCGCTTTTGGTGTATCGGCTGGGTAGTTTTTGGGTTTTATGGTTCATGAGCGAGGGATTGAAGTTAGTCAACGGAGCATCAGAGCCATTAAGACTACAGAGCCACCAAGCAACAAGACAGAGTTAAAGTCATTGATCGGCAAGATTAATTTTGTAAGGAGATTTATATCAAATTTATCAGGAAGGATTGAATCTTTTACTCCGTTGTTGAAGTTGAAAGCCGATCAAGAGTTCGTGTGGGGGGCAGATCAGCAGAAGGCATTTGATGGAATTAAGAGTTATTTGAGTTCCCTACCGGTTCTAATTCCGCCGCAGAAAGGAGTGCCGTTCAAGTTATACTTATCAGCCGATGAGAAATCCATCGGGTCTGTTTTAATTCAAGAGTTTGAAGGCAAGGAGCGAGTCGTGTTCTATCTGAGCAGAAGGTTTTTGGATGCTGAAACAAGATATCCTGCGGTAGAAAAATTATGCCCTTGTTTATATTTCTCATGCACTAAGTTGAGGCATTATATCCTATCGGTTGACTGTACAGTGGTTTGCAAGGCCGATGTGGTGAAATACATGTTGTCGGCTCCTGTTTTAAAAGGGCGAGTTGGTAAATGGGTTTTTGCCTTGACAGAGTTCGACTTAAGGTATGAATCGGCTAAAGCGATCAAAGGACAGGCGGTAGCCGATTTCATTGTGCAACACAGAGGGGTTCACGAAGATTATGTGGAGCTGATCCCTTGGACTTTGTCTTTTGATGGATCGGTTTGCAAGCATGGATCTGGTATCGGCTTGGTCATTATATCGCCTCGGGGGGCAAGTTTTGAGTTTGCTTTTACAATTAAACCTTATCGGACTAATAACCAAGCGGAATACGAGGCGGTATTAAAAGGACTTCAACTTTTAAAGGAGATCGGAGCCGATATCATAGAGATTGTTGGTGATTCTTTGTTGGTGATCAAGCAGTTGTCTGGGGAATATGAATGCAGGGATGATGTTTTGAGATCATATTATGAGGAATGTACAGATTTGTTAAAGGATTTCAAGATGGTATCAGTGGATCATATCCCTAGAGAACAGAATTTAGAAGCCAATGATCTTGCACAAATTGCTTCTAGTTATCGGCTAAATAGACAGGTTGAGGTTGAAATAGCCGATAATGATATTCGAGACAAAGCCGATGATTGGAGACAGGAAATAATTGATTATTTACAAAATCCGTCGCAATCGGTTTTCAGGAAGCTTCGGTATAAAGCTACTAAGTATGTGTTGCTTGATGGGGACTTATATTATCGGACTTTTGAGGGAGTTCTGTTGAGATGCCTGGATTTGGAAGAAGCCAAAGTGGTTATGTGCGAAATGCATGAGGGCGTTTGTGGGACTCATCAATCGGCTCATAAGATGAAGTGGTTGCTGAGAAGAGTAGGATACTTTTGGCCGACAATGCTGGAAGATTGCTTCAGGTACTATAAAGGATGTCAAGATTGCCAGAAGTTTGGAAATATACAACGAGCACCAGCATCGGCTACGAATCCTATCATTAAACCGTGGCCGTTCAGAGGATGGGGAATTGACATGATCGGCCAGGTTTTTCCTCCATCAAGTAAGGGGCATAAATTCATATTGGCAGCAACAGATTATTTTACAAAGTGGGTAGAAGCGGTTCCTCTAAAGAAAGTTACGTCCAAAGAAGCGATCAAGTTTGTAAAGGAGCACATAATTTATCGGTTTGGGATTCCTCAGACGATAACTACTGATCAGGGATCTATTTTCGTGTCCGATGAGTTTCAACAGTTTGCTGCCAGTATGGGAATCAAGTTATTTAATTCATCGCCTTATTATGCTCAGGCTAATGGACAGGCAGAAGCTTCTAATAAGAGTTTGATCAAGTTGATTAAGCGGAAGATTGATGAACAGCCGCGAAGATGGCATACTACGTTAGCCAATTCGTTATGGGCATATCGGATGGCGTGTCATGGATCTACCCGAGTGCCACCTTACCAACTGGTGTATGGACATGAAGCAGTTTTGCCTTGGGAGACTAACATCGGCTCTAGGAGGATTTCTTTGCAAGATCAATTGACAGCCGATGATTATTGTAACTTAATGACAGATGAACTTGAAGACTTGGCTCAGAATCGGTTAAGGGCACTGGAGAGGATCAAGGAAAACAAGGCTAAGGCAGCTAGGCATTATAACAAAAAAGTGGTGAATAAATTGTTTGCTGAGGGAGATCTTGTATGGAAATTGATTTTGTCGATCGGGTCCAGAGATAATAAGTTTGGAAAGTGGTCACCTAATTGGGAAGGGCCCTATCGGATTAATCGTTGTGTGCCGGTAATGCCTATATACTAGAAGATCTTGGGGGGACGAAATTTGCTAAAGCGCTTAATGGGAAATATCTCAAGAAGTACTATCCAAGCGTTTGGATTAACTCCTGAATCAGCTGGATGCGGTCGATTTCTAAAATAGTTTAGAAGGCCAATGTTTTTGCATCGCCTAAAGATAGCCGATATCAATTGATATCGCCTTTAGATCAAATAGACAAAAAATACTAAGGGGCTATTGGAAGAAACAGGCAACAGAGCCGATCAAATTATGTTATAGCAAAAGTTAGTCGGCGTGTCTGGAAATCATCGGTTGTTAGTGTCAAAGTTTTACAAAAAGTTCTGAATTGTTTCGATCACACGCAGACGGATTTGGTCAATCTCATTGATAGCACGAATGTCGTCTTCATCGGAGCCTGGGATGATCTTCAAATTTCTGCGCCGATGAACGACTTGATGCACCGTTGCTGCGACCTTGGCCTCTTGGTCTTGTATAGCTTGTGGTAGGCCGATGAGCTGGGATTCTGTTGTTTCAAGATCCTTACGAACTTTTTCAAGTTCTGCCAGCAAATTAGCCTCCTTTTTCTTCAGTTGGTCCAACTTGGATTGGAGCTCTTGAGGGGCAGTCACCATGTCATCAAGCTTTTTCTTCTCTGTTTGGGTTGACAGCCGATCGGCTTGGATATCTTGGGTTATCTTCTGTTGGTCAGCACGATCGGCTATGCGCTGCCTAAGCTTGATGAGTCTAAATCTGTGAGATTCCAGGTATGCCGCGGGAGTCAGTGCGTCGATAAGTTCTTTGGGCAAATGATGTTCAATATCTGCAAGTCTTGCCCGGATCGGCCCGCAATCTTCCACCAGTGTGTCAATCGGATTTTCCAGCCGACTGATGATATTCGTTAAGTACTCATGCACATCGGCTGGGAAGGATGGTTTGGTTGCTGCGCTGGTGGTTGTTGCTTCTTATGCCTCTAAGTACTTGCCGATGTCAAAGGAGAACAAATCGGCCAAGGACTGCAAATTGACATCGGTGAAAGAATCAGTGAAGAGTTAAAAGCGAAGTATGGATATATAGAGACTACCTGAGGTAGGGCATCGGCAGCTTGGGTGGCATCGGCTTCAAGTGGATGAGTAGGGTGTTCTTCAGAGTGACCGATGTTAGGCGATGTAGTAGGAACAGCCTCATCAACAGCTTGGGGATTGGGTGCTGAGATTGGAGCGGCTGGAGAAGTCGTCGGCTCGGTGCTCGGAGGGATGTCAGTAGAAGGTTGAGGTTCAGGAGCCGATGACTCGAGCTGAAAGTGAAACTGATGAGAAAGATGAAAAAACAGATAATGATATCAAGACTTAGCACATACCCGAGGAGATGAAGGGGCCGATGTTGTTTGGGGAGTAGGTGGTGTCGTGACCGTGACATCGGCATTGGTTTTCTGCTTCTTGAGAGAAGGGCAATGCGCCAGCTTTTTGCGCTTCTGTCCTGTCGGCCGGGGCGCCTGGAGGAGAGCTGATGGAGAAGGACCATCACGCCCTAAGTTCGGAGTGGCCGATGGGGGTTGATACATGATCGGCCGACCGCTAGTGCTTGTCGTTGGGGGCTCGACGTGGGCAGCCTGCAAAATTAAGAGTGAGGGATGATCGGAGGTGGTGATTAAGGTTTATGGGTGTTACCTCGTCATCCGATTCGATGTAGTTGGCGTTGAGGCGAGAACAGTAGTGGATGACAGCTAAGTTGAATAGATGTCTCCTCCATTCTAACCACCATCGGGCAAAAAGCTTTGTGTTGGCGGTACATACATTCACCTCGGTGGCGGCGCCCAGGGGAAGAGATTCTGTTAAGGTCCACATCCGATCATACTCTAGGGCATTGTTGACGTTGCCCCGGGCTTGAAGTTTATCGACGAAGAATAGGCCGATCGGAAGTTGACCAAGACCAAGCTGACGGGAGCCGACCGATGGATGGTAGAATTCATATGATGGTTGCGATCGGTCCAGAGAGAAGCTAGTCGGCAGCAGACAGGGGGTAACAGCCGATAGAAATATGGCCTTCGATTCATCGTCTTCTAGAGCATTGAGTGGATTGAAGTTGGAAGGCATTTCAAATGACGATGCATCGTTGTATGCAAACCAAAGTGTGGCCTCCCTGGTGAAGCCATAATAGAATACCTTGAACCATTGACTAAGTCCAGCGGGTGTTATCTTGCCGCCAGGAAGAGCCGATGCAGCTTCGCCCATGGAGATAAATCGGCGGTAGGTAAGTTCTTGGTCTTCTGTATGATTGGCTGGAAAGGACTGGTCAAGAAAAGATGTCTCAGAAAAGGCCTTGGAGGTGTAAACGTTGAGCCATAGTTGCACGAACCACCAAGGACCCCCAATATGGCCGATGGGCTGGCCGGCCGATAGCTTGGTCGCTACTTGATGTAGCAGCTGATAAGTGGCACCAAGGAGGTATTTCCCCAAGGGGATTTGTTTCCGATCGGCCAAACACTCTGCCAGACATTGCATATTGGTTGTTGGGCCGAGGGTTGCGCCACCAAAGACAAACCGTTCCAGCCACAAGTTCAAAATGGCGACATGTTCTCGATCGTCGACTGGTCCAGTTCCCTTATTATGGATGGATATATACCTGGACCAGCCGCCAATGTTCTTCGCTTGGAGCCGATGAGCAGGCTTGAATCGGAGCCTGAAGGGGTCGATGTAACTCGTCGTGTCGAGGCAGGTGAGCATAGTTACATCCATCAAGGTGGGGGTCATCGGCCCGTGCCCGAACATGAAGGCGTTGAGAGCATCTGACCAAAAATATGAAGCCGATACAAGCAGAGGCTCGTTCTTTTCCATATCGGCCAGAGAAAGGTTGATGCAGTGGCCGATATTTGATTCTTCCCAGAGGGTTCTCTTCACGGCCGATACTCTAATATACCAGTCCCTCCACCCAGGGAGCTTGCTCGGCCATGATCTAAAGCTATTGGCCCAATCACTAACTAACATGGCGGAGTTCTTGAAAGGAATACGTTGGGTCTCGACGCTGATGAAATCTGTGGGATCTTCGCTACCCATTGGGCCATGATAGAAGAAATCCGGGTAGTCGGCGGCTGGGATTAGAACTTGGTTCCTAAGATGCTACAGTAAACAAGAACACGACGAAGAACAGGTAAAGAACATGGCGGATTGGATTCATCTAGGCTACAAAATCAGAAAAAAACAGTCGGGCAGAAAGATTACCTCGGGGACTGCGGATGCTGATGCCATTCCGCCGGAAGAAGAAGAGTGGGAATCAGCGGTCGAAGAAAGGAGATACGACGGTTCGTCTGAGTTTGCCGAAGTTCGTAGAAGTCTTGGGAGACAAAGCGGTAGTGCTATGGTGATGTGAAAGCGTAAAAAAGGCTAGGGAGACGAAGCGGTTTATAGAGGTATGATGACCGGGCGGGAATCGAGGCCGTTGGCACTATATCAAACAATTAAGGCAAGTGGGCTACCTTGGGCCGCCTCGGTATGGAAGGAATTAGAAGGCCCAAAATGAAAGAATTTCGAAGTCCTATAGAGAACTCCGAAATTGGGGGGCATGTGTTAACGCCAAAATTTGGTATGGCTCTGTATCAGATTCGGTTAAGAAGAAAATTACAGTTAACCAACGAAAGTTGATCCAGAAGGGACCGAATCCGGAAAGAAGCCGTGAAGACCACAGTATGGCAGTTAATTACTGTATCTATTAATTAGGCAAGTGCTGGCGTCTATTTTTAGGAAACCTGATCTCGTGTCTGATCGGGTCCTGTTAGTGTTTCTTTTTGTAATTAGGAAATCGTGTACCGTGTCCAATAAGGACTCATATCAACTCGGAGTATAAATATGTATGCCCGGGTGCTTTGTAAGATATCTACATCAATCAGATCAATATAATTTCGGCGCATCGCCACCCCTTCGACGGGTTCTTGCTTCTCGAGCCGGGCTGTATCGGTTAAGTTCGACCTCCTGCGAGAGGCTAAGTCTCGTCACCCCGGACACCGCATCGGCTAGGACTTCCTCGGTTAAGTCTGATATTCTAGTCGGTTCACGGTGGACGGCTTACCACGATATATCTATTTTATCTATGGCTGCATCAATTTAGTTTGACCTCATAGATCGATTAGGTATATCACATCACGCGTGCACAGATCGTATCGGCTTACTGGGTGTAACTTATCGACAGTTTGTGCTGCATCGGTTAGGTCCAACCTACTAAACTGCCTCCGATAAGTTATTCCTGCTAGGTTGATACTTTTTGCGTAAGCGTCTTATCGGGATGTATAGCCGATAAGTTATCATATTTTACATCACAATCGCATTAGATCTATCGGCTCATCGAGGTCTTGTTATCATCATCAGTCTGTGCTGCAACGGTTGGGTCCGATCTACTAGACTGTCGGTACTTTGCTCTTAATAAGTCGATGGGTTTCATGCGATGTTTTATCGGAGTGTTTAGCCGATAAGTTATCTTTATATCCAGCCGATTTGTCACAAGCATTTAGAAAATCGCTGCTAACCCAGGCGCGAGCACAAGCGAGAACCCAGGCACGAACAGCAAGCAAGTACCCAGGCGCGAACAGCAGGTAAGGACCCGGGCACGAGCACAGGCGAGGACCCGAGCACGGACACGAACAGCAGGTAAGGATCCGGACGCGAGCACAGGCAAGGACCCGGACACGGGCAACAGGCGAAGACTCGGGCACGGGCACGAGTAAGGGCCCGGGCACGGGCATGGACAGCGCCTTCGGGACAGCGCTAGCTATTACTATCGGCTGGAGTTTATTTACTCAATCTACTTATTTACGTATTCTGCCTATTTATTTTATCAGTTTATAGCCGATTTTCGAGTATCCCTTCGGCAATCGGCTAGTTCGATATTTACTCATTATTAGCTATTATTCATGCCATCATCGGCTTCCAGTCGGTGTATAAGTGCTATAGTTCATATCGGCCATCAGCCGATGAGACGAGTCCAGATCGGCTTCCAGCCGATTGGCTCATTGATTTAACATTTTCCCTCCTTGTTAATTGCAGGGTCAAATTGACTGGCACGCCTACGAACCTCAAGATTTTAGGACCTGCACTGGAGTGAAGCAAATCTCCCAGGTCTTCGCGTGTCTCCAAACGCCGAACGGCCCCGGCGGTTTTCGGCGTCAACAGCCGGGTCGCCATCATTCCCCGCGAGGCGCCGCCGCCGATGCATGCGGCTGTCGGTGTAGAGGAGTCAGCGACGGGCGGCGTGGCAGTGGGGGTGACGTGCGGCGTGCGCCCCCGTGGCCTCACCGGTGCTTGAACCGTGGGCATCGTAGCGCGGACTCCATGCTCCGCCCATGGCCGTCGGCGCTTCGGTGTCGACCGGTGGCGATGAAGCCCGGTGGAGGTGGTAGTGGTGCCACAACAGGAGCCTCGGCACGGGCGTGAACGACGTCCATGGTGGCTTGTATTGTGGCGGCTTCCACGCGCGGCTGTACCAATACCCGTGCCATGCCGAAACGACAACGTTCCACAGCGGCATGAACTCGGTGGCGAGCCTGCGTCCGGTGACTTCCGGGCCTCTCTCCAGGATGGCGACGGAGAAGGTGGTGAAGCATGTCGCCAAGAGATTGAATGGAGGACATCACGTCGCGCATTGCTGCACGGTGGTGTTCACAGAGGTGAAGTTCATCAATGTCTTCCATACCTTGCTTGTTGCCTTCTTCCTCTTCTTCTCCTTTCTTCAACTCAGTGGAGTTTCTACGTGCTGATAACGTGTTGAGAGAATGAGTGAGTAAATGATCTCTGTTTATTCCCCCTAGTGATTACACTGTTTACAGTATATACTATGAGAAGGGGTGCCAGTGGCACCCATTGGCAACGGTTGTGTCCGTTTGGGAGGGACATACCCTTCCCGAACAGTCACCTTGCATAGACAATTAGATCACATGTAAATTAAGTTGTAACAGACTTGTTGTTCTGGGCCTGTATGCATGCATTGCATGTGTCAGTACGTTTCACTCACTCATAATTACCATGAGATACATCGTTAATTAATTACGTCGAATCTGGAGAAGATGATGGGCTGGAGGAGCTTGATGTCGAAGGTGGAGATGACGACGTTGGTGATCGTCTGATTCATTCGCTTCTCGCGGAGCAGCTCCCGCACTACCGAGTGGAGGTACTTGCCGTCATACTTTGGCCCGGACATGCTCTTGAACAATCCCATGGGACCATTACTGAATGGACAGCACAGCATAGATCTACACATGTTCAAGAACGAGCCATGCCATGCATATGCACGATCAGCTGATTAATTTGTGCTGATATTTGATGATGCAAAGAATCTGCATGCACCTTCTGGGAGGGAAGATCTTGGGGCAGTGCTCGAGGTAGAAGCCGTCGATGTCCTTGGCGGCGAAGAGCGGGCGGCCCTGGTCGTTGGGCGCGGCGAGCATGGCGGTCACCAGCCCGCCGGTGCTCGTCCCGGCGATCACGTCGAAGTAGTCGGCGATCCTCGCCTCCGGCCCATCTAGCTTCTGCAGCTTCTCCTCGAGAAACGCGAGGATGGTGCCGGGGATAATCCCGCGCACGCCTCCTCCGTCGATGCTCAGCACGGTGACGATGCTCCCGTACGAAGGCGACGCCGGCAGCGCGCCGACAGCACCCCGCACCACCGGGTTCAGGGTCAGTGCTGACCCGCTGCTCTGCTCCACGGTTGGCGCCATTCCAGCTAGCTTGATATGCTATGCACCGCCTGGCTAAGCTACCTAACCCTCTGCTAAACAAAGACGACTGCTATATCGATCCTTCACCTTTCTGCTAAAAAGGCAATCTTTCGTCTGCTTTGTTCGTCTTCCTCCTCCGGTACGTAGCTTTGCGATGCACATGTGTCGATGTTTTACACCGGCAATAAATATATGGGGCTACTCGGCGGATGGAAACTCGGTGGATTGCAAAGGAACACAGGGAGATTTTATACTGGTTCAGGCCCTCGATGTGAGGTAATACCCTACGTCCAGTTTGTATGTATTCCTTTGAGGATATACGGTGGTAGTTCTGATGAACTGTATGGCCGTGTGCTTCTATGAGCTCTTCTGCCCTCATGGGGCGCCCTGCCTCCCCTTATATACTGGGGGACAAGGTTACAAGGTAGGAGTCCCCATCGGATTACGACTAGGAGATCTCCCCTTAGAGATATAACATACCCGACTAGGACTGTATATTCCTTTCTATACAAGGCGAAGTCTGCCGAATCTAGCTATATCTCTAATTACAAGGCTAGGCCCATCCTCTATCCGAGTGGCCCATATGCTTGTCATGAGATACCCGGGGCCCATGGCACCCACAGTAGCCCCCGAGACCTTCATAGTTGAGTCACAGCTGATGCCGAGTGCTCATCCTCCACGGTGAAGTCTTCCCGAGTGCATTGCTCCCGAGTACTCTTTGCCTGAGTGCTGCTTCTCCCGAGTCCTGCTTCATGTCAGCTGGCAGCGAGGCTATGAAGGTCTCGATGTAGATGTTGGAATAGTGTGCGCCGAATAGGCGCACCTATTAGGTGTAGCCCCCGACTTTGTGCTTAATTGTGAAAACAATTAAACATGAAGTCAAAGATCTTTAACCTTGTAGTCTTTCCCGAGTAGATTACTACTGGTACATGAGACTCTTCGGTATCATGTCAACCGGAATATGATTTATAGTCTTGCCGAGTAGGAAACTACTCGTATATAGGACTCTTCGACTTCATGTCAGTCGGAATGTGCGTTTATAGTCTTGCCGAGTAGGATGCTACTCGTATATGGGACTCTTCAGCGTCATGTCAGCTGGAAAGAGGGGTTTATAGTCTTTCCCGAGTAGTATACTACTCGAAAATCAGACTCATCAGCTTCATGTCAGCTGGAAAAGGTGTTTATAGTCTTTCCCGAGTGGCGTCCCATTCGGAAGTTAGACTCTTCAGCTCGTCAGCTGGAAGATTGTTTATAGTCTTTCCCGAGTAGTGCACTACTCGAAGGTTAGACTCATCCGCGTCATGTCAGCGGGAATGAGAATTTTATAGTCTCTCCCGAGTAGTGTACTACTCGAAAGTTAGACTCATCCGCGTCATGTCAGCGGGAATAATGCTGCTCATGGCAACTGGTGGCCACGCATGTAGGCCGAGTACCACTGTATGAAAAATAAATCCATTACGTGGTTAGGTGTACTCGAGAGAGATACCTGCATCTCCAATTTTAATGAAGACCAGCTTGTGATCCTTGTAAGGATGTATCCTCGAGACCTGGTGGATAAGACAGATACCCAAACATATATGTTTAGCAATAAGGCTCTCATGAAGCATATCTGTTTACCTCATCGGTTCCTATGGGTAGCACCAGCGCTATAATTTCAACTCAGCCTGCGGGCGGCCCACATGGAGCATGCTACTATAGGAACTCATATCTTGGTGGCTGCTACCAAATAAGCCGGCCTGAGCCGACCTATCCAGCATAGCTCTAGAAAAGTATCATCCATCGCATGTCAGGATGAGTTTTTTGGTGTTGGTAACCGCAATCAGCCAGAGAAATCCTTATTCGCAAGCCTTTCCGACTTACGTTCTGGATGCAAACTGGTTGCCACGTAAGCCTGAGTAGGTATAATGCAGGATCTGCTTGCCCTCCTCAGGTGTGACACAGTGCATGAGAACTCCGGATGCACTTTGACGATATAAGTCTTCTCTGACTTGGGTAAAGCCGAACAAGGTACCCGAACCTTGCATTAGCAGAGGGTTCGGCTGGTGACCCTCATGGGGCGTACCCTATCCAACAGAGTTATAGCCAAGCTAGGCACCCGAATCTTGCATTAGCATAGGATTCGGCTGGCGACCCTCATGGGGCGTACCCAACCTGACAGAGTTGCGGCCAAATAAGGTACCCGAACCTAGCATTAGCGTAGGATTCGGCTGGCGACCCTCATGGGGCGTACCCTACTTAGCCGAGTGGTACACAGCCCCGACTGGCGCCGGGGGCCGATTGTTAACTCCCATGGAGCGTAGTCGGGGAAGATGACGTCCCGACTGGCGCAAGTACTCGGTGAGTAGCCCTCACGGAGCATCCCGAGTGTATTTTGGCAGACTTGTCCAGCCCCCGAGCGTAGGAGATGGGCTCGCAGCCCTGAGTTCCTGTCATGCGTAACCGGAGCTGGGCCTGCAAAATAATAATATCGGATGAGTAGCATCTGATGATGGAAATAATCACCCGAATAAAATGTATTTTACAATGTATGTAAATACGTGTTCTTCCTCTTTTTGATATTAATTTCCTCGAGTAGTTGACCCCTTACGTTTAAGCACTCTGCCCGACTAGTCATAGCCCCCTAGCGTCGGGAGTTGGCTCATGGCTCTTTCCCAGGCACGCGTTTTGGGTGACTTGAGTTCGTCTTACATGGAGCAGAGTTTCACGGATCGAGATTTATGCTACTCGAGTACTTTTGTAATCATTTAAGAGCAAAAACGGAAAAAAGTAAATGGGCAGCTTATACACCTATTAGGTGTAAGCGGCTGTGGCACTAGCAAGGCCGAGTGAGGAGATGTTTATCAGAAAGCGACTTAGCTGTTCGGTATTTGGGAGTGGGGATGCCATCCTCGTGTTTGAGCTTGTGAGCCCCCGAGCATGTCACTTGTTTTTCTGATAATCCTCAGTTGTTGAAGGTCAAAGGCGGTTGTGACCGACTGCCACAATGGAGCCGTCTGACTTACGTTTGCGATTCCCAGCTTTAGTCGGGACCGCGTTGTCGGTGTCGTCCCGTTTCTTCTGTCAGGGTGACTTGTCATCGAGTCTCGGCAACAGCGTGGGCCGAGTCGGCGTACTTGTTTGCCATGTCGAATAGGGCCTTGACAGAGTTGGGAGGCTTCCGCGTGAATTTGTCGATGAACGAGGTGTCTTTGACTCCTTTTCGAAAGGCAGCGATGACGACCTCATCCTTGACGTTTGGGATTGAGTTCTTCTTCTCAGAAAACCTCTTGATGAAGTCACGAAGAGACTCGTTCTTCCTTTGATGCAACTGATATAAGTCGTACTCGGAAGATGGCCTCTCGTATGTTCCCTGGAAGTTGGCGATGAAGCGTTTCCGGAGTTCTCCCCAGGAGTCGATTGATTGCTTGGGAAGTCCTACTAGCCATGTCCTCGCTGAGTCGGCTAAAGCGACTGGGAGGTAGTTAGCCATGACTTTCTGATTTCCCCCAGCTGCTCGAATCGCCAGAGTGTAGACTGTGAGCCAGGACTCGGGATTAGTCTTGCCATCGTATTTGTTGATGCCTGTAGGCTTGAAACTTGACGGCCAGTCGACTTGTTGTAACTCCTGAGTGAAGGCCGGTACTCCGTCGTCTTCATGAGGACTCCGACCTCGACTACGGCGGCGAAACCGCTCGTAGTGGAGGCCGAATTGCTCGTTCTCGTCTTCCAGTTGGCGTTGCTCGTCTTCTTCTCGTTTGCGGCGCCGAGCATTAATGTCTTGCTGAAGGTCGCGCCGCAGTCGGTCTCGGAGGTCCTGGTTGTTCCGACGGTCGCTTCGACGTTGCCGGTTGTTGTGGTTGCCGAGTGACGTCTGGCTTGACTCCGCGTGCTGCCGACTAGAGCCGGCCACTCGACGTCGCTTTGAGGTGGATGAGACTGCCGCTGGGGAAGTTGATTGACTGGTCAGTACGAGTGTGTTGCCCGACTGTTGGTGCTGCTGACATGCGGCAGCGGTAAGCATGCCCTTTATCCTTGCGATCGTCGGGGTGGCCTGGTGATCAGGCCCAACCTGGACCGTGTCCAGTAGGGTTACGGCTGCCACGACGTTCTGCTGTGGCGTGACGAAGACGTTGTGGTCGCCGACTTTTGTTTGGAGGGTTTGTTGCTGAGCGGTTCGCCCAGCCCTGCGTAGGCCGTCGTTGTGGGCGTGCAGGCGTCTTGTTTCTTCCTCCTGTTGTTCTCGCAGACGGCAGGCCTCCTCCTCTTGTTGTTCGTGTAGTCGGCGTGATTCCTGAGTAGGAGTAGAGCCTTTGGATGCCATGAAGATTTCTCGTGGCGGGGAGAAGCTTGCCGAGCTGCTGTCCGACTTAGAGTCGTAGTCCGACTGGAAGTCGGAGTCCGACTTCGAGTCGAAGTCGGGATGGTTGATGGGGATGAGTGTAACTCCGACCTCCCTGGATCCGATCTCGAGCGGCTCGGAGCCATATCCGAGTCGAACTCCAGGGGATCGGGTTTGCCGCGTCGGATGTAGATTGTAGATATCCACGGCGTCACCGAGTCCGAACGGGAAGTTGACGATCTCTTCCCTTCTCGGCCCGATCTCGGCCGGCTCAGAACCGAGTCCGAGTCGAACACTGGAAGGAAGAGTTGTCCCTAGACTCGGGCGTATTGGAGATCGCCGCAGCATGTCGTCGAAGATTGCCGCAGCGTCGTGTGGGCCGACTGGCGCGGAGTCAGCTGGTTCCTCGGCCGGTTGGATCGGGTCCGTGTCGGCCTGGGTGAGATTGCCGATCTGGTCGGCGACGAAGTCGAGGCTTCCGAATGCGATTGTATCTCCGGGGGAGAGTTTGCCGCCGACGACTTTGGTTGCTGGATCCATCGAGCTTGTAGATGTAGATCGCGCCGAAGCCCCTACCTGGCGCGCCAACTGTCGATGTTTTACACCGGCAATAAATATATGGGGCTACTCGGCGGATGGAAACTCGGTGGATTGCAAAGGAACACAGGGAGATTTTATACTGGTTCAGGCCCTCGATGTGAGGTAATACCCTACGTCCAGTTTGTATGTATTCCTTTGAGGATATACGGTGGTAGTTCTGATGAACTGTATGGCCGTGTGCTTCTATGAGCTCTTCTGCCCTCATGGGGCGCCCTGCCTCCCCTTATATACTGGGGGACAAGGTTACAAGGTAGGAGTCCCCATCGGATTACGACTAGGAGATCTCCCCTTAGAGATATAACATACCCGACTAGGACTGTATATTCCTTTCTATACAAGGCGAAGTCTGCCGAATCTAGCTATATCTCTAATTACAAGGCTAGGCCCATCCTCTATCCGAGTGGCCCATATGCTTGTCATGAGATACCCGGGGCCCATGGCACCCACAACATGGGACCGTATTTATAGCGGAGGATTAAAGAAAGAACACGGCTTTGTAGTTAGGCTATTTTCAGTGGACAGTTTCACTTCACTGTTTCCAAAACCATGAAATTATGAATGAAATAACCTCTCTCAGTGGAGAGTTTCATTTTACTGTTTCCAAGAACAACCATAACATTTAATTGCTGCATGAAACTCCCATGAAACTGCCACTGAGAGTACTTTAGAGGTTTCACCGCAGCCGTGATGAAACAAAGATGTCTAAATGGGGGTTTCATCCGATTTCCAAGACATTGGAAACGGGTTGGACTAGTTTTATGGTGATGAAACTAGGATTACTTCTCTCCTCTTAAATAGCATGCCATGTCATCATATTTGCTGATGTGACGTCCTATTTAATACCTATGAAACTCCCATAAAACCTCCACTGAAAATAGCCTTACAATTGCAGTTGAAGCGATGACTCCAAAATTTGTCGTACGTCACTTGCACTAACGTTCTGTTCCCAGGAATGGAACGAAACTACGGAAGCGAGCCAGAACACACAAAAAAAAAACATTCAGAAGTTGAAGTGATCAAACCGGCAAGCACGCGGTCAGCTGGCCTTTGGCCACCATACACGGCTTTCTTTTCTGAAAAAGATGGTGTTCATCCACTTGTGACGAAGTTGTGATCCCTTGGCCACTGCATGCATTCCGTTGGAGTGCCATTAGCCGAGGAAGGTTTTTTTACACCTAAGTGCAATCTGTTATTTGCATGTGACTTAAACAGCCATAGAAAAAATTGAAAAAAAAATTGGTAATATTGATTAGGATGGCATAAGTCTATATACAAACATGCCTGGCTAAATTCGGTTCTCAATTAGAGAAACAAAAATAGTAAAATCAGCCAGCAAATAGTACATGCACAGCATAAATAGAATTTGTTATATTATTTCTTTATCTGTGTAGATCTAATTTATAGATTTGCATGTTTATGTAGTGGTTTATATCATCATAATCTATGTAAAATTTTATGAAATATCACGCAACTATTTAAGTGATATAGATACACATATGTGTAAAAAAGAACTTTCTGCATTAGCCCATCCATTACTGTCACATGTCCATGCATATGTTGCCCATTGCTGCTGCTTTAGCTTGCGTTAGCCGGACACATACGTGAACGATTGTGCATGCCGTGTGCAGAAGAGTACTAAAACCTGAATCAGCATTTCAGCAACCGAGGAGGTCAGCGACTGCCGGGTACGTACGTACATACACACCGGTGATCAGGGTGGTATTAAATGTTGTTATTTCTTGGTCAAGTACGTAGCTTTAGTCGCCAGTATAGTATTGGTACAGAATTGTAGACAGGATATGTTTGTCGCAATATATTCTCGAAGTATGGAAACACTTTCCTTCTGTAGCAAAACCTCGCGGTCTCCGCCGGGAGCCGAGCAATAGATAGATTTAAACTAGAAACAGGAAGAATTAAAGCCTTAATTCTGCTTTTCATCGTATCCCATCCTATAAACCGATATATAATCCCACTTAGTATAGTTAATGGTATTTCCCAGTGTTCTTGTGCTTCTACGTCACCCTATTTTATCTGCACCGTTCGATCTCAATCGGTAAGCAAAAGAGCAGGCTTCCACGTTGTAACTCAATTATGTGGATCATTGGACAAGGAAGCATGCTCCCAGTTATTTCGCTTACTGGGTGAAACGCCCCTTTGCTTCTCCCTGACACACGCTTGGTCTTCTGTCTTCCAAAACTGTTCTAATTATGCCCAGGTTGTATTATATCTATCGCTGATCTACCACTATTGAGTGCTGCAAGTCTAGAAACCAATGGTTCTTAAAACAAAAAAAAAGGCTACAAACTGGTGCTGGTTTCTGAAGAGTCACTTGGATGGTAATATATGCAGGACGTTCCCCTCTTCCTATGGATCAGCCAGCCCCATATAGAAGAAATCAAGATGTTCTTGTTAGCGAAAACCAGGTCGAATCCCTAGCGGGCGCACTGTAGCGGATCCGGCAAGATTCCGGCAAGCAAACCAGAGACGAGAAAAGCAGAGCAGGAAACCAGAGCAAGAACAGAGCACTGCGCAGGAGAGTGTTTTGGGGCAATTTTCGGTGTCTATTTCAACTGAAATGAAACTCTACTGCTGTATTACAAATGATACAACTATCATCTACTTATAGGCTGAAAATAACTTCGATCCTATGTACAAGGAAGACGAGACCACGTTCCTCACGCACTTCGCTTAGTTGCACGCTTCGTGCGGCCACGAACTCAGTCGCCGTTGATCTCCTCGCCCGAGCATCTCGCCAGGCCATTGTCCAGACCGTTGCTTCCGCTTTGTCCGGATCCCGCGCCCGCGCCCGCGCCTGCGCCCGGGACCTCGCTGCGCCCGTGCCCGGGCCCTCGCGCCCGGTCTGCGCCCGTGCCCGGGTCCTCGCCCGGCCTGCGCCCGTGCCTGGGCCCTCGCGCCCGGGACTGCTCCCGTGCTCGCGCCCTGCGTCCGGGACTGCTCCCGTGCCCGCGTCCGTGTCCGGGCCCTCGTGCCCAGGACCTCTCCCGCGCCCGCGCCCGGGGCTTCCGGCCGGGAGCTCTTTGCTCGGATTGGCTCGGGCTACGCCAGGAGTAACAGCAACAGTTCTTTCCTTCTTTCTTCTTCTCGCACTGCATCTCCCCTGCCCAGAATTGGATTGCCTATGCATTGAAGAGATAAGGATTTTTGCTAGAAGGATTTAGGGAGAAAGGGAGAGAGAGGCTGTCGTGGGTATCCATTGCTTGCTTCATGTTTGCATGTGGTTCACAGATGCCTATTATATACCCTAACATATACTAAGACGACTCATATTAATTATAATAGCATTCTCTATGTATACTTTTGCAGATAAATACATGAGGAAATGGATGCATATATGCATGGTGTTCACAATTGCATACTTGCATGGTGAATTGGACATGAACCAAAAGCCCACAGGTCTATTTGTTTATTAATTTTACACTAATTTTAGTATTGTAATAATCGTAGATCTGTCCATCTCCTTATTTTTTATGTCATATTTAAAATAGATTATTATAGTCTTTGTTTAATCTGCAGGTAGCCAATATAACTAAGAGGAGCTCTTCAAAGGAAAAAAAAACGTGTAAGAGGTAACGCCTCAGCTTTGTGAAGAAACACACCTTAATTAATAAGGCACGCCTTTATAAGTTGAATTCTTTTTTCATGTCACATTCGAGATCTTTTTTCCTAAAGAGATTAACATTGCTCAAGAAATTAATTCCGCTTTCTCCTTGCCAATTAAGTAACCATCATTTTGGGATAGCTCAATCTATGTGTCAAAGTGCGAATATATCCATTAGTATTTAATTACATTCAGATAATGAGAGTTGGCAATTTTTTCCTTCTCTTAAGCTGTTGTGCAGATTAAATTAATCTTTGCTTCCATTTACCTCCGTCCACTCAGTGTGTTGATGTTTTCCTTAAACACCCAGCCATTTCTAATGATTCAGTTTTATCGCTGACAGTTGGATGATGCAAAGGATAATAAGGAGTTCGTTGTGTGTTTGGACGGCCACAACTGAAGAGAACATCAACTATTTGGATCCATGAAGCTCATTCCCAACAAGCATTTTATTGCTTTAATTATTTATGTTTCATCTAACAAATATATGGACTGTTGTGGTATGTTTAGCTTGCCACTTTGCTTTGAATTTGTAGAAAACATGCAGGTGATAGTAATACTAGAATAGTGATATTGTCCTTTATAACTACATGCTAAAATTTCAATAAAAATTGGTTTACATTTTTTCGGAGCTCAGATCCAACCCTTTCTTTTCATCTCTCTTTTCAATGCAATTCTGTTCGTGCACTCAAATGTCCCGCAACAATGCTCAGGGTACCATCAAATATACTTATAAAGTTAATCCCCGCTAAGCTTAGTTAATACTAATTCTCACTGGTCTAATGAAGCCACATCACCTTAATTATTTTTAGTCTTTGGATAGTTGATCAAGGGTGCAAATTGCATCACTTCTCCCAAAAAGCCACACTATATATCTCAATTTTTTTATAGTCTTTGTATAATTGATCAAGATGTAAGATAGGATAAAAACAATATGGAAATTCCTGACTTAACCGTCTCTCGTTTCTATTTTGTACCGATGGTTTTATTCCGTATTGTCCAGAAATAGAACGAAAATGGTATATGTTTTTTTTCGACCGTTTTAGCGGTATACTGTTTTCATGCATAATTTTTGAAAAAAAAAAGTATAATACCGACAGCACATTAGAATTTTAAAAACTTAACCCTAACCCTTATATGTTGTCATTGTTAATGCTATAATATCGCTATAAAGTATTTAAATAAGTTACTTACTACTTTGAATTTTCACTGATATATGTATATGATATTAATTTATAATATAAACATGAATATGATTTGCTTGCCCCTATGATACGTTGTTTCCGATGCTTTATTATGATAATTCCGTTTCCAATATATCTCAATGTTCCGTGGTACCAATATCATTATCAAGAAAAAAAATACGGTAATGGAAATGGTTTAAATATTTTTTTCAACCGTTTTCATCCTTAATATAAGGGACAGAAAGTACATGAAATAAAATCGCATAGCTACAAAGAATGTTAATTTTATAACTCATATCTACTATTTTATCATACAATTTTCCCATGGCAATGCGCAGGGTTTCTTCTCTTGAAACAGACCGTTGCAGGGAGTGATTGGAGTCAAGAACCTCCATGCTACTGTGCTTGTTTCATATGCGTGGACTAGGTCAGACATGGCTGACAGCAATCCCTTTTGTCTGTCTCAACTTCTCAGTTTTTGTGGAGTAGAATGAATTTTGTGGAAATGCATGCTTTCTTGCGTTTTGACCATTGATTTTTGCTCAAGAGATAACTGAGCAAACATTTTGACTGTCTCGAGATATTTCTACATGTTGAAAAACGAATGTTAAATGGCTAGATTTATGTTATCTTGTACTCCCTCCGGCCATGCCATAAATATGTAGCGTTTAAGATAAGATTTGTTTAAACTTTTAAAACTTTGATCGTCAACATAATTTTATATTAAAACAAGTCTATAGAATTTAATATTTTATGATATTACGATAGTACTTTCAAGGTAAGATGTGCATATCTTTTTTACACTAAGCATTTCAAAAGCTATTGATGATAAAATTTTAAAAAGTTTGGTCTAATCTTGTTCTAAATATTAAATATTTATAAGGTAGTTAGTTGCTAGATTGTGCAGTGAGGAACTCTCTAAATACATTTGGAACATAATCTGAATACTTGGAAGAATATGCACGCCCCCTAGCTTTCCACCTGTAATGTATCGGAAACATTTTTCACTTAAGAAATATGTTTAACAACTGATCTAAAGGTCTAAATAGAAGTTTTAGAACAAACATTTTAACTGGAGCTTTTGCCTTATGTTGGTCGCACGATGACGCTATTTTTGACGAAGAAAATGCATCACTCTATATTCCATTTTAGATGTAGAGACCGAATTATTCCTTTAACTTTAAAAAAAACTACACTTAAAACATTTGGCTCTGTACTTGTTCTTATTTTCAAGTAATGTAGCCTTGCTCTTTGATACAACGACGTGATAAAGGCGACCTTTTTTTTCCACTATGGATTGTTGTGCAGGTTTATGAAGCTTTTCTTTTTAGTCAGCTAAAGAATCAATTTAGACCATTTATATTTTTTAATCTAATAAATTAGATCTATTTTTACTACCACCTTAACCACTGTAGTAAAATATTTTTTCTATTAATAATAGAATTCATATATCAACAATTGAAATCACTTTTACTGGTGAAATAGTAGAGAGAGCACCATAAAGTTACTCTCAATCAGTTGATGAATGTGAATTGTGGCCGTGCATGCAGAGAGAGGGTACTTTTCTACTCCTTTTATTTCAAAATATAAATATTTTTAGGATTCAAATTTTATACTATAATATAAACATTGATCCACTGATTTCTATTATTTCCATCACTACAATAGTTCCAAAGTCAATCAGATGCTAGAAAAACGAATCTAAGCAATCTAAAATTCAAAAATTGACGATTGAAGTGAAAAAAGAAATCTTTTAATCTAATCTTAGTATTTACTAAATAAATAATTTAGAAATCCTTATATTTTAGAACGAATGGAGTACTTTGTACTTATGTATATCTAAAAATTTGAAGTGTGTATGCACAGAATCACTGTCCTTGAGCATCTCCAATAATAGCCCCAAAAGTAGAGTCCCTACTTTCTAAGTAGGAGCTCATTCTACTTTCTGGGGCTCTGTTTTTGACACCCAACTCCAACAAGGGCCTCTAAATCTGAGCCCCTATTTCTTTTTCTCTCATATTTCAATATAATCTATATGTATATTCTTCATATTACATCACTAAAATTCAAACTCAAATATTTGTAAACCATAACAATAAACCATATTCAAACTCATGATTTTAAATAAGACAATTTAAATTCAAATTCAAATTCAAATTTTTTCCAAACATAAAAATCATATAGGCATATAAAAATTGTCTATCACACCATATAGCAATAAATTACGATCAAACTACAACGAATCATACTAGCTAGCACCATGAAGTACCCATAAATGCTCCACAAGATTATCTCGAAGTCTCTCATGCACTTGCTTATCCTCAATCTCCTGATGAATCTTGAGGAACTCGTCGAGTACGAGTGGATTATGCCGTTGATACTCCTCCTCCCTCAACACTTCGCCTCCATCTTGATCATAGTCATAGCCTCCATCGTCATCTGCATTTCGCTCATTTTCAATGATCATGTTGTGCATGATAACAGCAGCTATCAATATGTATCATAGGGTGTTCTTGTCCCAAAATCTAGCATGATCTCTCACCATAGTAAATCGAGCTTGTAGGACACCAAATGCTCTCTCTATATCCTTTCGCACCGATTCTTGAGCTTTTGTGAAATGAATTTTCTTGTTGCCTTGTGGATTGCTATAGCTCTTAATAAAAGTCGCCCATGAAGGATAGATCCCATCTGCAAGATAGTATCCTATAGTGTACTTGTTACTATTAACAATATACTCCACAGGTGGTGCAGTCCCTGAAGTTAGCCTCTGTCCAGTTCGTTCATTCGTGCTCCAATCCAGTGCAATGCAGTGAAGAGGTGCATGATTATTCATCGATATCGATCCATACCAAATTAACCAATCATCCGCTCATGCATGCATAATAAACAAGTCGATTGTTTGTACATCGAATCAATCGATCATGTGAATAATCACATATATCCTATGTTGGTGTGATGATACAGGCCGCTTACTGAAGAGGGCAGCAGCAGGAAGTTGGTTAGATTCAGACCTGGAGCTAGAGGATGGCGGACAAATTCCATTTCCCAATTGGAGATGCCCAGGGCTCTAGTATCAAAAACACCTATTCCTCTCTGATCACCAGCATCGCCTCTAGGATCACAACGAGAGCAGAGGCAACGGTGGAGGGGAAGCCAGTCTGCTTGCCTACAGGATACTCTGAGATCATCCTCTTTCCGAAACCTGGCTCCGACTTGGTTGCAAATCATCCCAATGGCCGTGTTCGCCTTCTTTTCTTCTATGGCAATCTCTATCTGGTCGCATTCAAGGCACAAGGAATGTGGCACAAGTTCAAGGACCTCAACCTTGACATAGCTCCTAACTATGCCAGCGATGAGCGCAAGAAACATTGCAAGGCGAAGGACATACCCTTTGAATCCAACTACGGTGTTAGAGGAATGTTAGCCACCATAGCTGAACTCAAGGTTAGCAGGGAAACCCCCATCGAGATGTACAAGACACTGAGTCTGTACGATCCTGAGCACCACGCTGGAATAGTCTGTTTGTCAGACCTGCAGTTGATGCTGTTCAAATCGTGTGCCATATTCTCTGAGGTGATCAGGTTCCCCATCATGAAGAAACGTCTGGTATACCTCATAGGTAGGACAGTGGATGAGAACAGTACTGTTGGGGAAACATATACTGGTCTGTTTCAGAATTGGAATCATTGCTGCGTTGCGCTCAGGAAAGGGAGGCATGCCTTCATGCCGATGTGTATTTGACACCACCGTATCCAGACATTCGATCAGCTACTCACTACGATCGGTGTCGTTTTGCCAGTTTGACATGCTGTCTTTTGCTCGAGGCTGCTTTTCCATATAACAGCTGCTTAGAGCATCTCCAACAATAGCCCCAAAAGCAGTCCCTACTTTTTGAGTAGGGGCTCATTCTACTTTCTGGGGCTCTGTTTTTGACACCCAACTCCAACAAGGGCCTCTAAATCTGAGCGCCAATTTCTTTTTCTCTCATATTTCAATATAATCTATATGTATATTCTTCATATTACATCACTAAAATTCAAACTCAAAAATTTGTAAACCATAACAATAAACCATATTCAAATTCATGATTTTAAATAAGACAATTTAAATTCAAATTTAAATTTTTTCCAAACATAAAAATCATATAGGCATATATAAATTGTCTATTACACCACATAGCAATAAATTACGATCAAACTATAATGAATCATACTAATTAGCGCCATGAAGTGCTCACAAATGCTCCACAAGATCATCTTGAAGTCTCTCATGTACTTGCTTATCCTCAATCTCCTGATGAATCTTGAGGAACTCGTCGAGTACAAGTGGATTACGTCGTTGGTACTCCTCCTAACTCAACACCTTGCCTCCATCTTGATCATAGTCATAGCCCCATCGTCATCTGCATCTCGCTCATTTTCAATGATCATGTTGTGCATAATAACAGCAGCTGTCAATATGTACCATAGGGTGTTCTTGTCCCAAAATCTAGCAGGACCCCTCACCATAGCAAATCGAGCTTATAGGACACCAGATGCTCTCTCTACATCCTTTCACACTGATTCTTGAGTTTTTGTGAAGTGAATTTTCTTGTTGCTTTGTGGATTGCTATAGCTCTTAACAAAAGTCACCCATGAAGGATAGATCCCATCTGTAAGATAGTATCATATAGTGTACTTGTTACCATTAACAATATACTCCACAGGTGGTGGAGTTCCTGAAGTTAGTCTCTGAAATAGTGACGACCTATGTAAGATATTGATATTGTTGAGAGAGCCAGATAGTCCAAAGAAAGAATGCCAAATCTACAAATCCTCAAATGCAACAGTTTCAAGGATCATAGTTGGACTATTCACATGCCCCGAATATTGCCCTTTCCATGCTGTTGGGCAATTCTTCCATCTTCAATGCATACAATCAATGCAACCAAGCATGGCAGGCCATCCACTTTTAGTGTTCATAGCAATTAATCTTGCATTGTCATCAACGGTAGGTGTCCTCAAGTATTGCTCACTAAACACTGTAACCACAACCCGTAAAAAGTGGTGAAAAGCTTTTAGCATGGTACTCTCAGCAATCCTTACAACTTTATCCATTGAATCAGCTGGAACATCATATGTGAGCATGCGGAATGATCCAACCACCTTCCACAGTGCAGTGGCTCCAAGAAGGCCTACTGCATTTGGCCTCTGTCTAAAATAGTCATCATGAGCCTCCACCTCAGCCACTATGCGCAAGAATAGCTGTTTGGACATTCTAAACCTTCTGCTGAAGAACTTTTCATTGTACACGGGAGGATCTGCAATGTAATCAGCCACAACGCGTAAATTACCACCAAACATGTCCCTTCGAACTACCTAATGACCCGGCACTGATCCACGATGCTTCTTCTTCTGCCTCTCTTCATCATCCATGTCGCAAAGCATAGCTAATACAATGAGATCATCATCATCAGATTCCTCCTCTTCCTCCCACCATTGCTCAATGATATCATCATTGTCAAAGAAGATCATCTATAAAAATTATAAAATTATCAATGTTACAATCATATTTGTATTGAATATTGCATAACAATTCTCAATATCAAACAACATAAATGCTTTGACCAACAAAAATAGTCCACAAATAATTCCACAAACATAAATGATTCCAGAAAAATAGTTCCACAAATATAATTGGTTCAATAAATATAAATAGTTCCAAAAATATTAAATGGTTTGACTAACATAAATAGAGCCACAAACATAAATAGTCCATACTACACTTAAATGTTATCACTATCTCCACCCATGTCATCACTACGTCCAGCAAGACCGCCATTGATGCCTGCCACCTTTTGAGCTGCAATTTGTGCCCTCATTGTTAGCACATAGATCTTTTGTTCTGGATCCATGGTGAAGATATCACAGAACATGATCTTATGTTCTTGCTTCCACATCAACTTGCGCTCCTCAAGCATAATCTTGCGCTCTTCACATTAGATCTTGCGCTCCTGGATTATCTTACTCTCCTTCCATCTCTCTTTTTTCAGTTTCTCTTTTCGCAGGATATAATCTTATACGAGTTCCTTGCATGTTCCAGCTTCCCCTCCACTCTTCATCTTCTCCTTTGCTTGCTTCCTTCCCATTGATCTTTTATTTGAAGTTGGCTCTGATGAATCAGGAGATTGGCTCTTGGTACCCTCTTCTTGTGCACCATTTTGGGTAGTTAATGGTGAAGAGTTGCTATTCCCTAGCCTCTTGTTTGTATCAAGTGCAAGAAATTTCTGACTATTTCTCATCTTGAGCCAACAATTAGTGAATTGGAAGGATTTCTACTTTGGGTCCTTCTCTGCCCACATAGCTTACGCTTCCAGCAACTGTGGCAAAGAGAGGTACAAATGAGTTCCAAAGTTAGTATACATTTTATTGTAAATTTAGTACAATTGACAATGCACAAATAAACTTACATGCTACTTGTATGGTATACCACTTGGATGCCGATGCTCAATAGCTTCAAACATTGCTTGAAACCTCTGGCATTTCTTTTGAATGGTACTCCAACGGTGCTCAAAAAAGTTAGCACTCCTATCGGACTCAAAGTTCTTATGGGCATGAAAGTGATCAACAATCCTTTTCCAATAAGCCTTTCCTAGTTGCTCATTGGCAGTGATAGGATCTGTGCTAATGCTCTTCCATGAGATGCACAACGGAATGTCCTCCTGATGAGTGTAGTTGCATGTCCTCTTAGATGACTTTGCACTACTAGTTTGGGTACTATGTTGGGTACCAAAGGTTTCAGGTGGCATTGATAGTGAAATATCATCAACATTAGTATCCTCAGACATCATCCGTGTCCAATGATCACCTTCAGAAGCCATGGCAATCTATTCACCTCAAATTGACAAGCATTGAATTATATTGAAATTGACAGGAAACATATAGAACATGAATTAAAACAAAATAGATTGATGCCATAAATGTAGCGTAGCAACAATCTAGGCGTGTACGCTACGCAATGGCGGTCCCGCCCCCCGCGGGTCTCAGGGCAACGCCCTGAAACCTCTTTGGAACAACATTGATTGCATCTATAAAATCGCTATGAAAAATCATCGGATTGATGAAATCAAGTTGATTTCGATCCATCCAGAATGTCTCAATTACAATACCTTTCTACAGGAGGCGGACGGGGAGGTGGCGGACAGGAAGGCGGCGGACAGGGAGGCGGCATCTCTGGATGGGAAACGCCGGTTCACTTTTCTGCAGGAGGTGGCTGGAGAGGCGGCAGATGGGGAGGCAGCGTCTCTGGCTGGGAAACATTGGAACCGGTGAGGGGAAGGGTAGCTCCGGCAGCCCTGGGCCTAGATCCGGCGGTGCCGCTTCTTCCCCACTCGAATTGAGGCGGAGATGGAGGGCAGAAGGCGGCGGCGAGAGAGGGAGTTGGACGGACGAGACTAGGGCGCAGGGGAAAAAATTATTCGCGGGAGAGAAAAAAACTCCCAACCGTAGAGTAGGGAGCTCCCTACATACCCGTGAGAGATGGGGCTGAGGAGAAAAATTTCAGGGCCTCCATAAAGTAGGGACTCGAGTTAGGGCCTTATTGGAGTTGAGTTTTTTTATCTGGCTTCAAAAAATAGAGTATAGGCCCTGTTTAGGATCCCTGTTGGAGATGCTCTATGCTCAATGCTTAAGGCACAGTGTGGCCTTAAGGTGGGCACCCCAGGACCTTGCTACAAGTTCTACAATGCTTGATGATTGGAGAGACCTTAAGGTGGACCCCACATGTTAATAAAAAAATCCCAACTCCAACTGCTCCCCATTTCCTCTCGTTCTTATCTCACTCCAGCTCGAAGCATCTTGTCCTTCCTCTCTCATGGCACATCAATAAATCCAAGGCAAAGCGGGAGCTAAGAGACAATCGGATAGGTGGCAGGTGGTGGCGAGATCGGAGCTTGGGGGCAGCTGTCGGGCACTGGGATTGTGGCCCATCAATCGTGGAGGGTGCACATCAACGAGGCATTGAAGTGGACAACTTCCGCTGGCGTCGGGCGACAGGGGAGTAGATCAAGGGCGTCGGCTCTTCTCTAGCATCTCCATCATTTCAATGAGTGCACATCCAATGCCGACGATGGCCTCGGCCTGACGTTCGTCGGGTGACGGGAAGCTCTACCTAGCTCCTAGATCCGGTCAAGCGGCGTCTTAGGTGAAGCTCCAAGCTATTCGATCTGCTCTTAAATTGATTTCTTCCATCCTCCTCCCTGCATCGCGAGTTGGCCAACGTCACTGCCAATTTCTTCTTTCCTAACCTTCCAACGGTACGATTTGGTCATAGCAAAGAAACAAACCTGTCTTGCAGTTTATTTTTCCAATTATTTTATTCCTTAATAACGAGCCACAAGCTTGTGTGCGACTTTAGCATTTAATGCTCTATGGCTGAGTCTTACAATTTATAAAGGTGATCATAAAAAACTACGTTAGTCTTACGACTCCTGCTATTTTCATATTGTGGATGCTCTTATCGTTCATCCATTGTTCTATTTTGTCTGACTTTTATAGCCCTGTTGGTTTTGAGACATTTCAATACCAGCGGTACATCAATTTTACCAGCCCAAATTTTAGCTCGATCGACGGCGAGGTTTTCCCCGATAATTAGCATTAGCAATCTCCTGTTGCGTTTATTCTAGCTTTACTTTCTTATTTATTTATTTTTTTTGCGAGGAAGCTTTACTTAATTTCTCCTCGTACAAGTTCCGAGAATGTCCCTGCTGTCCTGCATAACACAACGTGATTACGTGAATGTATCACGTGGCCTTCTCCGAGCCGCCCAAGTAGCTAGCTAGATTATTTAATCGATCACCGTTGCGTACGGAACTCCATGGCAGTAATGAGAAGATAATGATCACAAGCTCCCGGTCTCCACGAATTGAAGCGCGCTGCGTGCGAAGTAGCAGTGGATAAAGCAGCCCCATGTGTAAATTAATTAACGTTTAGTTCTCTCCAAAACGTGCTGATTAATCTATCGATTTGGTCAATAGTTGTCATGGACAATGATACACCGAATCAATCGATTTCGTCTCCGCTATCAAATGGTTAGTTACGACAAATTCACATTTTAATTAGCCCCCTTGCATAAAAGAGGGATTGGATACAAAAGAAATAGCTTAGGTAGTACATAAAACATATCTGAATATATATTCAGTTCTGCGAGTTTGCAGTTTCTACAGTTTTTGAAGTTCGTAGAACAACTTTGACTTGTCTATCTCGTATTATTTTTTCGATCAAGTAGTGTTTTATTCTACCAAGATATTGTAACCGTACAGTATATGGTATTTTAAGTATTATACTACTCCCCTCCATCCTATAATAATAGTAGCTTTCTAATTTTTGAGAAAATTAAGATTAAGATGAGAAGTGATTCTGATTGATTGAGATGAGTAACTAGGTAATAAAATAATAAAAAGATGGTTGTGATTATTTTAGGATAAATTTAAATAGCAAAAGTAGTAAGTATTATGAGACATAAGTAGCTCTCACGTATCACCAATGGTATCAGACCGTAGACAGGCTAGTACAAGCAATTTTGTGCCTGAAATAAGATATTATGGGTAAAATACACAGTATAGACGTACTATTTGTTCAGATATATGCATCTTTAATTGAGAAAAACTACTACAGTGTGTTTGTGGACACATGCGAGCTAGTGGATAAATAAAGATGACCGTAATATACACGAAATTTTCTTCTCGATCCATGAAATTGCACGGAAAGCTCTTGTGTCGTCATCCAGGAAGACAATTAGACATATATTTTTTTAGGTAATTAGACAAATATTGTAACATACCCAACTTTGAAAGAATGTAAATCAAGGAACCTCACTTATAAAGTGTGTTTTCTCTGCGTGATCAATTAGAGTGTTTTTGTATTTTCTTGCATGGTATAATAGGACTCATATGCACTAAATTGATTAAGACATTAAAATTTCCATAATTAATTTGTGGGACCTAAAATTCTAGAAAAATTATCAAAAGTACTAGACATCACTAATAGCTTATTATAATTGTTTTTAAATTTTATCACTTGATCTAGTGCCTCAATTAATTCGGTAAAATTTGCTTAATCTGGAATTAAACCATAATGCTTGCCCTACTTCTCAATTTCACCACAGAAAAACTGTAACTCAGATAACTTTAATTCTTGGCCAACACATTCATCATAACTCATTCTACTCTCAGTAATTTTTCTCCACGATTTTTACTCCAAAGGAACTGCATGAAATGGCATGGTCAAACTAACTGTTTCAAAAACTAGACACAGCCTCCACTTGGATTTCTCCTCTCCTCTCTCTCTGCCAGTGGGTCCCATGGACACATAGAGGCCCACCTGACAGCCTCTGTGACTAGCCAAACACAGGCCCAGCACCAGATAGCGCGAGGGAATGCCCCGATCGCGTGCAGAACGGCCACGATGCGTGTCCCTGTACGTGTCGGACGAACTATTCCTCTCTAAACCCCTCCATGGCACTGCATCACCTCGCTTGTCACCTTCGTACAGCTCACCGGCTGTAACATCCTATTTATCTTGTAGCCACGAAAATTATTTTAATAAAAATAAAAATTTAAAAATTTAGATCTTTGTGTGTATTGTGTGCCAAAATCTTAATTTTCATCAATCCTTGAGACCCAAAAATCCCTATCCAAGAATGTTCATCCGAAATTTAAATCTTGAGGTTTGAATTTTGAAAATAAAGTTTACCCTTGAATTTCTTTTTTCCTCCAAAGTGATTCCAAATCCTTCACAGTTTTCAAATTAGAAAAGTCCATCAAAATCCTCAAATTTCTTCCCTAGAATCATCTCTGAAAATTGAAATCAAATACCATCCTTGGACTCAAAATCAAATACGAATATTCAAATCAATTCCAAATTCTGTTCATATTTAATCCCTATCAATATCTTCCGAAATACCAAAATTAGCTCCAAAAATATTCAAAAACCCCTTTGGATCAAATTCCTTGGATCCCCTATATTTTACAAACTCAAATCTCAAATTGGAATTCAAATTCCTATTCAAATTCCATCCAAATCCATTCAATATTCAAAATCTGAAATCTCTAGGAAAATATCAGGAGTCACTATTTATTTGGGCCATTTCTTCCTCGGTCTGGCCGTTCTCACTCTCTCCCGGCCCAGCCCCCTTCCTTCCCTCCTCTCTCTTTTCCCCCCAAGCAAGTCGGCCTAGTTGTACGGCCTGCTCCCGCGGCCCACATTTTCCTCTCCACTCCCTCAGCCCAGCGATTTTTTTTATTTTTATATTTATTTAATAAAATATTTACAAAACTACATTTTCATTTCAAAAATTTACAAAAATATACTCCCGCCGCCCTCTGGGAGGGCGATATGTCTGAAATCGCCCTCCCAGAGGGCAATATGATGACGTGGCTGACGGCCGTTGGCCGGCGGCCCACGGCCGTCAACCATTTTGCAGGCGGCCCCCTGGGCCACACAAAAACCGCTCTCTGAGAGGGCGGCAAGGGGGCCGCCTGTAAAAATCCGGCCGGGGGGCCGGCCATTTTACAGGCGGCCCCCTTGCCGCCCGCTCAGAGGGCGGTTTTTGTGTGGCCCGGGGGGCCGCCTGCAAAATGGCCGACCCCCCGGCCGGCCATTTTGCAGGCGGCCCCCTTGCCGTCCTCTGGGAGGGCGGTTTTTAGCCCGGGCAGTATAAAACCCCCTCCCAGACTCCAAAAATATTATAAAATTCACTGAAATTACAGAAAAAAAAAAGAGAGAGCTGAGAGCAAGCCTGAACGAAAGCAGCGAAGCTCTGTCAGTTTGCTGATTTGTCTGCAGGTAAAATCTATTATCTCTTTGTAATTTCTATTTCTATGCATAAATTGATATAGTATTGTACTGGTTATGTGTATAGTACTATATGAAAATAAGTTGTTACTTGTAGGTCTTTAGTTAATGTGTTAGATGATTTAATTTTTGTAGAGATGTGAGGAAAATATTGGTATCTAGTTTAACTGTATTTTTTCATCAACAGAAATGTCAAATAAGGTGATATTTCAGTTATTTTATGGGCAAGGGAATGTTAGATATGGTCCAGAAGGGGTAGATCTGTCGGATTTTAGTTCAACGGCTAAGGGGATTGATAGACCAGCTGAGAGAAGTTTTGGGTCAGTGTACAACTGGCTGATGCGAGGGTTTCGATTGAACCCCGAGCTCAGCGCAATAACCTTGTATGTAGTAGTCAGTCGTGCAGCTGAAGGTTTTTTTTGGCAACTGATGCCAGTGGATTGCACTGCCACTTGGAGATGGTATGTAGAGAATGCATTTCAACGTGGTTGGCCACTGGACATACTTGTGTCGATATATGAGAAAGAAAACACTGCTGGTGCAATGCCCGTGCAAGATGATGAGGGTCCAAGTACGGCGGGAGGTAATAGCGAAACAATGGAAGAAAATGAAGAAGGGAATGAAAGAGGGAATGAAGAAGATAGACAGCCAACAGGTGTGGCAGATGAGGGAGAACAAATCAATAGAATCGTTGAAGAAATGGATAGGGAAGATTCTGAAAACGAGCAAGCAGAGCAGGATGATTCGTCTGATGAGGACACCATGATGGCTGCAGAATGGAGCAACCAGGATTTCTCTAGGCTTTCTATCTCCGAGAGACATCATGTGTCATGGGAGTACAAGGAAAATGAGGTCATCGAAGGGGCTAAATATGCATATGTAGAGGATTTAAAAGAGGCAGTAAAACAATAAGCCGTGTCACTTCAAAGGGAGTTCTCAGTCGTGAAGTCAAGCAAATCGGTCTATGAAGTAAAGTGCATGAAGGATGGGTGTCCATGGCGGGTGCACGCATTCAAGGGTAAATGGAAAGATTATTGGCAAGTTTTAATCGTGACTGAGCATTTATGTTATTTACCCGGTGTTGAAAAATATCACAGAAATATGACATCTGCATTTGTTGCGACAGAGATGTACTCTCATATTATTAACAATATGGGGTACGAACCAAGGTCAATTGTTAGACATATTGAAGAGAAATTTAAATACATAATTAGCTATGCTAAGGCTTGGAGGGCAAAACAGAAGGTTGTAGAGATGAGATTTGGCACATTTGAAGCATCTTATGATAATTTGCCTCGTCTGTTAGGTTGTATTCTTCAGAGGAATCCGGAGACGTGCTACGACCTAAAAGCCTTTCCATCAATTCACCATGGTAATAAAAGTGTGTTGCAACGAGTATTCTTTGCATTAGGTGCTTGCATTCAGGCATTTGTCCATTGTCGTCCCATCCTCTGCATCGATGGGACATTTCTGATCGGAAAGTACAGAGGGCAGATCTTAACAGCAATTGGAGTTGATGGAAACAACCAAGTTCTACCAGTTGCTTTTGCTTTTGTTGAGAGTGAGAACACTGATAGCTGGTATTGGTTTCTAGAAAGGGTTAAGTCTGCAGTTGTACGGATGAGACCAGACGTATGCCTTATACATGACCGTCACGCCGGCTTGCTGCGTGCAATTAAGGAATTGAGATATGGATGTGTTGAGAAGGGATACCCACCAAGGTGGTCTGATGTCCAAAGCAGATGGTGCATGCGTCATATGGGTGCTAATTTCTACAGACAGTTTAGAAATAAGCACCTTATGGATCTTTTTAAGAGGCTTTGTGCCCAGAATCAAGAGAAGAAATTCAAGGAGCTTTGGAGGAGGTTGGATGAGCTGACCTCTAAACAAACAGATGAGCAGTCCAGGAGGGCTACCATTGAAGGGGATGAGGCTCCATAAGCTCTTGAACCTCTATCAACTGACGGACTTCATATGAGAAGAAGGTCTGCATCCTCAGTTAGAAAATTTTCAGATTGGATTGAGAATGAGCCAAAGGAGAAATGGGCATTGTTGTATGACAAGGATGGTTCTCGGTTTGGCATAATGACCACAAATTTGGCAGAGGTTTAAAACTGGGTGATGCGTGGTGTTCGAGGGCTCCCACTTGTTGGCATAGTTGAATTTATCTTGCATGGCACATGCAAGTACTTTAGAGATCGGTTCAGAGCAGCTAGGCCCTCAATGACGGACAATAATCTTTTATTTGGCACACTACTGACGAAGTATCTGCAAGATAAAAGTAAAAAGGCCCGAAGACATCGTGCTCTACATCAAGGCACACAAGAACACAGATTTGAAATATTGTGTGTCGACAAGGGCATGCGCGGAATCTTCCGTAAAAGAGTTGTGCAGGAGTGTGTGCTGAAGGAAGACGGGACCTGCAAGTGCTCGTGCCGAAAACCTACTCTACTCCACAAGCCATGCTCTCACGTTATTGCCGCGAGCGGTGAGTGCGGGATAGATGCATGCTATTTTGTCTCACCTTATTTCAGGAAAGAAGCAATCTATAATACCTGGAGCGGAGAGATATACGGTTTCGTTATTGCGGGTACATTTACTATGGAGCATCCTCAAGCTATGTACATTCCTGATCCAACAAAATTGAGGGATAAAGTAGGTCGCCGCAAGACAAGACGCATCCGTAATGACATGGATGACTCAGAAGCCGGTGGAAGGCATAAACGTTGTTCAAAGTGTGACCAAACAGGTCATACATATAAGAACTGTCCAAAGGATGCAACCGGTCCAAGTACGACGGAAGCTGGACCGTCGGGTTCAGCCGATGATGGCAGGCGTCCTACGGGTGAAGGCACAACTTCAAGACGACCCCATCTTAGGCGTTCTCGAACAATTAGTGGTGCTACGGTGTAGCATAAGTCTATACTAGTTCTTTGTTATAGAAGGATATGTACCGTACTGTTGTTTTTTATTATCATGTAACAATGCTATAAACTATAACAATAATTAACGCTAACTCTCTATTTGCAAGTAGGTATGGCGTACGATACACCGGAGCTGTTGGACCGAGGTGTCGACCGGTCCCACCGGTCTTACCTGTCAGCCGTGGAGGGTGCCCACTTACCCACCTTCCGTCCACGGCCTTCACGTCACCTCCTGCGGATAGATCCTCGGTTCCGTCAGAGGTAAGAGCTGTACGAATATTCATTCACATCGTTTTTGCATATCTATATTCCCCAATATTGATTACAGTGCTACATTCTGCAGGTTGTGTGAGGCTGGACTTCTTTCGCTGTGTAGGCTAGTCGAGCCCGCACCGGACGAGAGAGCCCCCGCCAAGCGATGGGACGCTGATCGGTCACTTATGGCCGCACTGGTGGATCGCTGGAGACCGAAGACCCACACGTTCCACCTGCCGTGCGGCGAGATGACTCCCACACTCCAGGACGTGTCGTACCTGCTAGGACTTCCCCTCGCAGGAGACGCAGTCGGCCCGATCGACGGGTCGCACGGTTGGTCGCAGGACATCACTGCTCGGTTTGAGCCCGTGCATCGTTGACCTGAACTTGGACACCCGGGTTCGCTACCGCCTTACACCACGACCCCGGCCCCTCGCAGGCTTGGCTGTTATAGTTCACCGTAAGTCACGGATTCCTTTAATTCACAATCATCTGATCTATAAAGCAACAGAGTTGCTGACTATAATCTTCCTTTACAGCCAGATAAGCTAGCCGATGACGCCGACGATTACTCGGTGCAGCGGAGCATGGAGGCGTATCTGTTGTGGCTGTTCGGGTGGGTGATGTTCACCAACACTCACGGGCACGCGGTGGACAAGGGACTGATTCACTACGCTCGTGCGATCGCTGACAGCGAGGACTTCCGCGTACCGCAGTGGAGTTGGGGATCTGCTGTGCTAGCGGCGACGTACCGTGCTCTTTGTGACGCGTGCACAAAGACCGATCCAGGTGCGATTATCGCCGGTTGCCCTCTCCTTCTGCAGCTATGGGCGGCCGAGCGGTTCGCGATAGGGCGTCCTCTGATTCAGCACTCTTCCTACGAGGGCGGCCCTGGAGGCTTGTACGGCCAGTGGCCCGAGGACCGTCCGACTATGGGGACCGTATGGTGTCGACGTGAGGTACAAAATGTGAAATTCTATGTTTAGCAGTTATGCGCAAACACTGACGTTTAACCTTTTCCTATTTTACAGCGTCGTTACGCCCACACGCAGGTTAGGAGGGCCTACCCCGAATTCGTTTTGGAGTTCGACCGCCTGCTGCCCAGCGACGTCGTCTGGGAGCCGTACAGTTCGCAGGACATCGCGGCCCGTGCACCGTTCGGACTCTCTACTCTTTGCACGCGCGACCAGGCGTACTGGATGACGACAGTGCCGTTGGTGTTCGACATCTTCGTCGAGCCCCACTCTCCGCAGCGCGTGATGCGACAGTTCGGACTACGTCAGCACTCCCCTGTGCCCATGCAGATCGATGTGCCGCACGATGTGCACCGGTTAGTACAACTGCGATCTTTGTTTACTACTATAACTATTTAATGTAGTCTAATGCACTCTCTGTAAATAGATATAATCGTAGGGGACATGCAGCCGGTGTTCAGTGGTATCCTCGACTGCAGAAGTACGTGGACGACTGGTTGTTGGCGACGGAGGAGGTGGTCGATGAGATACATGCATACACTGAGGAGGCCTACCTAGCATACCTCACGTGGTACCAGGCCCGTACCCGCACACGCGTAACGTTCACCCTAGATGATCCACAGCCACACGTCGCCGCTACGACGGACACATATCCTAGACACCGTGACCAGGACTACTTCCGCGCGGTACGTCACATTATCTTTGCACCCCGAATTCCTTTGTAGGTGTCCACAATTCTAACACATGTTCACATCACATCTGAAATAGGCCGACGCAGCGCGACAGGTTCAGGCTGATATAAACGCGGCGTTCGGACGATTGGACAGTGGGATTGTGCTGAATGCCGATGATCAGAGGACGACCTTCGGGAGGATTCGTCAGGCGATGCTCACAGTGATTCGTGCGCTCACTTGTCGTGCGGTCGATGCGGTACCTCCCGTAGTTGTACAGCAGCAACAGCCACGGCCAGCAGGAACAGGAGCAGGAGCAGGAGTGCGACTGTAGGGTTCCAGTCAGCCATCTGGCCCCTCCAGAGGTAAATTAGACTAACCATCAGTTCATAACATGTTTCCTTCTATGACATATACTGTTGTACATCAATATGCTTCCCTGCAGCTTTCGCTACACCGTACCTACATCCCTCTGGAGCTAGCACATCGACGCATGGAGTGTACCACAGACGACCACACACGCAGCTGGGCATGACAACTGCCCCTCGGGCCACCACAGGAGGTCCTTCAGGTTATATCAAAGTTTATTTTTGCCTTGCAAAATTTTGGTTTGCAATTATCAATATTTTGGTCTACATGGTTCTACTCTACAGCGCCGGGGATGTTTGCTGGCGCTGGCTCCTCCATGCAGGGCGTGGGCGTGACAACTGCCCCTCAGGCCACCACAGGAGGTCCTTCAGGTTATATCAAACTTTATTTTTGCCTTACCAAATTTTGATTTGCAATTATCAATATTTTGGTGTACATGGTTCCACTCTACAGCGCCGGGGATGTTTGCTGGCGCTGGCAACTCCACGCAGGCCGCACGTGGCAGCGGTTGGGCACCGGATCCTTTCGAGGGGGACGACTTGGAGGACTCGGGCGAGGAGATCCAGGAGATACTACCAGCCTCGCAGCTCGAAGGAGCTCCGCCACCACAGACACAGGACCCACCAGCTGCCACACCCATGCAGACGACCCGCGCTAGCCGTGCTGTACCACCAGACCGGCTGACGTACTCCCAGGGGCAGGTGCGAGCGCAGGGTAGGAAGACAAAGAGGGCTAGAGGTTACAGTCAGGGCCCGTAGTACGTTGCATCAGTGATAGTTTGTCTGTTATATATCATGTTTTATTAATTCTACGTATACTGAAGAAACCTCTTTACTTTATTTACGCTCGTCGATCGTTTACGATCTATGTTTGTGACGAAACTGATCAAAAACATGAATTTTTCAGTTTCAATTTTATGGCGAAAGTACATTCCGAGCGGTGACAACCGAATACACGTTAATTGCATACGAACATAATGAAATTATCCATACAAAGAGTACAAATGGCACATCAAACGTTTCTAGTTATCGTTATTACATGCCTTAGGGAATTTTAAACAGATAACCAAGTAGAGGTGTAACTACTGTGTGCAGCGTGGGTACTTCCACTTTCTTCCCGCCACAGATATGCCTATCTGGACCGTCCGAATAGGATGACGATGGTCCGGACTATATAATGCAAAACAACAATTTGTACAGTACGGACCGTCCGAATAGGGTGACGATGGTCTGGACTACATACTGTGAAACGACAATTTGTACAGTTCGGACCGTCCGTATATAGCGCGGACCGTCCGGACAGTACTCTACGGCCGCTTGCAAAGTAGCCAGTCCGGACCATTCGTATACAGTGCGGACCGTCCGGACCGACTTTGCAGGCGGCCCCTCGGTGACCCAGAAGCCGGAGATGAGCTTGATAGACTTAACATCGGTAATACAGAAGCCGGAGGAATCAGTCGCAGAATATATCCAGCGGTTTCGTGATGTTAGAGGCCGATGTTATAGTTTAAGTCTGGATGATGCACAGCTGGCCGAGTTAGCATTCCAAGGTTTGGTGGCTCCGATCAAGGAAAGATTTTCATCAGAAGACTTCAAGAGCCTAGCACACCTGGTATAAAAGGTATCGGCTCATGAAAGCCGATTTCAAGAGGCCAGGAAGGAATATTGAGGCCCAAACAGAAGAAGAATTTCGAAGTTTGATAACAAACTCCGAAATTGGGGGGCATGTGTTAACGCCAAAATTTGGCACGGCTCATATCAGATTCGGTAAAGATAGAAGCTATATCAACCGGTGGAAATTAATCCAGAAGAAACCGGATTTGAGAAGGAATCGTGAGGACCATGTTATGGCAGTTATTTATCTTATCTATTAGATAGTTTTATCTTTTAGGAAACCTGATCTCTTGTCCGATCAGGTCTGTTAGTTTTCCTTTTCTAGTTAGGAAAGTCCTGTTCCGTGTCCTATAAGGACTCATGTAACTCGGGGTATAAATATGTACGCCCGGGCACCTTGTAAATTATCCACACAGATCAATCAAATTCGGCGCATCGCCACCCTTTCGACGGGTTCTTGCTTCTCGAGCGGGGCTGCATCGGTTAGGTCCGAACTCCTGCGAGAGGGTAAGACTCGTCACCCCTTACCCAGGTGTATCTGCCCTGTCTACGGCTGCATCGGTTCGATCCGACCTCTTAGGCCGATTAGGTATACCACATCACGCGTGCGTAGATCTTATCAGTTTACTGGGGGCGATTTATCATCAGTTCGTGCTGCATCGGTTGGGTCCGACCTACTGAACTGCCAGCGATAAATCGTTCCTGCTAGGTTGATGGTTTTTGCGCAAGTGTCTTATCGGAATGTATAGCCGGTAAGTTATCTTATTACATCACAGTTGCATTAGATCTATCGGCTTGTTGAGGTTCTGTCGATGTTTTACACCGGCAATAAATATATGGGGCTAGTCGGCGGATAGAAACTCGGTGGATTGCAAAGGAACACAAGGAGATTTTATACTGGTTCAGGCCCTCAATATGAGGTAATACCCTACGTCCAGTTTGGGGTGTATTCCTTTGAGGAATTATGGTGGTGATTCTGGTGAACCAACTCAACCTGCCCTCATGGGGCGCCCTGCCTCCCCTTATATACTGGGGGACAGGGTTACAAGGTAAGAGTCCCAACCGGATACGGCCAAGGGATCTCCTCTTAGAGATATAACGCACCCGACTAGGACTGTATATTCCTTTCTATACAAGGCAAAGTCTGCCGAATCTAGTTATATCTCTAATTACAAGGCCAGGCCCATCCTCTATCCGAGTGGCCCATATGCTTGTCATGAGGTACCCGGGGCCCATGGCACCCACAGTAGCCCCTGAGACCTTCATAGTTGAGTCACAGCTGATGCCGAGTGCTCATCCTCCACGGTGAAGTCTTCCCGAGTGCATTGCTCCCGAGTACTCTTTGTCTGAGTGCTGCTTCTCTCGAGTCTTGCTTCATGTCAGCTAGCAGCGAGGCTATGAAGGGCTCCATGTAGATGTAGGAATAGTGTGCGCCGAATAGGCGCACCTATTAGGTGTAGCCCCCGACTTTGTGCTTAATTGTGAAGACAATTAAACATATAGTCAAAGATCTTTAACCTTGAAGTCTTTCCCGAGTAGATTACTACTGGTATATGAGACTCTTCGGTATCATGTCAACCGGAATATGATTTATAGTCTTGCCGAGTAGGGAACTACTCGTATATAGGACTCTTCGACTTCATGTCAGTCGGAATGTGTGTTTATAGTCTTGCCGAGTAGAATGCTACTCGCATATGGGACTCTTCAGCGTCATGTCAGCTGGAAAGGGGGTGTTTATAGTCTTTCCCAAGTAGTATACTACTCGAAAATTAGACTCATCGGCATCATGTCAGCCGGAATGATTATTTATAGTCTTTCTCAAGTAATATACTACTCGAAAATTAGACTCGTCAGCTTCGTGTCAGCTGGAAAAGGTGTTTATAGTCTTTCCCGAGTGGCGTCCCATTTGGAAGTTAGACTCTTCAGCTCGTCAGCTGGAAGAATGTTTATAGTCTTTCCCGAGTAGTATACTACTCGAAAGTTAGACTCCTCCGCATCATGTCAGCGGGAATGAGAAATTTATAGTCTCTCCCGAGTAGTGCACTACTCGAAAGTTAGACTCTTCCACATCATGTCAGTGGGAATAATGTTGCTCATGGCAACTGATGGCTACGCATGTAGGCCGAGTACCACTTTATGAAAATAAATCCATGGCATGGTCAGGTGTACCTGAGAAAGATACCTGCATCCCCAATTTTAATGAAGACCAGCTTGTGATCCTTGTAAGGATATATCCTCGAGACCTGGTGGATAAAACAGATACCTAAACATATATGTTTAGCAATAAGGCTCTCATGAAGCATATCTGTTTACCTCATCGGTTCCTGTTGGTAGCACCAGCGCTATAATTTCAACTCAGCCTGCGGGCGGCCCACATGGAGCATGCTTCTGTAGGAACTCATATCTTGGTGGCTGCTACCAAATAAGCCGGCCTGAGCCGACCTATCCGGCATAGCTCTATAGAAGTATCATCCATCGCCTGTCAGGATGAGTTTTTTGGTGTCGATAAACGCAATCAGCTAGAGAAATCCTTACTCGCAAGCCTTTCCGATTTATGTTCTAGATGCAGCCTGGTTGCCACAGGTGCCCGAGCAGGTATGTCGCAGGATCTGCTTGCCCTCCTCAGGTGTGGCGCGGTGCATGAGAACTCCGGATGCGCTTTGACGATGTAAGTCTTCTCTGACTTCAGGAGAGCCGAGCAAGGTACCCGAACCTTGCATTAGCATAGAATTCGGCTAGCGACCCTCATGGGGCATACCCTACCCAATAGAGTTATGGCCAAGCGAGGTACCCGAACCTTGCATTAGCATAGGATTCGGCTAGTGACCCTCATGGGGCGTACCTCACCCAGCCGAGTGATATACGACCCCCGACTAGTGCCGGAAGTCGGTTGTCAGCTCACATGGAGCGTAGCCGGGGAAGATGACATCCCGACTGGCGCAAGTACTCGGTAAGTAGCCCTCATGGAGCATCCCGAGTGTATTTTGGCAGACTTGTCCAGCCCCCGAGCATAGGAGATGGGCTCGCAGCCCTGAGTTCCTGTCACGCATATCCGGAGCTGGGCCAGCAATATAAAGATATCGGATGAGTAGCATCTGACGATGAAAATAATCACCCGAGTAAAATGTATTTTACAATATATGTAAATACGAGTTCTTCCTCTTTTTGATATTAATTTCCAAAAGTAGTTGACCCCTTACGTTTAAACACTCTGCCCGACTAGTCATAGCCCCCTAGCGTCGGGAGTTGGCTCATGGCTCTTTCCCAGACACGCGTTTTGGGTGACTTGAGTTCGTCTTTCATGGAGCAAAGTTTCACGGATCAGGATTTATGCTACTCGAGTACTTTTGCAATCATTTAAGAGCAAAAACAGAGAAGAGTGCAGCTTGTGCACCTATTAGGTGTAAGCGGCTGTGGCATTGGTAAAGCCGAGTGAAGAAATATTTATCAGGAAGCGACTTAGCTGTTCGGTATTTCGGAGTGGGGATGCCATCCTTGCGTTTGAGCTTGTGAGCCCCTGAGCATGTCACTTGTTGTTCTGATAATCTTCAGTTGTTGAAAGTCGAAGACGATTGTGACCGACTGCCACAATGAAGCCATCTGACTTGCGTTTGCGATTCCCGGCTTTAGTCGGGACCGCGTCGTTGGTGCCCTCCCGCTTCTTCTGTCAGGATGCCTTTTTATCTTCAAGGGCCTCAGCAACAGCATGGGCTGAGTCGGCGTATTTGTTCGCCATGTCGAATAAAGCCTTGACAGAGTTGGGAGGCTTCCGTGTGAATTTGTCGATGAACGAGGTGTCTTTGACTCCTTTTCGAAAGGCGGCGATGACGACCTCATCCTTGACGTTAGGGATTGAGTTCTTCTTCTCAGAAAACCTCTTAATGAAGTCACGAAGAGACTCGTTCTTCCTTTGATGCAATTGATATAAGTCGTACTCGGAAGATGATCTCTCGTAAGTTCCCTGGAAGTTGGCGATGAAGCGTTCTCGGAGTTCTCCCCAGGAGCTGATTGATTGCTTGGGAAGTCCTGTTAGCCATGTCCTCGCTGAGTCGGCTAAAGCGACCGGGAGGTAGTTAGCCATAACTTTGTGATTTCCTCCAGCTGCTCGGATCGCCAGAGTGTAGACCGTGAGCCAGGACTCGGGATTGGTCCTGCCGTCGTATTTGTCGATGCCTGTAGGCTTGAAACCCGACGGCCAGTCGACCTATTGTAGCTCCTGGGTAAAGGCTGGTACTCCATCTTCATGAGGACTCCGACCCCGACTACGGCGGCGAAACCGCTCGTGGTGGAAGCCGAAGCGCTCGTTCTTGTCTTCTAGTTGGCGTTGCTCATCATCTTCTCATTCGCGGTGTCGAGCGTTGATGTCCTGCCGAAGATCACGTCGTTGTCGCCCTTGAAGGTCCTGATCATCCCGACGGTTGCTTTGACGTCGCCGGTTGTCGTTGGGGCTGCCGAGTGACGCCTGACGTGCCTCCGTATGCAGCTGACTGGAGCCAGCCGCTCGGCGTCGCTTTGAGGTAGATGAGACTGCCGTTGGGAATGTCGACCGGTTGGTCGGTATGAGGGTATCACCCGACTGTTGGTGCTGCTGACATGTAGCAGCGGTAAGCAGGGCTTTTATCCTTGCGATCGTCGGGGTGGCCTGGTGATCAGGCCCAAGTTGGACCGTGTCCAGTAGGGTCGCGGCGGCCACGACGTTCTGTTGTGGCGTGATGAAGACGTCGTGGTCGCCGACTTTTGTTTGGAGGGTTTGTTGCTGAGCGGTTCGCCCCAGCCCTGCGTAGGCCGTCGTTGCGGGCGTGCAGGTGTCTTGCTTCTTCCTCCTGTTGTTCTCGCAGTCGGCAGGCCTCCTCCTCTTGTTGTTCGTGTAGTCGGCGTGATTCCTGAGTAGGAGTAGAGCCTTTGGATGCCATGAAGATTTCTCGTGGCGGGAAGAAGCTTGCCGAACTGCTGTCTGACTTAGAGTCGGAATCCGACTGGGAGTCGTAGTCCGACCGAGAGTCGTAGTCGGAATAGTCGATGGGGGTTATTACAACTCCGACCTCCCTAGATCCGATCTCGAGCGGCTCGGGGCCGTATCCGAGTCGAACTCCAGAGGATCGGGTTTGCCGCGTCGGATGTAGATTATAGATATCCGCGGCGTCGCCGAGTCCGAACGGGAAATTGACGATCTCTTCCTTTTTTGGCCCGATCTCGGCCGGCTCAAAACTGAGTCCGAGTCGAACACCGAAAGAAAGAGTTGTCCCTGGGATCGGGCGTATTGGAGGTTGCCGCAGCATGTCGTGAAAGATTGCTGCAGCATCGTGTAGGGCGACTGGCACGGAGTCGGCTGGTTCCCTGGCAGATCGGATCGAGTCCGAGTCGGCCAAGGTGAGATTGCCGATCTGGTTGGCGACAAAGTCGAGGCTTCTAAATGCAATTGCATCTCCGGGGGAGAGTTTGCCGCCGTCGACTTCGGTTGCTGGATCCATCGAGCTTGTAGATGTAGATCGCGCCGAAGCCCCTACCTGGCGCGCCAACTGTCGATGTTTTACACCGGCAATAAATATATGGGGCTAGTCGGCGGATAGAAACTCGGTGGATTGCAAAGGAACACAAGGAGATTTTATACTGGTTCAGGCCCTCAATATGAGGTAATACCCTACGTCCAGTTTGGGGTGTATTCCTTTGAGGAATTATGGTGGTGATTCTGGTGAACCAACTCAACCTGCCCTCATGGGGCGCCCTGCCTCCCCTTATATACTGGGGGACAGGGTTACAAGGTAAGAGTCCCAACCGGATACGGCCAAGGGATCTCCTCTTAGAGATATAACGCACCCGACTAGGACTGTATATTCCTTTCTATACAAGGCAAAGTCTGCCGAATCTAGTTATATCTCTAATTACAAGGCCAGGCCCATCCTCTATCCGAGTGGCCCATATGCTTGTCATGAGGTATCCGGGGCCCATGGCACCCACAGGTTCCTTTACTATTATCGATCTGTGCTGCATCAGTTAGGTCTGAACTACTAGATCGATAATAATAGATTTATCCTTGTCGAGCCGATCGGCGTATATGCGACGTTCTATCGGAGTGCTTAGCCGCAGGTTATCTTTTTACAAAGCCGACTGTATTATCTTTCCTATTTTGGTCATCTATATTATCATCGGTTTTCTAGCCGATGCATATGTGTTTCCTCGGCAGTCGGCTGGCTTACTATTCTGCCTATCTATTTTATCATCGGCTTCTAGCCGATGCACATGTTATACTGACAGCTTATCTATTTGCTTATAGCGTTATCGGTTTCCTAGCCGATACACAGGTGCAATCGGCCATCGGCTACAAGGAGCCTACATCAGTCCGTATCGGCCGATAGCCGATGTGCAATTGCTGCTGACCCGGGCACGAGCATGAGCGAGGACAGGGGCCCGGGTACAGGCGTAGCCGATGTGCGAGCACTGTTGGCGCCATCGGCTGAAGGAAGACTTTATCGGCTTATCGGCCGATCGCTGCTGGTAGCCGGACGCGGGCACGAGCAAGGACCCGGGTGCGGGCACGAGATCCGGGCACGGGCACTCGGACGCAGGCACGGGCGAGGGCCCAGGTACGGGTGCAGGCAACACCAACGACGCGACGATATCAGCAATCGGCTGGCAGGATTCTTTCGGCCGATTGGTTCGGTGATCTAATATTTTCAATCTCCTTGTCAATTGCTGGGTCAAATTGACTGGCACGCCCGCGAACCTCAAGATTTAGGACCTGCACTGGAGCTAAGTAGATCTCCCAGGCCTTCGTATGTTCAATCGCATCAAACCAGATCATTAGCAAGCTTCTTGGCACACCCGGTGGTTTTTGGTGCGAACATATTTTTGGCACGCCTGGTGGGACACAGAACTTCAACATGGCTGGAAAAGAGGTCAGCACAGACAACATAATCCAAGTTAAATGGAAGACTTGACCGAAGAACATAGACAACAAGTGAAGCAGAATATTGCTGAATTTCAGAAGCTTTGTCTGGAATCCTTCGGTATGACAGATCAAGGGCCGATTCAAAAGTCCCAATTTCCAAAGCCTGTTATGGTTGGTGAATCGAGCCATACATCGTCTGCAAGTTCACAAAAGCCGATCCAAGACATGTTTAATGAAGCAGTTCATCATGCGTTGACCGATCAATCTGGGATATTGGTGAACACATTACAGAGCTTGATCAAGAAGGCAGTGGAGCCGATTCAAATACCCGGGGGCATCAACAGAGTTATTCAGAAGCTGTTCCTGAGTACAATTATCAGAGGGAATATCAGAATCAGAATCGGCTACCAACTCCACCTCTGCGTTATTACGGTGAAGATCCAAAAGAAGATTTATCAGCAAGAGTCACAGAGGTGATAAGAGAGCAATTCGGTCTAAGACCGAAGGAAGAGATATTTATGTATCGGCCTCCATATCCAGATTGGTTTGATAGAATTCCATTGCCGCGCCGATACAGAGTACCAGACTTCTCCAAATTCTCAGGGCAAGATGATGTGTCTACAGTGGAAGCATGTCAGCCGATTCCTGGCGCAGTGCGGAGAAGCATCGGCTGTAGAAGCTTTGAGAGTTAGACTCTTCCCATTATCATTATCCGGATCGGCCTTTACATGGTTTTCTTCATTGCCACCTAACTCAGTTCGAGGTTGGGCCGATCTGGAAAAGTGATTCCACAAGTATTTCTTTATGGGGAGTCAGGAGATGAGCTTGATAGACTTAACATCGGTAATACAGAAGCCGAAGGAATCAGTCGCAGAATATATCCAGCGGTTTCGTGATGTTAGAGGCTGATGTTATAGTTTAAGTCTGGATGATGCACAGCTGGCCGAGTTAGCATTCCAAGGTTTGGTGGCTCCGATCAAGGAAAGATTTTCATCAGAAGACTTCAAGAGCCTAGCAAACCTGGTACAAAAGGTATCGGCTCATGAAAGCCGATTTCAAGAGGCCAGGAAGGAATATTGAGGCCCAAACAGAAGAAGAATTTCGAAGTTTGATAAAAAAACTCCGAAATTGGGGGGCATGTGGATTAACGCCAAAATTTAGCACGGCTCATATCAGATTCGGTAAAGATAGAAGCTATATCAACCAGTGGAAATTAATCCAGAAGAAACCGGATTTGAGAAGGAATCGTGAGGACCACGTTATGGCAGTTATTTATCTTATCTATTAGATAGTTTTATATTTTAGGAAACCTGATCTCTTGTCCGATCAGGTCTGTTAGTTTTTCTTTTCTAGTTAGGAAAGTCCTGTTCCCTATTAAGGACTCATGTAACTCGGGTATAAATACGTACGTCCGGGCACCTTGTAAATTATCCACACAGATCAATCAAATTCGGCGCATCGCCACCCTTTCGACGGGTTCTTGCTTTCTCGAGCGGGGCTGCTCGGTTAGGTCCGAACTCCTGCGAGAGGGTAAGACTCGTCACCCCTTACCCAGGTGTATCTGCCTGTCTACGGCTGCATCGGTTCGGTCCGACCCTCTTAGGCTGATCAGGTATACCACATCCACGCCGTGCGTAGATCTTATCAGTTTACTGGGGGCGATTTATCATCAGTTCGTGCTGCATCAGTTGGGTCCGACCTACTGAACTGCCAGCGATAAATCGTTCCTGCTAGGTTGATGGTTTTTGCGCAAGTGTCTTATCGGAATGTATAGCCGGTAAGTTATCTTATTACATCACAGTTGCATTAGGTCTATCGGCTTGTTGAGGTTCCTTTACTATTATCGATCTGTGCTGCATCAGTTAGGTCTGAACTACTAGATCGATAATAATAGATTTATCCTTGTCGAGCCGATTGGCGTATATGCGACGTTCTATCGGAGTGCTTAGCCGATAGGTTATCTTTTTACAAAGCTGACTGTATTATCTTTCCTATTTTGGTCATCTATATTATCATCGGTTTTCTAGCCGATGCATATGTGTTTCCTCGGCAGTCGGCTGGCTTACTATTCTGCCTATCTATTTTATCATCGGCTTCTAGCCGATGCACATGTTATACTGACAGCTTATCTATTTGCTTATAGCGTTATCGGTTTCCTAGCCGATACACAGGTGCCATCGGCCATCGGCTACAAGGAGCCTACATCAGTCCGTATCGGCCGATAGCCGATGTGCAATTGCTGCTGACCCGGGCACGAGCACGAGCGAGGACAGGGGCCCGGGTATAGGCGTAGCCGATGTGCGAGCACTATTGGCGCCATCGGCTGAAGGAAGACTTTATCGGCTTATCGGCCGATCGCTGCTGGTAGCCGGACGCGGGCACGAGCAAGGACCCGAGTGCGGGCACGAGATCCGGGCGCGGGCAACTCGGACGCAGGCACGGGCGAGGGCCCAGGTACGGGTGCAGGCAACACCAACAACGCGACGATTTCAGCAATCGGCTGGCAGGATTCTTTCGGCCGATTGGTTCGGTGATCTAATATTTTCAATCTCCTTGTCAATTGCTGGGTCAAATTGACTGGCACGCCCGCGAACCTCAAGATTTAGGACCTGCACTGGAGCTAAGCAGATCTCCCAGGCCTTCGTATGTTCAATCGCATCAAACCAGATCATTAGCAAGCTTCTTGGCACACCCGGTGGTTTTTGGTGCGAACAAGCTCTCCCTCTCCCCCTCGCCTTTCCCCGGGCGTGGCCTAGCCCACCCCATGACAGCCGGGCATCCGCCTACCACGGCCAGCCCGGCGAGCGTGCCCGTCCGGCTGCTCCTCCCCGTGGGCCCTGTACGCCAGCCACCATAACTATCCCGCGCCCGCTCGCTTGCATCCGCGCGCGTGCTCGTCTCCCATCTCGCGCCACCCGAACCTGCTGGCAACGTGTTTGACAGAATGCCGCATCCAACCACCGCGTCATGTCCGTGCCGCGTTGCACCGCAACCCTTCTCCCGTGCACCGCATGCCCTACCAACCTGACGCTGTGCCAATCCCGGAGCTCCGTCTTCTCTTCCGACGCAAATCCCGGACTCGCTCCTCCCCTTTTCTCTCTGTTCCCCGCCGCAAAACCCAGCCATCGCCTCGCCGTTGCATCGACCGTCCTTCTCCGATTTCCCGGCCGAGAATCCCGTTCTCTTCACCGTCGCCTCCTGGGGAAAACAACGGCGCGCCATCCTAGGAAATCTGGCACGTTCCATCCCAGTTTCCCCACCGAAGCACCGCTCTCTCGCTGCGCCCATCACTTTACGCCATGCCGCGTCGCCCCATCCCCCTAAAACCCGACGTCACGGGGGGCCCATCCATGTCGCATGTCGCGTCGCCCTCACCTCGCCCACGCCCGCCCATCCTCTCTGCTGCCACTCAGCGCCAGCTCGGCTTGCCCCGAAATCCCGGCACAGTCCGCCACCTCACCGCTCCGCATCGGCTATAAACACCTCTCGAGCTCTCTCTCTCTCCCTGCCGCTCCATTCTCTTCTCTCTCTCTCTCTCTCTTGTGTGTGTTAGTGCCGCTGCACCACGGCTTCCCAGCGTAGCCACCGGTGTTCGCCACCTCTTCCCCAGCTGCCCCCGAGTCGTCGCCGCCGTCCCAGTCGCTGCTCCTTCGCAGGTGTGCTCGCTCGGGCGAATGACCGAGGATGAAGATGATGCCTTCTTCTCCCCCGAGTCGCTAACAACCCGGGTCCACCATCATCAGTAAGGCCACGTCATCCCCTCCCCCTCGATTCACTGACATGTGGGCCCGAGGCCATTTAAATCTATTTTAAACCCAGTGTAGTCGGTGGGTTTGAAAAGAGAAAGATGGTTTGTGAAAGTTTGCGATGCGGGTCTCATCTCCATGGCTTGTATTCGTATTCGCATGTAAAGATCGATTCCTTGGGGAATTACATTCGAGCATATGACAGTGCAACTACACGGATACTATGGGGTATCTCTGGCTGAGTAACTAGTTAGCACATGGAAATCTTGTACGCCAATGGTTGTGGCACACCGGGAATGTAGGAGATGAAGTTGTTACTGTCCTCGTGGGTGTCATACTACCCCTTGCGAGTGATTTTACTACATCTATAGTAGTCGTCGGCTTGGTGTAGGAGGCATTACTAGTGTTCTTGGGTAGACGACAGCATGTCCTTTGCCTGATGTTCGGTTCGTGGACTCGACCCAACTATGTGGCATGGGATATTTATGGGTTAGCTTTGGAAAGGTCTTGTCATGAACTTCCGGTACCGGCTAGTACTCGGTGTTAAGTTTTCGTGTCGTGTGCGTAAAGCGTACAAACTTTGTAGAGCTTAACTAAACTGTTCGAACAGCCGTGCCCACAGTCAAGGGCGAATGTAAGGTGATTCTCCTAGCACAAATTTGTTTGCCTGTACTTTATGAAAAAGGTTTGTGGTATGAGAACTATTACCAGAGTCGTACTTGGTGACTAATGGATGATCTGAGTTGTCTGAACAGGCTTGGTGTGACCCGGGATGTTAGAAGGCATCATAGAGTAGGCTTCGCAAGTGGAAGCGGAAGAGATATAGGTTGGCTCGGAGGAGTCGAAGGATATGGGATGGATGGCTCTATGCGCTGAAGGAATGTTGCGAGAAGTGCTAAGGTTTCCCGAACCAGAAAATATATGACATGGTTTGACTATCTAAGATAATGATGTGATGTGATGGATGGAGTTAGAAAGTGAAATAACACTGTTAATAAACTAAAATTGTGCTCTTTCCGCTTGAGTTGTTGCAAAGCAACTTGTGGACAGGAAGAGACGAATAGTTTTTTCCGCTGGTTTGTTATAGAAACCCACACATAGAGTTTTCGAGAAATATTTTTAAAATAAAATATTGTGAAACTAAACCCAGGCCTTCCTTTCAAGCCTGCATAAATCACATTTCCCTTGGCTTGCAAGTACGAAAGTACCCACCCTCTCTTTTGTTGTTGTTTTTTCTCCTCCCTTAAGTTCAAGTTGAAGATGTTGAAGGTTTTGGTTTCATGCCTAGACCCAAGCCACTGCCTGTGGATTGGTGTGCTAGCCGTGCTAAGTTTCGCTGTTACCGTTTTTGCTTAAAGTTGCTGCTAAGGGTCTACCCGATATGGCAATAAGGTAATATATGTATCGTTAGCTTTGAAATGATTTCTATTTTGTTACCATGGGTACCAGCTTAGAATCCTGGGGTTGGTACCAGCTATCACGGTTCCGTAGGGGATGGTTCGCCATCCTCCATGGCACGTCCTATCTGGTGCCGTCTATTATGGCAATGTCAGGTCGGGGTGTGACACCAGCCACCGAGAAGTCATCACCAATTGATCATGCCATTGCATAATCGCCTTCTCGTTTCCGATCTCTTTATTTCCTTCTTATGCCGAAGCCGTCCCCACTCATCATGTCCTCTTCCTTGCAGTCTGTGCGCGGGAATGCAGCCGTGCCATCGGAGCTCATGAGGGCATAGAGCGCGGCTGAAGCATCGCCTTGGGCAGATCCGATTGAGCTGCCGTGTGTCGATGTTTTACACCGGCAATATAATTATGGGGCTTCTCGGCGGATGGAAACTCGGTGGATTGCAAAGGAACACAAGGAGATTTTTATACTAGTTCAGGCCCTCGTTGTGAGGTAATACCCTACGTCCAGTTTGTATGTATTCCTTTGAGGAATTATGGTGGCGATTCTGATGAACCGTATGGCCGTGAGCTTATGAGTGCTCTTCTGCCCTCATGGGGCACCCTGCCTCCCCTTATATACTGGGGGACAGGGTTACAAGGTAGGAGTCCCCATTGGATTACGACTAGGAGATCTCCCCTTAGAGATATAACGCACCCGACTAGGACTGTATATTCCTTTCTATACAAGGCGAAGTCTGCCGAATCTAGCTATATCTCTAATTACAAGGCTAGGCCCATCCTCTATCCGAGTGGCCCATATGCTTGTCATGAGGTATCCGGGGCCCATGGCACCCACAGTAGCCCCCGAGACCTTCATAGTTGAGTCACAGCTGATGCCGAGTGCTCATCCTCCACGGTGAAGTCTTCCCGAGTGCATTGCTCCCGAGTACTCTTTGTCTGAGTGCTGCTTCTCCCGAGTCCTGCTTCATGTCAGCTGGCAGCGAGGCTATGAAGGGCTCCATGTAGATGTAGGAATAGTGTGCGCCGAATAGGCGCACCTATTAGGTGTAGCCCCCGACTTTGTGCTTAATTGTGAAAATAATTAAACATGAAGTCAAAGATCTTTAACCTTGTAGTCTTTCCCGAGTAGATTACTACTGGTACATGAGACTCTTCGGTATCATGTCAACCGGAATATAATTTATAGTCTTGCCGAGCAGGGAACTACTCGTATGTAGGACTCTTCGACTTTATGTCAGTCGGGATGTATGTTTATAGTCTTGCCGAGTAGGATGCTACTCGCATATGGGACTCTTCAGCGTCATGTCAGCTGGAAAGGGGGTGTTTATAGTCTTTCCCGAGTAGTATACTACTCGAAAATCAGACTCATCGGCATCATGTCAGCCGGAATGATTATTTATAGTCTTTCCCAAGTAATATACTACTCGAAAATTAGACTCGTCAGCTTCATGTCAGCTGGAAAAGGTGTTTATAGTCTTTCCCGAGTGGCGTCCCATTCGGAAGTTAGACTCTTCAGCTCGTCAGCTGGAAGAATGTTTATAGTCTTTCCCGAGTAGTGTGCTACTCGAAAGTTAGACTCCTCCGCATCATGTCAGCGGGAATGAGAATTTTATAGTCTCTCCCGAGTAGTGTACTACTCGAAAGTTAGACTCATCCGCGTCATGTCACCGGGAATAATGTTGCTCATGGCAACTGATGGCCACGCATGTAGGCCGAGTACCACTTTATGAAAATAAATCCACGACGTGGTCAGGTGTACCCGAGAAAGATACCTGCATCCCCAATTTTAATGAAGACCAGCTTGTGATCCTTGTAAGGATATATCCTCGAGACCTGGTGGATAAAACAGATACCCAAACATATATGTTTAGCAATAAGGCTCTCATGAAGCATATCTGTTTACCTCATCGGCTCCTGTTGGTAGCACCAGCGCTATAATTTCAACTCAGCCTGCGGGCGGCCCACATGGAGCATGCTACTGTAGGAACTCATATCTTGGTGGCTGCTACCAAATAAGCCGGCCTGAGCCGTCCTATCCGGCATAGCTCTATGGAAGTATCATCCATCGCCTGTCAGGATGAGTTTTTTGGTGTCGATAACCGCAATCAGCCAGAGAAATCCTTATTCGCAAGCCTTTCCGACTTATGTTCTGGATGCAGCCTGGTTGCCATAGGTGCCCGAGCAGGTATGTTGCAGGATCTGCTTGCCCTCCTCAGGTGTGACGCAGTGCATGAGAACTCCGGATGCGCTTTGACGATGTAAGTCTTCTCTGACTTCAGAAGAGCCGAGCAGGGTACCCGAACCTTGCATTAGCATAGGATTCAGCTAGCGACCCTCATGAGGCATACCCTACCCAACAGAGTTATAGCCAAGCGAGGTACCCGAACCTTGCATTAGCATAGGATTCGGCTAGCGACCCTCATGGGGCGTACCTCACCCAGCCGAGTGATATACGACCCCCGACTAGTGCCGGAAGTCAGTTGTCAGCTCTCATGGAGCGTAGCCGGGGAAGATGACGTCCCGACTGGCGCGAGTACTCGGTAAGTAGCCCTCATGGAGCATCCCGAGTGTATTTTGGCAGACTTGTCCAGCCCCCGAGCGTAGGAGATAGGCTCACAGCCCTAAGTTCCTGTCACGCGTATCCGGAGCTGGGCCTGCGATATAAAGATATTGGATGAGTAGCATCTGATGATGAAAACAATCATCCGAATAAAATGTATTTTACAATATATGTAAATTCATGTTCTTCCTCTTATTGATATTAATTTCCCCGAGTAGTTGATCCCTTACGTTTAAGCACTCTGCCCGACTAGTCATAGCCCCCTAGCATCGGGAGTTGGCTCATAGCTCTTTCCCAGACACGCGTTTTGGGTGACTTGAGTTCGTGTTTCATGGAGCAAAGTTTCACGGATTAGGATTTATGCTACTCGAGTACTTTTGCAATCATTTAAGAGCAAAAACAGAGAAGAGTGCAGCTTGTGCACCTATTAGGTGTAAGTGGCTGCGGCAAGGCCGAGTGAAGAAATATTTATCAGGAAGCGACTTAGCTGTTCGGTATTTCGGAGTGGGGATGCCATCCTTGCGTTTGAGCTTGTGAGCCCCCGAGCATGTCACTTGTTGTTCTGATAATCTTCAGTTGTTGAAAGTCGAAGACGATTGTGACCGACTGCCACAATGAAGCCGTCTGACTTGCGTTTGCGATTCCCGGCTTTAGTCGGGACCGCGTCGTTGGTGCCCTCCCGCTTCTTCTGTCAGGATGCCTTTTTATCTTCAAGGGCCTTAGCAACAGCATGGGCTGAGTCGGCGTATTTGTTCGCCATGTTGAATAGAGCTTTGATAGAGTTGGGAGGCTTCCGAGTGAATTTGTCGATGAACGAGGTGTCTTTGACTCCTTTTCGAAAGGCGGCGATGACGACCTCATCCTTGATGTTTGGGATCGAATTTTTCTTCTTAGAGAACCTCTTGATGAAGTCACGAAGAGACTCGTTCTTCCTTTGATGCAACTGATATAAGTCATGCTCGGAAGATGGCCTCTCGTATGTTCCCTGGAAGTTGGCGATGAAGCGTTCCCGGAGTTCTCCCCAGGAGCCGATTGATTGCTTGGGAAGTCCTGTTAGCCATGTCCTCGCCGAGTCGGCTAAAGCGACTGGGAGGTAGTTAGCCATGACTTTCTGATTTCCCCCAGCTGCTCGAATCGCCAGAGTGTAGACCGTGAGCCAGGACTCAGGATTGGTCTTGCCATCGTATTTGTTGATGCCTGTAGGCTTGTAACTCGACGGGCAGTCGACCTGTTGTAGCACCTGAGTGAAGGCCGGTATGCCTTCGTCTTCATGAGGACTCCGACCCCGACTACGGCGGCAAAACCGCTCGTGATGGAGGCCGAAATGCTCGTTCTCGTCTTCCAATTGGCGTTGCTCGTCTTCTTCTCGTTCGTGGTGTCGAGCGTTGATGTCCTGCCGAAGATCACGTCGTTGTCGGCCTCGAAGGTCCTGATCATCCCGACGGTTGCTTTGACGTCGCCGGTTGTCGTTGGGGCTGCCGAGTGACATCTGACGTGCCTCCGTATGCAGCTGACTGGAGCCAGCCGCTCGGCGTCGCTTTGAGGTAGACGAGACTGCCATTGGGAATGTCGACCGGTTGGTCGGTATGAGGGTGTTGCCCGACTGTTGGTGCTGCTGACATGCAACAGCGGTAAGCATGGCTTTTATCCTTGCGATCGTCGGGGTGGCCTGGTGATCAGGCCCAAGCTGGACCGTGTCCAGTAGGGTTGCGGCGGCCACAACGTTCTGCTGTGGCGTGACGAAGACGTCGTGGTCGCCGACTTTTGTTTGGAGGGCTTGTTGCTGAGCGGTTCGCCCAGCCCTGCGTAGGCCGTCGTTGCGGGCTTGCAGGCGTCTTGCTTCTTCCTCCTGTTGTTCTCGCAGTCGGCAGGCTTCCTCCTCTTGCTGCTCGCATAGTCGGCGTGATTCCTGAGTAGGAGTAGAGCCTTTGGATGCCATGAAGATTTCTCGTGGCGGGGAGAAGCTTGCCAAATTGTTGTCCGACTTGGGGTCGGAATCCGACTGAGAGTCGTAGTCCGACTGAGAGTCGTAGTCAGAGTAGTTGATGGGGTTGATCATAACTCCAACCTCCCTAGATCCGATCTCGAGCGGCTCTGGGCCGTATCCGAGTCGAACTCCAGAGGATCAGGTTTGCCGCGTTGGATGTAGATTGTAGATATCCGCAGCGTCGCCGAGTCCGAACGGGAAATTGACGATCTCTTCCTTTTTTGGCCCGATCTCGGCCGGCTCAAAACCGAGTCCGAGTCGAACACCGAAAGAAAGAGCTGTTCCTGGACTTGGGCGTATGGGAGATCGCCGCAGCATGTCGTGAAAGATCGCCGCAGCATCGTGTAGGCCGACTGGCGCGGAGTCGGCTGGTTCCCCGGCAGATCGGATCGAGTCCGAGTCGGCCAAGGTGAGATTGCCGATCCGGTCGGCGACGAAGTCGAGGCTTCCGAATGCGATCGTATCTCTGGGGGAGAGTTTGCCGCCGTCGACTTCGGTTGCTGGATCCATCGAGCTTGTAGATGTAGATCGCGCCGAATCCCCTACCTGGCGCGCCAACTGTCGATGTTTTACACCGGCAATATAATTATGGGGCTTCTCGGCGGATGGAAACTCGGTGGATTGCAAAGGAACACAAGGAGATTTTTATACTGGTTCAGGCCCTCGTTGTGAGGTAATACCCTACGTCCAGTTTGTATGTATTCCTTTGAGGAATTATGGTGGCGATTCTGATGAACCGTATGGCCGTGAGCTTATGAGTGCTCTTCTGCCCTCATGGGGCGCCCTGCCTCCCCTTATATACTGGGGGACAGGGTTACAAGGTAGGAGTCCTCATTGGATTACGACTAGGAGATTTCCCCTTAGAGATATAACGCACCCGACTAGGACCGTATATTCCTTTCTATACAAGGCGAAGTCTGCCGAATCTAGCTATATTTCTAATTACAAGGCTAGGCCCATCCTCTATCCGAGTGGTCTATATGCTTGTCATGAGGTACCCGGGACCCATGGCACCCACACCGTGCCTCCACATCGCCTCCGCACGAAGATCAAAAGCCACGAAGAAACCTTTAGCCGAGCCAAGAGCAGGGAGATCAGCTCATCTTCTTCCTCTCAGCCAGCCGCACGTCCTGCCAACACCATTTCTCCTCTCTCCGGTGAGCCTCGATCTGAGTCCTTGCACTTACACCACCCATGGAGGTATCTAACCCCGTGCATGTCTCAATCTCTTGGGTCGTTCGCTAGATCGAGCCGCCGACATCATCTTGAAGCTTCCCCATGCCGTCACCGTGTTCCGTTGTCGCCATCGCTTCTCTGCCTTTGCCAGTAGCTTGGTAAGCTTCACTGCGACCCAAGGAAACTTTTGCATGCATTGGTTTAGATCAAGTCGAGCCGTAGCTTTGTGTGCATGCGGAGCCCGATGGCACCGCCGCTTTGAACCATCACCGGCGCAGCTCCAGTCATCTCCAGCCATACCACACACACCCATGAATCTGCACCGAGCTGATCTACCTTTCTCTGTTAGCTGTGCATCAATCCCTGCCACTATTTATTGCTGGCGTAGCAAAATAGAGCTGTCGGCTGCAGCAAATCCTACTCCGCCCAACTGACAATTGGGCCCAATTTCTTAGCTCATCATAAGGCATGGCAAGGACAAATTGATAAATAACACTACTTATGACATGTAGGCCCGAGAACTATTTTGCAAATAAAAAGAAACCCAGCTCTTTATTTGCACTAACCAGTGGACCCGAGGACATCTTTGTAATGTTTCAGTGAATTTTAGTGCAAATAGGTCCATTTATGCCTCCACAATTGGAAAGCGTAATCGGCTAAAAGAAAATGGAAAATCCCAAGAAAAACATAGAAGGATTTATTTTACATGTTAGAACTTTGAAAATTCATATATAGAAAAATCATCCTAAATACAAATGAGATGAACCAAATTTTTAGATTCATAAAATTGTGCTCATTAATTATGTAAGGTCAAAATTTACAAAACTATTATGGGAAATGTCAGTTTGAACATAGATTAGTAATTTCAACATTGATTGCGTATAAATCTTTGACCGTTAATGTCTCTCCCAAATGCTTTATGATAAAATTGAAATTATTTTACCAGTATTCATCCAAAATCAGTACCAACTCACTGTATAAGTTGCATGCATGTTAGAACATTTTGGATTTTTGGCATTATTTTGGATTTACAGCTTGCATCCACGTTTAAATTTTAATAGATGACAAATTTGTTGCCGTAGCGAAGAGTGATTTAGTTCCAGAGCAGGTTGAGGATTTCGAGCAAGGCAAGTGCCCCACTTCCTTTGATCATTTTGAATCCCATATTTGGGCAAATGATGTTATTTACAACTTGCATGCTCTATTTGCAATCTATGTGTTTGAAGATTTGGTTCATCGGTAGTTATGTTGTTGCATTATCCTTCCCTGTACTTGATTGCCTACTGTTTGTACCATTAGGGCTGATTTGAGTACTATCCATGTATTCATTTGGGTTTATTTAGGCTTATATAATTGTCATATACTTAAAAATTATGCAATATACATTATGAAACACTTAACCTTGAGATTTTGGGCAATTTGTAACTTCTGGATGGAGGGTCAGCCTCTGAATATTTATGAATGAAAAATGATGAAAACTTGTTTGAAGACCGAGGCGACAAGTGGCATGCATATGATCGTAGTTGCGTGTCGGTAGAGTGAATGTTTGCCCGGGTCGATTAGGGACCAAACTCTATGCCACCAACTAATATATACAATACAACCATATATGCTAGTATGCGATATCCTTGGCTTATTAAATTGCTTATCGTTTAGCCTAACATTTTGGTAGGCCAGTATAGTATGTATTAGTCTCTTGGCGATGATTCAGAGGAGCTAACCATGTTCCTACTATGCAGGATGGGCATCTAAGCGTGTCCAATACAATGGTGCAGCGCCTCATAGAAAAACGGTTGGTTTGCTCCCACGGTATTAAGTTTAAGGCATAGGCCCACCACCTAACGGCTCTAGGTCATGCCTAATATAGATTTTCACAGGCCGTCATTGGGTAAGGCTAGGATTTGAACAATTTAACGGTTATGTTGTGACCTTTAGGTTGTACTCAATATGCAGAATGTGGGGTATCAACGGGTACTGAACAACCTAGGGTGCAGTATTTTGGCTTCTATCACATTATATGGGTAAAGATATACAAACTCTGTAGAGTAAAATTAATTAATTAGACATGCTCACAGTCAAAAGCAACATGGTAAAATATCATAAGTTTAGATTTATGTTTTTCAAATATGTTTACAAAATGGGACATTGTGAAAATGATGTTTTGCCACTTGAGAGTGGTCTGAAATGAAATGATAGCTTGCTGCCATGGAGGACAACATGCATGATATTGTTGATGCTATACTTTACTCTATGTCTATACTTAACTTCATGTCTAAACTTTAAAGTTTTAAAACCTATGTTGTGAACTATTGTGAAATAAAATGTGGTTTATGGTGAAAATAAGACTACAAATAACCCTTCTTGATATATCTCAGCTTGCATGTATTGCCAGTTAAATGTGCTTTATGTTTTATAACATTATCGTTGTGGCATTTCGACTTGATGCAGGTGATGAAATGCCTGTGATACGTTCTTTGCTACGGGTGACGTTGATTTTTCAAGATGGTTTAATCTACTAGGTGTTGCCCCTAGTTGGTTGCCTATAGGATTGCTAGTTAGGCTCCGAGGACTTATAATTTGCTACTTTTATTGCCACTCTATTATTTAGCCGGTCGGCTGCTATATAACCTAATGAAGTTGTTATATATATGTATATTTATCCTAGAACTTATATATTATTTGATGTCAATTATTTGAGATGAAAGTGCGTAGCTAACCACTGTCCTGGGATTACTTGTGCATGAGTATGTGCTTGTGAACAATTGAAATTTTTGCATGATAGCATGAGAAGAGTTATCCGGGTATGCGCTCTGGATCATCATCATTGAGTGGGGAACTAGCGTGTCTCTTGTTAAACATCTCTTTTGTTCCTAATTCTGCATTATAATTATTATACCAAAAATCATTCTAGCATAGTCATGTACACGATGAGGATGGTGGCTATTTTGTATGGATTCTACCCATACCATAGCTTGTGGTGGCACGTGTTAAAGAGATCAACTGTATAATCCTTGCAGTGCTCAACAAATATTTTCCCTTCATTTCCGAAAAATGGAGACGAGATAATGAAAGGTAGAGCTCTGGGTGCCCATGCATGTACTAAAAAACCATCATTTTTTTTAAAAAAAATATGGTATAGTATTGTTTTAGTAGATTCGGTAAGAGAGTAGTTTTGACTTTGGACCGGCAACACATGAAAAATGAGCAAAATCCCAAACCATCGCCATAGCTCGAATTTTCCAGATTTTGTGCGAGTGACTAAAATTGAACTTGTACATATTTGCAGCAACCGATCACAGGAAAAGGAAATCCTATCTGAACGCACACACTTTCTGAATGCGCTTACCAAGGATTGAGAATGCTACAGCGGTTATATCTCCACACATAGAACATATATACTTCTCATTGCAAGCCAACAAATTCCACGTGAGTGGTAGTCTCAGACATACTGTTGGGCGTATATGCCAGGGCCTCATGATGTACATACATTGATAAAACCATTCCACCCAGGAGAAGAAAGTCAAGATGAAAACCATGGTATATATTAAAAATGCTGCACAATTTGAGAGTACCACAGAAGCGATTTGTTGAACAAACGTCATGGATCCCTTTTACAGATACTTGATAAGAAGCCACACGATAACTGCGAGGATCACTATTGCGACGACAGACAGCAGCAGGCACATGCATGAGCAGCCACCTTTGGTGCGCTTGTTCAGAATTGCAAGCCTCTTTTGCACACGCTGAATGGAATTAGTTCGATCAATGTTTAATTTTTGTGAGTGTGAAACAATTCATAGCAGGCAGTAGGGTTTCTATTGTTAACAACAGCGAAGAAGGATAAAAGACTAACCTGAAGACGAGAGTTTGTAACATCAACATGATCTTCCAAGTCATCCTGCAGTAGGTGGATATAAAGCAATTATCATCTAGTTTTACAAACATGCATGCATACAGCTCTCATAGGGGTACTAACAATCAGTCTTGTATGCAGGGTAAGTTCTTCATTGACTGCTAACGCAATATGTTTTGTGCTCAGAACGGTCTCTTCCAGCTTCTCAAGACCCTCATCTTGTTCTGCGTGTTGTTGAATATGCCAAAGAATTAGCCACCATGCAAATTACTATTGTTCATGGAAATAAAATAATATGCACGTACAAATACAAAATGCATGTACAGTAAAGAAACAGGAACTAGTGCAGTAACTTTTTGTCATGTTTTGTTTCAATTCCATTATTGCCAAGGTCCCCTCTATATGGAAACAAAAAATACTGGAGGAATAATAGTAAGTCAAATGTTCAGCACCTTTCATAATTTGCCTCTGCAGGCCAACAATCCCTTGGTTATCCAAACCAGCAACTCTGCTCATATCATCAGCTGCCTTCTTACTCTGACCAAGCAAATCCTCCCTACATTGTATAAGTGCACATTTGGCATGATAATTCGAAAGAAAGTTTTCCAATAATAACTACATGAACAATAGGAAGAAATAACCACTGATACTTCTGCAAATGAACAGATAAGCACTGGTACAGGGTCATTCCAAACTAAGTTAATTACTGATACCAAGAACACACCTGTTGGCAAAATTTGACATGTTGAAACTTGCTGCCATCTGTTTTGCTTTAGATTTCAAATTGGAAAGCGTGTCTTGGCGCTTGTGCAACTCCTTGTCAGTGCTGCATAAATTTAAAAGAAAAGGAAAAGTTGGAAACATTTGGCAGGTATAAATTTGAATAACCATTATGCCATATTATCATGACATATAAATATAAAACTACTTGTCTGTGTTGAAATGTGCAGGTTGTTGCATTAGTCAAATATAACTTCGGTTAAACAAATACTAACTTGTTTGATGGCACAAATTATTGTCTACCAGCATATCAGTATATGCTCAATGCCACAAACTATCATAGTGACAAATTATTGTGTACCAGCATATCAGTATCTACTTGATGCCACAAACTATCATGGTGATTAGCTTACAGAGTAATATTCACCAAATCTTTCTCATAAGTAGGCAAATCATGTCATTAAAACTGACATAAGGAGAGATAAGGTGCAATCTTCAACCATAATGGCATTGGCTATCTTCCAAACTGGAGCAGCAGGTACAGCCCTTAAAATCCTAACTTATGCCAAATAATTGCATCTTATAAGTTATAACATGTCTAGCATAGTCAATTTTATGCTCCAAATGTTCCCAACAGCAGCTCTTATGACTCTACAGAAACCAAGGTCGATTCAGCAATACTAACAAACAAAACAACCCAAAACTTGATCATACAAGAACAATGTTTCTTCTAAATTAAGCAGAAGCATCAGAAGTCCACAGATCAGTTATTGAGTGATGGCATCATCGGCCCACTTAAAGCACAATTAATAAATTTAACTCCAGGATATGTCACATTAAATAAACAGGTTGGCTAATGGTTTTTAAAAATTCACCAATATTTAACACTGTCATGTTTCTTCATACCTTTCACAATAACCTGTCAGACTGCGCAAGCAAATACGCCAGCATTGGAAGAACTCTACCTATCTTCAATGTTATATAAAGAAAAAGGTAGTAGCAATAGTACATACAGTGACTTTGGAGGAATCTTCAACAACAATGCTTCCAAGCTATCCAGTCTAGTCCCGAGTATAGTTATTTTTCTCCGAATGGCTGATGTGTGCCGCATAATTTCGGGGCCTGATTGTGGAAGAGACCCTCGATCGGCAATCATGGAATTGATATCATCAGCAAGCCTGGATGCCTCATTGTACTCTTTCATCCATGGGTCCGAAGATGATGCCATTGCTGGTTAATTAGAAATATTGGCATAGATGTCAAGTAGGCACTACAGAATGACACAACATATCTCTAATTGGATATGTACACGTAAGGAAGAACCATGAGATATCATCACCTATTATTATTATGCAATATCATGATGGTAAACTAGCGTATTATATCTTCGTCTTTGGTATATTCGCATGTACGCAAACAGATTGCAAATAAGGTATCAGCAATGCGCTTTAATGGTGGAAGGTATTAATGGAAGACTATGTATGGTGAAGAAAACTAACAGCATTTCGGACTACCGGTGAGTACAACAAAAAAAAATACAATTTTTCTTTTGCACACGTCGAGCAAGTAATACACCATCAGGCCATAATGACTAATCTACGGGAAAGAAAACTATCAGCATTTCATGATCTGATACAATTTTTCTTTTGCACACATCGAGCAAGAAATACACCATCAGGCCATAATGACTAATCTACGGGAAAGAAAACTATCAGTATTTCATGATCTGATTTGCATCTGCAGCCTGCATGTACACACAGTTTCAGCTACTCCAATCTTAACAATGGACATAAGCATAAACAGGCTAAACTATAGCGATGCACCTAGGAGCAACTAGTCTATAATTGGGAAATGGTAGACTGCCTTAATATTTCGTACATAACTTTCTATTGACAACTATTCTCATCCAAGTTTCCATTTTAATGCCATGTGAAACTACTGTTAAAGAATTTTTTTGGTAAGCACGTGAAAATATTGTTGAAGAGCATTTTTTAAGTATACCATTCCTCTTTAGAAGTGAATGCCCTTAATTGACCCTACTGCTGCAGCAACTAGCCCCAAAAGGTGGGTTTTGCTTGTTACAGAGAAGTAAATTGTTACTGCCAGCTGCAATTGCAGGCATACTCCAAAGTCCTGAATTAAACCGCATTCACTAGCACTTCTTACATACAAAGATCAGCACTGAATCACTTATAGGGAGGGGGAATTTAAAATAAGCGCATAGTAACTAATTCAAGTTAAATGTTACGAAATTTGCAGGGAATAACAAAATAAAAACAATATAATGCATCTATTTATCAAAATAACAACGGAAATGTTAGGTTTCTCCAACAATTCAAGAAAATACTATGCCCTCTTCCTCCCACAGCGGATGGCCCTCACTAATCATCCACACGACCGATCCACCACACCAACACCGGCCACCCAAAGATCCTAGCAAGAACCCTAATTCGCGCAGGAAACAGCATGAAACCGGCACCTATCAGGACGAAACCGCACGGGAAAGAAGGATTCGGGAGGCAATTGGGGGACAAACCTGGCCGATCTGGGTGGCGCAGAGCAGGGGAACTGGAGATCGATCGGAACTAGGCCTCGGTTGCGTTGGCTCCTCCTCTTGCTTTCCCCCCCTCTCTCGCGTTTGTTCTTTTCTCCGTGTCTTTGACGCAGCTGTGGGTGAGGATAGGATTTCTTTAAAAAAAAAATCGAGAAACACTAAAGATGGAGACTCCATTGTGTGCGCGCGCGTACCTGACGGGATAGGGACGACGTCGTCGTTGGCGAACGCGAGGCAGCGGCGCCGTAGATGTTGGGGGAGGGCAGGGCACGGGGGCGATGTCGCAGGGCGCCGCCGGCTTTGCTTCCTACCGCCGCGGGTTGTCGCTGCAGCTCGGCCCGCACGCGGTCGCCTGCTGGGCGCGCGGCCTCTACATGGATGGGGAAAGTGGAAAAAAATTACTTTTTGTCGTACTCCCAAACGGCATATGCTCAAATACCACTCTTTTGTGAATTAAAACTTTTTTATGTGCCTTTTTCTGTTTACATTATGTCATTTTTGCGTCTTTCTCATGTCCGACGTGGAGGATGAGATGAAAAGACCCAAATGCCCTTGGGCTAGCGTAAGCCTTTTTCTTGGACAAATTTTGGGCGTGTCCGATGCGCCCTTTGGTCTCGGTCCCAAGCTCGAGCGACCATTAAGCCATTGACGCAACCATGCTTGGCCTTGAGCAGATGGCGCCGTCGATCGTTCTCTCTGCTTTGTCTCCGTACACCTCTCCTTCCTCGCCACTACTGCTTTGAGGTTGCTCTGCTCCTCGTGGGCACTGAAACCTTAATCTATACAGCCACTGTTCGCCTACCATCAATATTCTCTGGTAACACGGTGCCACCAACGCAGGTCCGCCCTCAATCTAACATTGTTGGTTCGGACACGGGGAAGATGGCCACGACGATAATGGTCCGATAGTTTTCGTCCAGGCGCGAGAGCACCAGGGTGACAAGGCGAAGCTATTGGGATGTTCTGCTTGGACGGGAGTGGCCAGGAGCAGCAGTGCGGCGTGCATCCACAATGAGGCTGAAGAAGACCGAAAGCATCAGCTTAGTGGTGCGGGGTTCGCTCTAGCAAGCTCCTAGTCTGATTGGCCGGGGAGGTTGAGGGAAAATGATGCTATGGATGTGGAGACCCCACGATACCTTCAATTTGTATAGAGTAGGAGCGGCAACGATGGATTTGAGGAGTTGGTAGTGGCGCAATGGAGTTAGGGTTTTACACACCCTGAAATTACCTAAATTAATAAACCATTTGTCAAAGTATTTATAGAAATTGAATTAAATTGCCTAGTCAGCCCGCAAGCCTCTTGCCTCTCTCTCTCTCGCTGACAGGTAGGGGTCACCTGTCAGGATCATCTTCCTCCCGGAGACAGAGTCTGATTCCGCCACGCCATCTCCAATCCTCTTTGCAAATCCGGTCGTCATGGTCCTCCATTTCCAAAATTGATGGAGGGTTTTGGCTCCTCGTTCACTCCTCTTCCTTTTCCCTTTAGGAAATCGAAGAATTCCGAAGGAAAATGGCGGGAAATCGAGTTCTCTAAGGAGGCGGGAACCCTAGTTCCTCTCCGTCGTGTCCTGGCCGTGTTAGCCTCGGACTCCTTGGTCTCATGCTATAAAAAGGATCCCGGACACCTCCTTTTGCGATCTAAACCTACACCGGAGCTTGCCATCACCATAGTTTCGATGAGGAACTCGAGCACTGTCGCCACCGCAACCCTTCAGCCACTCACCGCCATCGATTTTGCCATCGCTGGAGCTCGAAGGCATCGTTAGGAGCTTCGCCAGGACGAGGAGAACCCCAGCCGCCCGTCCGCTACCCGCTAAAGCATGTCGGAACACCATCGCCACCGTCGACCCAAGGACGCCGCCGCTTGGAGCTTGCTGCCGGTCACCGTCCATTGCTGTTCTCCGTTGTCCAAGTCATCGGAAGGTTTGCCTTGCTCCCATCTATACGTTGATGCCCTCAGTTCGCGCCACCATGCTGCCGTTCATCGACGACCCTCGGTCCCTGTGTGCCGCCCCTCGCCGACGTGGTAGTCCCCGTCAGCTGCCACATCCGCTTTTCCATCCCACATGCCGCCTATGTGGCTACCGCATGTCTTTGGTCGAGGTCAGACCGTCGGCTTTAATCTATGTCGTCCGATTTGTTTAGATCAATCTCAACCTTCCATCGTCTTTAGTTGATCTCGATAGTTGGATCTTGGTCAACCTTGGTCAAGTCAATCCTAGCCGTCGGATCTCATAGACCGTCTCTATGAACCCGGTCCATGGTGAACCCGAGCTTGCTGACACAATAAATCATTTTTTCCTTTTCAAAAATAATTCATTATTCCGTCATAATTCCTTTAATAATTTCTTTATATGGTTTTAATCGGTTTAAATTTCTAAAAATCATAACTAATTTATATGAACTCTGTTTTGGGTGATTCAAATTGCAAAATTCATTTTAAATCAAGATCTCTCTAATAAAAATATTTCCATGACATGTTTATGTGTTATTATGTATTTTTTACATGTTTTATTTATTTTCCTTAGCTTCTGACGTTCTTAAGGAGCCGTTTTACATCAAGGAAGTCGTGATAGGCAATCCAGAACATCAAGGCAAGTCACATGGGTCCAAAATCCCTTGAGCATGTTGATCCTATGTTTTAAAATTTCCTTTTCATTCAACTATTGCATTAATTTTCGGATGTCATCAGGTTGGTGAACCTATATTCCTTTGTTATGGCCCTTTTTGCTATTCATACCCTAACCTTGATAACTCTGGATATAATTTGACTAGCCATGATCTTATATATTGGTTTAGCTAGATTAATTAGGTTTTTCTTAGCCATGCTTAGAAACATTATCATTTCATATGGGCTGACATATAGTTCATCTATAATTTAATTATGGATAATTTAATGGTAGCTCACAACGGTTGGTCGTGGTTGGTTAATTAATGTCCAACTAAAACTTGACTAATGGTGGGTTGTGAGTACATGGTTTTGCTGGTCGTGCTCATGACAATTAAGGACCAGTTCACGAGTTACTGTTGTAAAGCATTTACTGTACTAACTGAAAGATCTAGTCCCCTAGCCTTGTGGTATGGGACATTTTGGTGATTAATAACAACATATGTTAGAACTAACTATTTCCATGAGTTGGTATGACGAGGTTGAGTTTCGGTATCAAGATAAGGATATTGATGAATATGTTGATGAAGAAGATAGAAGATGAATATCATTGGTGATGATCAATAAGAAAATAGTGAAGGAAATAATCAAGTGAAGAGATTGAATGTGAGATACGAAGAAGCTATCTATGGCAAGACGATGAAGGACAAGCAATGCTCAGCTACAATGGACCATGTGGTGGTGAAGGGCAAGCAAGCGGCTTGATATCAACGGACCAAATCCTGTGGTGAAGGGCAACTGAAGGCTTTGTCGTGATGGACCGAGAGAGGCCATTTGAAGCTATAAGTAATCCACATCAATAAAAAGAAGAAGAAATGTGTTGGCAACCCTTAAGGTAAAGAAAGGAGATGGCATAAAGGTATTCCTATTGGTGTAGCTTTTCTATTTACATTTGAGTATAGAAATGTCGTACTATTAAGAGGGATGCAACGTCGATGTGTTTGCATATGTCTCGGTACTCAAAGTATCCTATCAAGTGCTTCCTTGAGAGAAATCCAAGCCTTAACCTATCCTCTGGGGATTTTTAGACCTTGTTTTTGGTTGGGTTGGATAGCCCTCTCAATAAGCTTTCTATAGAGCCCAAGTTTGTCGAAAACGGACTTCGGAGCAAGGAGTTATGACCATTTTTTTGGGCTGCTGTCAGGGAGGAGCGGAGTTTCCGGTCCTGGACAACGGAGACTCCTGTCCCAGCTCCCTGGTTGACAGAGAATTTGGACCTGAGTGTCTGGTCCAAAGTACGAGAGACTCCGGTAATTTTTCTTATCCTCGGTAGAGCAAGTTGACCGGAGACTCCAGTACTTGCGTCGAGAGACTCCGGTCTTCCTTCTCCGTTTGGCTAAGTATGACTAGAGTATCCGGTCCCCGGGTCTGGATACTTCGGTGCTTGAATCTGTGAGTAACGGCTAGTTTTTAGGGGCTCAGGTATTTAAACCCTCTACCCCCTCCTCGTGTGGCTATTGACTTTGGGCAAGAGAAGACCTATCCACAGCCAAATAGCCCCTCCCAAATCCCTACCTTGGTGGTAAATCTTTGTGAGAGAGATTTGAGGAGAGAATAGGGTTGGATTGAGAGGTTGCAAGGTTGAGAGCTAGTGAGGTTCACTCCATCCTTTGAGCACTTAAGTTTATAGCAAGCAAATCTTTGATTGTGTTTGTTACTCTTGGAGATTAAGGTTTCCTAGACGACTAGGAGTCACCAGTGAGCTCTCAAGGTTGTGGTGAGCCGCCGGAAGTTTGTGAAGGCTCGGTTTTGCTTCCGAAAGAGAAGAAGCAAGATAGTGAAGTGAGGAAAGTGGTTGAAAGAGACTTGGGTCCCTTTGGAGCTTCCTCAACGAAGACGTAGGATTCTCGGTGGAGAATACGAACTTTAGGAAACAAATCATTTGTCTCCGCCTCTCTCTTGTGTTCTTATTGTTATTACTTGATCTACTTGTGTGCTTGGTTTATTTAGTTGGTGACCTTATATATTGCTTAGATAGCTGCTTGTCACCTTTCACTTCAAGTAGATATTGTGCTTATGGCTAGTTTACATTTGTGCATCTTTGTTTCAGTATTGATTAATATTGCTTAATTACTTAACTGTTTTATAATTTCTTAAATGCTTATTTAAATGTTGTTTATGCAAAATAGCCATATTATACCTACCTTTGTTATACTGTGTGCATTCTTGTATTTTGCTTTGTGACTTTTGGAGTATTCCATATACACACTTTGCTATAATCAACGCCATCAGATGAAGAGTACTACAGTGATGAAGGCGATATGGAGGACTAAACTGACGCCTAGTCAAGATGCTTGTAGAGTGAAGCTGCTATGCTAGATGTTTACTTTTTCCACTGCTAGACTTTATTTCAGTATGAGAAGTTTTCTCCACCTCTGTAATAATTGCACTCGTTATTTAATATATAAGGTTGTGTACTTTATTTATCAATTATGTCATTTGTGTACGCCGGCTAATTCCTGGACGGGGATTAAATAGACATAAGCTCGCTAGAATTTTGGATGAAAATTCTAGGCGTGACACGTTTCCACCCTAACTCCTTCGGGTGGCGATTGAGATGATGAAGGGTGAAGCAACTCATGGGAGGTTAAAGAGGGGGTAGATGTGGTGCTCCTTTTTGTTGGTGGCTGCTAGAGAGGAGTCACACAGAGAGAGATAGAAGTGGAGGAGCAGAGTAGAAGTAATGGTGGCAGAGCTTGAGCAGAGGAGCTCGACTGGCCCTAGGGTGCCTTAGCGACAGCGACAATGTTGGTGACTGGCAATGGGACGGGGAACATGACAGGGAGGCGAGGACGACGGGGATGTGTTGGTGTCGTTGTCCATGGCCGCAAAGCTCCCTCTATGCCAGGCCGCTCTGGCCGCCTCCTGGGCCTCCTCCCTGGCTCCCTCCATGACCCTCATGTCGTGCACTAGTCAGTGATATGCCACCTGGGGCTCCTCTGTGCCACATTGTGCCACTCTTGTCTAGCTCGGTGGCCCAAGGCCCCTCTGCCTCATCGGCTCCAATGACCTTGCTTGGGGCCAACTTGCTATATCCACAGGAAGAAGAAAAAAAAATAAAACCGAGCAGGACAAAAGAAAAAATAGGAAAAGAAAATAGAAAAGAAATTTCGTGAGTGGCCCTACTTGTTAATCGGTGTAGGGTTAGGGGTGATGCCACGTCAGCATTCGTGTGGCACGCCACGTTGGATTTTGGACCGGCGTTGGTACATTTAGCATGTTCAAGAGTGTAAAGATGTTTTCAAGTTTATGGATCTAAATGACACCTATGCACAAGTTTAAGGACCACCGGTGTATTTTACGCTTAGTGGAATATTCCCTCTTGGATCCATCCCATCCCACTTAGTCCTCCAATCAAACACATGCAAAAATGTGATTGTCCGCTCCCATCCCACTATATCCCTCCAACCAAACACATGCTAGGAGGGAGACAGTAGTTGCTTTGGCTCTGATTGCTTGAGCTACATCTGATATGTCTTAGAAAAACAAACGAAGCAATTAAAAATAATTTATGGGTAAAGCTTTTATATTTGTATTATTTATGGTTAAAAAGCTTAAGTTTCAAAATCAACTCTAAAGTTAAGTTTCAAAATTCAAAATTTGGTTGTGACTTATAAGCTGACAAGCAAACTATTAGAGGAAGACTCTAGGTCTCTAGCCACCAGAATCCCTTAATATATGGTTGCAGCGGTATCCACCTTCAGAGTATTTGATTACATGATCATTACACTTAGATCATTCACAATGCAGTGAGCTGAGAAGTGGCTCCAGCCCTCCACGTCGGAGCTGCAGCTCCCCCTTAGCTGGGTCTGTGCCCCCCATAGAGCCACTCGTGCCTTACAGAGGGCACGAGCGCCTAATCAGGACAAGGCAACTCGTGCTTGGGGCCATGGCTCACAAGCCATGTTGGGCAAGGCCGTGCACCCACGACGCGTATAGTCCCCCCTCACACGGTTGATGGTTGTCGTCGCCACAAACTGCTCCCACTGTGGTTGTTGCCGCCATGAATTGTTCCTCACTGTGGCCGTTGCCACTGCCAGGGCTTTTGTCGGGTTGCTTTGTCGAATGGATCCAACAAACTTGTGGCCAGATCCGGATGAGCGACGAGCGGCTGCACAGGGTAGGGAGGGGCAGCGAGTGGCAGCACGATGTAGGGAGGGGGATGAAGAGCGGAAGAGAGGAGGTGAAGGGAACGTAATAAACAACAAATCCAGATGACATGGGCCATGGACATATTGCAAATTGTTATGGTCTTTAGTGTAAACTTTTGGATTAATACATAAATAGAAAGAATATGAGGGCTAAAATGGGCCATGGACATGTTGCAAATTGTTACAGTCTTTAGTGTAAAATTTTGGACTAATACATAAATAGGTCAAATATGAGTGCTAAAATAAAAAAGTTAAGGGGCTAATAAGAAAAATTAAAGCTAATAAGAAAAATTAAAGCTGCTTCAAAAGGCCACCATGAATCATGGGAGATTCTATTTTAGACATGTGGCTTGAACATATATGGTAGCCATTTGGTAGTAAAGACCACTCGATAAGGCTACTTGCATTGTGAATATCCTTATTAAAATAAACAAATAGTTGTAATATTTTTATTTTACGATGAAATCAAATACGGCCCAAACTCAGCCCAATGAACCAAACAACTCTTTCAGTGCTGATTTTTACTGTAAGTAAAAAATGTTTAAAATACCCAACAAAATTGTAACATTAGGTGTTGGTGATATAGAGTCAAGAATACAATATGGTATCTCAAATGTTGCGATTTACGGCTTCGCGCCGTAGATGTTCTTTCTCCGGTTCCATGGCATTTTATGATGTTGAAAACATTTTACGAAGTAGCACTTGAATACATATCAACGTGCTATTCTAGGCATGGAAATGAACATAAACGAAATTGAATGATTAATCCAAGGTTGGAAAATGAATGTACACATCCTACAACAAGCTAGAAGTAATGAAAAACAGACCATCAAGCCCAATACGTTTTTTACACATAAAAAGCCACCAGAATCTGATCACAACCGCAAAAACACTTGTAGGATAAAGTACCAGTATGAAAAGAAAAAAATGATACTATGCAAATAGAGATATTACCTATTGAGCAATACAAGTGTTGAGTCTAATTAATTAGACTTTTAGTAGAAGCAACTTAAGCACATTAATAATGCAGAAATGGCAAATGGAAACAGCATCATGTCATCATCTAATGAAATGCAAAAAAAAAAGGGGGCAGCATCACAAATTCACAATGCAATCTACAATGCTGTAAGTTAGAAGAGCTTGCCTTGCAAGAGGCATTGGAGGTTCAATTTGGGTGTTCACAAAATGTCAGAGAAACTAAACAAGAATTCAGAGTGATATACTTCAAACTATATATGGCTTATGGTGGGACAAAGAATGCAACATCATTATGAGTTCAGTTTGTACGCTAAAAAAATGTAGAACATGAAACTGATAATTTTTTTTAGTACAACTTGCGTTATTTGAAGTTGACAAAAAATAACAAGGCATCCTAACAAATATAAGCGGCATGGCAAAAAAATGCAGAGAAAATAACAAACGGCATGCTGGGTAGCTCAGAATAAACCACATTCTCAATCATGACAAGTCTGAAGCAGAACTGGCATGAAAGCTGAAAAATGTATCATCATAGACCCAAGAATCAAGCAAATGAAGGCCCAAATGCACACTGGAGCCAGTTCCTCTTTCTTTGAAGTTAAGGACAAAACAACGTATAAATATGTTGAGAAATTTAAGCAGCATGAAGTCTAACAACATTTCTTTGGGCCCTAAGAATTGGTACCATAAGCACATAGCAGATACATAAAAAGCAGCATGCATGCCTATACTGCTAAAGGTAAAAACATTTGGAGAAGTCAAACAGATGAAACCATGCATGCATGAAACACAAACGGATAAATGAATACATAATCCGGAAAAAAACTAAAACGCGACTATGGTTACGTATCACATACAAACTAATTTTTGCATTTTTAATACTAAAATTTTTATTTATTAAATTAAGAATTGGAAAGTAACAGAGTAAGTATACTAGTGTGGATTCTATATATAATTTTGTAATTGTTAATTTTGAATTTTCAAACAATTAATAAAATTTAATTTTGCTGTTCTTACATACCACGAACAAAGTTTACATCAAATGCAATATGATTATGACAAATAGCCTGTTCAAATGCACGGTTACGACAAATGATTATGCTGGTTTAGGCTGGATTTACTACACAAACATTTGACATACGAATTAAATGATACTACATGGATATACATGTGCAATGCATATATATGTTTACTGAATAATGGCCTTCTTCTGGAACCTGGCCTTCCGTTCCTCCGACAGCATCTTGGCGAAATGCACCAGCTCCTGTTCGTTAGTAGTTCTCCTGCTCATGTCGGGCTCGTTCTTGCCGGTCTCGAGGTTCACCTTGCACGCCGGCTTCTTGAGGAGCGCCTTGCCGGCGTCTACCAGCCGCTTCAGGTTCTCCGGCGTGGAGATGTCGACGGACGCCGCGTCGCCCGTGAGCTCGTCGTCCTGGATGCGGAGGTAGCTCCTCTCGCAGTGCAGCGCCTGGAAGAGCACGGAGGCGTGGATGTCGACAAGGTCGGCACTGGCCTGGCTGAAGCTGTCGATTAGCGGCGTCGAGCCATCGTGGTAGAGCCACTCGAGGATCCCCCACTTGCTGGACTGGACGGCGTCGTACTTCTCCTCGATCTTGGCCGAGCCGGTGCCGAGTGACAGGATCATGAACTTGCCGTAGTCCGTTGGCTTGATCGGGAAGAAGTCCTTGTTGCCTAATAGGATCTGCTTGCTTACGTGGGTTATTGCCAGCAGCGTCTGCAAATGCGAGTTTGTCATGCATACATGTCAGACAGCTATATACCGGAGCGGTAGAAACAAGCACAGCACGTACGGTGGCTTAATTAATTACCGGATTGTTCGCGGCGACGCCACCGTCGATGAGGTTGAAGGCTCGGGGCTCGCCGTCCTTGTCCTTGGTCTCGAAGCGGTGGCTGGGGAGGTACGTCGGCGCGGCCGACGTGCTGATGCACACGTCCGACAGGAGAGCGTTCTTAGACTCGTCGTTCTGGGCCTGCTTGCATTGATTGCATGTGTCAGTACGTTTCAGTTTCAGTCACATATATAATTACCATGAGATATCACTAATTAAGTTCTCGTTAATTACGTCGTATCTGGAGAAAGTGATGGGCTGGAGGAGCTTGATATCGAAGGTGGGGATGACGACGTTGGTGATCGTCTGATTGACTCGCCTCTCGCCGAGCAGCTTCTGCACCACCGAGTGGAGGTACTTGCCGTCGTACTTTGGCCCCGACATGAGGCTCTTGATCAATCCCATGGGACCGTTGCTGCATCCACACAGCACAACATAGATTTATACATGTTCAGTATCGAGCCATGCATGCATGCATGAAGAGCTGATTAATATTTGTGTTGATATTTGACGATGTAATTAAGAATCTGCACCTTCTCGGAGGGAAGATCTTGGGGCTGTGCTCGAGGTAGAAGCCGTTGATGTCCTTGGCGGCGAAGAGCGGGCGGCCCTGGTCGTTTGGCGCGGCGAGCATGGCGGTCACCAGCCCGCCGGTGCTCGTCCCGGCGATCACGTCGAAGTAGTCGGCGATCCGTGCATCCGGCCCATCTAGCTTCTGCAGCTTCTCCTCGAGAAACGCGAGGATGGTGCCGGGGATGATGCCGCGGACGCCGCCGCCGTCGATGCTCAGCACGGTGACGATGCTCCCGTACGAAGGCGGCGGAGACCTGGGCGTGCACGGCGACGGCAGCGCGCCGACAGCACGCTGCACCACCGGGTTCAGGGTCAGTGCTGACCCGCCGCTGCTGCTCTGCTCCACGGTTGGCGCCATTGCAGCTAGTTAGGTATGCAACGCCTGGCTAAGCTATACTTAACCCTCTGCTAAACAAAGAAGACTGCTAAAAAGGCAATCTTTCGTCTGCCTTGTTCGTCTCTTCTTCCTCCTCTTCTAGCTTTTTGATGTGCACGGGGCTATTTATAGTTACAGCTGCAGTTCTGCTCCCAGGAATGGAACGGAAGCTAGTCAGAAAAAAGAAAATCAGAAGTTGAAGTGATCAAACCGCCAAGCACGCGGTCAGCACCATACACGGTATTCTTTTCTGGTGTTCATCCACTCTTGATCGATTTGCCACTCGCGTTGGGGTGCCATTACCGTATCTTATAACAGAAATCACATCAGTATCAGTTTAACACGAGTATCAGTATCGATTTTAAAACTGACATTAATGAGACCTCATCAGCGCGAAAGCTCCTAAACGTCCACGCATTGGCAGCACGCGCGCCCAAGCTACCTTCATGTACAGTGACTCACTACCAGAAATCTAAAATTTTGTAAGGGTTAAAATACCCTCACGAAAATAGGAATACCGTCACAAAAACATTTTCGTGACGGTCCACCGTCACGAATCAGAAGTCAGGAAAATATCATTTTGGAGGCGGTTAACCGTCACGAATCAGAAGCCAGGAAAATGTCATTTTGGAAGTGGTTAACCGTTACGAATTATTTTTGTGACGGTGAGCACCGTCATGAAAATAAATTTCCCAGGAAGCCAGTGTTTTAGTGCTGGTATAATCACATCTGAAATGGTTATGTTGTCGGTGGGTCTAATTCTTTCTTGTCCAAGTAGAGAGACGACTGTACTGTATCATTTTCGTGACGGTTTTTGATGCACTGTCATGAAAACAACTACTTTTCGTGGCGGTGTGTCAAAAACCGTCACGAAAATTAAACAACCTCACGAAATTTTAGATTTCTGGTAGTGACTGCCCCATGTGCAAGTACAAAAATAAAAAATTGAAAAAATTAAAAATTAAAAAATCGAGTAAACTTTATACCACTTATTTGAAACTTTCATCTCTAATTTGAAACTTTCAATTCAATTTTTGAAACTTTCAACTCAAATTTAAAAACTATTAACTAAGAATTTTAAAAAATATACTCAAATTTTGAAATTTTCAACCCAAAATTTAAAACTTTTAATTAGATTTTTAAAACTTTCAACTGAAATCTAAACCTTTTAACTCTGCTTATTTGTGTATTATTTTATAATTAAAAATTATTAAGTACTAATGATGGTAATTAGGGGAGTGATTAGTGCTAATGGTCTTATACGGCGCCGTATGGACGGTGTGCATAGGTTGGCTCAGTGCCGTTTCTAGTCATAAACCGGCACTGATAGTAGAATCCAAATTTAAAATTTAGGATATATATATATATATATTCTCGTATACTACTACAATCGTTCACCGTATATATATGGTCCCAACTACTAGCGCCTATTTTTTTTAAATGAAACTATAACTTGTCATGGTAAGATTTAAATTCTAAACCTCCCTTCTCTCGTGCTCCTATTCTTACCAACCCACCTACACATCAATTCTGTTTGGCTATGGATATTTTTTTCTTTTGATCATTTATATCCGAAATTTAAAATATATATTTGAGTATTTAAATGATGTCAAATGAAAAAGTTATCAACTACAAAATTGTAGATCTCATCAAGAGCTACAATTTTCATATAAAGTTTATCTCCATTCGAGTTCATATGAAAAAGTTAGATTTATATTAAAAACCAGTATTAATATAGAAAATGTCATCTGTGATGGTTCGTGGCTAGAATTGACAACCATAATAGAAGACCTCATCCAAAAATTAAAAATTTTGACACCAAAAGTTTTTATCAGAGCCGGTTCATAGCTTAATCCAATACTGACAGATAGGAACCATCACATCAGCGCCGATTCAAAAAGACACAGATCGGATGGGTGGACAGAAAACTCCCTATCAATATCAGGTTTTTTTTAACCCGCACTGATAAGACGGTATAAATGTGCTGTTCTGTAGCAGTGGTCACATGTCCATGCATATGTTGCCCATTGCTGCTGCTTTCGCTCTTGCGTTAGCCGGACACATACGTGAACGTCGGTACGTAGGTGATTGTGCATGCCGTGTGCGGAAGAGTGAAACCTCAATATCAGCAAGCGAGGCGCCGAGGCGGTCGGCGACTGCTGGGTACGTACGTATACAACGACGACGGTAGCATTGTTGTTTTCTTGGTCAAGTACGTAGCTTTAGCCGCCAGTACAGTATTGGTACAGAACTATAGATGATCAGGGGTGGATCTGTCACCGGGGCGGGGGGGGGGGGGGGGGGGGGGGGGGGAGGGCTCGAGCCCCTCCACTCTGGCCGCGCCTGTAGAGCCCCCCTCAGCCTCTCCTTGAAAATCTATGACAATGGAGATAAGGAAGAAAGGACTGAAGAGGAAACAAAGGAGGCCAGCCCCTCCAAAATATTTTCTCTAGATCCGCCACTGTAGATGATATATTGGTAACAATATCGTCTCGATACGTGGAAATATTTTTAATACAGAGATGTTGTACGTGCGTGCGCGCATCGAGTGCAAGTAAAGCTTGTGGGTCAGCCTTTCCGAATCTGTCCAGGAGCTGCGTACATGTGCATACCTTTTCCGATCCATTAAGTTGAAATTTTTAAAATTTAAATTAAAAGTTTTAAAGTTTAAGTTGAAAGTTTTGATTTTTAAGTACAAAGTTTACTTGAAATTTTTAATTTTGAAATTAAACTTCCACCTAAAAATTTGAATTTTTTTAACATATAGAAATTAAATTTAAACTTGCATGTTTATGAAGTGATATATCACATATTAATCTATCTCTTATCAATTTTTTTTAAAAAAAATTATAACTATTTAGATGATATGGAAGAAACGAATGGACGTTCCATCGAGGGATTAGAAGGATCTTCTAAGTATTGTCTGTCTTACCTTTTCAGTTTTTTTTAGCAGAATGAATTTTTTTTGGAGAAGTGGAGATTCAAGCTTTCCTGCATATTGGAAGACGAATGACAAACTGCTAGATTTATGAGAAAATATATTTACAACTTAAGTGAGCATATACCAACCTCTTGTATGACATTTAATGGTCACTAAAAATTTCTAAAAAATTCAATAACATAAACTATAATGTTATATGTCACTCTACAAACATGTAGTGCTAAATTCAACCTAATATACCACAAGAAAAAAACACAAATTTAGCCATTGAACAATATATATTATCAGTACTCCTTTTATTCTTTTTTTAGTATTGTTTGTCTCACCTTTTCAGTTTTTGTGGATGAGAATGAAATTTGTGGAGATGCATGCTTTCTTGTGTTTTGACCATTGATTTTTGCTCAAGAGCTAACTGAGCAAATATTCTGACTGTGTTGAGATATTTTTACATGTTGAAAGAAGAATGTGAAATGACTATATTTCTGTTATTTTCTATCCCTCGGTTATAAATATTTGATGCTTAAAATAAGATATGGTTAAAGTTTTAAAACTTTGAGCATCAATATAATTTTATATTAAAATTTATAAAATCTGTAAAATTATTATCATGATTAATATTTTGTGATGAATAATTGGCTTTATAAATGACTTATTTAATAAAATTTGGTTTAAAAATATATGTGGATGTTGGCATGAGTGTGTGTGACTAATGTGGGTCAGGTTGTGATATCTATGCTCAGAAACGGTTGTTTTGTCTATTGGTGTGTAGGTGACTTATAGTCAATCTTGATCAATGGTAGGATCGTGACTACGCTCAGGGAGGAGCCGAGGTTCAGAACAATCAAAAATGACGGGTGACGAGATTGGATACAAGATGGCACACGGTGGATAGACACCATATGGGAGGTCTTCATAACAGGCTTTGCAAATTAGATATGGAAGCGTCGGAAAAATCATAGATAAATTTGGAACAAAATCGGAGAAGGAAATCGGAAATCAGCGCTACAATACTTGGACCAGCGCTACAGTACTCGGACCAATGCTACAGAGATCAGACAGAGCTGCTACAGTACTACTGCATGTGAGGAAGTCTGAGTTGGCTTTAAAACAGAGAATTTTGGTAAATTGTGTTTGTTTAGGAAATTAAGGGTTTGAGTCCTAGTGGGACTAGAAATCCTATTCCTACTTTGTGTAGGAGATTTTAGGTATAAATAGATGAGGGGTTGAGGCCCTAGAGCAATAACTTTTGAAGAGAGAAAATCTAAAGTTTAGTTTTGAGAGAGAGGAATGCTTTTTGTGCACTTTGTAAACACAACTTGATGCAATAAAGTTGATCTACTTTGAAGAACATCTTCGGTGTGTATTATTCTAAATTCCGACGGTTCAGCCAATAATAGCGCGGCGGCGAGGCGGTGGTCAGACCGGCGCAACATAGATAGATCTGACCAACACACTCTATCCAGGTTTGAGAGTTTCTTTTATTCCGCAAAAGATTTTGGTTTTTGGTGTTCCTACCATTTACCCTCCCTTTGGTAGGTTTGGTTCTTGTGTTTGATCCTACAAGTGGTATCAAAGCCTTATTTTCTCTTTTTAATCTTTATCGATCTTGAGATTGACCCATAGCTGACCGATTTTTAACCAAGTCGCATGTTTTTGATGGAGTTGATTTTCAATTTTGGTGCAAAAAGATACAATCTTATATTATGTCTCAGGAATATGATATTTGGCAAAAAGTTTCTTATTCTTATGAAATCCCTGATGTTATTTCTGCAAAACATAAAATTGAGTTTGAAAATAATTATAAAGCGCGTAACATGATTTTATGTGGAGTTTCTCGCTCGGATTTTGATTGAATTTCACATCTTGAAACTGCGAATGAGATGTGGAAGGCTCTACGTGATTTTCATGAAGGATCTTCTAACATTAAGGAAATTCGCAGTGATGTTTTCTCAAAAGACTATATAAAATTTGAGATGAAATCTAGAGAAGCTCTTGATAATTATTTTGGTCGCTTTAATAAAGTTTTAAGCAATCTTAGATCTGTTGATGATTCTTTTGATGTTAACTATTCTCAATTTAAAATTGCAAGACATCTTTTGATTGGATTAGATATGAAAGTTTGGGAGATAAAAGTTACGTCGATTCAAGAATTGTTAATATGACAACTCTAATTTTGGAATCTCTTTATACAAAGTTAAAAACCCATAAGTTGAATGTTCTTTCTTGCAAGTTAAATTCAAAAACTACTGCCTTAGTTTTTTCATTGATTTTTCTTTTGATGGCTCTTCATCGAATTCTTTCAATGCTTTAAATACTATTTCCGATGATCAACTCGAGCAATTCTCCGAGTAGGCCTTGGCACTATTAACTAACAAATTTTCTCGAGCTTTAAGTAGTGTCAAAACCAGGAAAAGAGGTGGACCAATTCGATGTTTCAGGTGTGGCAAGTTGAACCACATTTGATCTAAATGTCCGAAGCTTGGGAGATCTACAAAGGAAGATAAAGGGGAGAAGCCCAAAAACGTAAAGAAGAAGCAAGCATTCAAAGGAAAGCAAAGCAAGGAAAATTTCAAGAAGTTCTTTAATCAAGTTTGTACTGCTTTTGAACAAGCTGGGGCAAGTGATGTCGATTACGAGAGTGAAGATGAAGGTGATCATAAAAACAAGAACATCTCAGGGGTTTGCCTCATGGCTTATGAAGGATCAAGTTCAGACGACTACAACTCTAAGTACGACAATGATGAGATATCTACCTTTACTCCTTCCATTAAAACTTGTTAAGAGATGGTACTTGCTCTTAGTCTTAAAATTCAGAGTTATGAGAAAAAAATTAAGAAAAATAATTTTATTGTTGAAGCTCTAAAATCTGAAATTTCTAGACTAAGATCTTTGATTCCTAATGATGATATGTGGGTGCCATGGGCCCCGGGTACCTCATGACAAGCATATGGGCCACTCGGATAGAGGATGGGCCTGGCCTTGTAATTAGAGATATAGCTAGATTCGGCAGACTTTGCCTTGTATAGAAAGGAATATACGGTCCTAGTTGGGTGCGTTATATCTCTAAGAGGAGATCCCTTGGCCGTATACGGTTGGGACTCCTACCTTGTAACCCTGTCCCCCAGTATATAAGGGGAGGCAGGGCGCCCCATGAGGGCAGGTTGAGTTGGTTCACTAGAATCACCACCATAATTCCTCAAAGGAATACACCCCAAACTGGACGTAGGGTATTACCTCATATTGAGGGCCTGAACCAGTATAAAATCTCCTTGTGTTCCTTTGCAATCCACCGAGTTTCCATCCGCCGACTAGCCCCATATATTTATTGCCGGTGTAAAACATCGACAGTTGGCGCGCCAGGTAGGGGCTACGGCACGATCTACATCTGCATGCTCGATGGATCCAGCAACCGGAGTCGATGGCGGCAAATTCTCCCCCGAAGAGACAATCTCATTCGGAAGCCCCGACTTCGTCGCCGACATGTTCGGCAATCTCACCTTGGCCGACACGGACCTGATCCAACCGGCCGAGGAACCAGCTGACTCCGCGCTAGTTGGCCCACACGATGTTGCAGCAATCTTTCACGACATGCTGCGGCAACCTCCAATACGCCCGAGTCCAGGGACAACTCTTTCTTTCGGTGTTCGACTCGGACTCGGTTTTGAGCCAGCCGAGATCAGGCCAAAAAAGGAAGAGATCGTCAATTTCCTGTTCGGACTCGGCGACGCCATGGATATCTACAATCTACATCCGACGCGGCAAACCAGATCCTCTGGAGTTCGACTCGAATACGGCCTCGAGCCGCTCGAGATCGGATCTAGGGAGGTCGGAGTTGTAATAACCCCCATCGACTATTCCGACTACGACTCTTAGTCGGACTACGACTCCCAGTCGGATTCCGACTCCAAGTCGGACGGCAGTTCGGCAAGCTTCTCCCCACCACGAGAAATCTTCATGGCATCCAAAGGCTCTACTCCTACTCAGGAATCACGCCGACTACGCAAGCAACAAGAGGAGGAGGCCTGTCGACTACGAGAACAACAGGAGGAAGAACCAAGACGCCTACACGCCCGCAACGACGGCCTACGCCGGGTTGGACGAACCGCTCAGCAACAAACCCTCCAAACAAAAGTCGGTGACCACGACGTCTTTGTCACACCACAACAGAACATCGTGGCCGCCGCAACCCTACTGGACACGGTCCAACTTGGGCTTGATCACCAGGCCACCCCGACGATCGCAAGGATAAAAGCCATGCTTACCGCTGCTGCATGCCAGCAGCACCAATAGTCGGGCAACACACTCATACCGACCAGTTGGTCGGCTTCCCCAGCGGCAGTCTCGTCCCCCTCAAAGCGACGCCGAGCGGCCGGCTCTAGTCGGCTGCACACGGGGTCACGCCAAACGTTACTCAGGACCCCCAACAACAATTGGCGGCTCCGAGGCCAACCACGGCATAACCTTCAGCAAGACACCAACGCTCGGCACCGCGAACAAGAAGATGACGAGCAACGCCGACTGGAAGACAGGAACGAGGGCTTCGGCTTCCACCACGGGCGGTTTCGCCGCCGTAGTCGGGGTCAGAGTCCTCATGAAGATGGAGTACCGGCCTTTACCCAGGAGCTACAACAGGTCGACTGGTCATCGGGTTTCAAGCCTACAGGCATCGACAAATACGACGGCAAGACCAATCCCGAGTCCTGGCTCACAGTCTACACTCTGGCGATCCGAGCAGCTGGAGGAAATCACAAAGTCATGGCTAACTACCTCCCAGTCGCTTTAGCCGACTCAGCGAGGACATGGCTAACAGGACTTCCCAAGCAATCAATCAGCTCCTGGGGAGAACTCCGAGAACGCTTCATCGCCAACTTTCAGGGAACATACGAGAGGCCATCTTCCGAGTACGACTTATATCAGTTGCATCAAAGGAAGAACGAGTCTCTTCGTGACTTCATCAAGAGGTTCTCTGAGAAGAAAAATTCAATCCCAAACGTCAAGGATGAGGTCGTCATCGCCACCTTTCGAAAAGGAGTCAAAGACACCTCGTTCATCGACAAATTCACATGGAAGCCTCCCAACTCTGTCAAGGCTTTATTCGACATGGCGAACAAATACGCTGACTCAGCCCACGCTGTTGCTGAGGCCCTTGAAGATAAAAAGGCATCCTGACAGAGGAAGCGGGAGGGCACCAACGATGCGGTCCCGACTAAAACCGAGAATCGCAAACGCAAGTCAGACGGCTTCATTGTGGCAGTCGGTCACAATCGTCTTCGACTTTCGACAACTGAAGATTATCAGAACAACAAGTGACATGCTCGGGGGCTCACAAGCTCAAACGTAAGGATGGCATCCCCACTCCGAAATACCGAACAGCTAAGTCGTTTCCTGATAAATATTTCTTCACTCGGCCTTACCAATGCCGCTTACACCTAATAGGTGCACAAGCTGCACTCTTCTCTGTTTTTTGCTCTTAAATGATTGCAAAAGTACTTGAGTAGCATAAACCCTGATCCGTGAAACTTTGCTCCATGAAAGACGAACTCAAGTCACCCAAAACGCGTGTCTAGGACAGAGCCATGAGCCAACTCCCGACGCTAGGGGGCTATGACTAGTCGAGCAGAGTGTTTAAACGTAAGGGGTCAACTACTCGGGGAAATTAATATCAAAAAGAGAAAAAAAACTCGTATTTACATGTATTATAAAATACATTTTATTCGGGTGATTATTTCCATCATCAGATGCTACTCATCCGATATCTTTATATTGCAGGCCCAGCTCCAGATACGCGTGACAGGAACTCAGGGCTGCGAGCCTATCTCCTACGCTCGGGGGCTGGACAAGTCTGCCAAAATACACTCGGGATGCTCCATGAGGGCTACTTACCGAGTACTTGCGCCAGTCGGGACGTCATCTTCCTCGGCTACGCTCCATGTGAGCTGACAACCGACTTCCGGCACTAGTCGGGGGTCGTATATCACTCGGCTGGGTGAGGTACGCCCTATGAGGGTCACTTGCCGAATCTTATGCTAATGCAAGGTTCGGATACCTCGCTTGGCTATAACTCTGTTGGGTAGGGTATGTCCCATGAGGGTCGCTAGCCGAATCCTATGCTAATGCAAGGTTCGGGTACCCTGCTCGGCTCTCCTGAAGTCAGAGAAGACTTACATCGTTAAAGCGCATCCGGAGTTCTCATGCACCGCGTCACACTTGAGGAGGGCAAGCAGATCCTGCAATATACCTACTCAGACTTCTGTGGCAACCAGATTGCATTCGGAATGTAAGTCGGAAAGGCTTGCGAATAAGGATTTCTCTGGCTGATTGCGGTTACCGACACCAAAAAACTCATCTTGACATGAGACGGATGATACTTCTATAGAGCTATGCTGGATAGGTCGGCTCAGGCCGGCTTATTTGGTAGTAGCCACCAAGATATGAGTTCCTACAGTAGCATGCTCCATGTGGGCCGCCCGCAGGCTGAGTTGAAATTATAGCGCTGGTGCTATCAACAGGAGCCGATGAGGTAAACAGATATGCTTCATGAGAGCCTTATTGCTAAACATATATGTTTGGGTATCTGTTTTATCCACCAGGTCTCGAGGATATATCCTTATAAGGATCACAAGCTGGTCTTCATTAAAATTGGGGATGCAGGTATCTTTCTCGGGTACACCTGACCACGCCGTGGATTTATTTTCATAAAGTGGTACTCGGCGTACATGCATGGTCATCAGTTGCCATGAGCAACATTATTCCCACTGACATGATGTGGAAGAGTCTAACTTTCGAGTAGTGCACTACTCGGGAGAGACTATAAAATTCTCATTCCCGCTGACATGATGCGGAGGAGTCTAACTTTCGAGTAGTATACTACTCGGGAAAGACTATAAACATTCTTCCAGCTAACGAGCTGAAGAGTCTAACTTCCGAAAGGGACGCCGCTCGGGAAAGACTATAAACACATTTTCCAGTTGACATGAAGCTGACGAGTCTAATTTTCGAGTAATATATTACTTGGGAAAGACTATAAATAATCATCCTGGCTGACATGATGCCGACGAGTCTGATTTTCGAGTAATATACTACTCGGGAAAGACTATAAACACCCCCTTTCCAGCTGACATGACGCTGAAGAGTTCCATATACGAGTAGCATCCTACTCGGCAAGACTATAAACATATATTCCGACTGACATGAAGTCGAAGAGTCCTACATACGAGTAGTTCCCTGCTTGACAAGACTATAAATCATATTCCGGTTGACATGATACCGAAGAGTCTCATATACCAGTAGTAATCTACTCGGGAAAGACTTCCAGGTTAAAGATCTTTGACTTTATGTTTAATTGTCTTCACAATTAAGCACAAAGTCAGGGGCTACACCTAATAGGTGCGCCTATTCGGTGCACACTATTTATACATCTACATGAAGCCCTTCATAGCCTCGCTGCCAGCTGACATGAAGCAGAACTCGGGAGAAGCAGCACTCAGACAAAGAGTACTCGGGAGCAATGCACTCGGGAAGACTTCACCGTGGAGGATGAGCACTCGGCATCAGCTATGACTCAACTATGAAGGTCTCAGGGGCTACTGTGGGTGCAATGGGCCCCGGGTACCTCATGACAAACATATGGGCCACTCGGATAGAGGATGGGCCTGGCCTTGTAATTAGAGATATAGCTAGATTCGACAGACTTTGCCTTGTATAGAAAGGAATATACGGTCCTAGTTGGGTGCGTTATATCTCTAAGAGGAGATCCCTTGGCCGTATCCGGTTGGGACTCCTACCTTGTAACCCTGTCCCCCTGTATATAAGGGGAGGCAGGGCGCCCCATAAGGGCAGGTTGAGTTGGTTCACCAGAATCACCACCATAATTCCTCAAAGGAATACACCCCAAACTGGACGTAGGGTATTACCTCATATTGAGGGCCTGAACCAGTATAAAATCTCCTTGTGTTCCTTTGCAATCCACCGAGTTTCCATCCGCCGACTAGCCCCATATATTTATTGCCAGTGTAAAACATCGACCTGATAATTGTAAGTCTTGTGAAGTTTTATTCTCTGAAATTTCTGCATTAAAAGATGTAAATGCTGCTACATGCTTAAGACTTGAAAATGCTCTCATTAAAAATAAAGAATTAGAATCTTGTTTTGCTCTTGGAACTATGCTGCATACTAAAATCTTGGATGAATTACTTTTAACTAAAAAGCTATTGAGTAAATATAAAGTTGCTTTTGGTGCAAGTTCCATGTTTAATATTTTGAGTGCTAAAAAACTAAAACAACAAAAAGATATTTTGTATCTAAAACTTGCTCAACATGTTCTTTAAATGAAATAAAAGTAAAAAATGCTTTAGGTCGTGTTGAGTATATGGAGGATATTGTGAAAAATAATGAGGTGCTTTCTTGCTTAAAATGTCGCAAACAAAAATGTGTTTTGGTTGATTGCGAAAATTGTGCTAATTTGACAAACGAGGTTTCTTATTTAAAAAGTTCTTTACAAAGATTTTCCGACGGAAATAAGAAACTAAATATGATTTTGGATCAATAAAAAATGAGCATACGCAACAGAGGAATAGGTTTTGATGCACATGCTTGTTTTACTAATCATTCACCGAGTATTCTTGATTTTTCTAAAAACGGTGAGATTTTGATAAAACCTGAATCAAAGAAAACGATTTTCAAATTCACTGGAATTTTATCGAACCTTTCTACAACTTGTGCAATTGCTTCTTCTTCTAAGGAAAAAACGTGTGAAGTACAATTGCTCTCATTGTGGTAAGGATGTGTATTTGGTTCAGTTTTGCTTTAGACTTGCAAGAAACAGAAAAAGGACAGAGAATGTGAACTTGCAAAGTTGAGGTGGCAAAGATCGTGCTTTTCTTCTAGTGGCCTGGTCAGACCACAAGCCCTAGGGAGGTCCAACCGGTGGCTATGGGCAGTTAGACCGTAGGCACGTCAGCAATCAGACTAACGGCTGACAGTGGTTACACCGACCTTTCAGCATTGGTCGGATAAGTCTTCGGTAAAACCTCAAGATAAGTTTTCAAGTAAGTTTGGTACTGATTCTATTTATGCATATATATGTGCTTTGCCTACTGGTTCTATTGGTCGTGTGTCTCAGTGTTGGATTCCTAAAATTCTTATTTCTAATCCCAACACAAAGGCCTTGACATCTTCTTGTGCATAGGTTTTTTGGTGGCATACTCCCCATGTACATTAAACGATTGAGATATCATTGCTTTTATGGTAACATTGATCTACTTATGAATTGGCAATATAATGTCTACTTCTTCATTAACTTTTTCCTCGCTAGTTATGGAGATAGTAGTTTTTATAATAATACAAGTGAATATATGTCAATTAATGAGAACCTTGGTGATATCGTTAACAATTAGTTGTCTTTTTCAAAACCTTTGATATCTTCTCGATTTGCTTTGTTTTTTTCGTCGGGAGGGTTTAGAGGTTGTTTTGAGGGGGAGTTTATATTTTTTGATACATTCATGTTTAATTTATTGCATTGCTCTCAATTTGAAAATAAAAACAGAAAAGTAGAGCTTTATTTTATACCTCTAGTATATTCTTGTGCTTGCTAGCAATATGAGTGAAGTCTTTTGGTCGCTAGTTTAGCTTGTATGCATTCTAGTCTTTATATGAGCCTTTGCTATATCTTTTGAGAGATATGATGCATGATACATAATTCTTTTACTTGAATTAAGTAAATATGCAATATTAATACTAGTGTTTGTTTGAATGACTTATGCTCATATATATGCTTGCTGAAATTTTTATTCCTCAAATGCTCTAGAGATTCCTCAAGACAAGAAAAAAAAAGCTTATATGAGAGAAAAAAAATGGATACCGAATCCTTGGAAATAGTATACACGACAAGGACGTATCCGACGTGAGGAAAATAATGGGTGCCGAATCTTTGAAAGACATACCTGAAATAATTAAGAGATTTTCTTTTGTGCTATTAAAAGGCAAATTGAGCAAAATCTCAGAAATAAAACTTGATGAAAATTCTCTTGTAAAGGGCAAATTAATTTGAGAAAGAATGCTTAGTTCAGCTTGTCTATGTGTGGGTGTTTTTCTTTCAATCTATGTGCTAGTGATTATGTTGCATTATAAATTATTGAAATCATGAATTTTTAGTGTTGATTTGATCTTGATTGTAATATCATTGATTCATGTTTAGACTATAATCCATGCTTGTTTGCAAGTTGGTCAATCTATCTCTCTTATTTTGCAACACATGTCCCTGAGTTGCTTTAAGTACATTTCAAAGCTCCTAGAAAAGAAAATTTCAGAAAAAGAAAATTTGATAAATATTTCATATTCATTGCATTTGTGCTTTTATGGTTTATATTCTCTCTTTTAAAATTCTTGATGAAATCATTGTCAAAGGGGGAGAATATATAAAATGCATGCTTAAAGAAAGAAGAGTTATTTTAGAAAAAAGGAGATTTGAAAGTTTGAAAGTTTTGACAAGTTGATCGATTCTTAAAAAGTCGATTTTATGCTTATTTTGTGCTTCTATTGCAAATATAATGGAGAAATTCTTTCTTTTAAAAAGGGGAAGAGTTTTTGACACTTCTTGGGTTTTTATTTTTCAAAAATATCAATTTGCATTTTGGATATGTTGCCAATGTGTTCATCAAGGGGGAGATTATAAAATCATTGTCATGATTAATATTTTGTGATGAACAATTGGCTTTACAAATAACTTATTTAATGAAATTTAATTTGAAAATATATGTAGATGTTGGCGTGAGTGTGTGTGACTAATGTGCCTAGAAATAGTTGTTTTGTCTATTGGTGTGCAGGTGATTTGTGGCCAATCTTGGTAAACGGTAGGATCGTGACTACGCTCAGGGAGGAGCTGAAATCCAGAACGATCAAGGATACCGGGTGACGAGATTGGACACAAGATGGCACACAGTGGATGGACACCGTGTGGGAGGTCTTCACAACGGGCTTTACAAATTAGATATGCAAACGTCAGAAAAATCGTGGATAAATTTATAGCGAAATCGGAGAAGGAAATCGGAAATCAGTGCTACAGTACTCGGACCAGCAACAGTTCTCGGATCGGTGCTGCAGTGATCGGACAGCGCTGCTACGGTACTGCTGCATGTGAGAGAGTCTAAGTTGGCTTTGGAACAGAGAATTTTAGTAAATTGTGTTTGTTTAGAAAATTAAGGGTTTTAGTCCTAGTGGGACTAGAAGTTCTACTCCTACTTTGTATAGGAGGTTTTAGGTATAAATAGATGAGGGGTTGAGGCCCTAAAGCAATAACTTTTGAAGAGAGAAAATCTAGGGTTTAGTTTTAAGACAGAGGAGTGCTTTGTGTGCACTTTGTAAATACATCTTGATGCAATAAAGTTAATCTACTTTGAAGAGCATCTTCGGTGTGTATCCTTCTGAATTCTGATGATTCATCCAATAAGGCGTGGCGGCGGTTAGACCAGCGCAACATAGATAGGTCTGACCAGTGCACTCCATCCAGATTTGAGAGTTTCTTTTATTCCGCAAAAAATTTTGGTTTTTGGTGTTTCTACCATTTACCCCCTTTGATAGGATTGGTTCTTATGTTTGATCCTATAAAATTTAATAAGTTTATGATATTATGATTACTTTTCAAGCCAAATATTTCCGTATCATCTTTTTAAAACTAAACATTTAAGAAATTATTAATGACAAAATTTTAAAAATTTTGATTAAACCTTAGTATAAATATCAAATATTTATGACTAGAGGTATTGCTTTGCTATATTGTGCAACGAGGAACTCTGTATACATTGGGAACATAATATGAGCGATGAGGCTCTCTGGGTAGCCTTTGCCTTATGTTGGTTGCGCGATGACATTATTTTGACAAAGAAATTTCATCAACCTATATAGCATACGTATAAACATGGCTCCATACTTTAACACATGTAACCATGGCTTAATCTATACTTGTTCTTTGATAGCACGAGTGAAAAGGACAAGTTTTTTTTCCTATTAGGGATCTTTTGCCAGGCTTATGATGGATAGTTGCCTTTTCTTTTTAGGGCCGTTCGAATTTTGGTGTTAGGGTAAAAACTCTTCTCGTTTTACGTGAATATGCCTTTTGAACTGTTAAATGGTGTGTTTTTTATAAAAAATTTCTATATAAAAGTTTCTTTAAAAAATTATATTAATCTATTTCAAAGTTTACAATAGCTAATACTCAATTAATCATACACTAATAATTTACATTGTTTTATATGCTCTTTTTTTTTTTTCTCACCTTCAAACCAAGCCTTACCTAAGAAAAACTGTTTTGGCTTTTAGTCAAATGGTGGGTGTGATGAATTGTGGCTGTGTACGAGAGATCATAGAGGGCACTTTCCTGCTTGTAACTCTTGTACATCTGAAAATGGGAAGTGTGCATGCACAGAAAGCAATGTCCTTATCGTTCATCGATTGCTCTATTTTGTCTAAATTTTACACCCCGTTTGAGACATTTCAATACCAGCGGCGCATCTATTAGATCGACGACGAGGTTTTCCCTGGTAATTAGCAATCTCCTGCTTCCTTTTTCTGCTGGTAGCTTTACTTTATCCTCGTACAGGTTCAGAGAATGTTCCTGCCTAGCTAACACAACGTGATTTTGATTTCGTGAATGTGTCACGTGGCCTTCTCCAAGCGCCCAATTAGCTAGCTAAATTATTAATCGATGTCCGCTGTGTACGTAATTTCATGGCGGCAATTAGAAGATAATTGTTAAATTAAGCAGCCTCTTGTGTAATTAATTAATGTTCAGTTTGCCCCAAAACGTGCTGATTAATCGATCGATTTAGTCAGTAGCAGTTTATTATCAAATTCATTGACAATGATGGACACCGAATCAATCGTGTTAATTAGCCCCCTTGCATCACTACTACGAAAATCGATTTGGTCAGTAGCAGTTGATTATCAAATTCATTGACAATGATGGACACCGAATCAATCGAGTTAATTAGCCCCCTTGCATCACTACTACGAAAATCGATTTGGTCAGTAGCAGTTGATTATCAAATTCATTGACAATGACGGACACCGAATCAATCGAGTTAATTAGCCCCTTTGCATCACTACTACCAAAAGGCATATGTGTGATAGCTAAAACATATTTTTCGTGGAGATCCGCCCAACCGCCAGCCACCATAGGTCAAAGAAAATAAAACCTTTTCTCTAGCGGCAATCTACCGTTAGGAAGCTACTATTTTCTCTGGCGTACCATGTGGCACGCCCGACAGAGAAAAACATTTTTCGCTAGCGGTTAGGTAACACCAGCCGCCAGCAATAAAAGAGTCATAGGAGAAGAGTGTTAACTTGGCCTATCAGTGAAGACAGTTTCACAGTAGGTATTTTATAATTTGGCTCGCCTATGAAGATTTGCCGCCAAATTTTGAATTGTATTTTCCGCCAATTTTGAATTTATTTTTTGGTGCGCGTATTATGTGCATATATATAGAATCGATGATGATTTATTTGTACAATCAATAGAAAAGATTATCTTTATCGATCCAAGCCATATTTGATAATATATATACAATATCAATTAATTCATACAAGCTATTAATTAATTAATATATTTACACAGTATTTATATGAACACACATAGCACTGGATAATGTTTGTAAAATATCTTACAGCTCGACCTACATGTACAATTTATATGACTTTCTTGACCCAGTTGACAAGACACTCAAATTTCTTGTCCGAGTTCAGATGCCCTTCTTTATGGAAAAACCGTCCTAACTTATGGCAACACTCGTGGTGGATGAAGTGGCACATGTCTCGTTGTATGTTCTCAATGGATCGGTCATCGAGCATCCTTTCGGACTTTTGGAGTCTAGAAAGCTACATCAAGTATATTCAGAGAAAAGAAATCGTTACACGTTGAAAACTAGCAACTATAATAAACGTATATATATTTTGATGATTTACTACTTATACCTATAGGGTTCCTGGAGTACCTCCCATTAACCCTAAGGTACTCGCAGACATAATATTCACATAGGATGCTTCCCTTGGGTTGCTTGTGGCACTTTAATTTGTAAGACATAAAAAACAATATTAATTAGTTATATGGATTAGCACACAGACTTATAAGAAGTGTATCCAACATTAATTACCGGCCACTTATTGCAGACAAGCAAATCATCTCTTTTCTCCAACCGCTCTCCGCCCTCTCGGTAGTAAAGCTTGTAGGCACTATCAGAGCAAATAGAGGGAGTTAGTCATACATATAAGAACAGCTCGTGAACGAGAAGTCCATAGTTAAAATTTTTATATATCACTTACTAATCTAAATTTCCGAGAAATTCGCCATAGGTACTTTGCTTCTTGTCAAGAGGGTCCAGTACCACAGCTTCTCCATACTTTGGATATAGAAGAAAGCAAATCCAATGGTCACTATAGAAAAGACCGTGAAATGTTTTGTTAGTCGAGTCATGATTAAGTAGAGGGGAAGTATGGATAGGATATCAAACTCACCCAAAGTTGTATAAAGCGTATATGCATCTTTTGTCCTGCATTGAGTGCATTGCCCGACCTATTTAAGCGGCCACCTCCAGATTTTTAGTATTATGCCTTTCCGCTATGTAGCCATCTCTCTCTGTAGGAGTCATGGCCTGTAACTCTGAAGACATATATTTCTTGTCTAGTTTGAAGGTGTGGTTTGGCTCGTTTATTCGATATGGGTTTAGGAAGCTGACAGGTATATGTATTTTTTTCGCTATGTCGTAATTCATCCTGTAAAAAAGGATGATCAAATTAGGTTGTGGGTAATGTATAGGTAATCTGGACAACTACAATGCAGTGGTTGTATAATTACAGGCATCACATGGCGATCAAATTTGTATCTAGCTTATCCCAGCGGTAGAGGGCATGCATATCCCTGAAATCCACGTAAAATTAACATGACCCGCTCATAAACACATCTGCCGAGACGTCGACGCTTATCTCTCTGATACCAAACATGCATGCAAGCATGTACCATTCATGCCATCTTTTAAGCTGCCAAGGTCCTTGGGTTAATTTCCACAGTGGTTGGAATGGCTTGCCATGTTCATAATTTTGCGGCACATCATCCGATGGAAAAAAAATCCATGCCTTTGGACAAGCTTATTTTCAGGCCCTTTGCGTTTTGTTGGTCTTTATTGACTTTACTTTTTCCCTTGTCCTCCGTCCCACTCCCCTTGAAAGATTACACCATCCATCTCTGTTTGTGGGAATCTTTTGATTTGTGCTCATGGGCTCGGATCTTTAGCAGGACGGAGGCGGCGGCTTCTTCCTAGGGACGCGCCTCTGCAATTTCTGTAGGCGCCTCAGATTGTGGAGGCGCCTGATCAAGATGATTTCCTTCATTTTACGGACAGTCCTCTGTAATTTCTGGCTTAGCCGTCGGTTGAGGTGTCTCAGGTTGATTTGCTTGTTGCTGTAGAGGCGCCTCATGTTGATTGACTGGTTATTGGGGAGGTGACGGCGGCGACGGAGGTGAAGGAAGCCTAGGCGAAGCGGGAGATGATGACACCAGTCTCCTTGGTAGAGAAACCGTTGAGATTCCTATGACAATATCTCTTTTGTGCCATAAAATAATCTGATTCACCACATCTCCTAGGTATACTATGCCCTCGGGGGTTGGAAGGTCTATCTTGTACCTTATGTAATCTTCATAGACCTTCTGTACCTCAACCTTGGCATATTCCTCCGGAATATCCATGCAGTGAAACCTGCGGCCCGGCATCGCCCTTCCATGGCAACCTCTATTGTCCTTCTTGCCCTTTCGACCAGGACGTGCAGTCTGCAAGGTGTGTCTTCGTTCAGATTATCGACTGGATACCTCAGTCTGGATGTAGATACAGGCTCGCTCTAGGCATTTCCTGGAAAGATCCGCCCATGAATTGACGGTGCTTTGCCATGAATCTTTGCATCTCTGCATACACCTACTGCTTTACCTGTAGGGCGATCTCTTTCTTGTGTCGGTCGCGCTTCTTATAGCTTTCAGTGTCTTTTCTGAAGCCTTCCTTCCAAGAAAGTTTCAAGGACACCCCTCGAACGTGGCCTGAGTGCTCAGGGTTGCCCAACGTGCAGGACAATTGGTCGATCTCCCTGTCTGGTGTGAATATCCCAAGCTTTTGCCTTTCGGCAATTGACTTCATTTAGTCTACTACTTGCTGTAGCTTAGGGTCTGTAAAAACTACATCGCCCTCCTGCGTAAATGATGGCGTTCTTGCATGCGCCCAATTCTTGCTCCGTTCATCGTGACCGTCCATAGGTACTGGTTTCCTTGCCTTTCTCAATTCTTCTTCCTCCTTTCTCCACTTCTTGATCTTAGGATGGTAACCAGTCGAGTCCAAATGATGGGGATATGTGTTTCTCTTTGCCAGTTTGGACATTTTCCTACTCTGTTCTAGTTGTTCTGCTAAGGTCTTCATCAAGACGAACTCTTCCCATTGGGTCTGTGTTCTCTTCCCATAGTCTCTAAAAGGGGTTTTATCTTTCTTTAAATAAAACTTGTTGAGATCATATTTCCAGTTCCGCCAAAGCTTTCCCATAGTTTTAACACAAATTCCTTTGCTTTCGTCTCTGTCCCTTCTAGAAATATGATCCACCTTTTTAGCTCCATTCAGCATAACTCCTTCTTTCCAGGGGTAACCTTCTTCCAATCTTTGAATGTGATCTCCACGTTATACCTTACTACAACACCGCATTGGTTGTTTATTTGACACAGGCCTCTTCTAGCGATAGGGGCTACTCTTTGGGACTGAGGCACGTGACGACATATAATTCATCCGACAGCTTGTTCTTGCTTCGCTCTTCCCTTCTACGTTTGGGTTTAGCTGCTTCTTTGGGTTGCACGACAGTTTCTTCTCTCACCTGTGTTCCCCTCTCTTTTGACGCTGCTATGGCTTTCCGTTTAGACCGTCATGGGGCATCCTTCTAGTGCAGCATTAACATGAATTGATTAAAATGTGCACATAAAAAAGGTTAGACAGAAGACATGATACCCTGACTAAAACATACCGACTTAACGGGCGGGACGTAATCGGAGTCGGCCTCATCATCGTCCCCGTCCTTTCTCTTCCTTTGGGGGAATGGGCAAGGATCACTCAGTGTGTGCCACGAAGACTCACTCGCGAGAGTGTCGGCGTCGTTCGAGCTTGACGATGGACACTCGGGCACTGCCTGCGTGCATACTATCTAAAGTTCTTCGGAAGCCACAAGTTGAGGTTCAGTCGAGCTCTTGTCACCCGCTTGTGGCGCTTTAGTTGGCTTTTCTATCGTATTGGTTACAGAATACTAGAAGATATGTTCCGAAATTAATTATTTGCATTGGATAAAATTTTCCATCAAAATAAACCTATTCGCATCGAAATCACTATTTGCATTGCAAATAAACCTATTTGCAATTATTTCCATCAAAATAAACCTATTCACATCAAAATCACTATTTACATCGTAAATAAACCTATTCGCATCGAAATCACTATTTGCATTGTAAATAAACCTATTTGCAATTATTTCCATCAAAATAAACCTATCGCATCGAAATCACTATTTGCAACTCATACAAATTTATTTGCATCGGATTCAATTATTTCCATCAAAATCTACCTATTTTGCATCGAGTTCAATTATTTGAATTGAAATTAATTATTTGTATTGAAATTAACCAATTTGCAATGAAATTTACCTCTTTGCATAGAAATCAACCATTTTGCATCGAAATAAATATACGAAGAATCAAAAGCAACTATTATCATCGAAATTCACCTATTTGCTGCGGATTCAATTATTTGCAACAAAATTAACCTATTTTACATTTTTTCAGTATATATGTGTGCCGTGATCAATTTAATTTAGTAGTATGCAATAATTCACAAAATAAACAATCTAATCTATAAAGATGCGCAATACTTCGCAAAATCCATATAACATCTCCAAATCAATTTAATTTACAGCACATATACATCTCTAAATTTTCAACCTCGCAAAATAAACAATCTAATTTACTGCTAAACATATATACATCTCCAAATCAAAATTTCCCTACTACTGCTCTAAAATCCAAATTCATCCAAATACCACTTGATTACATTTTTTCCTGGATTCCCTGAAATATTCTAAACTCAAATATCAAACTTAAAAATCAAAACTCCTTTTGAATTCCCTCCAAACTCTAATTCTAAAATCCTAGGAAAACCTACACTAGCCGGAACAGCACTATTCAATAGAGATTCACTTGGAATAGGGCCAACATAATTTACGAATTTGATCACCTTAAAGCCATCAAAACCTACACTAACAGACCATAATCTACCAATTTCATCACCGCATTCAAGTCACCTCCATCACTCGTACAAATGTGCAAAAGTAACATCGAAGTGGACCTCTATTGAAGGAAATGGGATCAAAATTAACATCAAAATTAGATGATCGACCTACTGAACGACGAGAGGATGCCAAGAGGATGGCGTGTGGCGTGGGGTCGACGACGGCTGAGACGCGGAGGCGGCGTGGGAGAAGACGGCGGAGACGGGCGGAGACGACGGCGAAGACGACGGCGGAGGCAGCGTGGGAGAAAACGGCGGAGACGACGGTGGAGACAAGCGGAGGTGGCGGGGTTGTCGAGGCCGTGCTCGTCGAGGTGCGGGCGGCGTGTGGGCTCATCAAGGTGCTAGTGACGCGGCGGCACTGTCGAGGCGGGGGCGATGCGGTAGGGCTCGGCCGGCGCACGGGGTCGTCGAAGAGGCTATATATGCACTAGCTCTTGCAGTCGAGGCGCGTGGGCACGGTCGCTGGCAGGTGCAGGCAAAATTTGGTAGCCTGGCGGTGCTAGGGTTTCATGGGCTCCAGGACTTAGAAATTTTCGACCCGTGTGCTTTCTCTTATAGGCGAAAAATTATCTCTAGCGGTCCACTTATGTGGCCACTAGAGAAGACCATTATCTCTAGCAGCCCACTTAAGTGGACCGCCAGAGATAATGATCTTCTCTAGCGGCCTCTTATGTCAGCCGCTAGAGAAACCTTGTCTGGGCCCACCTGCAGTGACACATAGGGGCCTCTCTCACTCTGGCAGATGCTTATGTGGGCCGCTAGGGAAAACTTGTCCGAGCCCAGCTGTCAGTGAGACATCGGCGCCTCAATTTCACTGACAAAAGGGCCCCACACGTCAGTCCGAGCGAATATTCCCTCAGGATATCCTTTTCTAGAGATTAAAAATCGTTTACGAAATTCCATAAATTCAATTAAACTTCAAAAATTCATGTCTAGCAATCCGTAGGTCCATTTGACTCCATTCAAATTTCATATTTTTTCTAAAATTCACCCCGCTCACCAGTAATTTGTTTTTTGATACATGATCTTTTCATATACCCTTTGAGACATGACGTCATGAACATATTGGTTGACAAATTTATTTTAAATTCATCTAATGCAAATTTACAAACTTCATGACATAATGAGCAAATATGTATAATTTGGTAAAAAAAAACATGGATATGCTACACACAGATATATATTAGCCTCTCACAGTCTTCTCTACTCCATTCTCCTACATATACGGCATCAGAGATTCACCAATGGTAGCTTCTACGAGTTTAATCTTGTTTCGAAAATCCGTGAATAAAGGCATGGTAGCATACTGATTATATTCTTCGACATCTTCGACGCCATCAACTCCCAAGATTATCAGTTATCCTTCTAACGCAATGTGTTTCTTCAAATTTGCTAGGTCTGTTCCATAGAAAATCTGAGTGGCCCGATCGGCGAGTACCCATGGGTCGTCCTTGTGGCCTACGTTGCCGAGGTCAACAACTATTAGGCCAAAGTTTTCCACGAACACGCTAGTTGGGTGTTTACCCCATTGGCACCGAAATAATGGGATTTGTATATTGAATCCATAGTCAAGTTCCTAGATCTCTTCTATGAACCCATAGTATGTGCTCTTTTGTCCCGTTGTGTCAACTGCCTCTACTCGAACGCCATTGTTTTGGGATACACTATTTTTATCCTTTGCTTTGGTATAAAACGTGTAACCATTAATGCCATATGCTTGCCAAGAGGTGTATACACTTCATGGGCCACCAGGCAACCTATTCATTGTTTTCTCCTCCGCGGTTTCTCCATATGGTAGGTCTTGGTCTTTTAACCAATCGGTGAAGTGATGTTTGTGCTCCTTCATGATCCACGCTTCTGAGCTACCAGTATTTCGAGCTTTTATTTAATTCAGATGTTGCTCTATGTATGGCTCTACTATCACTAGTTGTTGCAGGACACTGTAATGCGCATCTAGCACTATTTTGTAATCATGATCGATTATTCTTTTCTTTCCTTTTATCCCCCTTCTAGATAATCTCCCCTCATATCGAGGCACCGGTAAACCAATTGCTTTCCCATCTTGTAAGTAATCTATGCAACACTCTACAACTTCTTCCATAGTATATCCCTCTATCATTGAACTCTCGAGGTGAGCATGGTTCTGAACATATCCCTTTAGAATGGACATGTACCGCTCGTACGGCCACATCTGATGTAAGTATAACGGACTAAGTGCAATTATTTGTGGCACGATGTGAACCATGAGATATACCATCATTTCAAAAAACGACGGAGGCAAGCACATTTCTAGCTGGCACATAGTCTCTATCATAAATATACGAAGAGGACCTAACTCTTCAGGATCAATGACCTTTTGTGAAATGGCATTAAAGAAGTAACGCATCCTTGTGATGTGATGACCACATTTACATGAACTGGTTTGATTGCTCTGATTGCAATAGCGAGAAACACCGTCAGCATCACATGGCAATCGTGAGAATTATAGCTAGACATCGATAAATCTTTCATCGAGACTAGTCACTTAATGTTTGATGAGAAACTTGTAGGTATTCTGACCCCATGTAGACTTTGCACAATGCTTTTTTCTCCTCTTCTGTCAAGGTGAAGCTAGTCGGGGAAAGATAGGTTTTGCTATTACCTAAGTCTATGGGGTGAAGCTCTTTCCTGATATTCATATCAACCAGGTCATTACGTGACTTCAGCCCAACCTTTGTTTTGCTAGGTATGTCAAGTAAGAGCCCAATGGTGCTATCGAACACATTCTTCTCTAGGTGCATGACATCGATGGCATGGCGAACCTCCAAATCCTTCCAGTATGGCAAGTACTTAAAGAATATAGAGTGCTTCTTGAATGGCACATCGGGTTCGTCGATACCCGTTGTTCCTTTCTTTCGTTTTGTTCCCTTCTTCTGCACCTTTCCAAATATGACCTTGATGTTCTGCGTCACCTCGAACACCCATTTGCCATCACGAGAAGTAGGTGCGGCTTTATTCTCATCGGTGTTGTCAAAATATCTGGCCTTCATGCGGTATTTGTGATTTGTCCTTAAGAACCGTCGGTGCCGCATATGCACTAACTTCTTAGATCTAGGAAGGTACCTATATACTGTTCCATCACAGCATATAACACATCCTGTCTTCCCTTTGATCTGCCCAGATAGAGAAAACATCGCTGGATAGTCGTTGATCGTTACAAAAATAATGGCTATAAGGGTGAAGTACTGCCGTAAGAATTCATCCTACACTCAAAACCCCTTGTTCCATAGATCCGCCATTTCTTCCATCAACGGTTCAAGAAACACATCTATTTCGATATCAGTTTGTTTGGAGCCTTGTATAAGGATGCACAATAAAAAAGTATTTTCGTTTCTGATATAGTCATGTTGGAAGGTTGTACATGATTAGAAGAACTGACTAAGTGCTATGTAAACTACTCAAATCACCGAAAGGGTTTATGCCGTCTGTACTCAGTACGAACCTTACATTTCTTGGATCCTCTGCAAATTCTGGGTGCATTGCATCGAAATTTTTCTACTGTCAAGCATCGGCTAGGTGACGAAGCTTCCCGTCCCTCTTGCACTTTTTATGATGCCAACGCATCAGTTCAGCGTCCTAGGGTTCGAGAACAAACGCTTGAGACGATCTTTGGGTGGCAAGTACCACATCACCAGCTGAGAAATCTTCTTCTTGCTTTGCTCCATTGAAGCAAAGCTATCCTCTTGACCAATATCATCAACCTCCGGAGACTGGTTATCAGTTTTGTACCGACTAGCTTTGCACGTTGGGCACCTATCCAACATTGCATGCTCTTTACGGTACAGGATGCAGTAGTTGACACAAGCCTGTATCCTTTCCACATCCAGGGACAACGGGCAGATAAGCCTCTTTGCATGGTACGTGTTGGTTGTCAGGGAGTTAGGGTTCGGCAACAACCTCTTCAAGACACCCAACAGATCGTTGAAACTGCTGTCGGACCAACTGTTCTTGGCCTTCAATCTCAGAAGTTCAAGCATTGAACACAATACTGTGAACTCCTTGTCACAACCCTTTGACTCATCGTACAAAGGTTTTTTAGCTGCCTTCTGTAACTTCTCGAAATTATCTAAACCTCTCGCAGACCCTGATAGCACTTCCATTCTATGTGTCGCAGCATCTCCTCTAAATCAAAATCATTATCACCAGAGCCATCAATACCATCCATCACAATATGATCATCCTCTAAATTGAAATCACGGCGATCGGATTCATCCACTATAACACAACAACTACCATCTATGAAAACTTCACGGCAATCCTCTTGGTGTTCTGCGCCTTCAATGTCGGTTCTCTTAGATATATTTTCTTTGTCATGATAAGACCAAGCTGTGTAGTTCTTAACAAATCCACGCGTCACCAAATGTGATTTAATTACATCTAAGCAACCCCATACTTTCTGGTTTTTGCAGTCAACACATGGACAATGGATTTCCTTGATCTTCCTACCCACAACATATGCTTTGGCAGCATCAATGAATTGAGAAACTCCCGTAAAATATGACATATGAAATCTTGGTGTATCGTACATCCATGACCTTGCCATCTGTAAATTCAGTCGAAATTTTACAAATATGCCTTCGTAAAATTTAGTTTGGATACGGTACAAATTATCATATTTGCATTGAAATGTGTCCAAATAAAGAAATATCCAAACATTAACTATATTTCCATACAATTATCAAAAAATTCCATACAAAGTAATCAAGTTCAATTAATTTATAACAAATAAAAAATCCAGATTCACCGAAAATTTCATACAAAGTAGGATAAAAAATATCCAGATCCAAGTAATAAAATCTAGATCAAAAAAAAAATATTAAGACACATACTAGCTAGTGTTTCTCTCTCTTCCAAACTAGATCCAATCTAACTAACTTAATATACACAAAAACTACCATATCTAGCTAAACAATCATCATCGATAAATGAGTTAACACCACTACTTACAGATTACATAAAATATTTGAGCCAAATTGAGCTACAAGGTACCAATTAAAAATTGTAGATCTAGGTCACATAAGAACACACACTACTATGCATGATTATAAATTTCACTAAATTAAAAACATAAATTTAAAAGTAAACTACATAAAAAAGGTAGGAGAACAAGGATCTTACCTTAGAAACCAAAATTCACCAAAGATTTCGAGTTCAAAAACTCCCCCCTATATTTTTACTTCTATAGGAGAAAGAAATCTCGGACTCCAGTGAATAGGGCCGAGAAAGAGGATACCATATAAAGGGGGTGGGTTTTCGCTGGTGGTCTACTTAAGCGTCCGCCCTATACACCAGTAAGGGATGGCGGCCACTTAAGAGGACCGCCAGCGAAAACCCCCTCCATTTTCACTGGCGGTCCACGTTACATGCTGCCTGGCATGGAGCACTCTTCACAGGCGGTCCACAGTAGCGAGCGCCAGCGATAATAAACTTTCGCTGGTGGTCGCAGCCCACCCCCCCCCCCCCCTCCCCCTCGGCCTAGTTACCGCAGGCGGCCGCTCTTTTGGCCCACCTCCATTTTAAGATCATTAACGCCATGAAAAATCAGTTTTGTAGTAATGCATAGAACTATACAAAAGGGGTTGGATACACAAAAGAAAACTTATGTACCACGTAGAACATATATATCTGACTATATATTCAGTTAGATCTGTGAGTTTTGAAGTTCATAGAACAAGACTTCTCCATCTCGTATTTACATTTTCGATCAAGTAGGTAGTGTTTATTCGCCGAGATACCTATCTGTACAGTCTACTGTATGTTACCATAGCACACTACCTGAAGGACCATATTTTCTACGGATAAAAAAATTATTATAATATTTTAAAATAAATAAAAATATATTTCCTATAAAATATGTTATCCATCTTTTTTATATAGGGAATATTGAGCTTAATTTGATTTTATACGTGGTTATCATTTAGATTTGATTGCTTCTTAATATTAAAAAGTTCAGAGAGTAATTTACCAAATTTATATTGAAAATATAAGCATATGTAGATTTAATTTATTCCATAAATAAATTATAACATTAAATATATAATCTAACAGAACCATCTCATATGATCTAGACATGTATACAATGGAATAACACATGAATAGATCGAATACGTAAAATATGATGAATACGTGCCGGCAGTTCTGTTCGGGAGGATGGTTCGGAGCAGCTGTGTGCATCGCACGTATGACGATGTTGACAACAACGTGCAGTGTCCGAACGTAAAGGAAGACAAGCCATGGTATACGAACAACAAGCAGTTGCACGGAGCACTTCCCAAACACCTTATTCGTCCTGTCCCGGTGCAAGACTTCATGAGGACAATGATTCTAAAGACCTGCTCTCCCAATCGCCAGTGCATGCCGTTAGCGGAACGGAGTAGACGACATGTGGCGGCACAATACAGAGGAGAGGCAAAATCCTACAATGTTTTCATGTGTGTTGCGTGGAGGTGGCGGTTCGGTATTTATATGACATGTGATAAAAACGCCTTTCATAACTCGTAACCAAACCAAATAAGTCGTGCTTAATCTACCCGGACTCCACACCAGTCCAACACATCGAACAATCTGGTGAGTTCTCAAAACAAACGCTGGAATATCCGTTAGATGACCATTCACACACATGTCGCGTGTGCGTGTCCCCTAGCCTTAGGCTCTGTGCGATGAGCGAGCGCATGTTTTTCTAGTTTTCTCCATCATAAATTGCTCAAGTGGCTTGGAGATCACTCACTCTTCTAAGGTAGTCTTCCTCTTTTAGAATAAGCAAGATGGTACTAAAGTTCACATGCATGCCTCTTATAAAGTGAGCTTTGGAGGTTTTTCTAGAAATTATTCTTCTATTAAGCCCTTGGCCGACTAATAATTTCAACAATTTATATTGGAAGTAGGTAGGGTGACAAATCACTGCCACCAGCATCACCTTCTTTTAAAAGAGTATAGATAAGTAACTATCACATATCACGTATCAGACCGTAGGTACGATCATTGCGCTGGAGGTTTAACAATACAAGCAACTCTGTATCTGAAATCAGATACTACGGGTAAAATACAAAGTATAGATGGCGCATAGTTTGTTCATTGGATATGCATCTTTAACTGTTGGTTCGAACCTGAGACTTAAGATGCTATTATTTTAATTTCACATCTCTGAAACTTTTAATGATTATTTGATTCTCTAAATGATCTCAAATGAAAAGGTTGTTAACTACAAAGTTGTAGATTTGTAATGAATATTTGAACCCTAAACATTGTCAAATGAAAAAGTTGTCAACTATAAATTTGTAAATCTTATCAAGCTCTACAATTTTGATATAAAGTTTATCTTTATCCGATATAATATGAAAATTTTGTGATATATATTTTTTTCCAAAAATTGATTTCTACGTGCAGACATCTTAAGGGCCCGCTTGTAAAAATCAATTTTTCACAGGCAGACATCTTAAGGGCCCGCCTATAAAAGTCCATTTTCACAGGCGGACGCTTAAGTTTACCGCCTAAGGCGGGTGATCCTTGACCAGGGACCCTCGATCCATTTTTAAAGACGGCTCATTTTTCTTGGTCGCTTTTAAAAATAAAGGGGGTGTCACCAAAAATGGTTTTGAAGTAGTGATACACAAAACTTTCTTCTCCATCGATGAAATTGCATGGAAAGCTCTTGTTTGATAACCCAGAAGAAAATATTTTACTTATGTAAGAAATGGTAACCAGATACTAATATGTACTATAAAAAAAACTTGGTATACTGGTATTAATAATTGGAGGCTTGACTGATTATTGGGCTTATTTGGTTTGTTACACTACCAAAATTTGCCCTACCAATTTTTGGTACGGTAGCAAACCAAACACTCATTCAAATGTTGTCTAACCAAAATTTTGGCATTACCAATGTGTTTGTTTCTTGTAGGCATAATTTGGCATCAATCCAAATAAATACTTCCAACTCTATTCTACCAAAATTTTAGTAATGTTTCTTATAGGCATAATTTGGCATCAATCCAAATAAATACTTCCAATTCTATTCTACCAAAATTTTAGTAATGCTAAAATTTAGACACTCCTAATGTATTAGTAGGTAGAGGTTCAATCCAAACAAACCTATTATCTCAAATTTGGTTGGACATAGTAGTTTTGATTTTTGACTTGCCACACATGCACAGGCACTTGAGCCTATGCATGAAAGTTTCACTGTGATAAAACTATATAGGAAAAATTAGTTCTATAGCATCGAAAGTTTCCAACGTTAAATATATAACACTAAAAGATCGCAGTTCATTGCAATAGCACCGAAATTTATATCTGTTCTCTAAAATAGCATTTCGTCCAAACTTCTGTTAAGTTTGATTTAATCTTATTTCTTTTCCAAAAATACAAGACATGAAATACCGGAATTGCCCTTTCATCATCTTCCATTCATGTCCCTAATCCCCTTTCCTCTCTCCAGCTCTAATGCGTAAGTTCAACCCTGGTCGGCAGCAGCAGCCCCCATCTCCTCTGTCCGAGCTGCTACAGCACCTTGAATTTGCTCCCTGGGCCACCGTCGAGATCTCACAAGGTTGCTGCCGTGGAGCTCGTCCCTGGTCGCCGCCATACAGCCCGCGCCGCACATCGCCATTGAGCTCGTCTAGGTCACTGCCGTCGAGCTCCCTGTGCCGCCGCCGTTGAGCTCCCCCGTGGGCGCGGCCCTTGAGCTCCCCCTCGGCTGCCGCCGTCTAGCCCAACCTGCCGGTGTCGTTGAGCTTGCCCAGGCCGCCGTCGCCGAGCTCCTGTGACTGACTCCATCGATCTTGCCCGTTGGTGCCAGCATCGAGCACGTCCAAAGTAGTCTCCCTTGAGCTCCCCATAGCTGCCACCTTGGCTGCCCGCTATTGGTTTCCTGCTGCTTGTGTGCAATGAGAAGAAAGGGGTGGAGATGATGAACAGAGGGGACATGGGCAGCTTGGGAAGAGGAAACGGGGATGCTAACGGAATGGTATTTTGTAGAACGGAGGAAACTTTCCATACTTTAATAAAGTGAAGATAGAACTTTCGATGCTAGGAAACTTTCAGTGCTACCGAACTAATTTTCTCAACTATTATACTGCCATAAACTTATTTTCTATGGCAACAACATTAGCTATTGCAACGATTTATATTTTCTTGCGTCTTTTTCCTTGCAATAGACAGGAAACTTTGTAGTGGATATACATATCCGTGTTTGAGTTCATACCGAGCAAATATTTTTTCTCGGCGGGTAAACCCTACAGTATAATAAAACGGAAAAATGCAGATAGGGCATCTAATGGCAACTTATCTAGTATTGCTAAACACATGGTAACTTTAAAAACACCAGGGAGTTTGTCCGATGCTCGTAGTAACCGTTTCATTCTAAGAAAGTTTACAATCCTTGAGAGGCATTAAAAGGCATTATTTTTTAAGTGTAAAATTTACAACCACCTGATACCAGAGATATTAAGAGTTACCACTACTACGAAAAGGCAGATCTGTGACGACAAAAACATGTTTTTCGTGGCGATCAGGCCAGCCGCTAGCGACCATAGATCAAAGAAAATGAAACTTTTTCTTTGGTGGCAAACTTCCGTACAATTTTCTCTGGCGGGCCACATAATGAACCCGCCAGAGAAAATTATTTTCCCTAGCGGCCGCGTAACACCGGCCGCCAGAGAAAACAGGGTTATAGGAGAAGACTATTAACCTGGCCCGCTAGTGAAAATAGTTTCCCAGTAGATATTTTGCAATGTGGCCCACCTATGAAGATTTGCCACTAAATTTTGAATTTGGATTTCGCGCCAATTTTGAATTTATTTTTGGGTTCGCGTATTATGTGTGTGTGTATATATATATAATCGATGATGATTTGTTTGGACAATCAATAGAAAAGGTTATCTTTATCGATCGAAGCCGTATTTGATAATATATACAATATCAATTAATTTAGATAGGCTATTAATTAATTAATAATTTACACAGTACCTATATAAACACACGTAGTACTGAATAATGTTTGTGAAATATCTTACAACTCGACCTACATATACAATTTATATGATTTCCTTGACCTAGTCAACAAGACGCTTGAATTTCTTATCCAAGTTCAGATGTCCTTCTTTATGGAAAAACCACACTAACTTGTGGCAGCACTCGTGGTGGATGAAGTGGCATATGTCTCGCTGTATATTCTCAATGGATCGGTCATCGAGCGTCCTTTCAGACTGCTGGAGTCTAGGAAGCTACATTAAGTACATTCAGAAAAAAGAAATTGTTAATAATTGAAAACTAACAACTATAATATATATATATATATATATATATATATATATATATATATATATATATTGATGATTTACTTACAGCATCCTTTTCGCAGACGGGCCACATTAGCGGCCACCAGCGATAATGCTTTTTCGCTGGTGATTGCAGCCCACCCCTCCTCCTGCCCGGTCTACTTACCACAAGCGACCGTTCTTTCGGCCCGTTTACGTTTTGAAACGGCTAACGCCACGAAAAATCAATTTTATAGTCCCCCCAGCCCGGTGTACTTATCGCAGGCAGCCGTTCTTTCAGCCTGTCTGCGTTTTAAAATGGCTGACGCCACGAAAAATTAATTTTGTAGTAGTGTACTAAAATTTATATAAAAAATATTATAGCTCCTTGTATCCTCACTATAAAATCACTCTTCATTTTGTGTTTACAAAAGTTTCAAAAGAAACTCGTTTTAGTGATGTGGAACCTTTCTACTTTCCGAGGCACCATAAATTATTATGATATCTCTTTAAGTACCACTAGTCGCCAACCTATGCAAGAACGGGTCATTATTATTTATTTTATAAATATGGTAAATATACCGCTTCTTTTTTTTTGAAATATAGCAGTAAACTATTAAACCATGTGTTGGGTCTCCTAACCCCTTAGCTGTTTTGTATAGTGGTTTTGCCTACACGGTGCATTGACTTAATTGCTTAGCTCTGTTGGTGCGTTGACTTGATGATTATACCGTGTTAGCAAACTGCTTATACCACTAACAAAATATGAAAAATATAGCGGAGAGCAAAGATTGCTAGGATGATGCTTCGTCATCAACGGTCATTTTATTTTAAGCCAATGTTCATTTTGTATTTTGCTTATCTGTGTAATGGCCTAGCTAACGAGCATGTTGAAATGGCAATAACGATGAGTCAGCACGCTACACCACCATAACCACTTTACAAAACGACTCGAGCGGTTATTTGGATATGGAAGGTTCAGAGGTTTAATATCTGGTTTAATAGTTTATAGTGCTAGATGCACTCCTAGTAAAATTTAGAGGGGTATTTAGACTTTTTTCGATATTAAATTGAAAGTCTAAGATACGTACATACAATTTCATATCTAATTGAAAGCCAAATTTTCAGGTACAAGCAGGTTTAAGATAAATGATTTTCCCATGTACGTATATACATCTATGCACGTCATGTTTGATCCACATTTATTTATTTTTAATCATATTATGGCTTAATATGATTCATTTTTGTTTATAGGAATTACAAAAGGCCATTTAACTAGCAAATTATGTGTCAATTAGCAGCTATAGTACAGACTATATGCAGATACGATGTATATATAGATTGTCCAAAGGTGTAACTTGGTAGACCGAAAGCACCAGCAAACAAGAAAAAATATCACTTTGACAATTGAATTAACGAATCCGTACTAAAAGCGACGCCGAACAGACAGAAAGATATATTTTAAGCTTAATTTGATTATGACAGAAATGCATCTTTGTCTCTGTTGGAGATAGACCGTAACCCCTTTGAATAGTTCTTTTTTTAGAAGGCTCAAGACCAAAAACACCTAACAGAGTCTTTTTGATGATCCAAGACCGAAGGCATGAAAGCGAAGGGCCTAGCTCGAAGAAAAAAGACGCAGTGCACTTAACAAAGACAAAGGGCTTTGGGATAGGGTGCTGAGGCCACTGACGAAAGACCTAGGAGGGCCGAAGAGACGGCTCGGCTGGCAGAACCCGGTGGTGCCCGTCTCGACTGAGAAACAAGATGATCAAAGAAGCCGAAAGACCCATCGGGGGACCCGACCCACGTAGCGGCCCTATAGCCCGCGTGACAGCCTAACAGCCCGTCAGGAACCTATAGACAGGAAAAGACAAAATTACCCCTGTAACTATCCCTATCAAGAGAGCTATGATGTAATACCACCTATAAATAAAACCCTAGAATCTATAATTGTACTCTTGGACCTATAAATAGATATACAGGACACTATAATGGCAAGATTTTTGAGACTAATACAAAAGATTTACTATTACAATCCACTCTCAGATCCCACTGTTGTTCTTCGACAATAGTCTCCACCTTTAAAACAAGAGAGAGGTATACAACTAGTGTCTTTTTCTCCCGGAGCTAGATTTTAAGAGCAGAATTGAATAGATATATCACTTTTCTTTTAGTCCTATAAATATAAATATATTTTATATATAACTACATCAACCAATCTATATACACCTTTATCATCTGGCCCACCACGATTAAATGATACATTTATTTTTATTTTTTTGATTAATGTAATATTGTTTCTATAGTTCTAGAGTGAATATGGTGAATATGGTGGATTCTTTTTCGACTTTGGTTTATAATATAATGGATCGACCAAGGGTCCATACTCTAGTTTTTCTTTTAAACTTTGTGGACATGTGTTGGTATTGGAAATAACCAAAGTTCATATGTAAACACATACGTCTCTGTGTATAATTACACATTTTAATTTCTCGATGATATAGTAACTTGCCTGAGTTGAGTTTTGTTTCATGACAGTATGTTATGTATACATGCCAAGGGATAATGCATAGGTAGCTTTCCATCCATGAACCAGCGTATGTGTATTTAGGCATGCAGGATAAGCTAGCTAGGATTGCCAACAGCTGGTACAAGTCCATAGTCAATGACGTGGACATATTAATTAATTAGTGTAAGGATGCGATCGACTTGATGTCTTGATGAGTTGATCGATAATCACAATGTAAGGGTGGTGCAAATTAATATTCTAGTTGATGACGTAGTTTGTTCAGATATAAATAATTGCCACTGGGCAACCAACTTGAATTCCACTCAGATGTTTCTGAATGAATAACTTAGAGCAACTCCAATGAAACTCTCAAATTTGATCCTCTATTAGCTAGAATAGGAGCTCTCTCATCTATATTCAACCTCCTATTTTACTGCACACTCCAACCGACCCCTCATATTTTTAAGTGGGCCTACTTATCAGTGGCCCACTCCCTTTCTTTTCTCCCTTTCTCTCCTCTCTCTCTTACTTTCCTCTTCTCGGCCGACGCAGCTCGGAGCGGCGGGGACGGCGGGGCCGACGGCTCGACGCGGCAGGGCCAGCGGGGCCGACACGGCTTGGGGCGGCGGGGTTGGCTCGGGGCGGCAGGGGGCGGCGGGGCTGACGCAGCCGGGTCGGAGACGCCGGCGGCCGGGGGGGAAGAGGAAGGGGGCGGCAGGGCCGACGCAGCCGGAATACGTCGGCGGCCGGTCTTCCAAGATCTGAGGTGAGCCATTCTTCTCCTTTCCCTCCTCTCCTCTTTTTTTAGGTTTTGCATTTATTGGTGCCAATGACCGGCGGGGCCGACGCCGCCGATGACCGGAGGGGGTCACGAGAGGGCCGGGGAGGGGGGCTGGAGGAGATGAGGGCCTCCTACATCTGGGGGGTTGCCTCCCCCCGGATGAGGGCCTCCTCCAAATGAGAGTTCCATTAGGATTTCGGTTGGAAACGATTTTTAGCCCATAAACCCCTAAATTTGAGATGAGGGCTGGTTTGAGAGCTCCATTGGAGTTGCTCTTACATGGTGTTCGGCAGACCTTCTTTTGCTCAGCTTTTTTTTTCCTTTACCGCACGTACTCTTCTCAAAACGATAAACGGTATGTTTTTTACAAAAATTTTCTATATAAAAGTAGCTTAAAAAAACAAATAGATCCATTTTTCAAGTTTTTAATAGTAAATACTTAATTATGTTGGAGAAATTAAAATTACAATTTCAAATAAGTTTGATACACTGAGTTTAATCTCCTTAGAAGTTCAATCACCTATGCGGAGAATTTAATTCTAATCACTAACCTGCTTGTGAAGCCATCTCAATTTGATTTCTTCTTCTCTGTTTCCTCTTCTTCTTGATGCTCCTCTGTGCCTATGTGTGCCGACGCCGGCTTGATCAATTTTGGTCACCGGTGTTGAGACATATAAGGACCTCACGAACCCCTTCTAGTGCATTTGTGGATCGGGCACATTAGTTAGGGTTTTTTAGTCGGAGAGAGAGTGGCATCCTGTTCTTCTCCAATTTCTCTTTTATATGTGCACTAGTGGGGCTCGGGGGTTTCCTCCGGTTTAGGAGATTCGGTTGAATCCACTGATCACGGATTCTATCTCTTATCTTATCTCTAAGCCGATAAAACAACCAACATTCTCCCCTTGATTTAGACGCTTAATTAATTTCTAAGTCTATTAAGTAAAACAGCTCCCCAAGGCAATGTGTCATAACAACTTTAAACGTCATTAAGACTACAAGACCTATAGTTCATTATAATACTTAAATAAACTCACATCTTAACTTAGCGGGTGTTGATTAAAAAATTAATCCCCTATTTTCAGGATCTTAGTTAAAGGCAATCACTTAATCCCATGCCGGCAACATGTTCTTTAAATAGGTTGGGAGGTAAGCCTTTGGTTAGCGGATCCGCAAGCATAAATTTAGTATTTATGTACTCAATCTTAATTGTTTAATCCTGGACTCTATCTTTCACAACATGATATTTAATGTCAATGTGTTTGGCAGCTTCACTTGACTTGTTGTTACTCATATAGAATACTGCAGCTTCACTATCGCAGTATATAACAACTGGTCTCTCAATGTTGTCAACCACTTTTAATCTTGGGATGAATTTCTCAAGCCATACGGCCTGCCCCGTCGCATGGTAACATGCTACAAATTCCGCTCGCATTGTCGACGATGCAGTAAGCGTTTGTTTAGAGCTTTTCCATGAAATAGCTCCTCCCACAAGGGTGAAAATATATTCTGAAGTGGATTTCTTTGTGTCTACGCACCCCGCAAAATCAACGTCTGAATAGCCTAGGACTTCAAGCTTATCAGACTTTCTGTATGTAAGCATGTAATGTTTAGTTTCTTGTAAATAACGCAGAACTTTCTTTATTGCCTTCCAGTGGTCCATTCCTGGTTTAGACAGAAATCTGCCAAGCATCCCTATGATGAATGCTAAGTCTGGTCGCGTACAGATTTGTGCATACATCAAGCTTCCGACAGCTGAAGCATAAGGTACCTTGTCCATTTCTTTAGACTCTAACTCATTTCTTGGACTTTGGAATAATCCGAATTTATCGCCCTTCATTATTGGAGCAGGTGAAGAGGCGCATTTACTCATATTATATCTTTCTAAGATTCTTGAGATATAAGCTTTCTAAGATAGTCCTAGCACTCCTTTGAACCTGTCTCGGTGAATCTCAATGCCCAAAACATAAGATGCTTCACCAAGATCTTTCATATCAACTTTTGATGACAAGAATTCTTTAGTTTCTCGCAGCAGGTTCTTATCGCTGCTTGCTAACAAAATGTCATCAACATAGAGTACTGGGATAATGAATTTACCACCTTTATATTTAACATAAATACAGTTGTCCACCTCATTCTCCTTAAATCCGAACTGCCTGATGATCTGATCGAATTTAAGGTTCCATTGCCTAGACGCCTGTTTAAGTCCATAGATGGATTTATTAAGTTTGCATGCTAAATAGCCTTTTCCTTCCATAACAAAACCGTCCGGTTGTGTCATGTAAACATTCTCTTTTAGGTCACCATTTAGAAATGCAGTCTTTACATTCATCTGATAGAGTTCTAAGTCAAAGTGAGTCACTAGTGCCATGACAATTCTGAATGAGTCTTTCTTAGAGACAGGAGAAAAAGTTTCATTATAGTCAATTCCTTCTCTCTGTGAAAAACCCTTGGCAACTAGCCTTGCTTTGAATTGTTTGATGTTCCCTCTAGAGTCAAGCTTAGTTTTGTAGACCCACTTACAGCCTACTGTTTTGACTCCTTTAGGAACTTCTACTAAATCCCATACTTTATTATGGCTCATTAATTTTAGTTCATCTTCCATAGCCTGAAGCCATTTAGATGAATCCTTGTTGTTTTTTGCTTCTTTAAATAAGGTGGGATCGACTACCTTCCTCATATCTTCTTCATTCATGTATACTTCATAATAATCAGGGATGGCAGATCTCCTCACCCGCTGTGACCTTCTTAATTCTTGAGTTTCATTGTTTGTCACTTGAGGTTGAGGATCTTCATGTGGAGGTTCTTCTTCATTATGTGTCACTTCAATCTGTTGAGGCTCATTATCATTATTACTCTCAACACTTTCCTCAATAGAAGGTGTAGCACCAGACGGTCCAGAATTACCCGTTGGCGGTGCTACATCGCGTGGCACATTAGGAATTATGGGGATGTTCTGAATAATTGGAATATTAGTCTCTCGGAATTCCGGAGTTTGAATATTAGCCCGAATTTCCTCAAGATCGATTTTCCTTTTCTGTGAGCTCCCCTATTTACTGTCCTCAAGGAACACAGCATGTCTAGTCTCCACAAATTTAGTAACCCGGTCTGGGCAATAAAATCGGTATCCTTTGGATCTCTCGGGATAACCGATAAAATGACAGCTCACAGTCTTAGGATCTAATTTCTTTAATTGTGGATTAAATATTCTGGCTTCCGCACGACAGCCCCACACACGTAAATAATTGAGTGTCGGTTTTCTTCCGATCCACAATTCATAAGGGGTCTTAGGCACTGATTTATTAGGCACTCTGTTGATTATGTGTGCAGCTGTTTTAAGTGCTTCAATCCACAGCTTAGGTGACAGAGTAGAGTGATTCAACATACTACGCACCATATCCATGAGTGTGCGGTTGCGTCGTTCTGCTACTCCGTTCTGCTGAGGTTCTCCAGGTATGGAATATTGGACAATAATCCCATGTTGCTAGAGATACAAGGCAAATGGACCAGGAATTTGCCCAAATGGAGCATGTTTCCCGTAGTATTCACCACCACGGTCCGATCTCACAACTTTAATTTTAGCATTATGCTGATTCTCCACTTCAGCTTTAAATATCTTAAATTTCTCAAGAGATTCGGAACGGTCGCTTATGGGGTAAATGTAACCATAACGGGAATAATCATCTGTGAATATTATAAATGAATCAAATCCATCCACAGATGTCACCGGGAACGGTCCACAAATATCAGTGTGAATTATTTCCAGTGGACTTGAGCTCCTAGTGGCTCCTTTCTTTATTGTTTTAGTGAATTTTCCCTTAATGCAATCTATGCAATGATCCGCGTCAGAAAAGTCTAAGGGAAGGAGTATCTCTTCTTTTATGAGACGTTCAATTCTCCCCCTAGAAATATGGCCTAAGCGACAGTGGCATAATTTCGACGACGTCTCATTTATCATATTCATTACTTTATCATTGCAGGCATTATTAACATTCAGGACCATATCATCCAAAGAGAGCAAGAATAGCTTATCTCGCACGAAGACGAAGTTAATCACTTTATTATCTAATTTAATGTAGCATGTTCTCTTTGAAAAATGACAGTTATAACCAGTTTCTGTCAATACTCGAACAGAAATGAGGTTTCTCTTAATTGAGGGAGCAAATAAAACATTATTCAGAATTAAATTGTAGCCACTAGGGAGTCTAAGTGCTAGGTTTTCAACGGCCTTCACTTCGATCTCCGCTCCATCAGCTACTCTTAGGATTCGCTCCCCCTTTGCTACCGCTTGGACAGTAGTCAATCCCTGCAATGAGTTACAGATGTGCACAGTGGCACCTGAGTCAACCCACCAGATATTAATGGAGAATTCAGAGTAAAATAACTCATTAACATTAGATATTTCATCAATCTCATTTATACCTTTCTTAGCTAGCCAATCTCGGAAGCGTGGACAATCCCTCTGCCAATGTCCATCTTTACTGCAAAACTTGCAATATGGACTTGCAGTGGTGGAGGCAGCTAAAGCTTGAGACTGAGGATGCGGCTTTGCTTGAGCAGTGTTACTCCCTCCAGACTTATGAGGGTGATATGGCTTCTTTCTGCCACTACCCGAGCTTTGGCCTTGATTTGTCTTCCTCCTGCCTTTAGTATGGATGAGGTTGAGCTGATCTTTAAGTTTCTGCTTATCAGCCTTTTGTCGCTCTTCTTCTTCCACTGAGTGGGAGATCAATTCTGCTACGGTCCACTTCTCTTTCTGAGTATTATAATTAATCTTGAAGGGACTATAGTCAGGACCAAGAGAGTTCAATATGAAATGCACTAAGAAACCTTCAGACAATTACATGTCCATGATCTTTAGTGTATGTGCCATATGAGTCATCTCAAGGATGTGCTTTCTTACACCACCTTTGCCATCATACTGGCTGGTGATTAGCTTACTTATTAAGGTACTGGCATGGCTCTTAGATAAAGTCTTAAAATTCTCTTCAATGTTTGCCAAGTACGTCTTAACATTGTTTGAGTTCATAATCCCTCCAATAATTCCTAGAGCGATAGTACTCTTGATGTACATGAGAGACATTCTGTTGGACTTTTTCCAAGAGACCACTTTTTCTTCGTAACTCCACTTGGTATTATCATAAACTTCCTGACTCATTTCGTCAGTGTACATGGGCTCCTCAGGGGAGTCCTCTCTTAGTGCTAAGTCATAGTCCAATATGCCAAGATTCAGTAGCACATCGTTCTTCCACTCAGCGAAATTTGTCCCATCAAAGGGTGTAACAATTTTAAGCTACCCCAATGCTGAAAATATCCAATGGAAAAATATTAGCAAAAGATATTGCATATGATTAATTTGCATTGGCTCAATTAATCACATGCGATGATAGGCTCCTTTTCTAAATTTAGTCACCGTTGGGCAGAAAAAATTTAGAAAATATTTGGAAAAACAGAAATAATCCTCAATTACATCACCATTAGGCAGAAATAATTAAGGAAGCAATATTCTTAATTTATTTAACATGAAATTATAATTAACGTTGGTCAAAAAATAATTTCACATCATAAATACTTTCCAGCAAAACTTCCCGTTGGTTCCATTTAGCTAGAAATAATTTTCTGAGTCATCAAAATAATTTTCCATAATTTTTTCAGCATTTTTAATGGCCAAGAAAGCATATAAATGAATTTCTGTAAATAACAAATGAATAAATCGGTGGAAATTGATTTAACTCAATTTGGGCCCAATTTGGCCCAGCACTGTGGCTGTGGCGTGCGTGGCCTAGAAGCCCATCGGCGCAGCGGCAGTGCAGCGCAAACATCGGCCACCCGATTCAGATCGAACGGCGCATGATGACCCCGCGTCTAATTTTGCCATCGCCGTCCGATGAGTATCCGACGGCTGAGATCAATTTTCACCGGGTCAAAGCCATCGGCTGTCGGCGGCCGAAACCCTAACCCTAGCCCCGGCTGATCCCCTTTTCTCCTCGTCTTCTTCCCGACGCGCTCGACGAGTAAGCGGCGGCGGTGACGGCGGCGACGCGCCGAGCGAAGTAGCGGCGACGACGGCCAAGGCTCTCCTTTCCCGTCTTTCCTCTTCCCCCTCCCACCCCAGTTCTCCTCCCCGTGCACAACAGCAGCACCGAGGCGAGCCTCGGTCTTGCGTGGCCAAGCGACGGCGTGAGACCGGTCTGGGGCGGTGGGGTGACTTAGCGGTGGCAACGATGGCGGCGGTCATCCGGCGGAGCAACGCTCGCACCGAGGTGACGCGCACAGCTTCGACGGTGCTAGGGCGGTGACAGCGCATGGTGGAGGCCCGCGCCAACCAAGCTTTCCGGCGAGGTCCGCATGATGGGACTAATGCCGTGCAAGCACTCCCGGTGGCGAGAGCTCCAAGAACCGGTAAGTAACTAAGCTGACCTTGGAATCTCGTGTTTATTTGGGGATTTCTTCGATTTAGGGTTTCTGGCTTAGGGATTTGGGGATTTAGGGTTTTGCCGAGTTAATTGATGATGATTTCACTAAGGGATGAAGATTTTGGGATTAATTTCTAAGGGGCTAGGCTCTGATACCACAATGTTGGAGAAATTAAAATTACAGTTTCAAATAAGTTTGATACACTGAGTTTAATCCCCTTAGAAGTTCAATCACTTATACGGAGAATTTAATTCTAATCACTGACCTGCTTGTGAAGCCATCTCAATTTGATTTCTTCTTCTATGTTTTCTCTTCTTCTTGATGCTCCTCTGTGCCTATGTGTACTGACGCCGACTTGATTAATTTTGGTCGCCGGTGTTAAGACGTATAAGGACCTCACGAATCCCTTCTAGTGCGTTTGTGGATCGGGCACAATAGTTAGGGTTTTTTAGTCGGAGAGAGAGCGGCGTCCCGTTCTTCTCCAATTTCTCTTTTATATGTGCACTAGTGGGGCTCGGGGGTTTCCTCCGGTTTAGGAGATTCGGTTGAATCCACCGATCACGGATTCTATCTCTTATCTTATCTCTAAGCCGATAAAACAACCAACAAATTAATCACGCATTAATGATGCTTCTCATTTTACGTGCGGCTTATAAGCCAGGACAAATAAACTAGAAAGAACACCACGTTAATTTCCAAGATACAGACAGAGCTACATGGAAATATGGAACTTGCCCAGAATTTGGATAGCGTTCTCAGCCTGCAAGCAAAACTACAATCTCTGTTTCGTATCATAAGATATTTCGAATTTTTTTAAGTTTAACTAAATTTATAGAGAAACACAGTAACATTTATAACTTCAAATTAGTTTAATTAAATCTAATATTAAATATATTTTGATAGTATATTTGTGTTGTGTTAGAAATATTGATACGTTTCTTCATAATTTTAGTCAAACTTAATAAAATTTGACTTCAAAAAATCAAACTCTTACATTATAAAACGGAGGGAGTTTGTACAGCTGATCAAGCATATTATCTCAGGCTTAATTATGTCATTCATATTATCTTCATTGAGATTTCTTCCGCGCGAAGTATACGACTTCTAATGCATAAGTTCGTTTGATGCAGTTTCTTGGAGAGCTAGAGTACGACGAGAACATTAATTGATTTTTAGGTTAATTAGATTCACGTGCCACTGTAACTTTTTGCGGTTTTAAAATATACCATTACTAACCTATTTAGAGACATGGCATTAGAATTTAATAGTTATTCGATATATGCCGCTACGTATCCCTTCAATACATTTTTCTAGAATTTTTGAACCAAATTGCCCATATCTTCTTTCTTTATTCCCTCCTCTCTCTCATGTTCATATTCTCCACTAATGGAGCTAGATCTGATAGCCAGTGCCATGGAGCTGCAGCATGAAGCAGAAGTGTCATCCTATGGCGGCGGCGGTAGGCCACGGGCAGCGGAGCTCGTCTACGACGGGCACGAAGCTCTAGCAGCGGCAAGTCGTGTGGGCAGCGAATTCGGCGGTGACGAGTCATACAGGCGAAGGATCTGGTGGCTCTTTCTCTCTCTCGTCCATGTCCAATGTCGGTGGTCAAGTGGGCGCCGGCGGTCACGGGTGTGAGGAGATCTAGCGGCAGCAAGTCGTGGTGGCTGCAGGTCAAGTGGAAGCATCCGTCCACTGCATCTACACCCTCGTCCCCGTTGGTGCACATCACCGTCATCGAACCGGAGAGAGAGGGCGGGATAAAGCAAAATGACAGGGGCAATTTTGTTCAAAAAATTTAGAAAATGTATTAAAAAAATAAGTAGTAGCATATATGGAATAACCATAGAATTATAATGCCATAGCTCTAAATCTATTCTTCTAAAGCTGACAGGTATCCTGCCAGCTGATTGGTCCAGAGGTGGCCTAATAATGTTGCGACACGTGGAACAAAAAACAGAAAAATAGGGTCTGTTCATTTTGGCTTCTGTCCATGGCATATAAGCCGCACGTCAAACGAGAAACGTCATTAGCGTGTAATTAATTAAATATTAGCTATTAAAAACTTAAAAATAGATCTATTTAATTTTTTATAGATACTTTTATATATATAATTTTTATAAAAAATATACTATTTTATGTTTTAAAAAACATGTTAACAAAAAGAGAGAAACTGTAAGCAGAAGCAAACACGGTTGCCATCTTGTGGATTTATCACGTACGTACGCTTCCGCCTGGCGGGCCTAGGCCGAACAACCTCCCACACAAACAAGCCACGCTGGCCGCCCTGGCTTGTCTAAAAAACTGGCCCACGTGCGTGCGTACAGCCGCTTATATGTCAAAAATTAAGGGAAAAAACATGAATAAACAAATATAGCAAGAAAAACTATAGATTAATTGAAAACTTAGGAAGATAAGTTTAAAATCTCTACTATTATAAAAACGAATAGTATTTTTATCAAAATTTTCGTCCGTCGCTGACGTCATTATTGTGTCATGCTGACGTCACCTCCGTTATTGGGTTGGATTTGCAATCGATCGCCCGTGAGCGGGCCTTGTTTCTGCTCGGAGCAGCCCATTCTGCTACCAGCCCACTACTGAAGTGAAACACCCTCCTGCTCCGGCGCCCTGGCTGGCCTCATCGCCGCCGCTCCCCGGGGTTCGCCGCCGCCTCTCTTGTTCGATTCTCCTGAAGCCCGAACTGCCGCCGCCACCTCTTCGCACTTCGCAAAGCCATCTCCTTGCCCCGCTGCTTTGCCGCCTCCTGCTGACGCGTATCTACTCAAGACAGGGCATAAGTTAGGCAGGGAAGAAAGCCGTACTTGTCGACATGGAAGGGGGCGGGACAGCGGCAAGCGTGCGGCGGAGGCAGAGGCAGAGGAGTACCACTACCACGACTTCGAGTGGGAGGACCTCCATGCGGAGGTGGAAGCCAACCCTGCATTCTCCTACCACCTCACTCCGTTTCCCACGACCGCCACCACCTTGCAGCCGCCGCCGTCCTCGGAGGCCTAGAGGAGCTTCCACCGTCGTCACACATCCGGCAAGTTTTTCAAGGTTCCAATCTCCGCCCTCCTCACTATTACCCTGCACAGATGTCATCTTGTTCTTCTTTTTTTTTTTTACTACGCATAGGCCTAGGAAATAGGAACTGGGATTTTGATTGTGCGGGACTGATGTTCTTCATCGTGGAGACCTCCACACTTGTTGGAGCTGCACTGTTGTGCCGTAAGTTTCCTAGGCAGGAGATCGAGAGACTAACCGTGGCTCTGGTTCTCAGGACAAGAAATTAGAACGGAACTCCGCATGACAATGCAACCCCTTGCATAGATTGATACGACGACCTGTAACATACTGCATACCTTTGTTACCAAATCGTCCAATCAGAGACAATGATTTGGAATAATATGATCCCCTGTTCATTCCCCGTATTATTCATGGCTTGAGGGGCATTATCAACATGGATGTTAAGGCCCTTGTGGACCTCTGTGCAGCATCTTGTTGGAAAAACATCATGCCTCAAAGAATACAGTGCAAATGACAGAATTTTCTCAAGAAGTGTGAGACTATAATTAGTAGAATATAACCTGAAAAAGAGTTTGTTCTGCTGCTCACCTGAACCTGAACCCTCAAAGTGCCACCACAAAATTATTAAATTAAACTCCAGATAAAGTTCGCGTGACAAAACCAATCACTATCTAGCAGAAGAGCATCTTAACGATACAGTCGGTGATGGTGCCAGTTAGGATGACAGTGACATGAAGGTTAACGACCAGGGGCAACCTGCAAGCCGATCTGCAGCGTGCATCTAAACATGTTGGGCTCCGACTCTACCGGCGCAAAGCTCTCTAGCACTCTGGTGTTGAGCGGGGACTCCAGGCCAGCAGGGTGCCTAGGAACTTGCCAGTGCTGCCGCCGCCATCCTTTAGCATGTCCAGCAGCCTGATCCTCTCCCAGCACCTCGCTGGCAGCTGGGCTGATCCAGCGTTTATGCTGTCGTGGCTGCTGGATCCTGTCAGGAAGAGGAGAGGAGAAACTCATGACTGGCCGTGGCCGCTAGACTTGGCGTCTGCATGGTCGTGGTTGCTAGATTCAGCCAGGAAGAGAGGCGAGCAGCTTGGCTATGCTGAGAAGAGGAGGACAACGGCGAGGCGAATCGGAAGAAGAGAGGGGAAGGGAGGCAAGGTGAGTAGGTAACTTTGAGTTGGCTCAGAAAGAGGGTGACACAGGCTGCGACTGGATTCTATGTCGACTCGAAGCGGGCCTCGCTCTTGCATCCACGGATGCAAGTCGGGCGACAGACCGAGCGATCTAGACGTGGGCCTAATGCAGATGCAGACACGCATGCGTGGAGGAAAGGAGTCGGGTGACGGATGAGAATTCGGCAGAAACACTATTCGTTTTTATAATAGTAGACATAGAGATTTTCATGTAGTAAAAAAAGCACCTAGATTCTATTTTTTCTAAAAAAAATTATGCCACTAAGGTAGTAAAATGACGGTATTATTTTAGGATTTTTTTCTGAATTTTTTCAAATCAAATTTGAAAAATCTGAAACTCTTAAAAACTAAGTAGTTAGTACTATAAAGACTTGGGTTATGAAAATTGGACCATGATTATTTAATGTTTATTATAATATTAGTTTTTTTTGTTGCAATGCACGGACACTTTGCTAGTCAATATAAAAAGAAGAAACTCCCTCTTGTACCAGGTCTGGCTAACCGCTAGCCACGGTCCACCGCCTAGCTAAGATGCAGTCGATGGATCATCATGCGGGGAAAGAGGAGAGGAGGACGCACCGGCAACTGTGCTAGCTATGGAGAGATGTACCAAGAGGCCCTTGACCTCACCGCTAGATGCACCACTCTTAGGTGGTTGTCAGATCAGATGTTGCCGAGGCCAGCAGTAAATCTCTAGCTTCTCTAAATTTCTATTAAAAGTCTATCTACATATCCGTAATATTTGTGGATATTAGGATTTAACTTTGGTGAATGAATACACCCATGACTTCATTACACCTCCGGTGCTTTCCATAAAGCCTTGTTTCTGTAATAAGACAGCACATTGACAAGATATGACCGCATGAATAGACAAATATTAACTCAGTGCATTTGATAAACAAGCATATTCATAAGCCTATAGACCCGCAAACATCTATGCATAACTATGTCATATATTATATTATATTTTTCAATGTTAGTTCATAAAACCTAACCATGGCTATGCCAACTGGTGGTTGAAAAAATTGTTGGTTATCTAATGGAATCGATTACTATGTTTCTAATTTTTGTAGATTGTAAAAAATTAGATAAACAAGTTATAGAGAAACGCAAGTGTCGGAGGATGAAACCTCGACGGCGGGAAGTCAGGAGACCCCCCTTTGAGATTCGGCCAGGGGAGTAGTTCTCAGGCGAAGCCGGCGTCAGAGTGCAGAAGACAGATGCGCGAAGAAGACGTAGAAGAAACAGAGGAGTCCGGACCGTCCGAAGCTGGTCCGGACCGTCCGAACCGTGAACGAAGGCAGAAGGGTCCAGACCGTCCGAATCGGGTCTGGACCGTCCGGACCGAGGAGATCGCGCGGGGAAGACGATGAACAACGAACGGTCGGAAGAGGGGATCGACGCACAAGGGAGACAGGAGGATTTATACAGGTTCGGGCCGCCGGAGCGTAAAACCCTACTCCTGTGTGTATGCTATGTGGAGATGAATGTGGTTTGCTATGTTACAAGGTGAGCTCAGCATGCGGCCGGAGCCGGAGAAGAAGAGCAGTAGGTTGAGAATGAGCTCGGATGCTGAGAGCTGGGGGCTAGAGGCCCTCTGTTCAGTCTGCCTTTCGCCGGTGGCTTGGTCCTCCTTTTATAGAGCAAGGGGTTTCCACAGTGCCAGCACACCAAGAGAGAGAGAGAGAGTTTCTGGAGAGTTCTCTGGTTCTTCCCTCCGTCTGCGACGCCCACGCCGGAGTTGGAAGACGTCCAGCCGCTCACGTCCGCCTGCAAAGCCTGCGCCGGAGTCGGTGGAGCGTCTGGTCGCTCTCGTCCCCGCCTGCTGAGCCCATGCCGGAGTAGGTATGCAGCGGGCGGTAGAGTCGTGAGGATGTGATGGGATATGATGGAGCACGCTGCCGAAGTCAAGGGTCTCTGACTGCTTGGACTTCGGCGCACGCCCTCGCCACAGAAGTCAACAGGCCTCTGACAGCAGACAGGTGTCCACGGGAGGCCGTCCTGAGACACTTACGCGTGGCGGAGCGGACGACAGGGGCAACGTGCCCCGCCGCCTCATCATTAATGCTGATATTTGGAGAGCTGGTCCATCGATCCTGCCGGAGACCGACATGTGGGCCCCGGGCAGGGAGTGAGACGATGGCACCCGGAGGCAAGGTACGGGCCCGAGGCCAACGATGCCTCGGGGCCGAAACCGGTGGGGACGGCGCCCCGGGGACGAGCCCGGGGCCGATAGGGTCAGCGCCCCGGGGACGTGCCCAGGGCCGATAGGCGCGGCGCCCCGGGACCGAAGGCGAGATGGCCCCTCGGGGAACTGACTTGGCCGATGACCCACGCGTCCCCAGGGTATGTGGGACCCCCTATCCCATTTCGCCGACAGCAAGTTACATTGAAAATTCATAAAATTTCATCGGAAAAATTAGGTTTTCTGAATTTTACAATATACAACGGATTTCTATTGAATGTATAATTATTACACATGCATGTATGGGCTAATTAGCAGGCGCGCCAAAGGGCACGCTGATTTTCTAGTAGGTGAATTATAATGGTAGATTTTAAATCCGTAAAAGTTATATAATAATATGAATCTAACTAACCCTTAACTTTTTTCTTCATGGACCATCTAATTAATTAGTCTCCTGATTCACTATACAGTCTACAAATGATAGCTAAAAACAACTTCTATTGAAAATGAAATTACATACTCCTTTTCCTCCGTTCTAAAATTATGGCATATTTTACAATGTCTCCGACGTTATACTCCGACCATTAGTTTCTTTTATAATATATTATCAACAACTACAAAATTCATATCATATAAAAATATTTTTAAATACGAATCTAATGTTGACTTCATATATTGTAGAACGATGGGATATAAAATTGAAATGAAACATGCGTTGTTAGCTGAACTTTATATCTTGTTCTCCTTTGTATATATATACAAGTCATTTATAACAGGTAAACTGAGTAAATGCGTATGTACATGCACCCATGGAAAAAAACATTACACATTCATCTGGAACCCTAGCTTGCCCCATGGCGCAACCCGCAAAGCATGCATCGCTTTATTTCTTCATAAATACTACTGACATATGCAATAACATGCACGCATGCATGACACACATGGCAAAAAATGGAACGAAAAACATGTTTCAAAGTAGCAAAACCCCAACACAGTTGACACCGATCGAACCGTCACCAAATAACCGACTTTAATTTAAAGAGATTTTACTGCCGATATATGCTAGGATGGATGCCATCAAGTCAAAAATTAACCACCATAGATATTTGATAGTCCTACCTACTACATTTATGTTTCCCCAATTGTAATGTTTTAATTGCTAGTTTGTTTAGCAGTGGTTGTTATCGACTTAATTATGCATGGTCTTATGGGATGGTTGGTCATTTAAACTACTATGTAGAGCGTTCCATTCGATCGACGGTGATGGCATCGGGCAGTGGTTGCCGTCGCCGGAGAGACTCGCCGCAGGCCACGTTTAAGCCTATCTTGTGCCATCTTTAAGCTATACTAAGAAAGAGGATGAAAAACAATAATAAATAAAGGGTAAGTACTTTCGTGCTCATCAAGCCACTGGAAAATATGAACATGCAAGCTTCAAAGAGAGGCTGGGTTTATTTTGCAAGTCTTTTCTTTTAAAACCTTTTCCAAACTTTAAGTGTGGAGTTTTTATAAATTCATTGGGAAGGAGACTCACCGTCTCGATCCGACTGCGAGTTGCTTTACAACAACTCAAGCGGAAAGCAAAATTTTAATCTTAGTTATTTTCTCCTCTTTTCCTCTATTAGTTTATCTCCATCTTCTCAAACACATCCATCAGTCGTCTCATCTTTACGTGAATATGCTCATCACATCTTATACATTGGCCTTCTCGAGCCATCCATGTCCTACAGCCATCCGGTTTTCTTTAGAAAGCCTACTCTATGATGTCGTTCAGCATCCCGGGTCACACAGACCCATTTTAAACCACCTAGGTCATCCATCAGTCACACAGACCAACTCTGTCAACGGTTACCATTTTTACAAACCAGTTTTACAAAGCATGGGCAAAACAAAACTACGCTAAGAGATTCACCTCACATTCGCTCTTGACTGTGGGTACGACTGTTCGAACAGTTTAGCTAAACTCTACAGAGATTGTAAACTTTACCCACATGACACAAAACTTACACCGAGTACTGGCCGATACCAGAAGTTCATAACAAAGCCTTTCCAAAGCTAACCTATAAATATCTCATGCTACATGGTTGGTCAAGTTCACAATAAGCACTAGGCAAGAACAACCATCGTCTACTCAGAATACATCGGGGATACTCCTACACTTATAAGTACCGTGTTCGCCACGTATAGAGGCAAGTGCCACGAAGGGCTATTATCAGAACACACAACTTCGTCTCCTTATCCCCGGTGTTCCACAACTACTGGCATACAAGATAAACATGAATCAATAATTTACTTTTTTAGGGGTATCCCACAATACCCGTGTGGTCACACTGTAAGATGTTTGGATGGAATTCTGCAAGAAATTGGTCCTTATATGTGAATATGGAACCAACCCACGCAGGCGAGCATACCACATCGCGAGCTTTCGCAAAACCATCCTTTTTCTTTCAAACGCACCGACACCAAGTGTCAGGTTTTCAAAAGAGTTCTCATCCCATTTTCCCAAAGTCATCATTTATCACTACATGTGAGGGTTTAACCAATTCCCATGCTCGATGAGCATGGATACCGAGGTACTATTTTAGTGGAGCGACAAGGATTTTATGGATTTACATCATCCTATAAAAAGTAATGCAACTAATAGGTAGGTCCGTTGGTTGCACATAAACCAAAGCCGATCAAATTAAAGTGTACACTAATTATGTAATTTTTCAATCAACATATTTCACAAAATTAGGAGAAAAATGATCGAAGAGTGGCTTGCCTTGGTCTTGGTCATCAGTCCTTGAAATCCTTGCGTTGAGCGAAAAAAATTCGAAACGTCTGCTACGCGACCAAGAAGAAAACAACATAAAACCTTACAAATATAATATGTATTAACTAATAGTGCCATTGATTAGATCTCAATTTTAGAAAAAAATTAGAGAGTTGAATGGAGTCGATCAGAGTTACGGTTGGAGAGATATGAATTTTCGAAGTTTAAGCTATTTTCTTGGCAAAGGAAAATGATTTATTGAAATTGGCAAGGGAATATTCTTGAAATTTTCCCCTTGGGACACTGACATGTGGGGCCTGCGGTCAGTGGGGGAGATGGGCCAGTGAACCATAGGCTCATGGTGGAATAGGTTCATGCAGTAGTGGCGCAGGGGTAGAAGATGGGCTTGGCCTATGGTTAACAGGCCGGCTATTTGGACTGGTGAGGCCGCCCATGAACCACTGGGCTTGGTTACAGTAGTCCGAGGGACAGCGGGTCCCACAGGTAAGTGAGACATATTTATAAAGAGAGTTTAATTAGATTTTAATCATCCTGGGCCCACATGTAATGGATAGAGAGGAAAGGCATTACTGTTTGTGGGGCCCACCGTCGGTGCATCTTTTCTCTGCCTTTTTCTTTCTTCGTTCCTCGTCTTGTTCTCCTTTCCTTCCGTCTTTCTCCGCCTCAGGAAATCAGAGGGGAACGCAGGAGCGCAACGCGGAGGCCGGCCGTGGGTGGTGGCGGCCATGGAGGAATGCGGCGGCGGAGGTAGAGAGTGGCTCGGCGGAGGAGCTCGCGGTCCGGCGCCGAGCAGCGACAGGAGGAGCAGCACTCGCGAGGGATTGAATCGACCCGGTGCAGCGGTGGATCGGCTCGAATCGGTGATGGCAGTGGGCTCCGGTGGTGCGCAGAGGCTGATGAAGACGGTGGCTGCTTCGGGGTGCCGGCGTCCGGAGGAGGAGCGGAGGCAGTTGGGAAAAAGAAAGCGGCGCGGCCCGGGGAGGGGCAGCCGGGTGGTGGTGACGGCGGCTGAGAGGGGACACTGGCGGAGGCCGACGGTTTGGGAGCGGCGGCGGCGGCTTCACTTCGGGATGGAGGTGGTGGCGGTGTTCCAACAGCGCACCGGTGGATAGGGGCGAGTTGGGCGGCGGCCAGCTTCGGCGAATGGCTGGCCCCGGGGGCAGAGGTGGAGATAAGTTTTGTTGAATCCGTGATCGGTGGATTTAACCGAATCTTGGAAAACATCGAGTCCTACTAGTGCACATATAAAAGAGAAATTAGAGAAGAACGGGACGCCGCTCGCTCTCTCACTAAAACCCTAACTACTGTGCCCGATCCACAAACGCACTAGAAGGGGTTCGTGAGGCTCTCATTCATCTAAATACCGCAAGATCAATCAATCAAGCATCGGCACAAAGGAGTATCAAGAAGAAGAAGAAATAGAGAAGAAGAAATCAAATTGAGATGCTTCACAAGCAGGTCAGTGATTAGAATTAAATTTTCTGCATAGGTGATTGAACTTCTAAGGGGATTAAACTCAGTAAATCAATTTTATTCAACACTGTAATTTTAATTTCTCCAACACTAAGGCGGTGGTGATGGAGAGGAGCGGAGGGAAGGGGGCGGCGGCGTTGGTTTTTATCGCCGCGGTGAGGAGGGCGAGGACGGCATGGCGCCATTGCCAGCCTTTATGGCGTCATGGTGGCAGGGGATGAGTTGGGTGAGAAGTTGACTTCCCACTGGTCCAGAGCGGGCAGCGGCGGACGGCGCGGACGAGGCCTTCGGACCGGTGGTCCATTGAGCACCTCGGCGTGATGGTGTTGGCGACGGGGTGAGGGGCTGCAGAGGATGACGCCAGTAGCACAGGCAGTCGTACGCGCGTGCGTCGGTGCCAGCGAGATTCGCGCGGCACGAGATGGCGATGGCGACGGGGCAGGCAGGCACAGCGCAGGGCATGGGCGCGTCGGGTTGCCTCAGCATGGGCGTCGTGCGCGCGCAGGCGAGGACGAGACATGGCGGTGGCAAGGACGGGGCACTGGCCGGTGGGTGGCCGGTGGCGTCGAGTCTTGTCGCGTCGTGGGCACGTGGCGGCCGTGACGTCACCGGGACAGCAAGAGTGCGCATCGAGACGGTGATGGAGACGGCGAACCGTGTGGCGGTATGGCGAGGCGAGACGGCATCCGGTCTCGGCGTGGCATTGCGTCGAACACCCGGTGAGCGTGGGCAGTTTGACCAGGGAAAGAGGACGAGTGCGCAGGCGGGACGGAGCGGACAGCCACTGGATTGGTTTGGTGTGGGGTCCAATTGGCAGCGAGGGGAAGAAAAAAGGTGGCCGTCCGTGGAGGGTGTAAAAAGGCGGACGGGGGGAGGGCAGCTCGAGCGGCTACGGGCCGCAGCGTCAGCTGGGCTGAAGAGCGATGGGCCGGCCCGAGTGTGGCGGCCCAGGCGGGAAGAAGAAGTGTCACACTCTGAATTTCCCCTTAATTGAGCCACACATAATATATTAAAGAAAAAACCTCAAAGAAATAAAATTAAATGGCCAATTGAATTAATTAAATGGGAGAAAAGCAAATTAATAATTTATTCTAGCTGGGAATATTTTTCTGTATTCACCTTGCTAAAATACACTAACAGGATTTTTATGAGAATTTTTAGAGCACTGGAAATAATTTTAATAATTCAAAACAAATTATTGGAATTAAAATCCTTCTAGAATCCCATTTTCTTTTCTTTTCTTTCCCTTTTCTCTTTTTCTTTCCTTTTCTTCCCGCCGGGCCGTTGGCCCATCCCTGTTTCTCGGCCTACCGCGGTCCGCGCTGCACGCGCGCCTCTATGTGGACCCTACCTGCCAGCTGTGCGCCGCGTGCGCCTCTCCTTTCCCTCTCTCTACCACGTGGGCCCCGTATGTCAGTCCCACGTCCGCGTCTCTCTTTTCCCCCGCGCCGCTGACAGCCGGGCCTCGCTCGCCAGCGACCACTCGCCCGCACCTCTCTCCCTCTCGCCAACATGTGGGACTAGGGCCCACATGTCGAACTCGTCATCAACCTCCGTCTGAATCGGGCGGAGAGGAAAAATCCTCGCTACTGCTCGATCCGCGCCTCATCCCACCTCCTCGTGTGCTCACCCCTCGTTCAAACAACGTGGACTCGGTCTCCTATCCGTTGCCCCACCTTCTCCGCCTCTCCCGCCCACGATCCCAAGTGGATTTCACCCACTAACGCCGCGCCCGCCGTCCACAACTCTGAGAAATTGCGCCGCCTCGGCCACGATCTCTCTAACCCGGGCCATATAAACTCTCCCCGTCCTTTCCTCTCTCTTTCCCCCCAAACGCCCATGCTCCCCGTGCACGCTAACCGTCACGCCCAGAAATTCACTAGAATTTCTTAAGCTAATTTGTGCAATAAATCCTCGTCCAGGAATCAGCCGAGGTACACAAATCGACAATTTGATAAACATTACCAAATACGAAATAACGATAAATACTTACAACAGAGGCACTTAGTGCTCACATAGAAGAAATAGCAGCGGAACGGTAACTAGCGTAGCTTCAGCACCAAGCCACAAGCAGCTCAACTGGGGTATAAGCCAAACACCAACTTCTCCTCCTCGCTAAGGCTTCACTCTAAAGATTGCAATAATACAAGACTGAGTACCACCCACCGTACTCAACAAGCCACACTAGGAAATGCAATGTAATGCAACATGATACCAAAGGAAAGGCATATTATGGCTTATTTGCATAAAACAGCATTTAAAACATTTACATTTAAAATCATTGAAAACCATATAGTTTAATTAATATCAACATTAAATCTATCTCTGAACAACCCTCCAACGCAGTTCAGGCTCAAACCATAACTTCTCCAAACTAGAGCCAACAAATTCCATCATTTATTTCCATCAATGAGTAGTGTGGGACTAATCACAGAAAACATTGCTAGGCCGCTCATTAACCACGAGCACGGCTATCCGAATAGTTTTACTTTGGCTAGAGGTGTACCAATTTACCCACAAGACATAACTTCAAAACACATCACTGTGCGTCTTAATACCACCACGGTACCTCGGAAAGGAATTATGATAGGACCCTCCATGTAACCTGTACAACAAGGGAGCCACCCACTGGACCACCAGTTTTCGGTAGGAGCTGATCAGGCCCCCAACAGGAAAACGATCCAACGCCCAAGACATGGACTTATTGACGCAACCATGGTGGTCTTATTGACACAGCCACAACACACCATGGTGGACCCCGGTTGAATGTACTACATTTTGGTTCCCACCATTACCCATACTAGCTTGTGGTTAGCACGAGTGTTGCTTCGCAATGAGTAGTCTGTGAACCGGTTCTTAATTGTCATGAGCACCACTAGCAACATTCCAACCCTGGTGCTCATAACCCACCATTCAGTCAAGTTTTAGTTGGCACATTTAATTAATCAACCACGACTCACGGTCGTGAAAATATAACCATTGTCCATTAATCATTGATAAGTGATTCATTAACTTCCCCACATAAAATGTCACTATAGTTTCTAGGCATGGCTAAGCAAATCTTAAATAATCTAGCTAGACCATTAAATAGTCATCCAGCTAGTCAGTATTATTCACCCAAGGTATCAAGCTATAGATAGCAATAACGAAATGGCCATAAATATCAAGAAATATTGGCTATTAAATAATTACCCGTAATAATGTTATTCTAAAGCATTTCATGCAATAACTTTAAAATAAAATAGCTTTCGCAAACGGGATCAACATGCTCAAGGAGATTGTCGTGTGACTTGCCTTGCAATCGAAAACGTCTTCAATTGCTCTTCCGTACTCTTCCGCAGACTCCGTAATCTTCCGAATCGGCGATTGTATGCGACTACACATAAAACAATAATAAATCCTAAGAAACTCCAAATAAATAGTACATAAAAATACATGAACAAGTAGATTGTGATTTTAGATAAATTTAAGAACAAGAACGGGTCGAAACGGACTTCAGACGGAAAAGATACGGCTTTTGGAATATTGAAGTTAGAATAAATCGGAAAAGAATTAAAAAAGAATATTCTCAAGAATATTCTCTGGATTTTCGGATTAGAATAATTATTTTGGATAGATAGTGACATGTGGGGTCCATGGTCAGTGACCAGGTGTACGGTGGACTTGGTTCAAGGATTTAGGAATAGGAGAGGCCGATGGAATGCTGTGGTGGATAAGGCTGACGTGGCAACATCCGGAGAGACATGAATATCCGATAGCTCAGATTAGGTCTCGAAGATCGGACGGATGAGATGATGGGGATTTTATATGTATTGAACGGCTAAGATTGGGATTCAACGGATGGAATTGGTCTCGGGTAACCCAACGGTCTAAATCAGAACTGAATCCGAAGGCTTGAACGGGTTGGAATAAAATGAACTGCTAGGACTGTCAAGCTACAGTGCTCGGCTCCTAGGATGGCGACAACGAACGCTGGCGACGCGGAGTCAGCAAACGCCGGGAAGGGAGAGGATGAAAACGGCGGCACAGATCGGCGAGGATTTTATCAAAATATGTCGGAAGGCCGAGATTGGTTAGGCGTGTGATCATTGGGGTACACACGTCCTTGACAGAGAAGAGAAGGCTGAAGAGGGCCCTGCATGCCAATCACAGGAGGAAGACCAGTCCCTGCCATGGTGCATTGCCGGCTGTTGATGCCAAAATTTGGTAAGGCCCTGTATCAGATTCGGTCAAGAGGAAAATTGCAGTCAACTAACGGAAATTGATCCAGAAGGGACCGAATCCGGGAAGGAGCCGTGAAGACCGCAGTATGGCAGTTATTTATTGTATCTATTAATTAGGCAAGTGCTTATCTTTAGGAAACCTGACCTCATGTCCGGTCGGGTTTTATTAGTGTTTTCTGTTATAATTAGGAAATCATGTATCGTGTCCAGTAAGGACTCATGTCAACTCGGGGTATAAATATGTATGCCCGGGTGCTTTGTAAAAATCATCAATCGATCAATACAAATTCGGCGCATCGCCACCCTTTCGACGGGTTCTTGCTTCTCGAGTCGGGCTGCATCGGTTAAGTTAGACCTCCTGCGAGAGGGTAAGTCTCGTCACCCCGGCTACCTATCGGTTAGGACTTCCTCGATTAGGTTCGATATTCTAGTCGGTTTATGGTAGTCGGCTTACCACGATATATCTATTTTGTCTATGGCTGCATCAGTTTAGTTTGATCTCATAGATTGATTAGGTATATCACATCACGCATGCGTAGATCGTATCGGCTTACTGGGAGCGGTTTATCCACAGTTTGTGCTGCATCGGTTGGGTCCGACCTACTAAACTGCCAGCGATAAATCGTTCCTGCTAGGTTGATACTTTGTGCGCAAGCGTCTTATCGGGGTGCATAGCCGATAAGTTATCATATTCTACATCACGATCGCATCAAATCTATCGGCCTATCGAGATCTTGTTATCATCATCAGTCGGTGCTGCAACGGTTGGGTCCGATCTACTAGACTGACGATAATAACTTTATTCTTAATAAGCCGATGGGTTTTATGCGGTGTTTTTATCGGAGTGCTTAGCCAGTAAGTTATCTTTTAATAAATATAGCCGATTATACTGCTTGCTTTGTTATACATTCTCGCTTGCATTACTATTACGATCGGCTAAGAGCTAGCCGATTATGTTTACTCTGCCGATCCGAGCGCGAGCACAGGTAAGCTCTCGGGCACGAGCTCAGGTAAGTTCCCGGGCACGATCAGCAGGCGAGGACCCGGGGATGAACACAGGTGAGGACCCGGGCACGGGCATGACATCAGGTAAGGACCCGGGCACGAGCACAGGTAAGAACTCGGGTACAGGCGCGGGCAGTACTACACGAACAATCACTATTGCAATCGGCTGGAGTTTATCAAATTCATTTATTTACACATTCTGTATATCTATTTTATCAGTTTACAACCGATTCTCGAGCATCCCTTCGATGATCGGCTAGTTTAATATTTGTTTGTTATTATGCTACTGCTCATGCCATCATCGGCTTCCAGTCGATGTATAAGTGCTACAGTTCAAATCGGCCATCGGCCGATGAGATGAGTCCAGATCGGCTTCCAGCCGATCGGCCCATGAGTTTAATATTTTCTCTCCTTGTCAATTGCAGGGTCAAATTGACTGGCACGCCTACGAACCTCAAGATTTTAGAACCTGCACTGGAGTGAAGCAAATCTCCCAGGCCTTCGCGTGTCTCCCAGACGCCGAACGGCCCCCGGCGGGTTTTCAGCGTCAACACCGGCACGCGGCGAGACAGGGGAGGTCGGGAGACGCTAATGACAATCGACGGCAGTAGATGATGGCGACGGGACAGCGATGAAGTGCGGCAGAGGAAGATGGCGACGATTGACGACCGCCGGACTAGAGAAGGGGAACGGGCGCCGGTGTAGACGGCGGCGACGATGCCGACGACAACGACGACGATGGGGACGCAGCGGCAGACACGGAGTAGGGCACTGACGGCGACGGCGCATGGGAACAGGCGCAGGAGATCAGAGCAGGGCGGCGGCTTCGGGGCTCACCAAGGCAGTGCGAGACGACGACGGGGCGGCGCTCTTCGGATGCAGCAGAGGGGGAGGCAGCAGCACATAGGCGAAGCGGCGGCTGGCGAAGTTGGCGCAGATGATGATGTCGGCGACGACGGACAACAGTGCGCTAGGGAGATTGCAGAGACGGCGACGACAACAAGAGGCAGAGGAGGAGGGAGGAGGCTCTAGCGGAGAGATGCTGGGGAGGAAGTCCACAGCAGGGACTCACCGGCGGCGGGCTTCGGCCACAGGGGCGACGATGGGGACGGCTAGATGCAGGGGCGGCGGCGGCTTCCCGAGGTGGTCGGCAGGCGGCAGCTCTCCAGGCGACGGCGCGGCACAGAGGACGGCGACGGCGCACGGGCGACGACGCTGGGAGAAGAAGAGGCAGCGGCGCCGGGTCGACGACGAGGGCGGCGGTGGTGGAGGACGACTTGGTGGCGACCGGGGCATGGCGCTGGGGCGGAGGTGCCAACGGCAGCGATGGACGGCAGCGGCCGACGGAGCAAGAGGCAAAGAAAAGACGACGAGGAGGAGCAGGGGAAGGAACTTCGGCCGGGCTCACCAGCGTGCGGTGAAGGCCACGATGAGCGACGATGTCAGCAGCAGCTTCGGTGCGCACGGGGCAGGCGACGGCGTGCAGGGGATGGGGCGGCTCGGTGGGCGGCGCTAGATGGCGGCAGCAGGGCGATGGCGCTGCGGAGCAAGAGGCGGCGGCTGCTAGGGCTTCTAGGACGGCGGCCGTGATATATATATATATATAATGGGGTGGCGGCTATGCGCGGATTCAGCGGCGGCAGGCGCGGGCGTCGCGGCGCGGCTGGCTGGGCCGGGCGGTGGAACAGCAGGCCAGGCCGGGGTGGAGCGCGGCGGTGGCGACGGGCCGAGGGGAGGCGCGGTGCCGGGGCAGGCGGTAGCAGCGGCAGGCTGGGCCAAGCTGGAGCAGAGCGGCGCAGGTAGGCTCGGGCCGGCCGCAGAGAGAGAGGCAAAGGAGGGAGAGAGAGAAGGGAAAGAAAGGAAGGAGATGCATAGTAACTCAAAAGAAAGAAAGAAATAGAAAATAAAAGGATGGGGAAAATAAAGGGGCTCCAATTTCACAAAAACTGGGATTTTGGGGATTTCTGGGGAATATTTATATATCCAAAATAGATGAATATTTTGGGAAATTCAAGAAGGAGAATATTTGGCGGGATTCAGAAAAAGGAGGGTATTTCATAAAAGAATATTTGGGGAAGCCGGATCTCGGAATAATTCGGGAATCTGATAAATGAAAATTATTTTGCAGAGATCAATAGATCGGAATATTCGAGCCATAATTGAACTTCCCAAAATATGTGGATATTTTGGGGATGCTGGAAATTGGAATATTTTCCCGGGGACAGGAAATGGAATATTGTGAATAAAATATTATGGGATTCGGGAATTGACGAGGGTGTTTTATTGGGACCGGAATTTGGCAAAATCTTAGACGATTGGGGATTTGGATTTATTTAGATAGAAAAAGGAGTTTAAGGGAATATTTGGGATTTATCTCAAAGGGAAATATAAATATTTCAAATATAAAGGATCTCGAATTGGGAGTCCAAAAGAGTTTTAGGGTTTTAAAAATGAATAAATCCTGTAACTTTGAATTTAGGTTTTCGAGGTGACTTTGAGGTTCTGGGAACAACACAAAACCCTAGAAGAAAAGGGTGTCAGAGTTCACGATGAACGAGGAGACTTCAAAGGACTGAATTAGGAACGACCCGAACAGGGGAAAGGAAAAGGAATTTATTTTATATTTAATTAATTTACTAAAGCGATCTTTATTGAATTAAAATTAATTCTGTAGCTCCGAAAAAATCCGAGAGAATTTCAGAGAGTTTATTAAATCACGGGGAATTTACCAAAAGTAAATGGCACCACGAAACACAAAGAATTTATTATTATAAATACTTAAACGCTTAAAATACTCCGACAAGACCCCTCGAATATAAAAGCATCCAAGTATTTATTTAAAGATTTAAACTCGGGATTTTTAATATTGGAAATTTCAAAATTTTATTCAAACTCTTTTCTCAAACAAATATTTTCTAGTGTATTCTTGTATTTCCATTTACCCATGATAATTTTTTTATTAAGACGATTTTCAGGGCATTACACTAACCCTCTCCGTGCCGTAAACCCGAGCCACCACCATGCTCCGCCGACTCCATTCGCATGTTGCCGTCGCTACAGCTGTCGCCGGCCACCGTGCTCGCGCTCGCTAGCTTCGCCACACCCCGATGCATCCTGTTCCGCCGCCGGCCGCCTCGGATTCCCACCGGAACTCCATCCTCTCCGTCATCCTCTTCGGCGAGCCTCACCGCCGGCCTTCGGCCACGTCTTCCTATCGAACCGTTCAGTCATTATGGCCCTAACCTCTTCCTACATCTTCGCTAGGATCCCCTCAACCTCATCCATGCCTCCGTCGTTGCCTTGCGCCGCCAGAACGCCGTCGTCGTCATCTTCCCGAACCTCGCTGCCGCCACTCCCCTCTGCTCGCCGTCGTTTGCCGCTCTCCGTCCGCCGCTACACCTCGGTGAGCACCCCGTCGCCTTCCTCACCTCCTTCGCCGCTTGCCACTGCCCTTTCCCACGCCGGATGGTCGCCGGCGGTGACCATCGGGCCGCGCACGTCGTCGTCCGCCGCGCACGCCGGCGGGGCTTGGCCTCGGCTCAACCGGAGCCGTCCGATCTGCCTCGGCCGATCGTGACCGTTCGTGTGCGCCCGCGCTGTGCCCACGTGCGTGGACCGAGTCCACGTGCACTATCCTCCCCGCGCCACTGATCCGTGGGCCCCGCTTGTCGGCGCCAGTCCCCCGTGGTCCACTGGCGTCATAATTCATTTAATTGCACAATAAGGGATTACTTTTATATAGTAAAATACAAAGAAACTTTAAAAATTCATAACTAATTCATATGAGCTCCAATTAATTCCATCCAAATTTTATTAAATCCAGAAAAATACCAAAAATCCATTAAAAATACATTCAGCCCCTGGTTCAGTGCTCACATGTACTGTTTTTAATTGTTTGTACTTTGTTTGCTATAGACTCCGACGCAGTCAACCCTCCAATTTATTACAAAGTCATTGCCAAATTCGCCGAGCCGGGGCAAGGCAAGTTGCATTGTTTCCTCGATCATTTTGTACCCATTTCTTGAAAAATATTTGTTTTAAATTATTAAACATGCATTGTTTTCATTATTTCATGTGGGAAGGTTGACCTATATAAATGTAATTTTAATTGCTCTGACTTAGTTTCACCTGTACACCTTTATAGCCAGGTAATGATATGACTAGAGGATATGATTAGAATGCTTAGCCATTCTTAGAGACTGTTAGCTCACATGGGGAAATAAATGCTTTTATTTACACTTATTGTTCGATTCTATGTCAGGAAATGGAACCTTGGACACGTGGATATTAAACTACTAAAATTTGACCTAAATGGTGGGCTGTGGGTGCATGGTTCTGCTGGTTGCACCCATGGTAGTTAAGGATCAGTTCGCGGGAACCCCTTGGACAATTAATTGTACATTTCACAAGCCAGCGTGGGCAACAGCTAGGCTGGTAGCGTCTCTTCTCTCTCTCCTAGACACCATTAGTGAGAATGGGCGTGATGGAGTTGGGTTGGCTCGGGGTCGGGTTGATCGGCTTCCAGATCCATTGTGGCACAAGGGGGGTAGCCTAGCCAATGTGGGGTGTCCTGTCGGCAGGTGCAAGCTCAGCGTGGTGTGGATAGTTAGGGAGAGGTTGAGTGAATAGTCCTATCACAGCCTCTCGCGGGGTGTCATAGTGACACGCCGGCACATGGGAACGTGTATGGGGCTGTGTCTTGTGGGTATAGTTGTACACCTCTGGCCAGAGTTAAAATCTATTCGAATAGCCGCGCCCACGGTCATGGACATCTTGGTCAAGACTCACCGTGATTAGTCTCACTATAATAAATTGACATTAAAATTTGCTATAGTGTTAGGATGGATTGTTGGGCCTGGTCAACGTGGTGTAACATTGATCAGTGGAGGATTAATATTGTTTAATTAAACAACTTTTTCCCTGTTTGCGAACTACTATTGTTTGCAATTGCTTTTATGCAAATAAACCCCGAGCCTATCTTTGTCTCTCGTGCATTGTGCATATTTACGGGTGTGACTTATTGAGTACTCTGGGTGGCACTCAGTCTTGCTCCCTTTTTTCCTCTCAGTGATGGAGTACCTATCCAACGAGGATCATCTGGAGGACTAGGCTGGATCTGCCGTCAAAACGCCTGTGCAATGGAAGCCTCCGCTTAGCTAGCTGTATATAGGCTTTATTTATCTTTACCGCTGCATTTATGTAAGACAATTTTATTCTGTTTGTAAGACGCACTCTGTATGGCAACTTGGTATTGTATACCCTGGCTTTTCTGGACAGGGATGTAATACACAGAAATATTCAGAATTTCGGATACGAATTCCTGGGCGTTACAAGTTGGTATCAAAGCCGAAGTTGACCAAATGGAAACCCTAAGAGCCCTCTGAAATTCTCATCTGCATATGCTTCTTGCATTTGGAGTTATTTCGGGAAAATTAGGAATTTATTCTCGGATTGGTATAAAATCTTGGCCTTTATTTGACTAAAATTTTTGAGTCAGGTCAAAGCTAGGGTAGAAATTTTATTCGAGGGTTATGGCATAGGTGTCCAAATTTTGGAAAAACATTGCCTATCGGGGTATGTACGATTTTAAGCATGCATAAAATATTTTTACTTGCTTTGTGATTATTATCTAAAATTAATTCGTTACTATATAGTTCTGTTATATTATTTCGTCGGATTCTCAATAAAGTTTATATGCAAAATTATTCCATGCATAAAATTGTTGTTTATTTCTAAATTATTTACTGTTCATTCTATTTGGATCTGAGCATACATTGATTCTCCCTCCTTGCCTTCTAGAGATGGACAGCATCCCCAACCAACGCGGTGCAGACATGGGTGGATTCGTCGAAGAACTTCGCATGATGAGTTTCACTTTGGGGTACAGCCATGCCTCGGAGTACACCACAGTGGAGCCCATGGAGGGTGAGCTCCCTCACCGTGTTCGCTTGGAGCTGCCAGGCGAACTATACCTCCTACCAGCCATAGAGGTTGAGATCAACGGGCGTACCTACGACCACGCCTGCCAGGAGGCAGCTTTCCATCTGATTGGAGAGCTACGCCGGAGGCACCACCCTACCCTCCGTACCACCGCCTACCGCTACCTCCCCAGCCGGGCCCACTACCAGGTCTATAGCACCTTCCAGCCGGCTAACAACGAGAACGACACCACCATCATCCACATGAGGCGGGCAATGTGGGCCATGGACTACATGCACGCCAACTGTGTGCGTGCGGCCCACGACAGGGAGGATGCCAACAGGATGACCATCATCGGTCTCCAGAACCAGATCGACCACCTAAAGAAGGAGGTCGCGGAGTTAAAGGGACAACCGCCACCCGGTAGGGCCAAGATCCATCTGACCCCGAGGAAGAGGACCCTTCCTATGGTGCGTATTCAGTTGGCCCCCAGGAACGGGCCACACGCACCGCCAGCTCCTGCACCAGCACCTACTCCTGCACCAACACCAACCGGTGGCATGATCAGCGCGTCGTCGAGCGACGGTAGCTCTCAGGGAGGTACCAGCATCCACGGGGGCTTCACTTCCACCGATGATAGCAGTTCCCTTAGCGGATCCCGCACCCGCAGCGAGGCCAGTTCGTCGGCTCACGGTAGTGAGGACTACGTGAGCAGATTCAGGAGCCACACCGACGACGAGGTGGGCCATGAGCAGGAGCCAAAGTATAACTCGGACAACTGCAGGATCCGCTCGGAGCACTAGGCGCACCGTCCTTTGCTTTATTGTTTTCCTTAGTTTAATTTCATGATTAGTTGTAATGTTAGGATGTTTGCTTGGGGTTAGTCAGGGGTTCATACCGTTGTTGTGGTGAGAATGGGCGTGATGGAGTTGGGTCGACTTGGGGTCAGGTTAATCGGCTTCCGAATCCATTGTGGCGCAAGGGGGGTAGCCTGGCCAATGTGGGGTGTCCTGTTGGCAGGTGCAACCTCAGCGTGGTGTGGATGGTTAGGGAGAGGTTGAGTGAATAGTCCTGTCATAGTCTCTCGCGGGGTGTCGTGGTGACACGCCGGCACACGGGAACGTGTGTGGGGCTGTGTCTTGTGGGTACAGTTGTACACCTCTGGCCAGAGTTAAAATCTATTCGAATAACCGTGCCCGCAGTCATGGGCATCTTGGTCAAGACACACCGTGATTAGTCTCACTATAATAAATTGACATTAAAATTTGCTACAGTGTTAGGATGGATGGTTAGGCCTGGTCAACGTGGTGTAACGTTGATCAGTAGAGGATTAATATTATTCAATTAAACAATATTTTCCCTGTTTGTGAACTACTATTGTTTGTAATTGCTTTTTTGCAAATAAACCCCGAGCCTATCTTTATCTCTCGTGGATTGTGCATATTTGCGGGTGTGACTTGTTGAGTACTGTGGGTGGTACTCAGTCTTGCTCTCTTTTTCCCTCTCAGTGATGGAGTACCTGTCCGACGAGGATCATCTAGAGGATTAGGCCGGATCCGCCATCAAAACGCCTATAAAATAAAAGCCTCCGCATGGCTAGCTGTATATAGGCTTTATTTATCTTTATCGCTGCATTTATGTAAGACAATTTTATTCTATTTGTAAGACGCATTCTGTATGGCAACTTGGTATTGTGTACCCTATCTTTTCTGGACAGAGATTTAATACACATAAATGTTTAGAATTCCGGATACGAATTCCTCGACATTACAAGAAGAGGGAAAGAAGGGGAGGGATGGTTAGGCCAAGGCGGTTGCTGGGCCGGCTTCTGGCCTGGTGGGATGGAACGGGCCACTTGGGCCAGCGGCCTAGGGGAAGAAGGAAGGAGGGGAGAGAAGAGAGGGACAGATGGAGGGACTGGGCCAGCAAGAAATTGATGGCCTAGAGGAATAGTAGTCTTTGTTTTTTTTTGAGAGAGAGATATTTGATTAGAGGGACAAAAATTAAATATTTGATTTGAGGCTTGATGTTTAAATCCACAACTATTGCAGGGACTTAGTATGATCTAGGTGGACCGGAATGGTTGATATTTTAGATAACTTGTAATTGAAATGAATTTGGATGATTTTTTTTTTTTTGAGAAGGTTTGAGGAGGTGAGGGTTAGGCTAGGGGCTTCAAGGGTTTTATGCATTAACACCTGACTTTTGAATAAATTTGGATAGTTCTGGATGGAGGGAAAAGAGAAGGGCTTCAAAGGAGATTTGATTTTGGAATCCGAATTCCGATAATCTATTCGGGAAGGGATAAAATATGATAAATTTAAAGGGATCTCAAAAGAGTCTTAATCCGAACTTGATATTTAAATTATCAATATCTCTAGGATCCTAATAGAGAGAGTTTGATTGAGATTAAGACAAATTGAATTTGATTGGATTTGGATAATTTCAAATAGAAAGGAACAGGGTTCCAAAGAAGGGTTTGATTTCGGGATTTAGTCTACAAGGATCAATTTAGGAGTGATTTTAGAGTTACTCAAATTAATTTAATTGAGATCTTTAGCATGTTTTTTTTTGAGACACATAAAAAATCAAAATTTTTAAATATATAAATTTAATTAAAATAATTTTTCAGCGGCACACGAAAACTGAGGTATACATGGATCCCCTCCCGTCCCTCACATCGTCCACGCCGGAGACCGGAAAGACTGACGGGGCCAAGGCAAATCCTCGACCGCGAGGCAGCCCTCTTCTTCGCTTCCCTCCGTCTCCCGGGCGTTTTACTCGGCCGGATATAGCCGGAGCGGGAGGCCGAGGAGGTCTGGCGGCGCTCGTGTTCCAGATCGGGATTCTCCCGAAGTAGCGACGAGGGAGGCGAAGAGGGATCGATGCAGCCTGGATCTGGGTCGCCGTCGTCGGCCCGTCGCCCTGCTCCCTCCGATCGGCTTCGACTCCCGGTCCGGTTGCCCTTCCTCGTAGCGGCCACGGCCGTCTCTTCTGCATCCGCCCCGTCGTACTGCTCCGATCAGCCTCGTCGGCCCGCCTGCTCGCAGATCTAGGCCCCACGCCCGTGCCGGCCGTCTCCACCTGACCACCATCGTTGACCATGGCGGCGGCATCGAGCGAGCAGCCGTCACCGACGATGGGACCAGAGCGGTGTGGTCGAGGCATGCTCTGGCGGCGAGGAGGCCGGCATCACTTCCTCAAGCCGGCATCGAGGGAGCAACCATCACCGGCGATTTGAACAGAGCGGCGTGGTCGAGGCAGGCTCTGGCGGCAAGAAACCCGGCGTCGCTTCCTCAAGCCGCCACCAGCCGATGCGAAGACGTCCAACGCCGTCGCTTGCCATCGGCCCCGCGGCGGCCGGTCCGACAACCTCAGGCCCGGCGATGTGGAGCGTCGATCTGGATGCTTGTCCCGGCTACCACATATTTTCTATTTTTTTGAATTGATCCAACGGTGTTTGCCCGATGTGTAATTGGTTTACTTTTATAGTGCATATATAATTTACGCAGTAAAAGAATTGCTTATTGACATTACTACCATTTTCTGTCCAAAGATAAAATGTTTACCTTTTGCTTTCTATTTTGCCTTTTGCTTTTGTAACCGGGGGTGACAATTTACCATGCATACAACTATCCGGGTAAATTAATTACTGATCAAATAAAAAAGTTCTTTAGTTTCATTTTTTTAACCGTGAATGCCGGTGTGGCAATTTGCAGCTTAATATTTTAACGCAGGTAGCGTTGTAGTAATTTTTTTACTCAGGTGGTCCGGTAGTAATTGCTTTACTAAGCCCAGGCCATCCAGCAAGGCCAATAGTAGTCAATTTTACTGCGCCAGGGAGAGAGGGTGGGGAATGCGGGGGCGGTAACAGAGAAACAAGAAACAGAGATAGGAAGGGACTGCGATATCAGAAAGGAGATACAGGAGAGAGCACAATGTGCTGTTTAGCGCGGCTGATAGGTAGCAACCTTATTAGCTCGCTGGACGACGGCGACAGTTTCCGTATAACTATACCCACAAGAACTCCTGCCTTCATTTTTCTACTGGTACAGTTCAGAGAATATTGCAGCACGGCCAGCATGGCTAATTAGTTAATTGAAGTTCACTACACACTAATGTCAACGGCATGTGGCATTCGCTAGGTAGGTCTGCTAGCTCTAGCTTTCTGCACTGCCATTCCCATCCATCTCTACCAGATTCCTGAATTTCCATGACAAATCTATACTCCTTTAAAAATCTCTACTGATGGTGGCTCTTAACTACTCCATTGTAAACTTTACCAATCACCAATTAAACTTCTTAATATTAAAAAATAATTAAATCTAAATAGATAATCACATATAAAATTAAATTAAGGTGAATATTCTCCATAGCAAAAAGATGGGTAAGCAATTTCATGGACAATATTTTTTTATTTATTTTAGTTAATATTATAATTATTTTTTATCAGTAATAAAGCACATGCATTTAGCTAGTAAATAATAACATCAGTAATAATAAGAAAAACACCTCAAAGAAAAATATATCTATCTGTAAACTAATTGGGCACACCAAAAAAGATCTCCTATTAATCAGGAAAACAAATTATTGTGGTTTAGTTAAAAACAAGAGGGTCTACATCAGTTACAATTTTTCAAGTATTGGTTTCTGGCTTAGTAATTAAATTAACAAGATGCTAATTAAATGGAAAAAGTCTAAATAACCCCCACCTTAAGAACATCTCAACAATTCCCCAATAACTTCTCATCCCAAAAAAACTGGTCATATTGGGGGTTTGTGTTTTCCCACCATCCCCCAACCTTCACTATCCCCAAAAATTATTGGTGATCACCAATAATTCACCCCAACTCCCCAAAAAGAGAGAGAGTTGCAACCATAATAGAAAACCCAGACTAGATTTAATGGCTCAACGGTTCGGCCGCCAGTTCAATCTGTCCAAGTGCTAAAACAAGATGTCCAAGTAGCAGAATGGTAAGCCTGCCATGCTTCCAACCCACCGGCCTGGGATCGATCCCTCCTCCCGCTTCACTCGGTTCTCACTGGTCCAATTACATGACCGACCTTTGAAGCAAACCAAGCTAGTGCCATCCGATGCCAAGGTCAGCCACCATAGTCACTGCAGAGCACCTTGGCCACCACCGCCAGTTGTTGCCACCCCTACCAACAGATTTTTGCCCCCCGCCACAACCGTCTTGTAGGTTGGAGAGATTGGGAGAAGGGGAGGGAGGAAGATAAAGCAATGATCACTAACATATAGGATCCATCTTTATTGGGGATGAGTTTATTGGGAAAATACAAAAACAACTCTCCTAATAATCTTGAAAGTAATATTAGGACAGCCCCAATAATCACTTATCGGGGATGGGATAGATGCTCTAACACCCTAAACTATTAAACCTTGAACCTCTTAATCCCTAAGTTATTTTGTATAGTGGTTTTGCCTACACAGCATATTGACTCAATGGTTTTGTCATGTTGGTGCGTTGACTTATAATTATACCGTGTTAGCAAAACTGCTTATACCACTAACAAAATAAGAAAAATATAGCAGAGCAGAAATTGCTAGGATGATGCTTCATCATTACTCAGCGGTCATTCCATTTGAAGCCATATATGTTAATTTTATATTTTGCTTATCTATTTAGTGGCCTAACGAGCACGTTGAAATGGCAATAACGATGAATCAGCACGCCACTGTCATAACCAGTTTACAAAACTGCTCAGGGGATTATTTGGATCAAAGGAGAAAGTTCAAGGGCTTACTACCTAGTTTAATAGTTCAGGTTGCTAGACGTACTCTTAGGTAAAGTTTAGAGGGGTATTTTGAATTTTCGCAATACTAAATTGAAAGTCCAAGATGCGTACAATTTTATATTTATTTGAAAGCCAAAATTTCAGGTACAAATAAGTTTAAGATAATGATTTTCTACGTACGTAGATATATCTAATGCACGTCATGTTTGATCCACATTTATTTATTTTGAATCATACGATGGCTTAAATATTATTCCATTTTGTCTATAGGAATTACAAAACGGCCATTTAACTAGTAAATTAAGTGTCAATTAGCAGCTATAGTACACGCTATACGTACGCAGATAGCCAGATACGGTATGTATATAATTAAATTGTCCAAACGTGTTACTTGATCGACCGAAAGCACCAGCAAACAAGAACTATCGCTTCGATAATTGAATTAACGAATCCATACGAAAAGGATCGCCAAAACAGACAGTAATATATATATATATATATAAAAGCTTTTTTATAAGAATAGGCAGGAGATATATTTTAAGCTTTGATAATGACGGATACGCAACAAGAGAAGAGGTGTATGCATCCTCCATCATGCATTTATATAACTAGCGGATTTTTCTCTCGGAGCTAGATTCTAAGAGCGGAATTGAATAGATATATCACTCTTTTTTTAGTCCCATAAATATAAATATATTTTATATACAATTACATCAACCAATCTACATACACATTTATCATCAGAACACCACAATTAAATGATATATTTATTTTCATTTTTTCAATTAATGTGATATTGTTTTCATAGTTCTAGAGTGAATATAGTGGATTCTTTTTTGACTTTGGTTTATAATATAATGAATCGACCAAGGGTCCATACTCTAGTTTTTCTTTTAAACTTTGTGGACATAAGTTGGTATTGGAAATAACCAAAGTTCATATGTAAACGCATACGTCTCTGTGTTTTATTACACATTTTAATTTCTCGATGATATAGTAACTTGCCTGAGTTGAGTTTTGTTTCATGACAGTATATTGTGTATACATGCCACTTTAAATTAATGGATAATGCATAGGTAGCTTTCCATCCATGAACCAGCATATGTGTATTTAGGCAGGATAAGCTAGCTAGGAATGCCAATAGCTGGTACAAGTCCATAGTCAATGGCGTGGACATATTAATTACCAATGTAAGGGTGGTGCAAATTAATTTCTAGTTGATGACGTAGTTTGTTTAGACATATATAATTGCCATTGGACAACTAACTTGATTCCACTCAGTTGTTTATGAATGAATGCCTTAATTTCCACGATACAGACAGAGATGCAGTGGAAATATGGAACTTTCCAAGAATTTGGATAGCGTTCTCAGCCTGCAAGCAAAACTATTGTACAGTTGATCAAGCATATTATCTCAGGCTTAATTATGTCTTCATATTATCTTCATTAAGATTTCTTGCGGGCAAAGTATATGACTTCTAATACATAAGTTCGTTTAGTGCAGTTTCTTGGAGAGCTAGAGTACGATGAGAACATTGATTGATTTTCTGTGCTTCCTTCACCATCTAATTAATTGGTCTTCTGATTCACTAAACAGTCTACAAATGATAGTTAAAATAAACTTCGTTTGAAAATGAAATTACATATAAAATTAAAAAGAAACATGGATGGTTTGTTAAACTTTGTCCTTGTTCTAATTTATACAAATAGTATATCCGTGCATTACAATCGATCTATACCATTGGAAATAGGCTACATGATATTTATAAATGAGGATGGGTTGAGAGTTTCTTACGGTTTTTTTTTCTCCCACGCACGCACTTGAGAGGAGTAGACGGAAGGAGGACAACTCCGTTTCACAATAGTAGAGATATACAAGTTATTTATAACGGACAAACTGAGTAAATGCATACGTACATGCATCAATGGTAAAGCATTAACACGTTCTTCTGGAACCCTTGCCCCATGTATAGCGCAAACCACAAAGCATGCATGGCTTTGTTTTTTCACAAGTAACATTAACATGACAAAAAAAATGGAACGAAAAACAAGCTTCAAATTAAGTAACAACCCAACACAGTTGAGACCGATCGAACCGTCACCAAATAACCGATTTTAATTTAAAGAGATTTTACGGCCTATATATGCTATGAGGTATATATCATTATTTTTTAAGTGCCAATCACTCCTTTTTATCACTTCTTTGAGAGCTCTCGTTTCGGCGCCGGTGGTGCTCCTCGGATAGTCGCTTTGCGAACTTGGCGAGCTGATCGGCGTTCGTGCCCTCGCCGGGCACATCCTCATAATGGCCGGTCTCTAGGTCTACCCGTGACACGTTCTTCTTGAGAAGCTCCTCCCCGATTTTCACTAGATTATCCATGTTTTCCTTCGAGCAGTCGTCGATCGAGCTCGCACTCTTCTCCAATTGATCATACTGCATTTACACACGCCGCAGATATGATATGTAGTTAAATAACAATGTCCAAGGCAAAAGAAAAATCTGCTATATTGTGTAAATTAGTATTATGATTTGTACAGTTTAATTTCTTACGGAGTTTTTCTTACCGTCTTCTTTATGTCATCAAGAGACCTCACAAATTAATACTAAGAACAAGGGTGGAACCAGACCTTAGACTATCTGAGTTATGGCTCTGAGGCCTCGGCAGGTTAAATTTCCATCTTAAGTTTGTTGTTTTTCACCAAATAAACTCAAATGTAGCGCAATATAGCTAGCTCATGGCAGGTTCAACCCTTAGAAGAAAGTATGGTATAGTGTGGTATCTCTTTAGTGATCGTAAAATAATACTCTTATTTAGCACACTTATATATTTTACCTGTATGCGTAAGTAGTTCTGTTTGCAGTGAAGAGCACTGAAAAGGACGCAGAGGTGGATGTCAACCATGTCAGCACTAGCAGAAGTAAACATGTCGATGATGGGAGCTGAGCCATCCTTGGTGAGCCAGTTGAAGATGCCCCACTTGGTAGCGTCTTTGGCTTTGTAGTTCTGATCGTGATTCAACCCACAGCCGATGGAGATAACCATGAACTTTCCATACTCTGCCGGCTTCACCGGGAAGAAGTCGTCGTCATCGTCGAGGATGATATGCTTGGAAACTTGGCTCATTGCGCACAGCGTCTGTATGTATAGTGCCATGTCTATATATTATTGTCTTACATGAGATATATGGTAAGGGCTCTTTTGCAACACAGGAATTTTACGGGAATCGATTCGATTTCCTAAAAATCCTCCAAAACCGTCCTAGTCCAAAATAGGTCTAAGGTTTTCTCGGTGAGGCATGGTATTTACCGGGTTGTTGGCAGCGAGGCCACCGTCGACGAGGTTGAACTCTCTCTTGTGGCCTTTGTAGTCTTTGGTCTCGAAATAGTGTGCCGGGAAGAAGGTCGGCGCGGCGGAGGTGCTTATCGAAATGTCCGACAGGAGAGCATTCTTCAGTGGCTTGTATTTCAACTAATCATCACCAAACCAAATATAAATTAGAACTTCTGAACATTTTATTATCCTCTATAATCTATACCCGTGTTGACTATATACAAAAATAGTTTGGTTTTGCTTATTAATCTTCAGTCGCTAAAAATTTTCTTGTTCTAAGCCGACTAAACTTGCACATCTGTTTGTGGTTATTCCACTTGGTAAAGTAGATATTGACTTGATCCACTAGTAGAAGAAATTAAATTAGTGGTAGCTGTTCAGTGATGGGGGTTAGACGAAAGACGAAATTATGATTGTGTGATGATCGAGCCGGCCACTGAAACATCATGGGAAAACGACGTTGTACCTCGAATTTGGAGAAAATCGTTGGTTGCAGGTTAGCGATATCGAAGGTCGGAATAACCACGTTCGTTAGCGTCTCGCCCAACCTCGTGTCGCCAAGTTTCTCGCGAAGCAGCGAATGGAGGTACTTGCCGTCGTACTTTGGGCCACTTACCATCCTCAGCGTGCCTGCGATCTTGGACAAGATCCAGTTCCTGCGAATTTGCCGCCATTAGAATAATCAAGTAAATTAGCTGATCGATGTTGCAACTTTCAGACTTCAGCAACCATGCCTCTTGTTTGTACTAAGAGAATTATGTTTCTTCTGGACAGTGAACAAATGTAGTTTTACGACAAGTTGATGATTTTATAAGCATGCATGCATGGTTAGGTACTACTTCTGTGGGAAGATATTGGGCGAGTGGTCGATGTAGAATTTCGTCAGGTCCTTGGCGGCAAACAGTGGCCGGCCGTTCTTGTCTGGAGCGGTGAGCATCGCCGTCAGGAGGCCGCCGGTGCTCGTGCCGGCGACGACGTCGAAGTAGTCTGCGATCCTGGCATCCGGACCATCCAGTTTCTACGCACAGAGACAAAGTCACCAAGTCACAGTGTGACATTCACTCCATGAAATGGTCAAGATCAACAGTAGATTGATTGTTCACTTACTTGGAGCTCTTGTTCGAGGAAGGCGAGGATGGTGGCCGGGATGATTCCTCTGACGCCGCCGCCGTCGATGCTCAGGACGGTGACCAGCTTGACCTTGTCAGGAGAGCTCCGGCTTGCACCTTCCGGTGAGCTAGCACTTGCCATCGTTTAGATAGATTGATAGCGCAAAATCAGGCTAATGATGCAACGACTTATCAAACGAATGGAACAAGATTGGCAATGATTAGCAGGAAGCAAGCAATTAAGGTTCTTTTATAAAGACATGCACGTCTTCAACAAAAGGAGAGGAAGCAACAAGATTGGGTCAGCTGCAGAGATAAAATACATAGTCAGGCTAATGGCCAACTGCCAACTAAGCCTAATAAATAACATCGTTAGCTTAATCAGCAGTTCCTTTCAACGGTTTGGTGCCTTGGTTGAACTTTTCTTTAAAAGAATATCTATTGAAATGCTCTTAGTTTGAGAAGAAACAAGGGTTGCGTCAACTACAACATGTCATATAATTTCGCGATGCATATCACATTTAGGATAACATAATACTGAGGCATGCTTATTTATATTTGGGATAAGTCCATATTTAGTTCCTCAACTATAGACTTGGTCTGATTTTGTTCTCTCAACTATGAAATTGTTCATTATTAGCCCCTCAACTCTCAAAACCATTTATATTTCGTCCCTCAATCCAAATTGGATGGTTTGATGACATGGTGTCTACATAGAACCTACTTACATAGAGTGATGACACCATCGTACCTATCAATAATAAATAATAATAGAATAAAGAGAATATTAGAACCCACATATCATCCTCACCTTAATTTCCTCTCTTACTCACTACATACTTTTTATTTTGATTTGCCAACAAGGATGTGCCATGTGGCGCCACATCATCAAAACCCACCCTGATTTGACCACATGGATGAAATGTGAATGATTTAGAGAGTTGACGAACCAATAGTAACCAGTTTTGTAGTTGAAGGACCACAATCAAACCAAGCCCATAGCCAAGTGACCAAATGTGGACTTATCTCTTTATATTTTGAGAAGAGTGAAACGCATGGAGGGTCATCCAACTTGTTTAGGTGTGTCATGTAGGTCACTCTACATTCAAAATGCACATATGGGAAACTAACATGAGTTAAGTGAGTTATTTGTCCATCTAACTATCCACGTGAGCATACCTTGTATATATGGCATGCCACCTAGGATTGAAAAAAATGCTTCTCGACATGTGCAGAAAACCACCTATGCATCTTTTCCATCTTTTCCTTCTCATAGCACTACCGATTGGCAATACACGAAATTAGTGGCACCAAATCATTTCACTTGTGCCTGTTTAGACGAGTAGTTCTCATGGTACATTTCAGTCCTCTCTCTTGCTTGCCATCAAACCCTAGCAGCGGCAGGACCGGCACCGACACGGGTGACACATGGAATGCCTCTAGGATCTGGTGCTTATTGTCTCTCTGGTAAGGATGCAAATCACGTCTTCTCGCGCTCGCCGCAATCTGCTTCCTCTCACAATACGTACCAATTCATACTAATCAATTCCTGGCAACTGTGTGGGTTGTGCGCTGATTTTGGGATCAGTTAACAGCGTATGGTATGACTCGATTAGAATCACAATGCATAGGGGGGTTTTGTTTAAAAAATGTATAGGGGGTTTTCTGCATATGTAGAAGCATTTTTTTCAATCCTAGGTGGCATGCCATGTGTACAACGTATGCTCACGTGGATAGTTAGATGGATGAGTAACTCACATTAGTGACCCATACATGTGTTTTGAAAGTAGAGTGACCTACATGACCCTCCATGCATTTTACTCTTTGAGAAAATTCATTGCACACCACTGAAATTTCAGCCGTTCTCATCTATTCCCGTTAGTTCTCCTCGCTCCCTTGTATAGCCTTGAATTATGATTTTGATCCCTTCCATACCTATGTATGAGACTGTCATATTAATGAGTTTGCCATGTAAGGCATTATTCATTACAAAATTTATTTTTTAGATAAATGACAAAGAAAGATTGTACAATGGTAGATTCCACAAATTCCTACATTTCCTCTATGTCTAAGGGTACAATGGACCCTTTTACACATATTAAATTGTCAACTTACTGTCAAGTGATGAAATGGGTACGGAAGGGATAAAAACCAAAATTCAGGGGTATACAAGGGAACATGCAAAACTTAGGGGCATAGAGGGGATTGGCTTAAATTTCAGAGGCATACAAGGATTTTTTTTCTCTTACATTTTCAATCGAGCAATCATGGAAATGATACATGGCATGGAAAATGTTGGGAAAAAGAATGTAGATAAAAAAAGACTAAAGTAAGATAACCAAATTGTTTCAGTTAATTTGCATGGTTTATTGTTACCGATCCAGAAGGGAGGAGGAAGAAAAGAAAAAGAAAAGGAAGGGAAAAAGGTGGACAAAGAGATAAGGAAAAAGAAAAGCAGGAAAATAGAAAAGAAAATACATGGGTTGGCCATGCTTGTCGGTCGGTGCATGGTTAGTGATGGTGCCATGTCAGCATCCGTGTTTGCGTGTCACATCAGATTTTGGATCTCTAATGGTACGCTTATTAGTAAATTTAGAGGTCTAAAGATATTTTTCATGTTTCACAACTGCGCAAGTTTAAGGACCACTAATGTTTTTTACTATTTTTACATTTTTAGTATGAATAAGTAGAGCTCTAAAGAGTATAAATATAAAAGTCTCACCCTAAAATTTGTTTTCATTTGCTTTGTTCATGGGTCGTTAATCTCTAAACCAAACCATAAAAATGCCTTCCAAAGTGGCACATTCTCAATTGATCATATATTGGATTTGCAAATCATATACTCCATCCGTCCAAAAATTTAGACAGATGCTTGTCCAGATTTATAGCCATATGTCCTTATATTTTTACAGAGGGAGTAAGAAATAGAATTACATTTCCAATAAAACATAGTCCCGTTCACATGTGAGCATATGTATTAAACTATCTAAGTTACGCAGTTGGGTGGAAAATTCTGTTATTTTGGTTACAATATTGAACGGCTTATCGGAAGGGATAAATTCAAAGGATGAGATAATATTTGAAGTATTTACCTTGTCAGCGTCAGCGTCAGGAAAAGCCTTAGGGTTCTTAAGAAACAGAATATATGCATTGCCATGTAAACATGTTTACAACGAGGGACAGATGGAATACCTCCAGCTAATAAGATGTAAACATAAACCCACCAACGTTATTTCTGTTTTCTTAACATTATCTTCTCAAAGTAGAACGCGTGAAACAAAAAAAAAACCATACAGCTATTGTGGTTGATAAGATGCTGTGAACTTGTTTGTTGTGATTTGTGATAATGATCATACTAAATAAGATGTGAATCCGTGTTGTTTATTGACTACTTTGAACCAGCAGGTCGGAATTGACCAAAAAACATAATCGAGATTGTAAACCTGGTTGTTCGGTGGAAGGTAAAGAAATTCAGCTATTGGTGACTGTTTAATTAGTTGTTCTCGCACGCAATTTGTGCTTGAAGATGAAGTCGGTGTAATTTTGACATCAATTTCAGTTTTACAAGTGTATTGATGCAAATAGTAGGCACACTTCCCTTCCTTCACTTCATGAATCCCAACAAAATGTTTTTTTTAAAAAAAATAGTATTGTAAGCCATGACAGCATGCTGCCAAAGAAAATATAGTAGTAGCCCAGTGAACAATGGAAACAAGCTAAAATGGTAATAATCTTTTGTGATAAATTTATGAAGGCTAACAGCACATCCAGATATGAACGCTTTCGAAAATTATCAATCCATAGTTACAACATAATTAGACACATTGTTTCTTGAGTACCATTAGTTCATTACAGAGGTTTTCGTCCCTCGCAAAGCCTAAATCAGTTCAGTACAGCATTTTATGAATGCAGGAAAAAAGTTGAAAACAGATAGTAAAACAACCATACAACTAATAATCTGGAATTGAATTTGAACCTGTTAGACAAGATACCTGTGTTACAAGTAGCCAGTAAGTATGGCAGACTGACAACATAGATGAGCAACAATCTTTGAGGGACTTGAATGCTTTTCATCTGGCGTTGAAATAGTAATTTGAGTTTAGGGTTGAATCATTATCATGTTACATCCAGAATGTCCTTAAATGTTTAGCTGAGGCAGATGTTAGGATCATCTTCATCTGAGTCAAATTCTACCTGTCATCCACCGTTGTATTTTAAGTAGTTAGTAGAAATTAAAAAATAAGTGTACAGAACAGATGCGTAATAAATTTGGATTGCAAATGGCAGAGGAAAAACGAGCAATCCTCTATGATGCCTTGCGTAAGTAAAGACATAACATCTACTGATGGCACTAAACCGTCAGCCATAAAAATATGATGCTTGTTATAAGGATTAGTGTAAAAAAAGCTTAAGAATGGGGAGTCATTCATTGATTTTAGAAGCAACTAAAATTGCATCATTGCAACAGAGAACAATTAGTCTATACGAGCAAAACTATTTTTTTTCTATATTGTCTACTAACAATAACATAAAAAAGAAAGAACCCATCAGAAAGAATGTTACTCACATTTTCATCCCTGTACCATCTTCCATTGCCGTCTCGCTTCCATCCTGAAGCAGTGAAACTGAGTTCTTGCTCCTGGCGTTTTTGGAAATCTGCTTGCCCCTCTGAAAGCATTTTGGTTGTGATTCTGTCACTAGCATTTACAGTATTTCCACTCCATTTTTCCATTGGAGCACTGGGAGTAACTTGGGAATCACGCTGTGAAGAATTTGATGTCCTCTTTAGGTCATGAGATTTCCTGTTGGTGCTGCCAATGCTAAATCTGCTGGATTGTGCTTCCAAACTAGCTCGTCTTGTCTGCTCAATCAATGGTTTTTCTTTCATATCACTAGACCTAACACCATGACATTGTTTGCCGGAATCTGAAAAGGAAGCTTCTGGAGAAATAGCCAACCTCTTGGAGATCTCTTGTTGCCTTGATAATTCTTTTTCCCTCAGCCTAGATTCTGCTGCAATGTGCCATGAACCTTTATTATGCATCTGTTCGTTTGTGGTCATTTAGAAATGCAAAAACAATCAAAGAATGCATTATCACAATTTTGAACAAGATAAACTGAGAAAGAGATGCACAAAGAACATGTATCAGTTTAACATATATATACTCCTAGGAGCACTCAACACTTAATTTCATGTACAACATGATGCACGGGCTTTTAAGACTGAAGGAACAACTTGGCCCCAAGCTCCTTCCATTGAAAAAGAAACTGCATGGCCATACTCTAGAGAGCCATATCACTCGATATTTGGAGCAAAAATAGCTGACACATACTAAAGGTGATGAACCAACCATACACATAGAATGCTTACTATTTCAATATGTATTCATGAAAATCCAGGAAATTTCACAAAACAGCTTCACGAACAAGATTTACATGGTCCCTTGAGGGATTATTATGGACGGTAACAACTGACAATGATTGTGGCAATGAAATTTAATAAGACAGAACAGCTCCACATCACATGACACAATAGCTTCACAGGGCTAACCTCTTTAATCAAAACATCTAGCTCGTCGTGCATAAGTTAAGGGAGGTACTGCTGGCTTATGACACCTACTTCTCATACTAATCTGAATTCTGAACCATTCTTATCAACATTTGAAGCAACCAATGCTGTGACAATTTCCTAAACCGTGGATCACTCAAACCACAAACAAAAACGATTGGTCAAGACTAGATATTTAACAGCCAATCTTCGAGCTCACGCAGCAGTTAAGACCATAAATCATCTAGATCAGGTAGCCAACTGCCTAATTACATGGTTGGAGTAAAGGAAGGTGGGGACGGAAGGGGATCGCTTACGGAGAGCATGAGAGGGGAGTCGAGGACGGGGCGGTGGGGGCAGGCGAGGCAGACGAACTTGCCGTTGGAGAGCCTACGGAACGAATCAGACGCGGACGGGGAGGACGAGGATGGGGATGCCGAGGCGGGGAGCATGAGGTCGTCGAGGCGGCGCTTCCGCTGCTGCGCGTCGAGAGACCAGCTGTCGCCGCCGAACGCGCTCATCGCTGCGCTCTGGTCGCCGTGGCCGCCGCCGCTGCAGTCGCCGCCGGGAGTCTGGAGGAGCGGCTCTCTGACCGGACCTGATTTGCGCGAATTTTTACTGTTACTAATTTAATTTTTTTAATTTATAAAACTAATTTTTAATTTGAACTTTTTGCAGAAGTAGCCTCTTGCCGCCGTGGGTCACGGCGGTATTTAAAAACCGCCGTGGCCCAGGACGGCGAATGGCATCCCCGTCAGGCGCGGCTAACGGCGCGGCCCGGGAAGGCCACGTGGCCTTGCCGCCCTAGGGGGACGGCGGCGAATACAATTTTGCATTGCATTCGCCGCTGTCCTCCAGGGCGGCGAATGCATAGGACCGTCCGCACGGCGATGGGACGGTCCGAATCCTCCGAATGCTAATTTTTAACTTCAAAATTTTTGAAAATTTATTTGTCAAAATTAAATTCTTAAATTCTATTTATTGTGCCATTGTATTTATCGGGTCGATGTTTAAAAAAAACCAAATATCATAGATTGTTCACGTCGTGAAAAGAACTTGTCAAACTGAGGGTATTTCCGGATCGCCACTCGCATTCCACTCCTCGTATGTCTGGATCGGCACTCGCAATCCACTCCTCCCCGTCTTTCGCCTACACGCTTCACAAAATTTAGTTTTAATCGTGGTTTAGGGTATGTTTTTTAAAGTTTTTTTTTATAATCCGACGATGGTAGGCGTTGGTTTGTAAAATCGTACTGATCATTTTTTCAAGTTTATTTTCGGTAAAACTTAATTAATGACATGGTAATAGGCCGGTCCGTTTTACGTGAGGGGCTTAGGACCCCAGGCGAACGGAATGTTAGGGTCTATGAATTTTTTTCCCAAATTTTTGCGCAATGTACGTACTGAATAATTTTTAATTCGACATTGGAAGACGATATATTCTATGATTCGTCATCCACTCGGTCGATACTTAACGCAGTGCACCTACAATAGCATAGTGATATTAGCTAGATGCGAGCCGTTCGCATTGCGGCACAATGAATGCGACACCCATAGTACGAAATACAACAAGGGAGACTACATTGTTAGCAGTACAATGTATCTGAAGGATGGGATTGAGTCTACAGGGGGTGAATATGGACATGACAAATTTAAACAAGTAATGCGAGACCTCTAAATAAAGAAATACAACAATAGCCCCTAGGTCGTATGCCTCCTCGTCCTCCTAGGCTGCGCTCGCACGTGCCCGCGCGAGTACGTCAGGCGGTCCGCCGGTACCCCACGGGTGGCTTGGACCGCCTGAGCAGCAGGGGAAGCACCGGCGTCGTGCGGCTGTGTGTGCGGTGCACCTTCGAGCTGTGACGACCCGATCACGTCCTGCTCCGGAAGGAGGTCGTCCTCGGTAGAGATCCAAGCAGAGGTGCTCGGGGCAGATCCCCGCCCAGTGTCCCCCAGGTGGTGGTGAGATCCGCCGCGTGGGTCTGGTAAAGAAAAGCTCGCGTCAGCCGCATAAAAAGTGTAGTTAGTTATGAAGAATAGGTTCAATCCTGACGTACCTGACAATCCTCGCCCGATCGTGGAGGCTGCCGACCTCGATCCTCCGGCGGTACCAGAAGGACCTGCTCCCCACGACGTACTGGCCCCTACAGAACCCGTCGCTCCTGCCGATGTCCCTTCACCATGGGGACCTCGCATATGTATCTGCATCGGTGGGACTGCATCGGAACGGCGACAAGTCAGAGCACGGACGACCGAGCGCATCGTGTTGCACAGCCGGTCGAACGTGATCGTCTGCTCCTGCTGCGTGAGAGGGATGCTAGCCTATAGGCGCTGCCGCAGTAGGTCCAGCTTCGTGTGGACCTACCTAGCATCGTCCGCCTATTCAGCAGGACATGCATGGTTAGTTGCGCGTGGTACCTACCGTTGAAAATAGTATGAAAACTATTGACTCACCGTGCGGAAGTAGTCCTGGTCGCGGTGTGTTGGGTATGCGTCTCGCACCCCCGCGACGTGCGCCTGTGGAGCCTCGGGAGTGTACGTCACCCGTAGTCTGGTACGGGCCTGGTACCAGGAAAAGTACTGCTCGTACCTGGCGGCTGTGTAGGGGTGCAGCTCCGTGATGACGTCCTCCGTGGCTATGAGCCAGTCGTTGATGTAGTCGACGACGGTGGGTCTCCACAGCCTACCGGCGGCCTGGCCACGCTGATTTAACCTGCAGAGCACAACCGGTGACACAATGCATAACAATACGGAATATTCATTTCCACATATACCTGTGAACGTGTTGCGGTACGCCCCTGCGTTGTTGATGGCCGAAGGTCTGTCGCATACCGAACTGCCGCATCACACTCTGCGGGCAGTGTGGCTCGACAGAAATGTCGAACAGCATCGGTGTCATCGTCAGCCTACACAGCGGCAGAAGGCCTGCCTCCCGCAACCTGACAATCAAAACAAAGCAAGTTAGTAAGTTGACATATACAGATTCACAGTACAACGTTCGTACGTACCTACTCGTGAACCTGTCGTCCACGGGAAATAGTCACCTAGAAGGTCGAGGACGTAAGGTACCGAGCTCGAGGTTCTGCACCGCCGAGAGAAACGACCGATGGGACTGATCGGTGACGTGATCCAGCAGCTCAGGCGTCTGGTAGTCCATACCTGCAAGGAAAAAAAAGCGGAACGGATTAGCTCAATTAAACATAGTGCATTACAGTCAGAAAATTAACAGACAGCAAAGTACCTTTAAAAGATCCACACTAAAACGAAAATCAGATAGCAGTACATGCATATTGGTACACATTACAGGGAGATTACATCAGCAACCAGCGGCTATACTAGACAACATAACCCGAAGGTGCACGAGGACGCTTGCGATGACGCTGCCGATCAGTGGTGCCTTCCCCAGTTGGCCGCCTTCCGTCGGCGCCTGATCCTTCTATAGGAACTTCCGCTGCACTTGGGGCCTCGGCGTCTTTCGTGCACTTCTTGTAGGTATGTCCCTCCTCTCCACACCTACTGTAACGTTGAGCGCTAACGCCGGCCTCGGATTCGTCCATATCATTGCGTATCCTCCGTGTCCGACGTCGGCCTGCCTTGTTCCTTGCCTTCGTCGGGTCAGGGATGTAATAAACTGGACTTGTATCTTCAGTGAAAGTGCCGACGATGCCCAAACCAAAGATCTCGGTACTCCATGTATGCATGATTGCTTCCTTTTTAAAGTACGGAGACACATATTGGCGTTCATCAATGCCGCACTCCCCGCAAGCGGCAATGACATGAGAACAGGGCTTGTGGTACAAGCTTGGTTTCCGGCAGGAGCACGTGCATGTCCCATCTTCCTTTAGGACACACTCTTGTATAGGTTTCCTTACGAATATGCCACGCCTGGACCTGTCGGCACACAATATCTCAAATCTACGCTCTCGTGTGCCCTGCACTCGGACTCGGTGCTCTCTTGTCTTCTTGCATTTCTCCTCAAGGTACTCTGTCATTTTGGTGCCGAACCAAAGATTTCCATCGGCCATAGATGGGCCATTTTGTCTGCACCTGTCGTGGAAGTACGTCTGTGTTTTATGTAGGATGAACTCCACGATGGCAACAAGGGGGAGTTGCCTCACACCACGCATGACCCAGTTGTAGACCTCTGCAAGGTTCGTGGTCATTATGCCGTACCTTGCTCCATCTTCATCGTACAGCAATGCCCATTTCTCCTTCGGCTCGTGCTCGATCCACTGCGAAAATCTGCTAACCGAGGAACCGGGCTTCCTTCTGAATGTACCGTCATCGGTGGGAAGTGCACCTAGAGCTTCAGGGCCGTCAACACCTCTAGCTGGGGGTCTTGCAGAACTCTCGCGTCTATGTTTGGCTGTCAGCTCATCAAGTCTCCTCCATAGCTCATTGAACTTCTTCTGTTGATTCTGGGCGCACAAACGTTTGAACATGGCCATCAGCTCCTTGTTTCTGAACTGCTTATAAAAGTTTGCGCCCATGTGACGCATGCACCGTCTGCTCTTTACATCTTCCCACACCAGAGGGTATCCCTTGTCTGCGCAGCCGTTTCACAGCTCCTCAATTGCACGCAGCATCCCTGGATGACGGTCATGTATGAGACATACATCTGGCCTCATCCCCACCACCTTTTCCTTAACCAGCTTCAGAAACCAATACCAACTCTCTGTGTTCTCGCCCTCGACGAAGGTAAAGGCCACGGGCAACACTTGGTTGTTCCCGTCTACTCCGATTGCCGTCAACATTTTCCCTCTGTATTTCTCAGTTAGGAACGTGCCGTCGATGCAAAGAATGGGCCTGCAATAAAGAAATACAAACATGCACGCCTGCAGAGAGAGGAAGGCCCGCTGAAGGACGCTCTGCCCAGGATTTGGTAACGATGGGAAACTTTTGATTTCGGAGTAGCTGCCAGGATTCCTCGCACAGATGGTTTGCAGTAGACGAGGCAAATTATTGGACGAAGCTTCAAAACTGCCGAATCTCATTTCAATTATCTTCTGTTTGGCCCTCCATGCCTTGGCATATGTAATGGTGTACTTGTACTTCTCCTCGATGCGCCTGATAATTGACTTGGGCTCGAACCGGAGGTTCTCCACAACAGCATAATACAGCTCTGAAGCGATGAATGCAGATAATATGTTCCTGTGGTACTTCTGAACACCCGGAAGATGGCAGTTGTGCTCCGTCACGATTGACACGGACCAACAGTCGTCATATTTCTTCCTGGATGCGTACATCCTCCATGGACATCCATCGCTTGAACTTGCACATTTCACTTCGTACACTGATCTGGTGGACTTTGATACCCAGAACTCCCTCCCAAGTGACACGGCCCACATCTTCACAGCCTCTGTCAACTGTGCTTTTTCGGCGTATCTAGCGCCTTGCATCACTTCATTCTGCCGATACTCCCATGCGACGGTGTGCCCCTCTGAGACAACGAGTCCGGAGAAGTCCTCGTTGTCCCATTCTGCCGGGTATACATCGTCCTCCGAAGAATCATCATCCTCCATATGCTCAGGTTCTGAGTCTTCAATTTCCATCTCCTGTACTAGACCTGGGTGTCTCTCCCCTTCATCTGCAAATCCTCCCGGTCCCATGTCTTCTTGGCCTCCTTCCTCTCCGGCACCCTCGTCTTCTCCCTCATTTTGGTCCCCTGTTTCATCGGGCCCTTCCGCTGTACTCGGACCAGCCTGATCAATGCTGACCACGTCATGCACTACCACTAGGATGCTCGGTGTCCATCCTCGCTGCAGTGCACTCTCCACAAAAAATACCCAGCTGGCCGTCGAATCTACTGGCATCAATTCCCACCAAAACCTTCCACAGCCAGCTAACCAGTGCGTACACCGTAATTGCATTTACTTAAGGATCTACTCCGAATCCCCTCATTAACCAATTGTAAACTCCAGGAAAACTTCTCTCAGCTGGAGCTATAATTCCCTTTTGTGCTACGTTGAACTCCGATAAATCTACCCCATATTATCCTTCTCTGACATTTTCTTCACCGTGGTTATATCGCGAATACAACTCTATTTGCCATTTCTGTTCACAAAAAAGATTTTATTAATCTGTACTAATCAATATTCGTTCCATAAAAAGGCTATACGTATGAGTCAAACCATTACCGTTTCTATATGTTACAAACTAACCCAGCGGCGCTAATAAAGTTATACGCTAGGTTTATCTAACGTGTCAAATAACGTTTACCAACGATGGCCATGGCGGAGCATATTTATTTCTAAAATATCTAAAATTTACTACCTGTCTGCTATGTTCTTCTAGTATGGTCAAATAAATTTAACACTAACGATGGTTATGCCAAACCGCTAATATTTTCATACTATGTCAGGTATTACACTACGCGTCTAGTACTAATTAACACTTATCTAAAAAATTGACTACATAATAGAGGGAGAGCAAAAAAAAATACCTGGATTCGGCTGAAAAATCTGCGAGGGCTTCGCCACTGTACTGCTCCTCCTTTCCCTTAGCTCTATTGGACGAACGCTGGAGGAGGAAGGAAGAAATGACGCGCCGGCGAGTACGTGAATGGATTTTATACGGGAGGGGTAAAAATCACCGTCCCCCAGGGCGGCGATTGGCTTATAAACCGCCCTGGGGGACGGGGGCGAATTCCCCCAGGGCGGCAAGGCCACGTGGCCCCCCAGGGCTAACGGCGGCCGACGCCATTAGCCGCGCCTGACGGGAATGCCATTCGCCGCCCTGGGCCACGACGGTTTTTAAATACCGCCGTGGACTATGGCGGCAAGAGGCTACTTCTGCAATTGACCCAAATCAAAAATTAGTTTTGTAAATTAAAAAAAAATTAAATTAGTAACAGTAAAAATTCCGATTTGCGCTCTACTTGGGCTTTAACGAGGCACTGGCTATTATGGCCCACATCACAAAGTGGGCTGATTTGGGCCCGCCCATTATGCAGCAAAGCTTCAGTTAGCTGGGCTTTATCCTTGCACAGATTCTGTGATGGGTTAGCGAAGGAGCAATCAATCCTACTGTAAACCTGCATACCAAAATTGGCTTGTTTTTCCTATAAAAACTGAATGGTTTTACTCAAAAATAACATGTTTTGGCACATGGAAGTGAGCAATTTTTGATGTGTTTGTAAAATGTAACCACTCAGATTATGTTCGATCCGTGATTTTATTTTGAAGTTTCATTCATGTTCCTCAATCATCACTAGAGAAAGTATAAGGAAAAATTAGATCAAACTAATGCTAAACATAAGGGGAAAATACTTTGTAGTTAGACCGGACATTTCAGATACAGCAGTTCTATATGTACCCTTAATAAATTATTGAAAATTTGCAGATAAAGTTCTCAACCATTTGATTAAATTAGTTAGGAATTATTGAAATTAAAATTCAATCAAAATGTGGCACATCAGTATTCGTAAAACATTTGTAAAAAACAATTGTACATGTGGCTTTTCACCTCTCCCTCAAATAACAAGCCCTTTCAGTTTTCACTAGGGAAGAAAATGTTCTCTCCATTGTACTCCCTTCGTTCCAAAATATAATTATTTTTAGGTTGTTTGGCAGATATTAAAGTTAAGAAGAAAAAAATTTGATGCCTCTCAATAAATCTAGAATAAATAGAGATAGGAGAATAGGGCCCTGTTCTTTAGTGTTTATTGGAGGACTTAAATAAGCCACATGTAAAACGAGAAACGTCATTAGCGCGTGATTAATTAAGTATTTATTATTAAAAAGTTGAAAAATGGATCTATTTGCTTTTTTTAGAGCTACTTTCATATAGAAAATTTTTAAAAAAACACAGCATTTATCGTTTTGGGAAGCGTGCGCGCGGAATCAAAAAAATAAGCTGGCTCAAAACGTGCTGCCGAACAGGCCCTAGGTGAGGCTAAGATGAAAAAAAATTTGAATAGAAGTGATTGATAGGACCAGTTACACTACGAATAGTGCTAGAAATTCTTATTTTCTGGAACAAGATTTAAATCTTATAAATCCTTATATTTTAAAATAGATTGAGTAAAATATAAGCAATCTACATGTTTACCAAATGTAACTAGACATTCTGTGTCTATGACTCATTTTAAAAAACGTGCTAATATTTTGGAATCGATGTAGTAATAAGGAATGGGTGGACGTAGCAGACCAGTTCATCCCTATTCAGACACGAACATCGAAACAAAAGCCCAAAAACCAGGATGCCAACAGAAATTGCTGGGCACACCCGCAAACCCCACAACCAACGGGCCCATGTTCTTCCATTCCATCTCCCCCTGTCCCAGTCAAAATCCCCTGTGCCCCTACGGCGGCGAGGCCATGGATCCGCCCGCCGCCGCGCGGCACTCCGCTGACCGGTGGATAGGCGTGGCGGAGAAGCTCCTGATAGCGCGCGACCTCGAGGGGTGCAAGGAATTCGTCTCCCAGGCTCTCGCGGACGACCCGACCGCCCCCGGCGCCGAAGACCTGGCTGCCGCCGCCGACATCCTCCTCGCCGCCCAGCGCCGGCGCCTCCCCACGGGGGGCCCCAACCCCTACGCCGTCCTTGGACTCGACTCCGCCGACCCCGCCTCCCGCGACCGTGACGTCGTCCACTCCTCCTACCGCCGCCTGTCTCTCCTCCTCAACCGCTCCCACCCTGACCGCCCCTGCTTGCATGCCTTCGCCGACGCCGCCCGCCTCGTCGCGGACGCATGGGCGTTCCTGTTTAACCCTGTCCGCAAGGCCTCCCTCGATTCCGACCTCGATGCCGCTGCCGCAGCGGCAGCAGCTCGCGAGCCTCCCGCCGCTCCCTCTCCACAGAAGCAGCAGCCGCCGCCGCAGCCGCAGCCACGGTCACCACAGCCAGCCTCGCCACCGCCTGTTCCCGCGGCACCGCCGGCGACCTCGGCGGTGACTCCGCCGCCGCGGCCAAAGCGCGGGCGGCCTCCACGCGCTAAACCCCAACCGACGCCGGAGCGGCAGCAGGAGGCGGAGGCGCCGTCCCCGCACGCGCCGACGTTCTGGACGGCCTGCCCGTCCTGCTGCAATCTTCACCAGTACAGCCGCTCCTTCGAGGCGCGCACGCTGCTCTGCCCCAGCTGCCGCAAGCCTTTCTTCGCAGCGGCAATGGCCACGCCGCCGCCCGTCGTGCCGGGCACCGAGATGTACTACTGCTCGTGGGGTTTCTTCCCGCTGGGATTCCCCGGAGGCCCGGCGTTCGCCGGACCAACCAGTTCTTCCAGGAAGCAGCAGCAGGCGCCCGCCACCCTGGGATTTTATCCAATGGGCCCCTACCTGTCATTGCCAGGTGAAGGAGGCGTTGTCGAAGACAATACTGTAGTTGGTGCCACCGCCGGCGGTGGCACAGTGACAGCGCCAGCGCTGGCAGCGCCATTGCCGGTGAATCCTACGCATGTAAAGGTTGGGGCAAGGAAGCGAGGGCGGCCCAAAGGCAGCAAGAACAAGCATGTGGTGATCGAGATCAATTAGAATTTTCGGCAAATTTTGCTCTTTTCTGAGCTAATGGTTCTGAATGTATGCGGTTGATTCTCTTTTGCTGATGAGAGGGACAAAATGAGGTGAAGAAGATTGGAGCTTCTACACGAACAGCAATTTTGGTGATGAACAGTTTCCCTCTTCTTCAGTTGGAAAGTTGGTTGTTAGTTCAGCTGACCTGTGGTAGGTTTATTCAAAGTGTCTATTAGATGGTAGATTTTGTGTTGAACCATGCCAGTGCCACCTCTAGAGCAAGATTTGTTGTTGTGATCTGTAAGATTATCAAATGGGTAGTTCGTTGTGCCAAATGTACAATACTTAGGATGATCAACTGCTTAATCTCGAGATTTTTGACTATTTGCCATCCTCTTCAACGGTGCATTCTTAAATGCCATTCTCTTCAATAACATTGATTTTTTGTTACTCGGACCCACCGAATTGTTTTCATTTTGCCATTCTTAGCTGCCAACTTAGCAAACTGAGTAACAAATGACCTTCATGCCCCTCATCTAGTCATCACTTCTCTCCCTTTTGTTCCTCCGTGCGAGCTGGTTCCTGCAGGCACGGACCTGGTTCTTGCGGCGGTGGCAGCGGTCGGAAGCCGGAGAGTAGGCTAGTGGCGGCAACAAAAAATCATTGGCGTTGTCCAGATCAAACCGAAAGTTATATAACACCCGTGTGTTTAGGTATAAAACTAAATTAATAAAAAGCCTAATTGCGCAAAATTGGTTCTTTGATTGTTGTCCTATGTGCCAAGATCTCAATCCTTTCCAAACTCTTGTGAATCAAGTTCCAAACCTCAATCCTTGGATCAAATAAAATTCATTCCAATTCAACATTCACATTCTCCCTCCAAATTAATCCATCCAAAATAGAAATCAATTTTCCCTTTGTTGGGCCGCCTTTCCCTCCCTGCCGGCCTAGCTCGCCAGTCCCATCCCTCCCTCAGCGCCTCTCCCATTTAGGCTGTCTCTGTTCAGCCCAGTAATTGCGCCACAAGGCCAACTGGCCCACTCGGCCTCTCCGCTCGCCGGGCACGCGCGCGGCACGTTCCTCATGAGAGGATTACTCTCTCTCTCTCTGCTTCTCTCTCGCGCTCGCCACAGCCGGCCGCCGTTTGAACCCGCCATGCCCCCTGGTTCCGTTGTTCCCGCTCACTCGCGTGCGCCGTGGCCGACCGGAAGGACGCCGCCATCACCACCACTGCTCCGGTGACCGTTTTGTTGTCGCTCCCCACCAAGCTCGCCGCCCAACTTTTGCTATCACTGCCTCACGTCACTCCGGCCCCGTCGCAAGCCACCAAGCAGGGGACACCCTTGTCCGCAAGCTCGCCTACCTCATCACCCCAAAAGCTATTGCTTTTCCTCCTCCACCCGCCCACTTTGGTGCCATGGAGCAACACCTCGCCGCGCGGTGGAGCAAAGACCGGCTGACGCTGCCCATACCAGCTCACCGTCCTCGCTTGACCGTGCCAGCTCGCCGCCCCCCATGGGAAATCACCCAAGGCCCCTGGCTCCAACCGACCTCGCATCGCCTATAAAATCCATCGCCATCCCACCACCTTCCCCTTCCAAAAAAACTCCTCTGTTACCCCGTTGCTTTGGAGCCGCACGACCACGTCGACCTCACTGTCCTCTGTCGTTCACGCCGGTGCAACCGGTGCGGACCCGGAGACGACCGCCATCAGCTTCCCCTTCCCCGCTTTGCACGTGCCAAGGCTGAACGATCACGTTTGCGCTGCCAGCCTCTCGTCACTGTGCCCTGTTGCCATGGTAGCCCACCACCTCCAATCACCTCTCTGCCCCCCTAGCCGCTAGCTAGTTCGCCATCGCCTCTGGATGCTTAGGTACTGTCACACCCTGAAAATCATTCTAATTAAAAATTAATATGGGTAAATGAAAATACAAGAAAACACTAAAGTTGTTTGTGAAAGTGTTTGAATCAAATCCTAAATTTCCAATACTAACCTATTTAAAGCTTGGTTGCTTTGGTATTCCATGGGGTGTTGGTTGGAATATTTTAAGCATCCAAGCATTTATAATAATTGTCGGAGGATGAAACCTCGACTGCGGGAAGTCAGGAGACCCCCCTTTGAGATTCGGCCAGGGGAGTAGTTCTCAGGCGAAGTCGGCGTCAGTGTGGAAGAAGATAGATGGTTGGATGAATTGCGCACAAGGAACAGGAGGATTTAGACAGGTTCGGGCCGTCCGGAGGCGTAATACCCTACTCCTGTGTGGTTGCTATCTGTGGTGGATGAATGTGGTTACATGGTGAACCTAGCTCGCGGCCGGAGCCGGAGAAGAAGAACAGTAGCTAGCGTGCGAGCCAGAGAGCCAGAAGACGGGGAAAGCTCCTGTCCAGTTCGGCCTTCGCCTCTCGGTGGCTTGGATCCTCCTTTATAGAATCAGGGGAGTCCACAGTGCCAGTACATGGGGAGAGAGGAAGCGTTGTCTTGTCGCACGTCTCCGCCTGCTGCTACCCGCTGCGCCCACGCCGGGGTAGGTTGGCTGCGGGCTGCCTAGTCTTCGGGACGTGAGGACGTGACGGGATGTGACGAGTCGTCTTGCCGCTCGGCTGCGGGCGGCTGGAGTACAGAGATGTGACAGAGGCTGTCGCCCTCCGCTGCCATAGGGCAGAGAACCGAAGTCCTCTTAGTCAAAAGTCTCTGACGGTATTGACGGGTGTTCATGGGGGGCCGTCCTAGGACGTCCACGCGTGGCAAAGCAGGTGATAGGGGCGACAGGCACTGTCGCCTCGTCATTAATTTCGCTCATTAATGTAGGTAGTTGGAGAGCTGGTCCACCGAGTTCTTCGGGGAGATCAGCCCCTGGAGCCGTGGCGATCGGCACTCGGGGCCGAGTCAGTCGGCACCGGGACCGGGGAGATCGGCACCCGGGCAGTCGGCGTCGGGACTCGGGAGATTGGCACCCGGGGGGCGTACCCGGGGAACGGGGTACCCAGGACCGAACGGTGCCCGGGCTCCCTGTACTTAGAGGGAAGAGGCCGTAGTCGGCTGTCACCGGTGTAGATTGTGGACCCTGGAGGAGCTGATGTGGCCGAAGACCCACGCGTCCCCAGGGCATGTGGGACCCCCTGTCCCATTTCGCCGACAGTGGCCCCTGGCCTTGTTGCTCGGCCGGAACCGCTCCGGGCAGGAACGGGGCCACGTCCTTGAAGAAATGAGGGGATGCTGGGTCCGCCTGGTTCATCTTGAGCTGGTGAGCTTGGTTCGCCGGAAACTGATATGGGCCGGGACCCGGAGGCCCCGGCTGTAATGCAGCAGACATGTACCCGGGATCCAGGGGCCCGGGCTGGAAGTTTGGAGTGAAGTGTTGAGGAAGCCTGGCGGCAGCGATCGCGATGGTGATGCAGCTGCCCGCACAGTCGCCACTAAGTTCTTTGTGGCAACCCGTTGGCCGAAGATCGCGGCTGCAGAGAGGTACGTCGCCCAATCGATGGGCGCCACCGAGTCTGCCGCCGACGAGGCCTTCCGCGCCTGGTCCGAGATGGAGGCGCAGGAGAAGGAAACATTCTCCCGAGAGGAAAGCGTCTGGGCTCAAGGGGCCGGGCTCGCATCTCGGGGGTGTGAGCTCCGCGCGCGCGGGAAAGTCGCGGAGGTTCACGAGGAGGCGCGGGAGGCCGTGGCCGAGTCCGCTGCCCCGGAGGCAGGGTTCCTCGACTGCGGCGAGCATATTGTAGAGCCGATTCCTGACGAAGAGGTCGAGGAAGACGCCGGTCTCCTTCTGACGCCGCCCGGGGTCCGGTTCGAAGAAGGCCAGCGACCTCCCCCGTGCGACGGCGTCTCCGGGTGCGAACATCTGGTGGAGCCGATGGCCGACGAAGGGGTCGAGGAAAACGCCGGTCTCCTTTTGACGCCATCCGCAGCCGCCTTTGGGGCCCGGGGGCCCTCCATGCCCCCGAACGCTCCTCTTCCGACGTCGCCCGAGGTCCGGTCAGAAGTACACCGGTGACCGCCCCTCGGGCGATCCGGGCCTCGCTCGTGCTTGCGCTCCGGTTTTGCCTGTCTTGTGCAAAGAGAGATATTTGTATAGATATATGATCGTGTTTATATTTTTCGTACCTTAGTTTATTGTGTTGTTTGGAGGTCGCTTGCACTCGGGGCCCCATGTCTGGGGACGCCGAGTACCGGGCGCCATCCGATATCGAGGGCCAGCAACCGTGAACAGCCGTAGGGTGTGAGACCCCTGTCCGGGCCCCGGCGTAGCCGCTTGCCCCGGGAGCTCGGGCCCCGGGGGGCAGCGAACGCGACCGTTGAACGCCTCGGAAGCTCGGTCCCCGGGGGCGCGAGCAGTCCGGACGTGAGCTTGGCGGAGCGACGAAGTCCGTAGGTCCGTCCCCTTCCGTCTCCCGGATCTCGGGGCTCTCCGCGCCCCCGAGCGCCGTTGGCCCGGGGAGCACAGCGAGGCCGCGAGAGCAGGCTTTATTCGCCGGGAGCCCCTCGGGAACAGGCCCTGACCAGGTACGGAGTCACCAGGCAGCGGAGCACCCGGCGCCTCGGCAGTTGCGGGGGAGGTGCTGGCCAAACAGGGGAAGAATACAAGTTGAGCAATATGTAAAGTCGGATAAGGTAACGTATCTGGATATTGCGAAGGGCGGCATGGCTTCGCGAGCACAATCCCAGGACCGGGAGTGTTGCTCTCTTCCGGGAATGCCGAGGATCGGGCCGATCCGCCGTGATCCGCCATAGCGCCCAGGTCCCGGGAGCTCGGTACCAAGGGGCCGCGGGCGACCGAGCGCGAGTCTCGCGGAAACGGCTAAGTCCATAGGCTTGACCCCTCCTGTCTTCCGGGTCTGGGGGCCCTTCGCGCCCCCGGGAGCCATTGGCCTAGGGAGCGCCGCGAAGCCGCGGGAACGGACCTGGCCGGAGACGGGGTGGCCAGGCAGCGAAGCACCCGGCGCCTCGGCAGTTGCCGGGGAGGAGCCGGCCAGGCCGGGCTCCACAGGCCGCGCCGATGTTCGGAAGGCCTGCCTAATCCTGCCAGGAATTGGTCTAATCTGTATACGACGAACTCCCGAAGGGGTCCTCACGGTCACGACCGTGCGGAGGGAAAGATTACGCATAAGCATTTCGCCCCCTACCTCCGGAAAGAACCAATCACTGAAGCTAGCCAGGCAGGACATCGGAGCCACAGGGACGCGGGGTGCCTCCTGGAGGGTGCCATTAGGTCCCCGCGAACTCGACAACGCCCTGGACCTAGCACGTCGGGATACGATTACTCGTCGGTAGGGAACTGATGATAATGCGCGAACCCCAACCGTCGCACAGTCGCGGCCCGAGTATGCCCCCAGGGGATGAGAAGAATGTATCTATGGAAGAATTTTGTGAGAATGCTTCCAGGCTTACCGAACCCGGTCGGGAAACATCGATCATCAGGAAGGGGCCTCCCACAGGGGGAAGGTTTACTTTTTTCCAACACGTGTAAGAACACGGCGGAGAACCAACCCCCAACCCGGAGCGATCGGACCCGTACCTTACGCTAAAGATAGCACTTGAGGCCTTGCTGGTAATGAGCGATGCGGAGCGGAGCGCGCCACTTTTGTTCCTCGAGGAAGTCGAGGTTGTCGAGCTGCATATTTGTCGTGGTTGATGTTGTCGATGTGGCGCTGTACTCGGGGGGAGCCGAAGGGGAGCTCTGGCGACAGAACGGCTTCGGCTCGGTACACCAGGAAGAAACGGGGTCTCCCCGGGCGCCCAGCTTGGTGTGGTATGAATCAGCCCCAGGACCGCCGGGGAAAGGTTTATTCTACACATAGTGAACTGTGAGAGCGTCCGGTTCGTTCCCTTGTCCATCCCATGCTGCGAGCTGTGGCGTCAATCACTTCCCGAAGGCATTCTCGTGGTCGCGCCCGTATGGCGGCTGGATTTTGCGCATAACCCGGCCGCCGTACGGGCGCGGCCCGATGGTACCCCCAGGGGGTGAGACTGCCCCGAACGCAACACACGGGAAACGACGAAAGGAACGAGACCGGGAAGAACATTAAAAATGCTGCTTATGTAAAGTGTATATACATGGGGGCCCCGGCCAGCGCTGAGTTTCCGGGGAAGTCCGGCGCTGGCCCGGGTTCACCCAACTTACAGGATGTTTATACAGACAGATTCGTGAAGATGCTTGATGTGCCTAGGAATGGAGCTCGGACTCGCTTCCCTCGCGAGCCTCGAGGCTGGGGAAAGGCATGTGCTCGGGACCCGGGGGCCCCGGCCAGCGCTAAGGATATGTGTCCGGGACCCGGGGGCCCCGGACTGAAATACGGTTTTGATATAAGCCGGGTTCCGGGGGCCCGGGCTTGAATATGGGATGTGAGACGACCTTCCGGACGCATTCTCGCCGGGGCGGTGCTGTCCGGGCTATCGCGCCCTATTCCGGGTGTCGCGTTCCTAGGCTTGCACTCGCCTTGGCGAGGCCGCCCTGGTTCGGCACCTCAGTGTCGGGCCCGTGGCGCGGATTCAGGAATCCGTGCCTCGGCTCCATATGTGCCTGGGACCCAGGGCCCCGGACTGAAATGTAACTGGATAAGTATGGTCGATATGTGCCCGGGCACGGGGGCCCGGGTAAGGACATGGACCGTATCGGGACAACTTCCCCGGACCCGCGCTTGCCGAGCGCGGTGCTGTCCGGGTACTCACGCCTTATTGAGGCTATTCCGGCTCGGGAGCGGGATTCGGATCGTCCGCATAGGGGTCGGACCGTCCGAGTCCCTACAACCGGACCGTCCGAATCGCCTCGATCGCTCTTGGGGTACTACCGCTTCTACCGGATCTCGGGCTCGGCTCCCTCGGGAGGGCGCGAGCTCTGGAGACCGGGAGCAGCTATGCGCCCGGGAGCCAGGGGCTCCTATCCGCATGGCCTCAGGTCCCTTGAGAGGGAGCGAGCTCGCCGTGACCGGGGGCAGATATGCTCCCGGGAGCCACGGGCTCCTATCCGCACGGGCTCAGGTCCCTTGAGAGGGAGCGAGCTCGCCGTGACCGGGGGCAGATATGGGCCCGGGAGCCAAGGGCTCCTAACTGGAATGCGGTTTGATATGTGCCCGGGAACGGGAGCTCGGGTAAGGATATGTACAATATCGGGACGACTTCCTTGCCGAGGCGATGCTGGTTATGGACGAGGAGCGGCGCCTCGCTGAGGAAGTATTCCGGCCTCTGTTATATGCTCTTCGGTCCTGGCCTGTCAGGGGCCGTGCTCGGGCTCAGCTTCCTCGGGAGAGAGCGAGCTCTCGACGCCGGGAGAAGATCCTCAACCGGGAGCAGCCGATCAACCGGGGACGGATCAACCGGGAGTGGCTGATCAACCGGGAGGTGCTGATCTATCGAGAGCGGTCGGTCAACCGGGAGCAGCTGATCAACCGGGAACTAATCAACCGGGAGCGGCCGATCAACCGGGAGCGAGCGAACTCTCGAGACCGGGAGAAGACCATCAACCGGGAGCAGCCGATCAACCGAGAACGGATCAACCGGGAGCGGCCGATCAACCGGGAGCAGCCGTTCAATCGGGAACTCAACGACCGGGAGCGGCCTGCCCGGACTCGCGCTCGACAGGGCGACGTGGTCCGGGTTATCATACCCTATATGTGTCCGGGACCCGGAGGCCCCGGACTGTAATGAGGGATGAATCGGGACGACCCCTCCGGGCGCGCTCGCCGGGGTGATGCAGTCCGGGAGATCGCGCCTTGTTGGAGTTGTTCTGGGTCGAGAGCGAGATTCGGACCGTCCGGCGAGGGATAGGACCGTCCGATCCACCTCGATCGGACCGTCCGGCGACAGATCGGACCGTCCGATCCACCTCGATCGGACCTGGCCTGCTACTGCTCCCGCCGGGACTTCCTGACGCGCTCGGCCAGCTTTTGGACGGCGCGGCACTCCGTGATGTTGTGCCGGTCCGTGTCGTGGAAGGCGCACCACCCTCGGGCTGTGGCCGGCTTGAGACGCTCGGCCATGCCCTGGACGGCGCGGCACTCCGTGATGTCGTGCCGGTCCGTGTCGTGGTAGGCGCACCACTTCCAAACTATGGCCGGCTCGGCACGCTCGGGTGAGCGCTGGACGGCGCGGCACTCCGTGATGTCGTGCCAGTCCGTCTGGTGGAGAGGGCACCACTTCTGGGCTGTTGCCGGCGGTGGCGGCGCGCGTGCGGCTTTTTGCCGCTTGCTGCGACCATCGCCTCCGCGGGCCTCATAGCTCCGGGGGCTACCCGTAGTCGCCAAGGCGTAGCTCTCGGCTGCCGCCTTGGCCTTCTGGCGCTTCCTCCTGTTCCGCCGTAGCGCGGAACGTGAAAGCTTGCCGTCCTCTCCAGGGCCCCTGTCGGGGGCCACATTGCCCGGCGGGGTGTAGCCGCCGGACTCCTCGCCGTAGCCTAGACGATGATGGTGGCCTCCTGCCATGGAGTGCGCTGGTGTCGGGGACGCCAGCGTAACACCTGAAAAGAAAACTCCCCCTACCTGGCGCGCCAGATGTCGGAGGATGAAACCTCGACTGCAGGAAGTCAGGAGACCCCCCTTTGAGATTCGGCCAGGGGAGTAGTTCTCAGGCGAAGTCGACGTCAATGTGGAAGAAGATAGATGGTTGGATGAATTGCGCACAAGGAACAGGAGGATTTAGACAGGTTCGGGCCGTCCGGAGGCGTAATACCCTACTCCTGTGTGGTTGCTATCTGTGGTGGATGAATGTGGTTACAGGGTGAACCTAGCTCGCGGCCGGAGCCGGAGAAGAAGAACAGTAGCTAGCGTGCGAGCCAGAGAGCCAGAAGACGGGGAAAGCTCCTGTCCAGTTCGGCCTTCGCCTCTCGGTGGCTTGGATCCTCCTTTATAGAATCAGGGGAGTCCACAGTGCCAGTACATGGGGAGAGAGGAAGCGCTGTCTTGTCGCACGTCTCCGCCTGCTGCTACCCGCTGCGCCCACGCCGGGGTAGGTTGGCTGCGGGCTGCCTAGTCTTCGGGACGTGAGGACGTGACGGGATGTGACGAGTCGTCTTGCCGCTCGGCTGCGGGCGGCTGGAGTACAGAGATGTGACAGAGGCTGTCGCCCTCCGCTGCCATAGGGCAGAGAACCGAAGTCCTCTCAGTCAAAAGTCTCTGACGGTATTGACGGGTGTTCACGGGGGGCCGTCCTGGGACGTCCACGCGTGGCAAAGCAGGCGACAGGGGCGACAGGCCCTGTCGCCTCGTCATTAATTTTGCTCATTAATGTAGGTAGTTGGAGAGCTGGTCCACCGAGTTCTTCGGGGAGATCGGCCCCTGGAGCCGTGGCGATCGGCACTCGGGGCCGAGTCAGTCGGCACCGGGACCGGGGAGATCGGCACCCGGGCAGTCGGCGCTGGGACTCGGGAGATTGGCACCCGGGGGGCGTACCCGGGGAACGGGGTACCCGGGACCGGACGGTGCCCGGGCTCCCTGTACTTAGAGGGAAGTGGCCGTAGTCGGCTGTCACCGGTGTAGATTGTGGACCCTGGAGGAGCTAATGTGGCCGAAGACCCATGCGTCCCCAGGGCATGTGGGACCCCCTGTCCCATTTCGCCAACAATAATAGATTTTCTTTTTTGTTTCATGGTGATATTTGCTTCTAGTAAATTCCCCATGGTTTAATAAACTCTATGAAATTTTCTCATATTTTTCGGAGCTCCAGAATTAATTTTAACATTACGAAGATCATTTTAGTAATTAATTAAATGGAAAACAAAATCCTTTTCTTCTTCCTTTTCTTGATCGTTCTTGGTCCTATCCTTTAGTACCTCTCTTTTCAACTCAAACTCGGGTTTCCCTCCTCTTCAAATGCTTGGTGTCGTTTCCGAATCCCTGAAATCCCCTATTTTCCTCGCATCAAGTTCCCACATAGTCCAAAAATCCTTTTCTCCATACATATCCTCAAGTTCCCGACTCCCGTGAAATATTCTCAAATTTTCAAGTCCAGAATATTTCTAATAATCTGAATATCTCTAATATTCCAATTTCTCGATCTCTGTAAGATATTTCCATTTTATGAACCCCAAAATATTCTGATATTTTGGATGTTTGAAATATTTCCTATATTCTTGAATTCTATAAAACATCCTTGAGCTTTTCATTCTCAAAATTATCCCCATATTCAAATGTTCTAAATTCCTTTTATTTCCTCCTTTCCCAAAATATTTCGATTCCAAAAATGTTCCAATAATGTATGTTCCAATATTCCATATGGAAAATATTCTAAATATTCCAAAAATTCCTATTAATCCTAAATTCTCCCCAAATTTCCAAATTTTTCAAGTTTGGGAAATTTTCAGAAAACCCCTCTCCCTGCCTTTTTCTTTTCTCCTTCTTTTCCTTTTCCTTTTTCCTTTATTTCTTCTTCTGCCACCTTCTTCCTCCTAGCTCTCTCTCTCCTTCGACCTACCCGAGCCCGACGCTGCTCTGGCCACCCCGGCCGGCCCAGCCTGTGCCTGCCCTCCATGGCCTTGGCCCAGTCCGCTCCTTCACTACCGCCGCCCTAGCCCAGCCCGCACCGCCGCGCTGCGTCGCACCGTCATAGCCGTCGCGCACCCTAGCTCCTCCCCTCCCCACTATAAATAACCGTTGCTTCCCCCCATCCCGAAGCCCTAAATCCACCGCCGCCCTAGCCGCCGCTGCCCGCCGCCGCCGCTCGGCATCCACCGCTCTGCGCTCCAGCCACCGCCGCTGCCAAAATCCAAGCCACCACCACTGCTTTGCACTGCCGCCGCGGTCGCCGTCGTCGCCCTCTGCGTCCTCCGTCGCCGTGGGTAAGTACCAAAGCCGGCGCCATCTCTCTCGTCGCCCCCTTCTTCCTTATCTCTGGCGTCCCCGACCTCTGTTTCCCCCCTCCTCCACCATGCGCCGCCGTTGGGCTTCGCCGTCGCATTGTCGTTCCGGTATCGTCGTTTCCTCGCTGGCGCGAAGACGAGCGCTCCGCCTCGTCTTTGCCGGTCATGCCGACGTCCTAGCGCCGTTGATCTCCGCCGCCCGCCGCCGCTGTCGCCGTCGAACATCTTCTCTAGCGCCTGTCTCGCGCCATGGCGGACGGCTGAGCTCATCTCGCCTCTGTGACACTGACAAGTGGGCCCTAGCACATCCCTCTTGTTGTGACTGACATGTGGACGCCGGCAATTATATCCTCAAGCCATCTAAGCCGTTGGATAGTCTAGATTAACTGAAGCCGTCCATCTCAATCCCGGTCCTTCAATCTTCATAACCCCCGATCGCATCTAAACCATCCGATCTCCTTAGATTGACCCAAGCCATCGGATTCCCTTAACCCTTCGGCCTTGCCATGTCAACCCTAGCAGCTAAGTCAACTGCCACCTCAGTTGCCAGCTCATCTCCTCTGCCCACGTGTTGTCCACGTGGCAGCCACGTCACCAGCCAGTCCACCACTACTCTCTCCTCGGTCTATAGACCTAGTCCACTGTGAGCCCTCTCAATGACAGTGGGCCCCACCTCCTTTATCCATTCAAAGTAATTCTTTTAATTCAAAAATCCAGGGAATATTCTGAGAATATTTCTTTTCCATTTCTTTTCGGATTTTCTTTGAATTTGAACTTCCGGAGGCCATAACTTTTCCGTTCGAACTCCGATTTGACCTGTTCTTCTTCCTAAATTCATCTAAAATCATGATTTACATGTTTATGTACTTTTTATGTACTATTTATATGGAGTTTCTTAGTGTTTTTCCTTATTTTGTGTGTAGACGTGTAACTTCCGCCGTTTCAGAAGAGCGCGAAGTTCGAGGAAGAGTTTCGGAAGATCAAGTGAAGACTTTTCTATTTCAAGGCAAGTCACACGACAATCCTCTTAAGCATATTGATCCCAATTGTGAAAACTATTTCGTTTTAACGTTATTGCATTCAAAACTTTGGAATGTCATTATTACGGGTATTTGTATTATTATCCTGTATTTCTTGATTATGGCCATTTTGTTGTTGATACCTTTATCATGATACCTTGGATAATTAATATTGACTAGCTAGATGTCTAATTAATGATCTAGCTAGATTATTTAGGTTTTGCTTAACCCTGCCTAGAAACATTAACGCCATTTTATGTGGGGAACTATTCATTCACCAACGATTAAATGGTTAATGGCTATATTTTTCACAACGGTTGGTCGTGGTTGGTTAATTAAATATACCAACTAAAACTTGACTGATGGTGGGTTGTGAGCATGTGGAATGATGATGATGCTAGTGGTGCTCATGACAATTAAGGACCGGTTCGCGAGCTACTTGTTGCGAAGCAATACCGTATTAACCACAAGTTGGAATGGGTAATGGCTTGACTAGAAGTGTAGCATGTTCAGTAGAAGGCATCAGGGTGTGTTTGTAGCTGCTATAAGTCTACACGTAGTAGTTGGTAAGTCCATGGTTTGGGCGTTGAGCCGTCTCACGGGAAGGCACTTGATCACCCCTGCCGGAGACCGAAGGCTTGGCGGGAGGCACTTCTGTTGGGCGGGTTACATGAAAGGTCTTGTCATGGTTTCCCCCTTTGCAGTACCATGGTGATATTTCGGGGCATGGTGACATGTTTGGAACCGTGTCTTGTGGGTAAATTGGTACACCTCTGGCCAGAGTAAAACTGTTCAAATAGCCGTGCCTGCGGTTATGGGTGGCCTAGCAATATTTTTCGTGATTAGTCCCACACTACTCACTAATAGTAATAATTGATGGAAACTTGATAGCTCCAGGTTTGGAGGGTTTGGTTTGGACCTGAACTGCATTAGAGTGTTGTTCAGTGATTGGTTAAATGTTGATAATAATTTAACTATACTGTTTTGCAATGGTTTTTTTAAATGCAAATGTTTTAAATGTCGTTTATGCAAAAGAGCCATATTATGCCTTTCCTTTGGAATCCTGTTACATTATTTTGCTTTCTGATTGGCTTGTTGAGTACGGTGGGTGGTACTCAGTCTTACAATATTACCATCAGAGTGAAGCTTTGCGTGGAAGGAGAAGGTTTTTAGTGTTTGACTTATACCCCAATTGAGTTGTCTGTGGGCTTGGTGCTAAAGCTTCGCTAGGTTGCCGTTCCGCTACAGTTTTCTTCTGTGTGAGGACTAAGTGCCTCTTTTATAAGTATTTATCATTATTTTGTTTTGGTTATGTTTATCAAATTGTCGATTGGTGTACCTCAGTTGATTCCTGGATAAGGGTTTAATGCACAAATTAGTTTTGAAAATTTTGGTGAATTTTCGGGCGTGACAAGTACATGTTGTAGCCACCACGCCACGTTCACCGCTCCACCGCGACATTGTATGCCGTCGCCCACCGTGTAGCGCCGTCTGCCGTCGATCTCCATACCGGGAGTCGGTTCTAGAACCCCTAGGGAGCCCCTAGGTGCAAGGAATCAACCTACGATGCATCGTTGGCGAGAACCCCAAATCCGTACCGCCACCATGCACTGTCGTAATACGCCGTTCCCGGCCATCTTCCGGCGAATCCAAGCCATTGGCTTGATTTCTCAAGACCTTTCCTCTCCGCCGGTGGCTTGGCCACTATTTGCCTCCTTGTAATCCGCTCCGGCGAGCTGCATCTCGCATATCACACCCTAAATTTTCCCCTTAAATAGAGCCACACAAAATATATTAAAAAAGCCCCAAAGAAATTATTTTAAAAGGCCAAAGGAATTAATTAAATAAGTAAAAAAGAAAAATAATAAATTATCAGGGCTAGAAATATTTTTTCTATATTCTTCTTGCCAAAATACACTAACAGGAATTTTAATGGAATTTTTAGAGCACTAGAAGTATTTTTACTAAATCAAAATGAATTATCGGAATCCTCCTGGAATCGCTTTTTCTTTTCTTTTTTTCCGTTTTCTCTTTCTTTTTCTTTTTCTTCCCGCCGTGCCGCTGGCCCAGTCCTGTTCCTCGGCCTGCCGCGGCCCGCGCCGCATGCGCCTCTCCTCTCTGTCTACCGCATAGGCCCCACCCATCAGCTCTAGCGCCCGCGTCTCTCTTTTCCCCGCACGGCTGACAGTCGGGACCTGCTCGCCAGCGCTCGCTCGCCTGCGTCTCTCTCCCTCCCGCCGACATGTGGGACCGGGGCCCACATCTCGGACCCATCGTCAACCTTCGGCCGAAACGGTTGGAGGGGATCCGCTCGCCCCAGCCGTGCGATTTCGCCTCGGCCCATGATCTCCCGCCATCGCACGTGGTTCAAACGACGTGGACGCGGTCGCTTATCCGTTCCCCCACCTCTGCTTTCTTCACGCACGCCCTTGGACGAATTTTGCCAATCTCGCCGCCGCCGCCGCCCCACTTTCTCGTGAAATTCAGCCAACTCGGCCACAAACTCCCGTAGCCGAGTACATAAAAACCCTCCCCATGCTCCGCCCTTACTTTCCCCTCAGTTCCCCCCATCTGCTGAGTACCCTAACCCCCTCCACGCTGAGTTCCCGAACCGCCGCCACGCTCCACTAACTCCAGTCGCACGTCGTCGTAGCTACATCCACCGCCGACTACCGCGCTCGGGCTCGCTAGCTTCACCGTGCCCTGCTGTGTCCTATTATGCCACCGGCCGCCTCGTATTCCCGCCAGAACTCCATTCTCTCCGTCGTCCCTTTCGGTAAGCCTCTTCGCCGGCTGTCGGCCGCAGATTTCCGTCGACCCACTCGGTGTTTTTCTCTCCTCACGCGTTCTACACCTTCGCCAGGTTCTCCCGCACCTCGTCCACGCCTCCGTCGTCGCCTTGCGCTGCCGGAACGCCATTGCCGTCGTCTACCCGAACCTCGCCGCCGCCAATCCCCTCTGCTCGCCATTGTTCGCCGTTCTCCGTCCGTCCGTCGCCGCACCTCGATGAGCACCCCGTCGCATTCCTCACCCCCTCCGCCGCTCGCCGCTGCCCTCCGCCGCGCCGAATGGCCGCGGGCGGTGACCATCGGGCCGCGCGCGCCGTTGCCGGCCACGCGCGTCGGCGAGGCTCGGCCATGTTTTGATCTGAGCCGTCCAATCTGCCTTGGCAGATCGGGGCTGCTCGGGCGCTTGTGTTCACAGTCGCATGCGTGTGGACTGTGTCCACCGTGCGCCGTACTCTCATGCGCCACTGACCCGTGGGTCCCGCCTGTTGGCACTGGCTCCGTGGTCCACTGAAGCATTAAATCCTTGTTAATGCGCAATAAATCGTTTAGAAATTGTTTTTGCATAGGAAAATCATAGTAAACTTTTAAAATTCATAACTAATTCATACGAGCTCCGATTAATTCCATCCAAATTTCATTAAATTCAGAAAAATGCCAAGAATCCATAAAAATACTTTCAGCCCCTGTTCAGTGTCACATGTACTGTTTTTAATTGTTTGTGCGTTGTTTGCTATAGAAACTGACTCCGTCAACTCTCCAGTTTACTACGAAGTCATTGCTGAGTTCGTCGAGCTGGAGCAAGGCAAGTTGCATCGTTTCCTCGATCATTTTGTACCCATTGATTGCAAAATATCTGTTTTAAATCAGCAAACATGCATTTTAATTGCTCTGACTTAATTCCACCTATACAACTTTGTAGCTGGGTAATAATATGACTAGAGGCTATTGTTAGGATGCTTAGCCCTCCTTAGAACCAATTAGCTCACATGGGAATTTAAATGTTCCTATTTATATTCTTTGTTCGACACTATGTCGGGAATAGAACTTTGGATATGTTGATATTAAATTACTAAAATGTGACTTAATGGTGGGCTGTGGGTGCATTGGTTTTGTTGGTTGCACCATGGCAATTAAGGACCGGTTCGCATGAACCCCTTGAGCAATTAATCGTACATTCCACAAGCCAGCATGGGCAACGACTAGACTTGTAGCGTTTCTTCTCCCTCTCCTAGGCACCGTTGGTGAGAATGAGCGTGATGGAGTTGGATCGGCTCGGGGTCGGGTTGATCGGCTTCCAGATCCATTGTGGCGCAAGGGGGGTAGCTTGGCCGATATGGGGTGTCCTGTTGGCAGGTGCAATCTCAGCGTGGTGTGGATGGTTAAGGAGAGGTTACGTGAACGGTCCTGTCACAGCGTCTCGCGGGGTGTCGTGGTGACACACCGGCACACGGGAACGTGTGTGGGGCTGTGTCTTGTGGGCACAGTTGTATACCTCTAATCAAAGTAAAATCTATTCGGATAGCACACTCGCAGTCATGGGCATTTTGGTCAAGACTCATCGTGATTAGTCTCACTATAATAAATTGACATAAAAATTTGCTATAGTGTTAGGATGGAAGATTGAGCCTGATTAACGTGGTGTAACGTTAATCAGTGAAAGATTAATATTATTCAATTAATCAATCTTTTACTGTTTGTGAACTACTATTGTTTGCAATTTCTTTTACGCAAATAAACTCCTAACCTATCTTTGTCTCCCGTGCATTGTGCATATTTGCGGGTGTGACTTGTTGAGTATTGTGGGTGGTACTCAGTCTTGCTCCTCTTTCCCTTCTCAGTGGTGGAGTACCTGTCGGACGAGGATCATCAGGAGGACTAGGCTGGATCCGCCGTCAAGACGTCTGTGGATTGGAAGCCTCCGCTTGGCTAGCTGTATATAGGCTTTATTTATATTTACCGTTGCATTTATGTAAGACAATTTTATTCTGTTCATAAGACGCACTCTGCTTGTGGGCTTACCCCACCAGAACCGACCGGCCTCCTGTTTCCCCTCAGCTAACAAATGGGCCTTGTCCGTCAGCGGCTCGAGGGAGATAAAAAAACGAGAAAATCATTTCTAAATGCTTTTCCAGTGATCCAAAAATTCAATAAACCTTCAAAAAATCATATCTCCTCAACTGTTCATCCGATTGACTCTGTTCCACCTCCAAAATTCTTCTAGAAATGAGATCTATTCGATGGCATGCTTAGATGTCACTAATAGGGCTTTTATTTTGGTACTTGTGTTGAGTTATCTCGTTTCGCATGTAGCTTCGGAGTCAGAGGAGCCTCAAGATACAGATCTCGAAGGAGAAGCTTTGGGCCTTGAGCAAGGCAAGTCACTTTGGAACATGTTGCGCCCATATTTGTGGAACTAAGTATTTAAATTGCCAAAACTGCATTACTCAGGTTACACTGGAAAATCTCGGCCGCGGTTGCAAGACAACCGACTGGCCGCCAACCTAACTTGTTGCATTGACTCTCTTAACAATTTGTGATCCCCTGAACATCCTTGTCACCTCCCTTGATTGATCTTGGTACCTATGACAATGGGCATGGTACCAGTGATCCCCTATCAAATTTAAAAATAATCACGGTGGGTAAAACTTGGGGTTTGCAAAACCTTTGAAAAACTCAACAACTAGGTTAGTGTCTTGAAAACAAAATGAGTTTACAAAACTTGCGGTACGGGAATCGTGCCAGCAGGGCGAGTCTCCTGTATCGTAGGTAAGGAACGATTCCTTTGGAATTTTATCGAAACATACAATAAGTACAACCACATGGGTGAATTGGGATAGCCCCTGGTTGAGTAAATAGCTGCCCAAGAATGCCTTGTATGTCAATGGACTGTGGTTTTGCTGGGAGGGTGGTGGGGATGCCTCCTAGGTTCCTGGCGCAGTATGGTCTAGGACCTACCTTGTTGTTGGTTATGGACCCCTCCAGTTGGCATGAGGTAACCCTAGTGTCGACTCCGAAAATGCCTTGTCATGAAATCCCCTAGTCACCAATCGTGTCCGTTCTGCACGAGCTGGGTGATAGGGTAAGTCGTGTTGTATGGGTAAAGTGTACCCCCTCTGTAGAGGTTTAAATTATTTGAATAGTCATGCCCATGGTCATGGGCGAATGTAAGGTGATTCCTTAGTATAGTTTTGTTTGACTACTACTTGTGAAAGGATATTGTGGATTGGGAATCCAATTTTTGAACTAGGATAAAGCTGTCGTGGATAGCAAGGCTATGGGCCCAGTGAATATGGATCGGCTTGTGGAGCGGGATCTCGTGAAGCCAACTTTGGGAGTTGGGCCGAATCAAAGATTGATGCAATTCACTCCGACCGAGCGAGACTTCACCTCGCTTTGGTTGTTGAGAAGCACACACTTAGTTCATTTGAAAGGACTTCAAATAAAATCGGATGACAACACAACCAGCCAACCTTTGAAACTTGCATTAACACCTAAGTTCCCATGACTTGTTGAGTACGCTAGTACTCACCCTTGCTCTCTATAATCTACCCCCCCCCCCCCCAATACTAGAAGAAGAGATGGATCCTATCGACGAGGTGTTCTTCCTAGAGCAAGCTGGCTTCGAGAAGATTTAGGGTTTCGGCTTAGTTCCAGAGTCACGCTTGTGGCTTTGGGTTAGTTTCCATTTTTGCTCTTTTGGTATTGTAACGTTGTGAACTCAGGTTACGTCCACAGTTCCAACTTGCTTGTGAGAATATATATGATAATAAAGACAGTTGTGCCATGATGGTTCCATCGCCTGTTGTACCAGCACTATATTCCTAGGACTGGTACTGTAATGCAGGATTGTTCTACGACTCAGACTCATCCTTTCCGGAGGACCAATTTGGGGCGTGACAAGTTATCGGCGGTGGAATCTGGGTCGAGTTGGGCCGCACGACAAGGGTGTTTGTGCGTAGCATGGAGGTGGCTAGCGTGAGCTCGGTCTCAGGCAGGGAAAGGAGGTGCGGGAGCTCATGGTCCGCATCGGCGAAGCGCGAAGGGCTGTCGGGCATCGCTGACGTGGTGGTGGTGGCGCGGCAGCGGGCGTGGCTGCGATGGTTAGCAGTAAGGCTCCAAGCCGCTGAGTTCCTCTTCACCCGCCGCTGGTTCATCGAGTGGCAGAGCGGTAGCAGCCACCGCCGTATTCCTTCATGCCCTCCTCCTGCAGCTGCGGGTGGTGTCGCCATGGAGTCTAGATCCAGCGCTTGCCGCAGTGCTCCCCACCATCATCTCTTTCTAGCTCGTCGTCCTCGTCTCCGTCTCTCACAGGTGGAACAACTGCTTGCCACCCAATAGAAGCATCGGCGGCGGCCACCACGGCAAGCCGCTTGGGCATCACCACCACCACAAGCCTACGTCACCCCTCACCTTCAAGTGCCCACCTCTCTACGTTAGATCCAGAAGTGGTTGTGAAGGTGTTGGCTTTTTTTGGTTTTTGATTGCAGTGACCGGAGGAGAAGAATGAGCACCATGGCCATGGCGTTGTGGTCAAGATTTTCATTTTGTATCGGGTGCCACGTCATCCGCATGATGTGGCTGCCACTTGGCAGCATTTTATGTTCAAAATGGCATGGGAGAAATTGAGTGTGGAGATTAGATGGCAAATAATCAAAGTCGTTTAAGAAGATGGCATTTGAGAATACACCATTTAAGAGAGTGGTAAATAGTCAAAAAAATCTCGTTTAATCTCTCCATGTGTAACTATCAAAATGTACACTAGCAATGAGATTGTGATCACTCTGTCTAATTCGGCAGTTTTAAGTAAATTGGGTCAACAGCACAAGAACTTGTGTCGTCGGTGGGTGCAAATAGGTATACTCATTCTGATAGAATAGCATGCCTAATCCATGCGAACTAAGGGTAAAATGGTCCACACAAGCACAATGATTTGATCTGGTGTTGATGATGTAAATTTAATATCATACTTTTTTTAGTTATTAACAAAAACACCAAAATAAAAAAGTCCATGTTCAAACAAATCCCAATTTGAAGCACTTACCACTAAGATCAACTAATGTAATACTTCCTCCATCCATAGGTTGTTTACCAGAGTTCAAGGTTAATGTCAAATTACTTTGATGCCCCTGGAACTTTACTTAATTGGGAAAGATCACACCTAATGATGTACTTCCCCTATCCCAAAACAAATGGATTTTTCAAATCCCAAAAAATAGTTAGTGGAGAGGAGGAAAGACCAAATTGCCCCCTCATTAATGGGAAAGTAGTATTGGTTGGTAGGTAGACAAAGGGTATTGAATAGATAAAGTTTATTTTGGGACAAATTTTCAATTTTAGAAATCAACTATTTGGGGCGGAGAGAGTAACTGCCAATGAGTATAAATGCAGTGGTTGGATGGATTGAGAAAGTAATACTCCAAAATCCCTTATATTTATAGATGAAGGGAGTAACTCCTATGTACATGCATGTGTGGCCCCTGTTTTCATAACAGGAAACTTTTGTGTTTCACATACCAGTCCCTGGATCCAGTAGTTGGTATACACGAGTATATTGCTAAGAATATCAATAGCACATTTACGGAAGTCTCACATGACTTTATTACATAGCGACCAGAAAGGTACCATAGAGTACTTAGAACCACCAGGTTCACAGATTACATTCAAGTACAGAAAGTAGATAAGGCTGCAGGCATAAGGCAGCGGCAGCACCAACGCCATAGGCAATGACCGAGTCTAAGACCTACTGAGCACCACCTTCACCGCTATTTTCTGGATAGTGGTCGTAGGGGTCCTCAACTTCAGGAACTAACTCTGAAGGTGATTTTAGCAAGGGTGAGTATGAGGGTACTCAGCAAGCCACTACAAAAAAGTACATATGCTCAAGGTATAACAAGGAAGGCTTGGTTACTTTGCATAAAGCTAGTTTCACAACTCTTTTGCAAACCTATGACCTAGCATAGATTGAACAAGTTTTAGTTCCATTGTTCATTAATCAGTGGTGGTTCTATCTACCATCCCTGATTAAGAAAGGATGGCTTTCCACCACTGTTTGTCATGATTTTCTGGGTTCTACCCCTTCTCGCCTCTCGAGAAGTTAATCACCAAGTCCGAAATATTCATGCATTACCCAATACCCACATGTTAAAAGTTGAATCTAGCCCAGTGTATCACATATCCCGATGCTCCATTAACCGCAAGCACGGCTATTCGAATAGATTGGTTTATGCACACTATAGTGGATGTACGATTTACCCGCACTCTGTAACTTGCCCAGCAAATAAGCCTAGTCTCAAAGAATGAGACGCGTTACGGCAAAGCATTTTGTTAACCTTGCTTTGGCAATACCCGCTCCATGAACCTTGGCCCTCATACACTCTAGGCGTATACGGTTTCCAGCAGTGAGAGGTGTTCTAGCGTTCCCAGGGGAAAAGTATATTCTTCATCTTCCAGCTTGTCGTTGAAGTCAGCAAGTAGGTATGTGTCGTCACCTTTCTCTCTAACAAGAATTCCACCATGGCTTGGGTACCGCCCCCGCTTAGCTAACTACTTTGCTAGGTCTATACCCATGCGATAAGTACGGACGTACTCTGTTCGTTTCATTCATAGCTTCATGGCTCAGTCCTTCATTGACTAGGATGGCATTAACCTTTTCCCAGATACCACCTAATTCCGCCTTGCCGTCCTAGTCCAAAATATTTTGGTTGGTTTTTATTTCACAAACCATTTCATCAACATCATGGCAAAGTGGCGCTTATGTCTCTACTTGCCGATATTCAATCACCTTCCCTAAAGTGATTTCCCAAGCATATAACATTGACAAAATATGATTGAATGCATCTAAATTAGCATAGCTAAGAAGTTGTCATAATTGACTATGGACTCATATGTATAAGGGTACAAGGTAGCACATGGTATTCAATATTCAAGGTAGGCTTATAGCAATATAGGATATTTTATGTAGCATGCGACTAAGAATTTTCACAAAATGGGTTCAACATGATCATAGGGTAGTGGTGACTTGCCTTGCTCAAGCTCTTGATCCTCTTTCTCTTCAGTCAACTTAGCAACTCCTTTGGAATCTAAATTTATGGGACAAAGGATTTAGTTTGAAATTAATTTGAATTCAAATAAAAACACCAAAATTCCAAATAAAATCAACTAAATGCAAAATTGGTACCAACAGATAGATCTTGATTTTAGATGAATTTAGGTTCAATTTTCATTTGAATCGAAGCTACAGTTTGAGAGATATTAGCTTTTAAAGATTCAAATTTGAATTAATTCAAATTAATTGTGAAATGCTACTGTGCTTAGGCGGCCCAACAGCATTCGGCCTAGCCCACGGTGGCACCGAGATTGACATGCGGGACCAACCTAAAAATATTATTCTCGCTAATTATTTTCTTAAGGGAAAACACGTATCTCTAATAGGTGGGGCTGACCCCTTTGACCCTGGTCAAACCGGCCACTTAGAACCCAACGGGCCCACATGTCAGTGGGATTCAAATGAGTTTTAATTAGATTTTTAACTACAGGATGGCCCATATGTCAGAGTGATTAGAAAGGGATTAAGGAAGGGATTACTGTGCATTAATGACAGAGGTTAAAACAAAGTGGGCCTCCGCTGTCAGCCACGGGGGGGCCGATGTCGTCATCTTCCTCTCGCTCGCACGAGAGGCACAGCAGGGCACAGCGGCGCGCGGCCCGCCAGAGCCGGGAACGGCTCGGCCGCGGCCGAGGGAAGACCGGAGGTACTCCGGCGACCCTCCGCTGGCGATGGTGGCCAAAGGCAACGCACGGCGAGGACAAGACGCACATGGCGCGGCGAAGAGATGATTTGAACCAAAGAGGCTCGGATTAGGGGCGAACATGGCCGGGCACAGCTAGGGTAGACCTCTACGGAGCATAGGGATTCAATTATCAGCGATAAACTGAAAGGGGAGAGCCTCGGGGTGGCATGCCCACAAAGAGCTCGACGGCAGCGACATTGCATGCGGGCCGGCGACACAACAAGGCACAATCGGCCAAAGGGGCTAGGGTGCTAGCTACTAGGGGTCTAGAGGAAGCTACGGGCGCGAGGACTTACTGAATCGCGGCCAGACGGTGAAGAACGGCTGCTCGCGGTGGTGGCGGTGCGGAACAGGGGTGGCGAAGCGCGGCGCGATCCCGAGGTGCTCGACGAAATGTTCCGGCTCAGGGACGGTGGTTCTTGCCTCCTTCTTGGCGTCCTGGGCTCTTGGTCGTCTAGCTTGGTCTCCACGAGGGCCTTCTCCTCTGGTGACGGCGCAGGAGGCGGCGCGAGTCCGCGCCCCGAAGGCGTTCGATCACCTGCGGCACGCCAGCGCGGAGGCTCGTGGTGGGGAACTTGAGTGAGAGAGAGAAAATGGAGCATGGCAGCGGTCAGCACACGGGGCCCCTGTATATATGCAGGGCTCGGCTCGGGATAGAGGCGAAGGGCGGCGAGCGGATAGGCCCGAACGCAGTGGCCGAGGCGGCAGTCTGCGGCTAGCGGGGCGAGGCCGGTGCAGGGCTAGATGAGGGTGATTGGACGGCGGCGAGGACTTCCGCGGGGTCTAGAAGAGCTAGGGCGAGGCGTGGTGCTCCCGGGGTGGCTGGCTCTCGGTGCGGTGGCGGATCGAGGTGGTGGTCGAGCTGGCGATGCGACGGGGCGGCGAGATTGGCGTCGCCGGGTCGAGAATTTTTGTGTAGTACTATTTATTTTAGAAATTGATTCCCAAAATTAGAATCAATTCAATTTGGATTATTAGATTGTTTGGAGTTCTTTATTATGGCCTTAAATGATTTTCTTATTGGTTTCAATTTATTTTGGGAAAAACCCATAATTAATTTTTAGGAGAACTTCATTATTGTTATATGGAATTAGTATTAAGCACAAAAAAGATAGTTAGGAAACATCAACATAATGCAATTTAATTAAAAAGTTTTCGATGGCTCATATTTTTGGGTTATAAATTATTGTCTGAAATTTCATGATGTTACAGCATGCAACTACAACATCAGTCATCACAGTGCAAAGTTACAAACCTCTATCCAGTTCAAGTTGTATATTTACTCGATCAAACTTTCCAATAATACCAAAACGTTAGCTAACTTAAGATGGATTAATAATCAGGTTTGTATTAAAAAAACCAAGGGAGAAACATGAAATTTTCTTCCACGGGCACAGACGATTTTCATCAGTGATCTATTTCTCTAAACCAACAAGCAGTTACAATTGCATATGTTCATATAGTGTTCATCTCCGTCATGGTGATGGCATACATATGTCAAAAACCCAAATGAGCCACAAAAGCCAACAAGGATCTTGTCTACCACCCTAACGGGGGGGACTGCTTTGGCCTAGGTTCACATGGACTTAACAAGTTATTAAAATAAGGTGTTGCTTGAATGTTATTAGCGCATAGGTGTAAGCCATACTAAACGAGATATATCATTAGCGCACGATTAATTAAGTATTAACTATTAAAAATTTGAAAATAGATCTATTTGATTTTTTAAAGATACTTTTATATAGAAAATTTTTATAAAAAACATACCGTTTTACGTTTTAGTAAACGTGCTAACGGAAATTAAGAGAATAGCCATAAACTAGAAACTAAAAAAACACCACCTAAAACTAATGCTGTTATAAGCTGTTGTATCTACTTATACCCACTATACAAGTTCATACACCATGAATATAGTTTACTCATATTTTTACCTCTACGGAATATTTACCATCCAGCATATCACATTGCTAATATGGCATTGAGCCAATTATCAATATGTCTACACAATTGTACCATGTCGTCATGTTCCTCAATCCACGCCATCATCCCTAAGAAAATCGCTAATGCAAAAGAGAGAGTTAATTGTAAGTCAGTTCTCATGTTTTTAATAGTGTCGATAAACCTTGCAGAGAAAATTACTCCCTCCGTTTGCAAATATTTGGAACTATTGAATTTTAATGACTTAACTATGAGCATGAATATTTTTTGAACGCTTAAACTAAGGTAAATAAATTTTTATGCCTATATTTAGAATATAACACACTTTGATAACATTGCAACTTTTTAAGTATTATATTTTTTTTAAAAAAAAAGGGCAAGTGATAAAGGTTAAAAAATGAATAGCATCCTAGTGCCAACTGCCAAGTATTTGTAAACAGAGGTGTTACCCACTTATTCGGATGCTCTTACCTCTGTCTCAAAATTAATGGATTTCTAGAATCTAAGAAAATTTAGTAGAGGAGAAAACAACAAAGAGTTTCTCATTAATGTAAAAATAGCATTGTTTGGTGAATAGGTTAGAGATGTTGAAGTGATAAAATTTTTCAATTCGTGAACCGAGGGCAGGTAAGTGAGTAAAAATCAACTTTTTTAATAAATTTGAGATTTAGGAATCAACCTATTTTGGGACAGAGGGAGTAGACGCGAATGGGATTTAAGAATTTTTAGGCTCTGTTTAGCACAATTTTAAATTCCAGATCACACTTGATTTGAAGTTATAAGTTAAACTATATTTTTAAAATTTTATATTTAACCTAAAATAGGAACAAAATGATTCATCCTAATATTATCAATATAATCACATATTTAGATCATAGATTTAATGAAAATACTCAACTCCAAAAATCTTAGAACCGGGGGCTGTACCAAACATGCCTTAGTTTTTAATAAAAATAAAGAATGACCAAAATGCCCCCTCAATCTCTTTGGCCTCTACACTGTGTCCCTGTCTCACTTCCTCCCCACTCTGTGCGCGTGTGTTTCTACTGTTGGCCGGGGGCACGGCCGGCCTCCTCCTCCGCCTCGCCTCCCCGCACGCGCGGCCGGCGAGCAGGCCCGGAGGCTCGGTGTGGACGGGCTTCGATCCTCCCCAAGCCCCGCCCTAGCCTCCTCCCCCTGTGCTGCCTACTCTCGCGCAGCGGCGCAGGGCCGGCGAAAGAGCAGGTTCCTCACGGAGGTGCACGGCTGGACCTCCTTCCACCAGCGTCCATCTCGGCTCAAATCGAATCGAAGGTATCCATTCTTCTCTCTAAACCTCCCTCCTCCTCCGCGCGACTTGATAAGCCGGCTTAGCTACCAGATCCACGCTGACTTGGATCCATTCCCCCTTCGAATTAACCCATCCAATTTCTCCCCGATTTGCCTGATGCATGTTGAGGTACTCGTACCCAGTCCACCACGTTAGGTCGATCCCTGTCATAGTGATTATCGAACTGCATTCTACCTGTTGTTGGTATTGATGACGTACCATCAGGCTGAGAAAGCTGTTTTGGATGAACATTTGTTTTAGATTGTGGTTTTGTAGTGTTGAATATGATATAAACTATCAACTGAGCATGAAATGAACAAATTTTGCTTAAGTAGAGACGGGCTGTGGAGAATTACATTTTTAGTATTTTTAGTTCTGACCAGTTCTGATTTTAGCCTTGGATGTGAAGGGTCAATATATTTTTTAATCTATCATGGGATGAGCTGTTCCCTTGTAGTAATAACTAGTTTGCGTCAATAGGGTCTTGCAGACGTGTTGCTCTTCCTTTACAGATGATTCAAGTTGATCTTGTGGTATAATAGCATCTTTCCGTCAAGTTGACCAGCAGTCATTGTGGACAATCTCTATAACAGCTATTTTTTCTTACTCTGTGCTGGTGCAGGTTTGAACTGATCATCATGGTGAAAGGAAATGCAGAGAAAGATGACGGCATTCATGAATGCCAATCAGTTTCTGAGCTTTCAGAAGATTTCTTGAGGCACAATTTTCGATTAGGAGATATTGCATGGGTTAAGCACAATGGCACATGGTGGCCAGCACAGGTATGGTGCATACATCTTCCAAACATTAACTCTGAATGCACAAAGTATTGTTCTTTCATAAATCATTAGATAATACATTTCCAGTGAACAGTACATTAGAAGTTAGAACAATCTTTCAAGAACATTAGGCAGTCTATATTCTAAAATGGAAAAGATTAACGTTGGCTGGGATAATAGATTGACATTTGTAGTTAGATTGACATGAACTTATTTTTAGAGTTCAGATGCTAAATATGCATATACGAATATATGATGCAGAAGCCTAGAAGTGGACTTTTGCTGACTGCTACTTTGTCCGTGATGCTAGTTTTCCCATGTGTATATTTACACTGTTTTTGTTTTTTTTCCTGATTTCAAGGTCGTTGATAATTCATGTATCAGCAGCAAGCATAAGAAGACAGCCAAACATCATGTTCCAGTTCGTTTGTATGGCACATGTGTATGGTAAGGGATCTTACAAATGTGTTATGCCGTCTTTTTCTTTCCATGATGATATCTAGTGACAAAAGTTTATTTCTTTTACTATTTTCAGCTTGCATGTAGACCCTTGGAAGTCCAACATGGAATTCAAAATGGTATGCGCAATCTCTATTTATAAGGATACTGATATACTGACATTGCTTCCGTGCTGCTCATTGTAGGTTTAGAAAGAAAGCACCTCTGACACAGTCGACCATGAGTTCAATGACACACAGTCATTCTCTGTCCATGTTCCCCTTGCTTTAAACCTCGCAAGTCAAAGACTTCCATATTCAACAATTGACTCACAACTTCATTACGAACTTTCAACTGTAAAATTCCCAATATTATAAACCATGGTTCAACCTTTTAACTACAAAAATAAAACAAATTTCAGCTGCAAATCACACCTTTCAACTACACAAAACATTGCTTTCAAATCAACACTTCAAATCCTTTGGGCATGACGTCAGTTCTAAGGGCAGCAGCCGCACGTGCAGGATCTGGAAGTAGCTGGTAATGGAGGAAAAAGAATGTGCCAGATCACGTAAGTGTGAGAATAGAGCGAATGGGGGAGAGCATGAAGAAGTGAAAGGAGATTTGCACACGATCACGGAGAACTTAGCTCTTTGGGGTATAGGCGCATAGCCCATTAGATGTCTCTAAATCACAATTGGCCTGTTCTAAACTTCTAATTGTTATCCAAGCGACCATGAGATCACTAGGTGCTTGTTTGGCTGCATTTTGGCTTATAAGCCACAGTCAGAATTTGAATTTTAGAGCTTAATTTTAGAGTTGATTTTGGTTTTTTTTATTATTTCCTATTTTTCAGCCTTGGCTTTTGGACCGCTAAGAATAGAAGTATAAAAGTCTTACCCTAAAATTATTTTGCTTGCTTCGTTTATTTTCCTCGGCTTACCAGGTTAGTGATTCCTTACAGCATGCTAGAGAAAAGAAGTTGACAGCTATACAGTTACTGATTCTGATTACTGTACTTTGGATTTATTATTGTCATAAGTAGTGTTCGAGCTCACATGGCTGTGGAAACCTTCATGAGCAATCATTGTTTTTTGATGGTTTTTGCTTACTGTATGATAGCAAGAACCAGTTTAGAATGGTTATAATTCAGCTGCTTGAAAAGGCTGGTTTGGGCTTTCAAACTTTTAAGAAAATCTGTGCCATTTGTCTTTTTTCTTGGAAGAGCATGAATCATATTGATAGTCATTTTATATTTCACATATGAGCTCATTGTATGCAGATGCTGAAGCGAGAGAATAAAAGTGCAATGGAAGCATTCCATGAGGTCTTTAAGAAGGTAGGACAGTCACCTTTGCATTAAATAATGTCAATATGTTATTAGGTACTTATTGTTAGCTGTTGAAAAACATGTTAAATCCCATAATGCAGGAGTTGTCCCATACTGAAGAAGCTGCCGACTTGAAAGGTGATTTTCTGTTTCAACCTGAAGTATATCACATTTAAGTTCTTTCTTACTCAGCATGGTGGTGGTTGTGGATAATGATTTGATCTTTCATTCAACCCCTCGTTCCCTCTTGGGGATTATCGCAATAGGCGCTGCTATTGATATTGATTACTGAATACGGTTTTATCTGGTTAATGATACTAGAGAATTTTTTTCTTCTGCCATCCAGAATTTACCCCTCTCTTTTGCTACTACTCTGTCAGTTAAGACTTTATGAGCTTGTAAAATGGCCTTTCCAACCCTGCCTCAAAGCTAACCATTGTAAACCTTCTGTCGGTGGGAGAAAGTATCCATGTGGATGACTGGATGAGACAGTGTAGCTTATAAGTTATAAAACTGATATATGGGTCACATTTTCAGTGATTGAATGTATTAACGTATTTTGGTCTTTATTGGAATCAAGAGCAAGAAAATGGTAATCGACTACATTTGACCAAACAGTAGTGGAAACAGAAAAGAGCCCTTAATATGACAATGATAACAATAGATGGCAGAAGAAAGAATAACTGTTTTACGAGCGAAAAATAAGAAGTTATATGTCAACTGTGCTATTTTTCTGTTAATAAAATCCTTGCAATGGTGCTATTAAGAATTTGTTCTATGGAGCAGTGTCACTTCAAAGGTAATTGTATACATGGTCTTCAAAGTTCGTCAATCAGATAATATCAAATATTGCTAAATTGGATATCAGGAACATAACATGCAAGTCCACTCTTGTTTTTTATGAATTAAGAATTTTGTTACATGTCATCACCCCGTCTATAAAACAAAAGGAATTTTTTTGCTCAGTAAAATTGCAAGCATGTATAAGTTTAAAACTGTCATTAATTTTGATGATGTCAAGTGGGTTCTACAGGCCACATGTCGATGGCACATTGGTGTTATTTCTCAACTCATGCCATCTGTTTAGTATTAATCAATTTGCCCTTAAAATATTTTTTTTCTTTTTTTTACTATGTACCTAAATTTATTTTCCTGACGGTGTGACTAAATTGGCCACAGCCAAGACCTCGTCCAAGAAAGGCAGAAAGCAAAAGGGCTTTAAGGAATCAACAACCACTGAGCATATTGGAGAAGATACAAAAGATCAACATAGTGCAGAGCAGCACCAAGAACTTGGATATACTGTAACAACTGGAGTTGCCACTCGTAAAGGAAGAAGAACGCGAGAAGGTGCAGGACAACCTAATCCTACTGATAGTGAAGATCGAACCAGTGGTAAAAAGGCTTCTATTGAGGGTTCAAGTTATAAGACAGAAAAACAAGTTGATTCTATATATAATGAAGAGGCTTGTAAGATGATAACGCCAGGGACTTCAGTGGCTAGAAGGGAAGGACTGAGGCGATCTGCTCATACCCCCATGAAGGCATATTTAGATCCATCTGAGGATAGAACATCACCGCTTAGTGATATGAGTGCAAGTGAAGATGCAAATGAAGTAGTCAATAGAACACCAGAGAATTCAAATCAGCACGAAGATGATTCAACCATAGATGGAACTTTGGCTTCTCATGCAGAAATAAGGGTTATTGTTAGGGATATACTGTTCAGTGACATTATTGCCAAGCAGCATGCTGCCGAAATGGCATATGTAGATGAAGTGATCAATGGAATATGTGGTGCTAGTGAATTAAACATAACTGGTGATACTACTGCTGTTACAAAGGGTGGGCGAGGCGTCAAACGAAGTGGTAGTTGGGTGGAGGCTGAGTCAAGTAACCTTACACAGAGATCTAGAAAAGGAAAAGTAGATCAAGCAAGTAGCAATGGAAAGAAAAGAGCTAAGGACACCCCAGAAACCATGAATCATGGCAGCACAGAGATTCACAATTCAAATGACAACAATTCCATCTCTTTGAGAGGGCCTTTCGATAGTACTGTAAGTAGATTCCCTTGCCCACCCCCATAGTTCTAAACCTTAGATCTCAAATTTCAACACTAATTTGACCAAAATCCACCAGAGCAGGGATGCAGCGATGGAGGAACTGGGGCAACTTAGTGCGCGTCAAATCAGGATTATGCAGAGTCTAGCTTTGATTGCTCCATCAGGATCCCCGTTTGGCAAAAATGGAGTGGTTGCATCGACCCATCGATAATTCTGCGTTAATTCCAGCGTCCTTGAAAGGTTCAGAGCAATACCTCTTTAAAGTTTTGCAGTCCTTGGTTCCACAGCATTTTGGATTCAGAGATTCCTAAGCTATCATAACTGATGAAGTCAAAGCGTTGGTTACACACTACCTGTTGTTCGCTCAGGCCATTTTTGGAAAACCCCACAATGCTGCGTGGTCTACTAGAATGCCATGCAATTGCCTTTTATCTGCAGTAGAATCAGTCGCAATGTAAGCACAGCATTGTATCTGTAAGGCCACAAGATGGTCCAAGTATACTGCCAATTGAATTCATACATGATACACCCCTATTATTAAGTTACTAAGTTAAGGCTCAATTATTCTCTTTATCTTCAGATATCAGAACGCGCTACCGTTTGAACTGAACTTTGGCATCAATTTGTTCAATAATGCATTGGTCTACTGGTGAAGTTAATCATTGTATGTAAGAGCTTGCTACAGCAAAGTTGCCATGCCTTGCATAACCAGTGTTGACCCATGGCAGATTTGCAGGTGAGAGTAACACTGGAGCTTGAGATGACGACTTTAAACCTAGGAGCAGTATTTACTCTTGTCTGCTTCTTGACCAACAGAGGACTGATGGATGGTCTGAAACCTTCTCTCTTGAGAAGTTTTAGGTGCCGGTGAGAACGTCAGAGAAACTGTTCTGTCTTCATGCAGAACAATACGCATCTGAGAGCCTGTCGGCATTGACATGACGTCACGTCTGCAGATGATTCCTTCCCTGAACGATCAAGATAACACGTTCCCTGTTGGCTGCATGGGTATTGTCAGCTCAGGTCTCCTCGCGAGATCATTCCAAGTGCTCACCTAAGCTCTGGAAAATGTATGCAAATTGACAAATTTTTGAAAAACAAATTTGGTTTGAGTATGGCATAACCCTTCAAAAGACAAGTGAAAACTTGGTGAATACTAAGTGAAAAATTATCTATAGTAATGTTTTGATCTCTTCCACCATTTTCGCAATCTTATGTGAGAAGAGCATCATACTAAAGAAGAACAATGTTCACGCAAAAAAGATGAAAGAATGAAAAAGAACGACGGGAAGATACACAAGCAAATAGAGGATAGTACACATAACTGCACCATATAGCCACCTAGGATACCTTTAAAATATAGGAAATTTTTTTAATATCGCAGTTCTTAAACTAGTTCTTGTACGACTCCTGTAGAAATATAAAATTATTGTGTTTTAAAAGAGATCCTAAAGCTAAAGTATTTCGAAATTTGCACGATCATCACATTAAATCCCAAAAAATCACATTACTCCCAAAGCACATTTGTTATGAATCACTACTACTTTAGTTAAAACGGAGTGTTTTTACGAGAAAGATGCAAGCCTTTGCTGCCTGGACAGGGAAAAAGAAATCAAAAAAAGAAAGTGAAATGGTCTAGTGGCCAGCGTACGCATCATGAAGCGTGACCTGTCACTGCCTCTCTCCTGCCTTCGACTCTCTTTTTCTCTTCACCTGCTAGACCTCTCCTCTCTCTCCTCTCCTGTCCCGATTGCGTTGTAAACCAAAGGGGTAGTACTGCGTGCTGCGTCGCGAGGGGACACGCCATAAAGGTCACGGTTAACTTGTCCCTTGTCTCGGTTAACCGGAGAGGAGTTTTGCCGTGAAAAAGGCTGCGGTTCCACCCGGCATTTCACTGGAGCGACGCCGGTGAAACGGCACCGGAAAAGCTCGACGAGTGTTTGACCACTGTTTGGGGGTATGCAAAGCCCTGTGCCGCTGGTCTTTGGACATTATGAGTTCTTATATTATGCCAGAGAGGCTCGAATGACTACACAGCCCTGCACCAAGCAGCAGGTATCATCGGTGGTGTTGGCTTTTGTGATCATCTGTTTGTGGCACTATCAGCGGTAACGAAGTTCTGAACCTCAAAATTTGATTTTAGAGCTGATTTTGATATTGTTTTTTTTATTGTAGTTTATTTTCATGCTTAATTTTAAATCGCGAATGATATAGATATAAAAATTTTACATATATATCATTTTCTGTTGCTTCATTCAACTTTCTACGGCTTTTCTCTATTTCCTTTGCCATTCATTCTCACTGTCTTCTCTTCTTTCTCGACACTCTGTTGGCTCAGGCAAGGAATGAAGGTGACGAATAATTTATAGCTCTACGACGATGAGCTCGTGACAGTAGCGATGTGGTATAGCATGGACTTTCTTCTGGCGACTTGGTATAGCCCAGTTGATCTCAACATAGACAAGACTTGATATGCACGAACAAGCTTGTGGAGGCGGTGGGCAATGTGAATGAACTCACCGCAGAGCAACACAATGTGGATGAGCTTGCAACAAAGACGGTGGCACTACTGGTGGCAACACGACATGATCTTGTCACCAGCTGAAGCCTATTTATCCCCACCTTGGACGAGAAAGAGGGAAGCAGAGATGCGATGAAGAATGATTGAATATAATGAGCAATTTTGGAGATGTGGGAGAAAATGATCTAGAAAAGCATAGTGTAGATTGTTTCATCAACTTAGTGACATCATCAATATTGCTAATATCATCAATATTGCTACACTTTAGTAACAGAAACAACATAAAAATAATCCTCATATTTATTATGTTTAATAAGAATATTTTATTAAACAACAAAATTACATCTAACCTCTGCACCTGATACTTGTTTATTGAATTGATATTTATTTATTGAGTCCATATAAGCCAGCGCCGGAGGCAAGGCCTGGCGACCTAGGGCCATGCCTGGGCTCCACCGTATGCACCAGTAGACTAGCACTTCATTAATTACCCTCTGCTGGTTCTAAATGATGTGCATGCGGCATTAGAATAGTACTTAATTAATTACCGTAATGAAGGCCTAGTCCAGCAAACTACTAAAACAATTAAGGCTCGGACCATCACATCTCTATAGTCTGTAGGCCAGCACAACTCGTATATAAGTCTAGCCCACCGGTATTGCACAATCATCGTTCCATTGTTCTAAGCTCTTTCACCGGTTTTATATATTTTTCTAAATCATAATTCGACATTATCAACTTTACTGGTGTCAATGCTAAAAATGGTCTATAGAGTTATATGAATTCATGTGTTACTTTCTCTTATAGACTTACCTATACCATTTGGTACTCAGGTTGGAGAGAAAACTCCTCTCATTTTCTATAAGCACGCTTCCTAAACTGTTAAACGGTACGTTTTTTTAAAAAAATTTCTATATAGAAATTACTTTTAAAAAATCATATAAATCTATTTTTTAAGTTTATAATAGCTACTCAATTAATCATACGCTAATGGCTTATCTCGTTTTACGTGACTTTCTCTTCTTCCACTCCTTCGCCTTCAAATTAAGCCTAAAGAAAATTGTTAGATCTGCTACTGATCTAAGGAGTAGGTGGACCGCCTCATTCTTCCGTTGATTGATTAACAAAATGACTGTTGATTGATGAGGATAAACATCCTAGGGTTTAGACACCGTTGGCTTCTAAGGTTAGCTTAAGCTTATTAGTCATACGTAAAACAAGATAGTTTATTAGCACGTGATTAATTAAATATTTACTATTACAAATTAAAAAATGGGTTTATTTAGTTTTTTAAAGAAATTTTTATATATAAAGTTTTTTACATAAAACACATCATTTAGTGAGAAGCATGCTTAAAAAACCGAAGAAATAGTCTGGTCAATAAGCTGACAGTGCCTAGTTTAACATTTGGATAAAATTTCTACTACTCCTAGTTTGGAGTAGTAGCCCGGCCAATCATGCTGCACTGTTTGGATAAAATCCTACTCCATCCATTCCATAATATTACTATTTTTACCATTTGAATTTATCCCAAAATACTATGTAACGCCCCGCTTTCAGCGAGATGTTAAACTCTATTTTACTAAAATCTACCTGTAAAAATTTTGATCTTTGTGTGCTATGTTGTATGTTATGCCATGGATTTCAGTTTGTCTCCTTGTCCTCAATCTCTAAATCCATCCTCTCAAAAACCTCAGTTCCAAAATAATCCTCGAATTCGAACTATCGTATTTTTGCTCCAAAACCTTAACAACAAAGTTCCTCAAATCCTCCATCGGAAAATCTCCGTTTCAGTATCCGTTCCAAAGATCCGAATCGAAACCGTAAAAGATATCCCTTTTGATCCCCGCCCTAAAATTCCCTTGTTTTCTCTCTCCCTTTAGTCCCTGAGAAAATCCCAAGTTTAAATATGCAACTTGGAATCAAACCCCTATTCAAAAATCCCTTCCTACCAATATATGTATATACATATAGATGTATATGTATACATGCAAATATATACATGTATGTCGGAGGATGGAACTCCAACCGCGGGGAGTCTGAGGACCCCCCTTTGAGGTTCGGCCAAGGGAGTTGTTCGCAGGACGGCAGCGGCGCCTGAGAGAAATATGCTCGAGCCCGGGAGCCCGGGCTGAGAGATGGCACGCAAGGGAGACAGGAGAAGTATACAGGTTCGGGCCGCGCGAAGACGTAATACCCTACTCCTGTGTATATTTTGCTATGTGGAGGTGAATGTGGTTTTGGTGTTACAAGATGGTCTCAGAAGTCGTCCAACCAAAAAGCCCCCTTTTCATTGGCCCGGATCCTCCTTTTGTAGGCTAAGGGGAGTCCACAGTGTCCAGTATAGGAGAAGACTTTTCGGTATGGTATATCTTGCCGCATGCACCCGGCCGCCTGCTGAGCCGCGCCGGAGGCGTGTCTCGTCGTCGCCTCGGTCGGCAGCTGCGGTCGGCTGGATTATGAAGATGCTGTTGGCTCGGCACGTCTGGTCGTCGCCTCCCTCGCCAGCTGCAGGCGGCTAGACCGTGAAGATGCGACGGCGCATGCCGTTGTTGCCAGGCCATGGAAAACCGAAGCCCTCTGACTGCACTGGGAGCAGGCCGACAGGGGGTCATCATTAGAGCCCATGCGTGCCGATCGGGTGACAGGCGCGACACGCCCCGTCGTCTCGTCATTAATGCGGGTAGTTAGCGAGCTGATCCGCTCGAGTCATGCTCGTGCCCGGGGACAGGCCTCGGGAGCGAAGCTACGAGCCCCGGGCACGGAAATGCCAGAGTGATGCGCCCCGGGACCGAGCCTGCGGGCCCCGGGATCAAAGGGCACGACTCGAGGACGTGCCCCGGGACCGCGCCCCGGGACCGAAGCCGAGGCCCCGGGCACGGGGGCGAGACCTGGTTCCAGGAATACCCTCGGGCCCCGGGGCCTGAGGTGGATGTGGGCGCCGTCGCGAGGCGCCCGGGAAAAACGTACCCGGGCCCGGGCAGTACTCGGGTCCCAAGTACTTGGCGGGGAAACAGCCGTAGCCGGCCGTCACCGATGCAGAATATGGGCCCCGGAGGAGCTGATGTGGCCGAAGATCCTCACGTCCCCGGAGAATGTGGGACCCCTATTCCCGTTTCGCCGACAATGTATCAACCCCACCCTAGCTCCACACTCAATTCCACCACCATACCGATATATATATATATATATATATATATATATATATATATATATATATATGTGTGTGTGTGTGTGTATCCATACACACAAGTGTATATATGTGTGTCGGTTTTGTACCTTTGAGCTCCCTTAAAAACTCCCCAAACCCCCTTGAGCACCCACAGATTCAAATTAAAGATTCCAATTAAAATTTGCATTCTCTCTCTTTTGAATCTCCCACAAACAATCCTTGATGGCCATCATGCAAAAATTAATTCCAAAACTACCAAATTTATCCTCCTGGGACTCCCTCCTTGATTCCTTTTTTCTCTGAGTTCAAATGCTTAATTTGAATTCAAATTCTCAAAGCAAACCCCTAAATATCCCTCCAAAATATTCCCTATAAAATAAAAAGGAGTATTGTACTTCTTGGGCCTCAACCCTCCTCCCCGGCCCAGCATAGCCAACCCCCTGTGAGCCACCGAGCACCGTCGGATGGACGCCACGTGCCCCCGAGCTCCCTCCATCAGCTTGATCCTCTTCCTCTGTGTGCGCCGCGCGACTGCCCGCGTGTGAGCGCCCGCAGCCCCTCGATGGCCACCGCGTGGCCTCCTGCTCCTGTGTCAGCCGTCGATCCCCATTCCACTCGCCCGCCCGCGACCGCGCGTGAGCCGCGCACGCCACGGATGCACACCGCGTGTCCCCGAGTCCCCGCCCACCGTCCGATCTCCTTAACCGCCGCGCTCAACCGCCGCGAGCTACAGATCGCGGCCACGCGTCCCGGAGCTTCGCTCGCCCGTCCGATCACGCCTCAACAGTTCTTCTTCTTCCTCCGTTCCTCGTCCCTCACCCGATCACGCCCGAGAGCCATTCGACCGAATGCCTCCACGGCCATCCATCAACACCGTGGCCCCACCTAGCCCCGCTGTCACGCGCCGCTATTCGCCAAGCAGAGGACAGCCACAGCCGCTCTCCGCCGCCCCGTTCCCCACCTTTTCCCCCCTCTCTCTCTCTCTCTGCCCAAGACCAGCCAGTCAAAAGCCACCGCGCCGCCTGTGTCATCGTCGCCCCCACCACGGTCTCGCGAGCCCGCACTCCCACTTCAAGCTCTGCCACCCAATACGCCGCCATTACTGCTCCTCGCATCCCGACCGTTGGCCCAATTTCACCGCCCGCGTGAAATTCCGCCGCGACGCCACCTCTCCCTCTCTCATCCATGATTGCCCCCAGGAAGTGCCAATCCTTTCCTTGAACCGACCTATCTTTCCTCCGAGCTCCCTCAAGCCTATAAAAGCCCCTCTCCGAGGCCCCTTTCCCTCCTCTCGCTTCTGTTTCCGAAGCGCCGCCGACTACGTCGTCTTCCCAAGTCTGGCTAGGCCACGGTGCTGCTGGGTTTCACGGGCGCGTTGACCTCCCCGCTTCAATCCGGAGAGCCCTCGCCCCGGTCTCGGAGCTGAGCACCTCAGCACAGCTCCCCCTTCCCGTCGACCTCCCTTCTCGACCCGAAACCACCGCCACTGTGTTCTCTCCTCCGGTGAGCTCACCAGCGAATCCCTGGCCTTTAACCCCTACGGATGGTTCCCCGCGTCTCACTCCACCCTCAGTCCTCCTCGGACTCCCTCGGCTTGCGCACGACGCCACCACGGCCATGGCCCCTTGATCCCATCTTCTCTTTCCCCGCCGCCACGACATCTCGCTGTTGGCCGCCGACGAACAGATTCCCGCGGATCGGAACCATTGGGAGTATTCACTTTGACCTCCTCTCCCCGCTGGCGCCGCTGCTCGTCGGGTCCAATCTGCCGTCCTTGGCCGCCGGATCCTGCGCTTCCTCCTCATTCCTGGGTGCACCGAAGAAGATGGCTACGTGGACGCTAGCTCAGTGCCACCCGGGCCCGTGCGTGCCAAGTCAGCATCTCGTCCCTAGATGCGCACACTTGGTCCACCAATCGTGAGTCACTAGCTTGTGGGCCTTGCTTCCCCAGCCCACCTTAAACCGCCCCCGTGCACCCCTTCCACTCCCCCTCTCTCTCTTTGTACTCTACTAAGCCCGGTCCATGTACCTAGAATCGCTGACGTGTGGGCCCCCCTTCCTCCATCCACATGGGCCTGCGCTGTGTGTCCTCGGGTGGCTGACACCTGGGCCTTAGCTACCTATGAAACCACCCCTTGGTCACTCACCTGTGGGCCACCAATCCTACTCCGGCCCATAGCCCACTCCCTCTTCCCCCCACTGACCAGTGGGCCTACTCTACCAGGGGCCTCAGCTGTCAGTGATTCCAGAGGATTTTCCCACCCAAAATTCCAAATAATCATTTTCTCCATTCCAGAAATTCTATTAAACTTCGGAAATTCGTAACTTTTAATCCGTGACTCCGATTGACTCCGTTCCAACTCTAGTAATTTTCTAAAATTGACATCTATCTGATGGCACTATTAGTAGTACTAAATAGGACCTTTTTATTGGTCTTTGTATAGATTTTAATTGTTTGCGCATAGTAATCGGTCGTCGAAAATTCGTTTCGGAGCAGATTTCACTGAGATTTCTCGAAGACTCGTGAAGACCAAGAGCAAGACAAGTCAACTTTGATCAATCGAGCCTATAATTAAAACTTAAATTATTTTGATTGCGAAACTTGCATCAATAGGCGTGCACTGATCTGTGCGGTCCCGTCTGTGAGTCAAATCAACGGACCTTCCTAAACTCGCTGCATCTAAATCATTCCTTGATGATTAAAATACCATGTTCCCTTGTAACCACCGCTGCTGCGTCTTGGTATTCATGCACTAATTGTGCGAGTACTGACGGTCGCCCCTTTAAACTTAAAATTTGAGAAACTTCTTGGGTAAAACTTGGTTTTACGAAACGTTTGAAAAACCCGACACCTAGGTCAGTGCCTTGTGAAAGAAAAATGAGTTTCAAAAATGGAGATTTGCGACACAAGGCCGGTCTGGTGTGTGTGATGCCTGTGTGGTCACTTTAAGAACCGACTCCTTCGGAATTTCATTCTAGCATATGACAGTATAATCACATGGGTGTGAATGGGAAGCCCCTGGCTGAGTAACTAGTCACCTAGAGACGTCTTGCATGCCATTGACTGTGGATCGTGCGGGAGGGCATCGGGGATGCCTCCTGGGTTTCTGGCACAGCATGGTCTCGAACCTACCCTGTTGTTGGTCTCGAGGACCCCTCCAGTTGGCATATCTAGGATAGCTTGGGAAATGCCTTGTCGCGAAAACCTCTACGTCACCAAATCATACCCAATCCGTGTGAGCTGATGACTAGAGTGAGTCGTGTCATGTGGGTAAAGTATACCCCCTCTGCAGAGGTCAAAACTGTTTGAACAGCCATGCCCATGATCATGGGCGAATGTGAGGTGATTCCTTAGCGTAGTTTTGTTTTACCCTGGTTGCAAAAATGTGTGTGTAGTTTGGAAACTGTGGGAAGGAAGTGCCATCAAGGACGCTAGAGGTCCGATGAAATGGCTTAGCTGTTAAGGACAGTAGGACTCGGGAAGTCCAAAGATAATGTTTTGGCCCGGGAAGCCAATTGATGTGAAATTTGGAGATTGTAAAAACTGGAGAAATAAAGATTGATACATTTTCACTCCGATCAGATGAGACCCACCTCACACTCAGACTTTAAAGGAATTCAAATAAAACGGATTTATAAAATAACCAGTCTTTCTTTGAAGCCTGCAACAACCACCTAAGTTCCCCTAGCTTGCTGAGTACGTAAGTACTCACCCTTGCTCTCTATATATAGTTCTCCGCTGGGAGCTGGATGCTGGAGTTGCAGTGAAGTGAAGATTAGGGTTTCGTCCTGGTTCCCAGCCGTTGCCTATGTGTTGGGACTTAGTCCGCTGTTCCGCTGCTGTTGCTGCCTCTGTGCTGTTTGTTGCTGTCTTTGGCTTGCTCCGAAACTGCAACGTAAGTTAAGGTATATGTCTATTTAATTTTTAAGGTTCTGCATGTCTGATTTTCGTGGATACCAGCGCTGCGTCCTAAGACTGGTATCGGTATCGCGGTTCCGTGGGGAAGCAGCCCATGCTGTTTTCCTACGGCATGCCCTATTTAGCGCCATTGTATGGCGGTGCTAGATCGAGATATGACATACTACTGTTTCTTCACCTATCAACCAATCACAACCATCACTCTATTAATTTTTTTCACCTACCCACTCATCTCAATTAATCACAACCACTCTTCACCCTAAACTTAATTTTTTCTAAACTTAATTTTCTCAAAAAATAAAAAGTTATTATTATTATGGGAGAGGAGGGAGTACTACTGCTACTCCTAGTTTAAAGTTTATCTCGCCGACGCGCGCTTTTGACTGGGCAGCCGACAAATAACGTTCAAAGGGGGTCCGTAAAGAGGGGCATCCCCAGCAGGAATTCTGATGAAATCCCCAATCCCAAAGGCTGCCACTCCTGACGCCTCGCACCGATCATCCCAGGCGCCATGTCCCTCCCCTGTCCCCCTCTCCGGCCGTTGCGTCGCCCAACAGAAACCATCGATCTGCCAACTGAAACGCGCCAAAACAGCCGTCGTCGCGGCGAAAAAAGGGCTTCCCGCACAGCGTGTCGGCGCGCCCGTATACATATAGCCATCTTGCCACCCCCTCGGGTTTCCCGCCTCCTCTCTTTTAAACCCCCGCGACACCGGCCAGCCACCTCGCCGCGACGCTGTGAGAAGTGAGATGGTGACGGACGGGGAGTGCTCGGCGGCGGCGAGGAAGGGGCCGGTCCGGAGCCACAGCGAGGCGGAGCGCAAGCGGCGGCAGCGCATCAACGCCCACCTCGCCACGCTCCGCACCCTTGTCCCCTCCGCCTCCCGGGTAAAACGACATGCACGAAGCTAGCCTAGCTAGGCATGGCAATGGTTGCCGTGTACGTACGGCAGCACGTAGGCGTGTTTTGACCGACGAGGTGGTGGTTGTGTCGATGTGCGTGCAGATGGACAAGGCGGCGCTGCTGGGCGAGGTGGTGCGGCACGTGCGGGAGCTGCGGTGCAGGGCGGACGACGCGACGGAGGGCGTCGACGTCGTGCCCGGGGAAGGAGACGAGGTCGGCGTCGAGGAGGAGGAGGACTGTTACTGCTTCCCCGACCACGGCGGCGGTGACAGGCGGTGGCGGCGGCGCGTGAGGGCGTGGGTGTGCTGCGCCGACCGGCCGGGGCTTATGTCCGACCTGGGCCGCGCCGTGCGCTCCGTCAGGGCGCGGCCCGTCCGCGCCGAGGTCGCCACCGTCGGCGGGAGGACGCGTAGCGTCCTGGAGCTCGACGTCTGCGTCGACGCCGCCGCCGCCACTGACAACGACAGGGCGGTGGCGCTCTCCGCCCTCCGCGCCGCGCTGCGCACCGTGCTGCTCAACCGGGAGGAGCTCCTCGCCGCCGCCGCCGAGGGCTACAAGCGGCCGCGCTTCTCGCCAAGGTGTAGTAGCCTCAGCTAGCTAGCTACTCACTAGCTAGGCGGCAAAACGAAGCTAAGCTAGGTAGATGCACTGGACACTAGTACACCGGTTTGGTGTCATGACTAGCTTGGTTCTTTTTTGTTTGTACGTCAGTACGTGTCCTTTCCTTGCATGGTAGGCTGGGAATTGTACTTGGCAACCAGTATCGTCACGTAGACTTGTCAGGTATACTGTTGCACAGTTGCAGTGTTGCGAAGTTGCAACAGTGGAAATGTTTACGGCTTGGAAGGGTGTGGCACTGGTGCACTTTTTGTCCACCAGTAGTTCAGTATTGGCACTATTGCACAGCACATGAATCCTTTGTGTTTTGCCGGCCGGGGTGGTGTAGCAGCAGTAGGGGGCAGTGTACTGCAAGTCTACTGCAACAGGACCAGTGCTAGCTCCTGCTGCTCTGGAGTTAATACATGCGGGAAATGAAATATGGTGACGCATGATCTAAAGGCAATGTTGCAACTGCACGTGCAAAGCCTAGTCTTTGGTAGAAAATGAATGTCCAGGAGAGAGCTATGGCTACTCCATCCGTCAAAAAAAATCAATTTCTAACTAACTATAAATCTAGACAAGTACGTAAGAACAGGAGTCGTCATTCTAGTGGATGTTTTTCTTTTATGGCTAGGTGAATTAAAATGTCACTGAAATGGCTATGTAAAAGACCAGAACATCATTATTGGCACTATTCTCTCCGTTTCTCTATGTATGACAATTAACTTGAAGTCTATTAATAGTCTTGCACAAACACCCAACCAAGCCAGGAGGCCCCTTCTGAAATGCATGAATTTTACCAGACTTGTGAGCATTGCTTATGCCAAACAGATTATAGTTCAGAATGAAGAAATGCATATATACCAAAGAGGGCGGGAACTGATGACTATCCCACACCTAAAGAGTTAACAATGTGCACAAGCTGATGCTGGGATGTCAAAACTCAGAAGTTCAGAACAAACCCAACTACTCTGCCACCCATCTGTTCAAGCTAGAATTTTCCTAACTCCCTGATGAACATCTCGAAAGCATTGGTGCCACCAATTCCACCAAAGTTCAGAGCTTTTTATATTGGGTGGTGAACAACCAAGGCCAGGGAATTCAATAGCTAGCACAGATCAACTACCAATAAGACCATTGCTCCGATTACCTGATCAACAGCTTGCTATAAGTAACTCTAGCATCAACTCCTGGCTTCACAGCCTCAGGGGCATCATCGCACAGCAAAAGGAAACAAAGTAGCCTTCCCAGCACACACTGTCACTTACCATGGGTTCTTCTGGTTGTCATCTTCCAGCTCTGCTCCTAGCCTTCACAGCCTTCAATTGCAGCTACGCAGCTCGTCATCTTTTTGACACAGCAGCTGCAGCACCAGAGGCCGCCCCAGCTCAGCCTTCCATGCCAACAGTTCCAACCACACTGCCTCCTATGCCTTCCATACCGGCAGTTCCCAAGCTGACAGTGCCACCAATTCCATCTGTTCCTATCCCAAAGGTTACCATTCCCCCAACAGCCGCTGGCACAATTCCATCGCTTCCAATTCCAGCCATTCCAACTACCGTACCAACCATTCCTACAGTTCCTGTTACCTTGCCACCAATGCCCTCAATCCCAACTGCTATTCCATCCATTCCTACCACAATCCCTACCATTCCTGGGTTCCAGATGCCACCAATTCCATTCATGTCGCCACCTCCAAAAACCACTAGCCCCTGAAGATCTTCAAGAGGATGAGACTGCTATTCATGGCTACTAGTCAGGGATTCGATTAGGCATATGTTGCCATCATATCAGTGTGTACATTTACTTGTGTTCTGTTATTGGACTTATACTGGCTTGCATTGGTGTGGTTGTAAATGCAGCTAGGCAGTTGTACTATCACGTTTGTGAATAAATCATTTCTTGGTTTGCATAACATACTTCACAGGATATAAGCTTTCTATTGTTATATTAACGATAGAAAAGAATGCGACGCCTACAACTACAAGGCTTTCTTCTATTTGACAGAATTTTAGCTTGGTATTAGCAATTTAACATAACACATCAGCAAGGAGCAGACAGAGACGTGTGCTTCTTGGTTCCGTCTCTACTTAAAGTGGTTTGATATAAAATGTTTGCATAAATTTTCTAAGCATAATCTACCGATGAGGCAAAGCTTTACTACATGTAAGCAGTGATTTGTGTGAATTACTAGTAATTCTTTAGCAAGACTTCAAGTCATCCAAGATAATGAAGAATACACATTTATCATTGAAGCAAGATAATCTTCTAAAATGATAATATAAAGAAAGAGAAATGAAAAAATAATGCATGAAGGCATAAACTGCAAGAAAAGAACTACACATCAAAATAACACAGCTGAACCATAAGATCAGCCAAATTAGTGCCTAATTTGATCATAAAGATCATGGAAAGTTTACCATGATAACATTTCCTTGGATATATCAATGCTACAAGAGTACTCCATGATGGTAGACAGCATGAGAAGCTAATATATATGTATTTTAGAGGATCAATAATCTCAGTAGAACATGATTCTGCTGTTTACACTAGGGAACTACAGTGGAGTTGTAGAATTATCCTCAAGCAAAAGGCTGAATATTTCTGGTGTATTAGTGCCTATCAGTTGATCAGATAGACAAGGAAAAAATAAATCAAAACAGGGAAGGGAGTAAAGAAAAAAAGGTTTGCCGCTATATGTGATCTGGAATATCTTAGTACTCACATTAGTTAACAGAGGCTGCAGTAGGCACAGCTTAAGCACTGCATAGTCACACTTATCCAGTGCCTTCCGCTTATAGCAGTAGTTCTATTTTCCTGCTGCAGGCTGAATTTACTGCACTCCCAAGATTCTCAATTTTTTCATATTCCATTTTGAACATGACCATAACTGTGCCATCTTTCCCAGTGTCATAGTCTTGTTTGATATCTTCAGCTTGGTAATGTTGCAGCTGTTTCAAGGTTCAACTCAGTCATAATTAGGCAGCAGAAAGAAGAATAAAAAGGTCTCCGCAAGAAATGCACATCCAGTTTTACTGTCTTTGTTTTTACAGAACATGAAACTGGTTTAGTTACTAATCATCACCTGATGATAGACTGTGCCCAAGAGATCAAACGGTACCTCCATACCCACACGAGCCTAAAGTGAATATAAAAATCAAATAAAAATTATACCAAGTCCATGCTTCTTCATACATAGTTGCAATAACCAAGAAAATGCTTATGCAAAAGAACTAGATATGATCACCTTTGGTTTCACAAGACAAGTAGGAGCATCTTTTAGGCATTCAGAAGCAACCCCACCGTAAGCTCGCACCAGCCCACCAGTTCCCAATTTTATGCCTCCAAAGTATCTATATGCAATGTATAAAATCAAAAGCTGATGTAAAGTATCACATAGTCACAAACCATCTTTCTCATCACAAGTGATAGTTAATGTACACATATCTCTGTCAGTTAGTGACAGTATTATCTCTGCACATGTTGAGGTACTTAACTTAGTGAACACTAAATTCAAATGGATTAGTCACAATTTTAAAATCACAAGAAATGGGTCACTTAAAAATTGTTACCTGATTACCACCACCATGACCATATCAATGCCAGATGAAATGATGGCAGAGTATATTGGCTTTCCAGCTGTGCTCGAAGGTTCACCATCATCATTGTAACGGAATTGCTCTCCCAGCTAAATAGCCATGTATGCAAGACCAATCTATCATTAACAAACATAAGCATGAATTGTATGCTTGAGTTGTAGGTACAAACCTTATATGCCCAGCAATTATGGGTTGCACGGGGATCGCTGGCCTGTTACAAAAGAAACACATAAATCTAATAGACATACTACACACAAAAAAAATCTACTTTTCACATGGAGAAGTTTTCTAGAAGCCAAAAGTAAATGCACCCATCTTATGTGTACACATATAACTGCAAGCTTAACCTCGCATACACAACTTGTGAAACACTAACACGACACTTGTAAATCCTAGATGAAGTCTATAACATTAAAAATAGCACACATTCCACTTCTCACCTCATGGGCCAACCCTATAGTTGGTTATGAACACTACAAGTAAATGCACCCATCTTATGTGTACACATTGCAGACTATACTAAAAAACTTCCGATAGAACAATGGTTTGCGATGTACAGGGATGCAACTTTTGGTGACCAGGGAAGGGAAAAGCACGGGCGCTCTGCGATTAAAGCAAAATGGCGACTCCGGGCTGTCAATCGGTCGGAGAGTTCCCTGTCACGCCGATTTGGGGCCTCGCTAGGAGAATGGTACACAGCGCGTTTGGAGACGGAGGCGCACCTCGTTGAGGAAAGACATGGCGGCGCGCTCGTCGGGGACGGGGGCAGCGATGGCGATGAACTTGCTCTTCTTGATCTCGCGCTCGCAGCTCACGCGACCCACGAGCGTCGTGTACGGGGAGGGGGACGACGACGAAGACATGGCGCGCACGGGGGCAGGGGCCGCGGCAGACAAGCTGCCGCTACAGGAGGAGCAGCTGCGGCGGACGGCGGCGGCGTCTGGACCGGAGAGCAGGAGGGGGAGCGAGCGGAGGCGTGGGGCTACGCGCACGGCCGCCATGGGGGCGCTTGGGTGGGTGGAAACCGTGCGCGCCCTGGTTCCGTGTAGCAGACGCAGACGAGGCTGCTCGCTCTATGACAGGTGGGCCCAGATTGACCGAGGTCAGCACTCAGCACACAGCCACACAAGACATAGCCTTCACCCGCACCCAGCAACACATCTCCGTAAATAAACGCACAACGTATATTCGTACATAGAAATCAACATAATCATTAACCATTGATCATCTTTATTCATGTAGAATGTAGATGAACAGAAAACAATGAAACATATCCTTCTTAGGGGTCAACCCTCTAGAATGATGAGGTCCAACAAAAGCAGATTAAGTTGGAATTGCAACACGGACGACATTGTAGATTCAGTTTGGAGTTTCAACAGGCCCCATCCACATGGTAAGGAAACCAACATTGTTGGGATAGTGGATTCCCCTTATAGATACATCATACTGGGACACAGACAAAATTATTAACTCTTACAAGAAAGGGAAATAAGAGTTCCTCCACTGTTCAGTAGCCCCAGTAGTCGTTACGGATTTCGTCATCGAACTTCTGCTTGAGTTCAGGATGCTTCTCAAAGTATTCATCTGCTGTCATTGTGCTGATCTTTTTCTGTATACGTAAGCAAATATATGTTAAAGCACATGGAAAAAAAATGCTCTTGATAATGGATGCATGCACAACCATTGTCTGACAAATGGACTGTTGACCATATGGGTTTCCCCAGAAATCATCCTCACCTTCATCTCCTCCATTTCAGCAAGCTCCTTCTCTATCCTCTCTGACTCCTTCAAAGACTCCTTTTCTGCTTCTTTCAGTTCAACAATCTTCATATGGCATGATAAACGAAAGGAATAAAAAGTACATCAGTATCTAAAAGGGGTCCTAACGAATTACAGAAGGATGCGCTGTCAAAGCAAAATGAAAAAATAATAATAATCTTAAGGCCAGGCACATAGGCTGTGCTTGAGATAGCTTTTTCTTTAGATTGTTCATGCGGATTGTTTTCTTATTAAAACGATAAATTAATATTTTAAAAAATAAATTTCATAAATAGTTTAGAATAGGTGGCCTAATCAATGCAGTAGAAGAAAGTTTTTTTGAGAAATCGCATTTTTAGAGGTGTGGAGCAAATAATCCATTTCAAAAATCTGGAGAAAAAGCGGAAACGAACGCAGCCATGATATAACAGCATGATAGTTCCAGACAAGGGCGATAGTTCCTCACCAACGCATCAAACTTAGGCTTGAACATAGGAGTCACAGTATCAACGTACTTGGGGATCTCAATGCCTGCATTTATTTCATGCTTAGTATCTCTACAAGTAGGCAGAACAAAACTATATAAATCAGAGGAATATCAGAAGTAATAATTGCATGAGGTCAGTTGCAAAATCAAACTGTACACTGCAAAGATGATGTGATCACAGCATTTACAAATGTTCCAATTGCCTTTTTCCCATCTGGAAAATGGCATGTGAAGTAACACATACACTACCTTCTATTGACTGAATACACAGAGAATAACAAGCAACCTATGCCAAAAACAAGAAAATAAATTACAGTGCCACATAAAGTATGAATGTTCAGGCTTACAGAACAACTTGATCCTTTGAAATAAAGAAGTGTAGCCAATTTGAATCATTAACATGGTAGGTTGTAGGTGCTAATCAGATGTCAGCAACAAAGTATGAAGATATCGAACTGTTTGACCTTAAAAGGAGCTGAAAATAATATATACATATTACAGGTATGATCTGAAAGCTTCATAGGTTTACACACAAGAGTAACAACTAGAAAAAGGCAAAACAAGGCCATAGACCAGATAAATCAGTACACACTAAGAGAAAACCAAGACAATTAACCGACATAAACATCAAACAACAATAACAATTGGAAAGAAGCAACACATTTGTCATTTATCACACCTTACAAAATATTGAAATAGGTTGATGCAATTATGTTATTGTAAACCAATAATAATCAGAAAAATATCACTTAGAAATATTGACTATAGCACAGCAAGACAAACACTATTTCTGAAGCTTACTTTCATAAGCCTCTTTGTACATATCCACAACTCTAGACCCAAGTCCTTTTCTGTAGTACTCCCAATCAATTGGTTGGGGCTCCTGCAATGTCAAAGGCAATAAAACTTTTAGACAATAACACAGGGCCTTAAAATTAACAGCACTGAGAAAAGACATGCTGTGAATCAAGAGAGAATGCATGCATTCGAGACTTCTTAATTCTTGAAGACATGTCCAAGGTAGAAGTGCCAAAGGAACATGAGTTCATGAATTTGACAAGACAGAAAGGTTCATTTAATTCAAACCATACAAATCTTATTCCCGCAAAGATAACAGAGATCCTTGGTGATCTAATGCAGTCTGCGGACTATATTAGAATCCAAACGCATGATGCAAGGCCGAATAACAATGCCCATAAGTAATAGTAATGTTCTTACCGATGATCATAAGCGCAAGCAAAGTGAGAATGTTGGCATAACGGCAACTAAATTCATATGGGTTAGCCTATCCGCGGGGTATATAGTAAGTCTAAATCTAACTGAACATCAACATGCTTAGAAAATTATTAGAAGGCACATGCATTACAGAATTCCCAACTAAATGGATCGATTCCAGTAACATCTCACCACGAAATCTCCGCATCCAATACAATATCAAAAGGATCGGATACACTAGATGCCCCCGGAAGAGGGGCGGCGCCAGATCCGGAAACCCTAGGTCCGATCGGAGGCAGCGGACGAGAAGGCGGCGGGGTAGGTGGGTGATACCTGCGAGAACTTGGTCTGGAGCTGGTGGTTGACATCCTCGAAGGCGCGGCGGAGGGTGTTGAACTCCTTGCGCGCCTCGTCGGAGACGAGCATCTTGGCCATCCCCTCCCAGTCGATCGCCTTCCCGGCCTTCGCAGCCACCTCCGCCACCTTCTTCACGCCGTTCCCGCTCATCCTCTCCGGCCTCTCCCTCCCTGCCTCCCTGCCTCTCTCTCTCCCCCTCGTTCGCCGCCGCCGCCGCCGCAGTGCGCTCCCACCACACGGGAGAAATGGGAGAGATCGGGATGGCTTGGCCCTGCCGCTCGCGTGGGCAGGGTGTAGTTGTTAGCTTCTCTAAGTGGGCCTCGCAACGAATTTTTTCGGGCCTTTAGCCCATTCAACCCACTATGAGCCTTTGTGGGCTGTAACACCTAACTGAAACCCTCTGAAAATCGCAATTCATATGTGGCAGTTTTCTCGAGAAGAAATTCAGTAAAAAATACACAGATTCACAGCTCGATCTCGAAGTCAAAGAGATTACTCGGGATTATCAACTTCTTTTCGCCATGGATCAGATCAGACATAGCTTCGAGCAGATAAAGAAGTGAAAATATATAGAGCTGGATGGAACTGAGGAAACTGGTGTTGCGTTACGCTTGGAAAGCAGAGAACAAGAAAAGGAGAGAAAGCGTAGTAGGCGAGACTGCAGGTTTCTGTCTCTGCAAGTACAGGCGATCGAACTGCATGCAGATGCAGTCGTCGCAGCAAAGAACCGATGGTGATTTGCGTCGTCGAAGACTAGCACTTTTGGCTGGTCCACGAGGGGGCAGAGCCCGGCCGGATCGGAGATATTAGACTTTGTTTGGGTAGCTTAAAATTCTGATAAATAGCTAATAAGAAGTCAGTTGGTGAAAATCTAGCTTCTGACTTTTAGCTTATTTTTTAGATTCTATAATTACAGATTCTCAGAATTTAGATGATAATCTGATGTTTGGAGGAGCTTCTGCCAGCTGAAAATTCTAGAAGAAGCTACAGCTGGTAAAAGCTCCCCCAAACAAAGCCATACATAGATCTACATGTGGATATGGGTGAAAGTAGGGACGGAGTGTCGTGGTGCTGTACTCAAAGTCGTGGCCTGTAGAGTTTGGTTGTGCTTGTGTACTTGAGCTAGTGATCACAACGGCCATGGATGGAAAGCTACTAAAGTTGGAGTGAATAAAGTGTGATAGGCCTTCTAGAAACTAGCCCTTGGGTTTGGTACTCGTCGGTTAGCTGAGATTTAGAGAAGTTTATTATAGGACTGGTGACCTTAATCCAATGATTGTTCAGAAAGATAACCGAATTAGGTCATCATAGGGTAGATTAGGATAGATGGATTGAGATCCTCCAAATTAACTTTCCTCTGACGTGGTTACTGACACATGGGACCTATTGTTATGGGCTCACATATCAGTAACCATGTCCGCTATCACAGGATCTCGTTCCAACGTGGACAAGGTAATGAGGGTTTAGGGCATGGTAGGATAGGCAAGGTAGAGGTGAGGGGTTGTCCATTGTGCTTGGCTTTAGAAGAATGGCCATAGCTGTGGTACGCAATGGATGATAGTAGCGTCATATTGGTCAAGAAAAAAAGGAGAAAGACAGTAGACGATGATGGCAATAAAGCGGAGGCGGTTGTAGTGTTGTTTCAATCATAGGGAATAACAGGGTAAAAGGCAGAGACACAAGATTGCTGAGTTAGGAGGCAAAGGAAGTCTCCAATGTTTATATTCGGTATTTTAGTTAGCTGACGGTTTTCTAAAGTGGCCAAGGATATAAAACCCCTAACAAAAGTTGATTTTCTTACCATGTTGCACGGAATAATAGTAATTAAATCATCCGTGTTACTCTATTACTATCTATTAGCTAGAATCAGTGTTGGATCTAGATTTGGCTTAGAATAAATTACCGGCCCTGGTGAAATTCAGTATCCGGTTGGAGTAATTCTAAATTTAAATTCATGTCAGTTTGGCCCCGCCAATTTTTCAACCAGAACGATGTTTAGAACATGCTTGTTTCTTCTATAGGTTATAATCCAAAACGGATTTAAATTTTGAAGTTTGATTTTTAATAATAACTTTAGACAATTCTTTATTTACCTTCTTACCAATTATGAAAAAGTGTTGTACAATGAAAGTAACCAAGAAAACCCCTAAAATTAATCTAAAATTTAAAATCAGCTTCGAATTAGTTTTCAGCTCTCCAAGTAACAACAAATAGAAGTAAACACTTTCCAAATTTTCGATCTCACAAGCCATTGACCCCTCATGAGGTAAACAAAGTTAAACCCTAATGACTATGGCTAGCTAGCAAACATCAATTGATTAGATATTCTGATCTTCTATGCAACTCTGAAGAAGATCAAAGAGATTGCCTTGTCCATGCATGGACGCAAGCACTGCCTCCCAAGCTTCAAGCTAAGCTCCGAGCTATTGGTACGGCGGCCGTGGGCGTGGTGCGGTTGCCGCCGCCGGCGCCCATACCTCTTCGTGCTGGCACGCCGACGCGAACACAGGCTGAGTCGTCGTCGCCGGAGCCATGCTGTGCGGCTGCAGCGTCAAGTGATGGTGCTCCTGCGGTTCCGTTTGGCGCCCTCGGTGTTCGTCAGCTTCGGCGCCGCTGCCGGAGACGGACGCTGGCGCGTCGTCTTCCGCGGGGAGACGGTGGAATGTGGGGCAGGTGAACGCGGCGGCAACGACCACGACGGTGGTGGCGGCAACGAGCGGCCCTGCCACGGCGCCTCCGACGATCTGGCCGTGGGGCCCGGCGAGAGATATCGAGAGGCCGCCGAGCGCGCGGGGCGCCGCCGCGGACATGGCGGGTGGAAGGAACGTGGCCGAGATGGAGAGGATCTCGTACCGGCCGTGGAACACGACCACCGCGGCGCCGCTGATCTCCGCCTCGGATGGCAACGGGTGGCGGAGCGAGACGTTGGTGACGGCGCCCGTCCCGGCGAGCACGCAGATCCCGAGGCCGCGGCGGCGCGCGAAGCCCGCGAGCGCGCCGGTGACGTCCCCGCCGGCCGGGATCTCCAGCACGTGCGGCCGCATCGCTGCGGCCGGCTCCGGCGCCTCCCGCGTGACCACCACCGGCGGCTTCGGCTTGTTCTTGGACCCCGGCGGCCGCCCCCTCCTCCTCTTCGCCACCGCAACACTCTCACCCGGCTCGCCCCTCATCTCCTTCCTCCCAGCCTCCGCCCCGCCATCATCACGGCTCTCTATGTCATCAGAGAAACACTCCAGCTGCTGCTGCAAACCCATGACGGCGACCTTGCCCTCGCGTTCTCCTCCCTGACTTCTCTCCATGACTCAGCAGTAGCTGCTTCAAGCGGCTAGCTACCTTGGAGTGTAAGTGTAATAATAGCTAGGAGGAGGAGGTGCTCGGGTGCTTTTACCCCGGCATGCGCCGGGAAGAAGATTTCTTGCCGGCGAGGTGTGACTCAAGCAAGCGGGAGAGGGGACAGACAGGATTAGCCACCGGATCCGGAGAGAAAAGGACATGGGGCTCATTAGCTAGCTATGATAGTAGGGCCCTTCCATTCCTTTGATCTCCTTTCATCTTTAGCCCTTTCACCGTCTCCTTCTCCTCCAACTGACATGATGCATGGCCGCTGTGTGTACGCTATCCAGCATCCACCCACCGGCCGGCCGCCGCACACTTTGACGGCACGGCAGAGACACACACCGCGAATCGGCGACCTCTCTCACTCTCACGCTAGCTTTTGCATGTGCTAGACCGTCGCCGCGACGCGAGCGAGATCTGAGCATGCATGTCTAGATTGGACGTCATGTTAAATGAAAGTCTTTTTCTCCTCGAGGAATATGTCACCTTAATTTTTTTTTCCAATGTCACTTAAATTCTTTTGAAAAAAATTTGAAAAGATAGATTAACGTGTAATATATTATCTCATAAATATACATGTTTAAATTTGAATTTTACATGTTATAAATAAATAAATATAACTGTGAATATACACGTACCAGTTAAAGTTTAATTGTTCTTTTTATTAAATTTATAGATATAGAATCTAAACTTGTATGTATATTACATATAAATCTATCTTGTAAATTTTATATAAAAAAAATTTCACACTATTTAGGTGATACGCAAGGCAAAAAAAATATCTCCTCGAGGAGGAAAATTTCCATCTCCGTCATGTCATGCATGGTAGTACTACATGTTTGCAGCTAGAACTGTCAATTAATTGGGTGGTTTGTTTGTTTGATTAAAATGTGCAGTGCGTGGACTCTTGGAGGGTACTCTAATCCGAGCTCTTGGTTGATAAGACAAGGACGTTTGCTACATACGACCAATAAGCACGTGATATATACATTTGGCTAACCAGGGAGGGGCCCAGCGATCGACCTGATCCATCCACCTGTAGCTTATCCAATCTTGGTCCAGGGGCTACTAGTGCTTGGCCCATGATGCACCGTGCTGGAGTTAATGGTCACTTTAAGACAAAGAATCCAGGGCTAGCCGTACTCTATCAGCATCCGTTTATCCACCCCTGTATCCCAGGAACGCGATGGTACATGTGAAGGTTGTACTTGCAGTCTTGAATACAATTATCATGTGGATGTCCACTCGTACCTACTCTCTTATTTCAAAATATAAAAAACTAGTGCGGGATCAAATATATTCTAGTACCACAAAGTGTCTAGATTTATAGTACTAGGATGTGTCACGTCTAACACTAAGGTTTTTTTTAATTCATAGTACTGGCATATATCACGTCTAACACTGGGTTTTTATATTTTGAAACAGAAAAAGTATACTAAAAAAGCATGAACTAAATCTGAAATTATTTTTAGAGCTTCCCCACCTGAATGCTTTTTTTTTCTCTTTTGAGAGGAAACTAAATCTGGAGTTTTTGTTCAATTCTATGTCTAAATTAACTAACATACCAGGTTTTATTTGTAACAACATAGCCACGCGTTGGTAAAATTTATTTATACCAAGACATGAGAAACAAGTATGTAGTTTTTTGGGACGTAATTGTGTTTAGATAAAGAGGAATGCTACGGAACATCGTACAGTTCCAAATTCCAGAACTGTAGGTGCTCGGCACAATCTGGCCTGCTAGGCTAGAGGGTGGAGGAGCGGTGTTGGTTGGGCCATGGGGTAGGGTTCGATTGAGCCAATAATAGGAGGGTTGTTATCCCATTAAACTACACGTTAACTTGGACCGATAATAGTGTATCTCATGAGGCTATATGCTAATTGGATCAGACCATTGGATACATATCTTCATGATTGTCTATCTTATTGGGCCATGTGCTTACCAGTCTAGAACACATCATATGATACCTCGAGTTACAGTACATGATACTTATCGGTACATAGTCATATCAGACTTTGGTACCCCGTATATATCATATCTTGTATTCCGTATATATCGTCTCTGGTAACATTAGCTATTAGACCTATTACCCATAGATATCACTTGGCACTATAGGCATCAGACGTAGATATTAGACCTTGTATCCATCATGTCTGGTATATATAAGTATCAAACCTATTATCTATAAATATCAGGTCTGCTTCCCATAGATATTAGAGTTGGTAGCCACATTTATTATGTCTGGTATCTAAGTAGGTATTAGACCTAGATCCATAGATATCAGAGTTGAAGTAGCAATATACTGTACAAAAAGAAATATGTAATGTGGTACAAATTTGAGAAGAATATGAAGAGAGATGTGAAACTGGATCGTCCCATCTAGTTAACGGCAACCCAGCTGAGCACACAACTAGGCATGACCCAGGCCATCCCAATCCGACTGGAGCAGATGAGTTGTGGGCTGCACTTGGAGCATAGGCGAAAGCTGAGAGGACATCTCGCAAGAGACGCGTGTGCCTATGCGTTTTTCATGTAATCGAGAAAATAAAGCAGCTGCTAAGTATTGGAGTGAGACCGTATACACATTCCTTTTTCTCTTTTCACAAGCAAGCACACACAGATATGGTATATGTGTTTGCCTTTGAAATTAAGTAGGGTGGAAGTTGCAAGTGGTTGTTCCCTCAAGTCCTCCCATAGTGGTCAGAATTTTCTGATGGCTTGGTGGATCAGATAGAGACATCCTTGGGCCATTGAACAAGCTCCAGCTTTGGACTGGCAAGCAGGGATTTTTTTTTATTTTTATATTTTTTTAAAAAATATTTATAAAAGTATATTTTCGTTTTAAAAATTTATAAAAATATACTCTCAACACTCTCTGGGAGAGCGCTTTTTGAAAAATACCCCTCAGAGGGCGATTTTATGACGTGGTAGACGGCCGTGGGCCAGGTGGCCGATGGCTGTCTGCACTTTTACAGACGGTTCCCTGGCTAGAAATAAACCGTCCTCTAGGAAGGCGACAAGGGGGCCACCTGCAAAAACGCCGACCGCGGGGCCGACGCTTTTGCGGGCAGCCCCCTTGCCACCCTCCCAGAGGGTGGTTTATCCCAGCTAGGGGACCGTCTGTAAAATAGCCGACCCGTGGGTTGGCTATTTTGCAGGCAGCCCCCTTGCCGCTCTCTGGGAGGACGGTTTATTACTGGGCCAGTATAAGACCCCCTCCCAGCATTCAAAAATATCATAAAATTTACAGAAATCACAAAAAAAAAAAGAAAAGAGAGAGCTGAGTGTGAGACTGAACGAAAGCAACGAAGTTCTGCCGATTTGCTGATTTGTCCGAAGGTAAAATCTATTGTCACTTTGCAATTTTCATTTCTATTCATCAAGTGATGTAGTATGTGTAGTATTGTACTAGTTATTTCATGGGTAAGTAAATGTTAGGTTTAGTCCACAAGGTGTAGATCTAACGTAGTTGAGCATACCGACTAGGGAGATGGAAATGAGGACGATGACGTTTCATTTTTTTAGTAATATGTAGTATACCCTAGGTATGTAGTTATATACGGTATTTTTGGCCTAGCGAGTTATAACTTGCGTTTATTTGCTATGGATGCGTTTAATATGTCCAGTTGTCAACGACCTCCGATTACCGTGCCTCCACTAATGTGTTGGTGGGGAGATGATTGCAAAGTTGCAATAAGTGAGTAGGATCACACATACCGGCAAAGGTATTGGATGTGTGCTAATTACGCTTACTCTCCGGAGAAACCGAAGCCACAAGGGAAGAAAGGGAAGTTGAAGAAGCCAATGGAGGTAATACGAATTATCTTGTAGTACGAAATATTTGAACCTTTGAACTAACAAATTTGCATATGTCAAGGCACCGAAGCATCCTCCGCCTCTGTGCGACTTTGTGCAGTGGATAGATATGGAGATCCGTCCAGAGGACGCAGAGTTTCTTCGTAAGTCACGGGAATGGCTCAGGGAGCGGCTCGAACATCTTTGGGCGGTAGAAGCAGAGTGGGAGGCTGAGCAGAAGAGAAAGGAGGAGAAAGAGCGGCAGTAGTAGGAAGCCCGTGAGGCAGACAGGGAGAGGGTGAAAGTGCATCTAACCCCTAAGTAGATTTTGATAGATTAATGACAAAGCGGTTAAGAGACTAATGAGTTTATCGAGAATTGTGCAGAGAATTAGTCCCAGGTTGCTTGGTGTGTTGCATGGAGACCCCCACAAAACATGACGAAAAACAGCGAAGCGACTCGGAGTTTATTTTAAATTCTTTTGAATTTTCTTTTGAGTCGTAGGAAAATCATGCTATCAAGAGGGGTCGCAAACAGTATTCCAAGACCACTCAGGTGCTTAAGATCTAAATAGTTGAGAGTCCATCACTTTGGCACAACATATACACTTGAGATGGGCTAGTTTCAGTGTTAGGGTCGGAGGTTACTACCCCTGGGGTCGGAGGCTCCGACCAGCTCTCTCGGCCAGAGACTAAGTGTTGGCTAGAGGTTCCTACCACTGGGGTCGAAATCTCCTGATCAAAATCTGTGAGTAACGGCTAAGTGACGTATGCAAATGTCTATAAAGCCCAAACTTTGTTTCTAGCCGTTGGTTGGCCATTCCACTTCATTTTCACTGTCTCCTAGCCTCTCCTAAGGTCATTTGAGCTCTCCCAACTAGTTCTAGTGCATCCTTTGTGATTCTTGTGAGGATCTAGTGAGAAATTGAGTGAGTTTTGTTGAGAGAAGGCTAGGAGGATCTTGTGCACTTGAGGACGTGGATTGACTGCTTGGATCTTATTTCTCTTGGAGGGAAACCTCCTAGATGGTTAAGTGTCGCCCGCGAGCTTCCTTTAGTTGTAGATTGTCCCGGGAAAGTTTGTGAAGGCTAACCTCGCCTCCGCAAGAAAAAGAGGTAAATTCTAGTAGATAGCAAGTTGATCTTCGTGGTCGCTTGGTGAGGCAAGGGGTCGATCGAGACCCGGTTCTTTGGAGCTCCTCAACGGAAACATAGGATCTTTGTGATCTAAACTTCGGGAAAAATCTTTGTGTCTCAGTTGTGTTTTCTCGTTATTGCCTTATTTTGTATCTTCCCTTATCAGCATTTATCTCCTACCGTATTACTTGCACCAATTGATCTCTGTCAAAATTATCCATTATTGAAGTGTCTTGGTAGAGTCAGAACTCCAAGGTCGGAACCTCTGACCAGCCCTCTTGACCAGTCCGAGAGAGCCGGTCGGAGCCTCCTACTATTTTGGTCGAAGGTTCCTACCAGAATTTTTCCGCTGTATTTGAAGAATTTTTCAGGAACACCTATTCAGCCCCCTCTAGGCGACATCAACGGGCTTTTAATTGATATCAGAGCCTAAACTCCTAAAAAGCTTAACCGCTTAGAGTTGATCCGAGGATGTCGACCGAGAAGGTGGTTGATTCTACTGGAGTTCAAGAAGACGGAGATGGCTCGACTAGCAAGTCGGGTGGAAGGAAGGGAATAGGACCTCCACCTCCAATGTGGCCACCAAGATCTCCAATGCCTCCATAAGCAACGAATGTGCAAAATGCTATAAGTATGATTTGGATGCATATGCTACTAACCTTAAAGCTTTGGAGGTGCTTAAAAAGGAGAATGAGCAGTTGGATACCTTGGTGAAGTTTGGATGTTTGAAAACATTCCAATCCAAGGATGCCCTCTACAAAACCCTCACTACCCACTCCAACAAGAACGGCTATAGTCTTGGCTTCTCTCTCCATAAAGTAGACCATCCAGAAGGACCATGGTCAATGGGAAGCAATGCCTGAAATTCGTGAAAGAAGAATGTTCATCGCAAGCCGAGAAGATAAAAAGTTCCTCGGTCAGTCTGGGGGCCGAAAGCTCAGACCCAGCCTCTCGGCTAGGCGAGAAGGCCGGTCGGAGTTCCGGCCGGCTCTTTAGGCTGACCGGGAGGTTTGGTGGGAGGCTCCTACCAAAATGGTAGGAGGTTCCGACCAGCCAACCCAGACAGACAGAGAGGACTGGTAGGATGCTCCGACCAGAAAAACTGTACTATGAGTCATATGAGATTACCAAGAATCACCGCGGTGAAGTGATTGCTCATTTCATTGGTGATTGTTATGAGGAGTACAAGGCTTGTGTGTGGGTGCCCAAATAGCTTATGACTAATGCTAAAGTACCCAAACTTAGACAATTTTAGGTACCTAAATCCCAAGCTTGATTTCTTTTGTAGGCATACTCCTCCGGTGGACGAATTGGGTTGTTGACAGCGGATGCACCAACCACATGACGGGAGAGAGGAGTATGTTTGCAACTCTTGACGAGAATGGAGTAGATCACGACAATATTGTCTTTGGAGATGATGGTAAGGGCAAGGTAATGGGTCTAGGTAAAAGTGCCATCTCTAACAATCTATCTCTCTCTAATGTCCTTCTCGTCAAGTTCTTGAGCTACAATTTATTATCGGTGTCTCAATTGTGCAAACTGGGCTATAATTGCTTGTTTACCGACGAGGATGTTACCATCTTTAGAAGAGATGATAATTCCGTCGCATTTAAGGGAAGGTTAAAGAGAGATCTTTATCTAGTGGATTTTGACCTAGATAAAGTGAACCCGGAGGCTTGCTTGATTGCAAAATCCTTAATGGGGTGCCTTTGCATCGAAGGCTAGCCCATGCAGGAATGAGGAACTTATCGAATCTTCTAAAGGGGGAATACATCCTCGGGCTATCTAACGTCACATTTGAGAAAGACCGTGTGTGTAGCGCTTGTCAAGCCGGAAAGCAAGTTGGGAACCCACATCCCGTGAAAAACATTATGACTATCTCAAGGCCATTGGAACTACTTTACATGGATCTCTTCGGTCCTGTGCCTACCTAAGCATCGAGGTAATAAATATGGGCTCATAATTGTTGATGATTTTTCTCGCTTCACTTGGATGTTCTTTTTGCAAAATAAGAGTGAAACCCAAGAAATTTTTAAGAAATTCACAAAGCGAGCCCAAAACGAGTTTAAATTCAAGATCAAGAAAGTTAGGAGCGAAAATAGGGGAGTTCAAGAGTTAGGAGTGACAATGGAGGGGAGTTAAAGAATACTCAAGTGGAGGAATTTCTTGATGACGAGGGGATTAAGCACGAGTTTTTCACTCCATATGATCCACCTCAAAATGGAGTGGTGGAGAGGAAGAACCGGTCTCTTCTCGAGATGCAAGGACTATTCTAGATAATACAAGACTCCGGACATTTTTTGGGCGGAGATGGTGAACACCGCGTGTCACGCGCTAAATCGCCTCTACCTCCACAAACTTCTCAAAAAGGCGGCATATGAACTCCTCACCGGTAACAAACCAAATGTCTTCTACTTTCGTGTTTTTGGTTGCAAATATTTCATTTTGAGTAACAGACCTCGCTATCCAAGTTTGCTTCAAAAGTGGATGAAGAATTCTTGCTCGGATATGAGTCAAATGCTCACGCCTATCGTGTTTTCAACAAATCTCCGGAATTATTGAAACCACGAGAGATGTGACATTTGATGAAACTAATGGCTCTCAAGTGGAGCAAGTTGAGCTTGAGATGCTAGGTGAAGGAGTCACAGGACACGAATCGAGAAAAAAAGCAATTGGAGAGGGAGGCGCTAGAAGAGACGGAGGAGCAAAAAATGCCCGAACAAGCTCCTTCCACTCAAGCGGCGCCTCCAAGCACAAGAGTTGATTAAGAGATCGATCTAGCACGAGTGGATGGGTTCGATGCCGAGGGCACTAGTGAGCCAAGAGATACCGTGTGAGCTCAAGTCCCCTCGGTGCACCATCCAAGAATTCACCACACCATGCAAAGAAATCATCCCGTCGACAACATTCTTGGTGATATCCAAAGAGAGGTAACCACTCGCTCTTAGGTCGCTAACTTTTGTGAGAATTACTCTTTTGTCTCGTCTTTGGAGCCAATTAGGGTCGAGGACGCACTTGGTGATCCGGATTGGGTAATGGCCATGCAAGAAGAGTTGAACAACTTCATTCGCAATCAAGTGTGGTCATTAGTGGAGAGACCCAAGCAAAACGTCATTAGCACCAAGTGGGTCTTTTGCAACAAGCAAGACAAAAATAGAGTGGTTACTCGCAACAAAGCACGGTTAGTGGTTTAAGGGTTCACTCAAGTTAAGGGCCTCGACTTCGGTGAAACCTTTGCGCCGGTTGCTCGCCTTGAGTCCATTTGAATTTATTAGCTTATGCCGCTAACCATGATTTCAAGCTTTATCAAATGGACGTCAAGAGTGCTTTTCTCAATGGACCAATCTCCGAGTTGATGTATGTGGAGCAACCGCCTGGGTTTAAAGATCCCAAACATCCAAATTATGTCTACAAGCTTCACAAGACACTCTACGGGCTCAAGCAAGCCCCTAGAGCTTGGTATGAATGTCTTCGCGATTTTCTACTAAAAAATGGCTTTGAAATAGACAAAGCTGACACTACTCTTTTCACTAAGAAATTCAAGAATAATTTATTTATGTGCCAAATTTATGTCGATGATATAATTTTTGGCTCTACTAATCCTTTTTTTAGTGAAGAATTTAGCAAGATCATGATTAGGAGGTTCGAGATGTCAATAATGAGGGAGCTCACTTTCTTTCTTGATTTTCAAGTCAAGCAACAAAAGGATGGAACCTTCATCTTGTAATTAAAGTATCTCAAGAACATTCTCAAGAAGTTCAAGATAGAAGGAGCCAAGCCCATCAAAACTCCATTGCCCTATCCACCGCCGAGGCGGAGTACATAGCCGCCTGCTCGTGTTGTGCTCAACTCCTTTGGATGAAACAAACTCTTTAAGACTATGGCTACACAACGACCAAAATCCTACTCCTTTGTGACAATAAGAGCGCCATCAAAATAGCCAATAATCCTGTCCAACACTCCGAAATTGGGGGGCATGTGTTAACGCCAAAATTTGGTAAGGCCCTGTATTAGATTCGGTCAAAGGAGAAATTGCAGTCAACTGACGGAGAAGAGACCGGAATCGGAAAGGAGCCATGAAGACCGTTATTTGGCAATTATTTACTGTACATATTAATTAGGCAGATGTTTATCTTTAGGAAACCTGACCTCGTGTCCGGTCAGGATTAGTTAGCGTTTTCTATTATGGATAGGAAATTATATACCGTGTCCTATAAGGACTCATGTAACTCGGGGTATATATACGTATGCCCGGGGACCTTGTAAATCATCACAACGATCAATACAAATTTCGGCGCATCGCCACCCCTTCGACGGGATCCTGCTTCTCGAGCCGGGCTGCATCGGTTAGGTCCGAACTCCTGCGAGAGGGTAAGTCTCATCACCCCGGCTACCTATCGGCTAGGACTTCCTCGGTTAGGTCCGATATTCTAGTCGGTTTATGGTAGTCGGCTTACCACAATATATTTACTTTATCTATGGCTGCATCAGTTCAGTTTGACCTCATAGATTGATTAGGTATATCACATCACGCGTGCATAGATCGTATCGGCTTACTAGGAGCGATTTATCATCAGTTCGTGCTGCATCGGTTAGGTCCGACCTACTGAACTGCTAGTGATAAGTCGGTCCTGCTAGGCCGATGCTTTGTGTGCAGGCGTTTTATCGAGTGCATAGCCGGTAAGTTATCTTCATCACAGGTCGCATCATATCTATCGGCCCATTGAGTATCGTTATCATTGTTGGTCTGTGCTGCAACGGTTGGTCCGATCTACTAGACTGACGATAATAGCTTTACCCTTGATGAGCCGATGGTGTGTGCGATGGTGTATCGAGTGCTTAGCCGATAAGTTATCTGTTAAAGCTGCACTACATTTATTCATTGTTCTTATTCTATACTCGCTCTGTTCAGTAGTCGGCTGGCTCATCAATTATCTATCATTTATGTTATTGTATACCTTATCATATATTCTTCCTGTATTATTGTTACAATCGGCTAAGGACTAGCCGATGGGTTTATCTGCGATCCAAGTAAATAAGTACAAGCAGGTTCCCGGCACAACCCCAGGTGAGGGCCCGGGCACAAGCTTAGGTAAGGACCAAATGTACTGGCCCGGACAGCGGATGAAGACCCCGGGAGCGATATAAGCAAGGGCCCGGGCACAGGCATATCTTCACGCAACATCAGTAACACTAAATTATGATTGGCTAGGATTTATTTGATTTATTTATTTATGCATTATACCTGTTTATTTACCAAGTTTATAGCCGTTTTGAGTATCCTTCGATGATCGGCTAGCACGATACTTGTGTATTATTATGCTATTGCTCCTGCCATCATCGCTCTAAGCGATGTATAAGTGCTACAGTGCGTATCGCTATCGGCCGAGAGATGAGTCCAAGCCGGCTTCCAGCCGATTGGCTCGAGGCGAATTTAACACTTCTTTCTCCTTGTCAATATACAGGGTCAAATTGACTGCACGCCTACGAACTCAAGACTTTAGAACCTGCACTGAGTTAAGCAGATCTCCCAGCCTTCGCTGTCACCCAGACGCCGGACGAACCCCGGCGGGTTTTTGGCCGTCAACACAAGGGCCGAGTCATCACCCCCGTGACGCGCCGTGTCGTGATCTGGGCACGGTGTTAAGTGAGCAAGGATCGGATCGTCGCTTCCTAGTGGCGTGCTACATCGCGCCCGGATGTATATAAATGAGCAAGGGTCTTCACATCTGACTCGACGGGTGCGAAAGGGAAGGAAGCTAGTCGAGCCCAACTAGATTCGTTTGGTAGTTGAATGTAGGGTCTCTTACGGGTAAGTTGAGAGTTAGTTTTATACAGCGTTTAGGAGGCGTGTTAATATCTTATGCGTTCAGAGACTAAATGGAAGGGTCAGAAAGCGAAGAGTAGATAATACTGGCTTCAAGCTTTGGTACACAGGGACAACTGCAAATAGAAATAGGTAGGAGTCTGATTGACAAGAGCCTCAAGAACGGGGTGTGTGGATGTGAGAAGACAAGGAGATAGGATCATCTTAGTCAAGCTTGTCATTGTGACATGTCTTGAATGTAATTAGTGCGTATGCACCCCAAGTAGCTACAATGAGAGTATAAGAGATAGTTCTGGGAAGACTAGATGGTATGGTTAGAGCTATACCTAGTACCGAGAAGCTTTTCATAGGTGGAGATCATCCAACGGCCATGTAGGTGCTCAACAAATGCAGGCTTTGATGCGGCACACGGAGGTTTTTGGGTACGGTAGTAGAACCAGGGAGAGGAAGTTTTTTAGACTTTGCTATAGATATTTGACCTGATGGTAGCCCAACACTTTCTTTAGGAAGAGACAATCCCACTTAGTAACTTTAGTAGTGGCCAACACTCTAGCCAGATGACTTGTCCACAAGAAGAGAGATAAACAAGCATGCTTGGATTGGTAAGTATACCTGGGTAGTGTGTTTCTCACATAAGCTTAGTGGCTGACTTGCGCTTCCAGGTGCGCGTTCGTAGGGACAAACAAGCTAAGATTGCAAAAACGAAGTGGTGGAAATTGAAAGAGAGCGGCAGAGGTTTTTAAGAAAAGGTTATCGAAGAGGCCCTTGGGATGGAAAGAAGACGACGCCAAACACATGTGTGGAAAGAAGATGAGCAACCTGCATCTGGGAGGTGCTTCAGAGGTGTTTGGAGTGACTAAAGGGAGGGATGCGAACCTAGAGATACTTGGTGGTGGAATGAGGCGTCCAAAAGGCTATTAAGCAGAAGAAAGAATGCTATAGGCGTTAAATTAAAAAACCATGATAGGATTGTGGACAATATAGAGAAGTATAAGTGGCAAGAAAGGTAGCAAAGCGTGCTGTGAGTGAGGCAAAAGGCGGGCTTACGAAGTCTATACCAACAATTGGTACAAAGGCAGAGAGAAAGACATCTATAGATGGCTAGGGTTCACGAAAGGAAGACGAGGGACCTCAAACCAAGTTAAGTGGCATTAAGGACGAGAGGAGCAGCTTTGGATAAAGGAGGATGAGATCAGACACAGATGGCAAGAGTATTTGACAAGTTGTTCAATGTGAGAATGGGAACACAACCGTTCAGTTAGATGACTCTTTGGATGACACCAATAGCGCTTGTGCGAGATCCAAGAATCAGAAGTCAGAGAGCGTTGAAAAGGATGAAAGGGGGTAAAGGCAATGGTCCTGATGGTATCCCAATCGAAGGTGTGGAATGCCTAGGGATATAGCTATAGTATGGCTAACCGAGTGTTCAACACATATTTTTCGTCAAACAAGATGCCTGATGACTGGAGGAGCTTATATTGGTACCATCTATAAGAATAAGAGACATTCAAAGTGCACTAATTATCGAGAATTAAGTTGATGAGCCATACGATGAAGCTATGGATGAGTAATCGAGCATCGCCTAAGAGAGTGACGCGGGTATCTATGAACAATTTGGTTTCATGCTCGGAAGGTCAACCATAGAAGCAATTTCTTATTAAGACAAGTTATGGAGCGCTATAGGAGCAGAAGAAGACCTACACATAGTTTTTATGATTTGGAGAGGCCTACGATAAGATACCAAGGAATGTTATGTGGTGGGCATTGGACAAACATAAAGTTCCAACAAAGTACGTTTCTCATTAGACATGTACAACAATTTGTGACTAGTGTTTCGAACAAGTGATGCGTGACACATGTGACTTCCCGATCAAGATAGGACTACATCAAGGGTCAGCTTTGAGGCCCTTATCTATTTGCCTTGGTGATGATAAAGTCACAAGACATACAAGGAATGTCCCTGGTGTATGCTTTTCGCGGACGATGTACTATTAGTTGATGAAAGCCGAGCAGGGAGTAAATAGAAATAGATTGTGGCAGGCAGACTCTAGAGTCCAAAGTTTTAACTCAGCCAGAACTAAAAACCGAAATATGCATGTGACTTCGGGGCACTGCGACATGAGAGAGAGATGTAGTTGGAATATGGTCAAATAGTACCCAAGAAGGATACCACTTCGATATTTGGATCAATGCTACAGAAGATGAGATATCGATGAAGATGTTACCATAGAATCAAAGCAGGAGTGATGAAGTGGCGTTCAAGCATCGGATTCTCTGTGACAAGAGGTACCACAGAAGCTAAAAAGGCAAGTTCTATAGAACAGCGATTAGACCGGCAATGTTGTATGATGCAGAATGTTGGCTACAAAAAGACGACATGTTCAACAGTTGAGTGTTGCGAATGCGTATGCTACGTGGATTTGTGGTCATACAAGAATGGATCGAGTCCGAACGATGATATATGTGATAGGCTAGGGGTAGCACAATTGAAGAGAAGCTTTGCAACACCGGTTGAGATGGTTTGGACATGTCAGCGAGACTCCAGAGGCACCAGTGCATAGTGAATCTTAAGGCCGACAGTGATGTTAGGAGAGGCAGGGAAAGACCAAAATTGACGTGGAGGAGCAATAAAAAGGACTTGAAAGGATGGAATATACCCAAGGATTTGTCTTTGAATAGGTCTGCTGGAAAGCAGCCATTTACGTGCCTGAACCTGTTTGCGGCTCCTGTTGGGTTTCAACTCTAGCCTACCCCAATTTGCTTGGGACTGAAAGGCTTTGTTGTTGTTGTTGTGTTGTGTGTGTTTGTCATGTCATATGCATTATATACTGTTTATCATGTCACACTTCTCACCCCACGGATGAAATAGAGAATGAGTCTTCCATGTTCTCGAATACTCAATATGCATATATACTTCACTCTCACTAATATATGCATATTTCTAGGGGGAGCCAAGTTCATCTTCTTTCATTCAAATCAAATTTATATATTCATTCTGTTATAAACTTTAACCGTGTTGTCATCAATCACCAAAAAGGGAGATTGAAAGTGCATCTAACCCTAAGTGGTTTTGTTCACAATGACAAAGCGGTAACGAACTAATGATTTATCGAGAATTGTGCAGAGAATTAGTCTTAGGTGCTTGGTGTAGGTGCATGAGACCCCCACAAAAACATGACGAAAAATAGTGACAGCGACTGGAGGAGTTTATTTAAATTCTTTGAATTTTCTTTGATCGTAGGAAAATCATACTATCAAGAGGGGTCGCAAACAGTGTTCCAAGACCACTCAAGTGCTTAAGATCCAAATAGCTGAGAGTCCATCACTTTAGCACAACACATATACTTGGGATGAGCTAGTTTTAGTGTCAGGGTCGGAGGTTCCTACCCCTGGAGTCGGAGGCTCCGACCAGCTCTCTCGGCCAGAACTAAGTGTTGGCCGGAGTTCCTACCCCTGGGGTCGAAACCTCCTGGCCAAAATCTGTAAGTAACGACTAAATGACGTATGCCAATGCCTATAAAGCCCAAACTTTGTTTCTAGCCATTGGTTGGCCATTCCACTTCATTTCCACTGTCTCCTAGCCTCTCCTAAGGTCATTTAAGCTCTCCCAACTAGTTGTAGTGCATCCTTTGTGATTCTTGTGAGAGATCTAGTGAGAAATTAAGTGAGTTTTATGAGAGAAGGCTAGGAGTATCTTTATGTACTGAGGAGGACACGATTGGCTTGGAGCTATTTTTCTGGAGGGAAACCTCCTAGATGGTTAGCATCGCCCGCAAGCTTCCTCTAGTTGTGGATTGTCCCCGAAAAGTTTGTGAAGGTTAACCGCGCCTCCGCAAGAAAAGAGTAAATTCTAGTGGATACCAAGTTGATCTTCGTGTCGCTTGGTGAGACAAGGGGTCGATCGAACCCGGCTCTTTGGCTCCTCAATGGAGACGTAGCATCTTTGTGATCTAAACTTTGGAAAAATCTTTGTGTCTCAGTTGTGTTTTCCGTATATTGCCTTATTTTGTATCTTCCCTTACCAGCATTATCTCCTACCCTATTACTTCACCACTGTGATCTCTGTCAAAATTATCCATATTGAAGTATCTTGGTAGAGTCAGAAACTCCAGGTCGGAACCTCCGGCGTTCTTGGCCGAAACTCCGACCAGCCCTCTCGGCTAGTCTGAGAGAGCCGGTCGGAGCCTCCTACCATTTTGGTCGGAGGTTCCTACCAGAATTTTACCGGTGCATTTGGAGAATTTTTCAGGAACACCTATTCACCCCCCTCTAGGCGACATCAATGGGCTTTCAGAGGGCACTACGTGCGAAGCAAGCTGGGCCGGAGACGGTGAGAAAGGGAAAGTACCCACGCTGCACACAGTAGATGCATATCTAGTCGGATGTCTGTTTGAAATACCCTAAGGCATGTAATAACGATAACTAGAAATGTTTCATGTGCCGTTAGTACTAGTTGGATGGATAATTTCATTAGGTTCGTAAGCAACTAGCGTGTGCTTGGTTGTCACCGCTCAGAATCTACTTCGCTGTGGAAGTTGAAAACTCGAAAATTCATGTTTTAATTAGTTTTGTCACAAACGATAGACCGTGAGGAATACATCGTTTGATCGACAAGCGTTAAACGAATAAAGAGTTTCTTCAGTAAACGTAGGATAATTAAAAACAATGATATACAACAGGCTAAACTACTACTGGAACAACATACACGGGCCCTAGGCCGTAACCTTAACCTTTTCGTCTTCCACCCTGCGCTCGCACCTGGCCCTAGGGAGACGTCAGCCGGTCTGGTGCGTACGGCACGGCCAGCGCGGCTACGCCTGCATGGTGACATGGCAGCTGAGGTCCTGGTCTGTGGCGGAGCTCCTCCGAGCTGCGAAGAAACCTAGTACCTCCTGATCTCCTCAGTACTCCAAGTCCTCCAAGTCGTCGCCTTCAAAAGAATCCGGTGCCCAACCGCTGTCGTGTGCGCCTTGCGCAGAGGAGCTAGCCCCAGCAAACATCCCCGATGCTGTAGAGTGGAACTCTGTGCACAAAATTGTTGATAATTACAAACCAGAATATACAAGCAAAAGAACTTTGATGTAGCCTGAAGACCTCCTGTGGTGGCCCAGGCATGCTCATGCCCTACTGCGCGATGCAGTCATGTTGGTATGCTCCCGCGTGGACGTGCCAGCTCCGAAGGGATGTAGGACGTGTAGCGAAAGCTGCACGGAAGTATATTGATAAAATGGTGTATGTCGTAGAAGGAAACATGTTATGAACTGGGTTAGCGGAATTTACCCTGGAAGGGCCAGCTGGCTGACTGGAACCCTGCTGGTGCATCCTGCTCCTGCGGGCCGTGGCTGGTGCTAACGTACAGCTACAACTCGGAGGTACCGCATCGAACCACACGACAACGTGAGGCACAAAATCACTATGTGTATCGATTGACGGATCCTCCCGAAAGTCGTTCTCTGCTCCTCCTCAGTCAACACGATCCACCGTCCAACCATCCGAACGCCGCGCCATATCAAACCGAAAACCTATCACGACGTCGCCTATTTCAAATATGACGTAAATATGTTTAGAACCGTGACACCTACAAAGGAATAGCAAAGTGCAAAGAGAATGCTGACTTACCGCGTAGAAAGTAGTCCTGTCACGGTGGTAGAATACGTGTCAGTCGTAGCGTGACGTGTGCTATGGATCATCTGAAAGTGAACGATCACGCGTGTGCGGGTGCGGGCTGGTATCACCTGAGTATACTAGGTAGGTGTCCTCAGTGTTGTGACTACCTCGTCGATAACCTCCCCGTCCCAACAACCAGTCTCACGTACCTTTGCAGGCGAGGGGGATACCACTGAGTGTCGACTGCCCGTCCCCTACGATTATACCTATTTGCAAGAGAGTACATTAATTCATTAAAGAGTTGTAGTTACTCAATAAAGATACGCCAATTGTACTAACCGGGCACATCGCGCGGCACAACCATCTCCACGGCACAGGGAAACCTGACGTAGCCAAACTGTCCATCACACGCTCGCGGTAGTGGGGCTCGACGAAAATGTCAAAACCACTACGCATTGTCGTCATCCAGTACGCCTGGTCCGCGTGCAAAGAGCCGAGAGTCGAGAGCGGTGCACGGGCCACGATGGCATGCAGACCCTAGTATTAGGACCGGACCGGACCGGACCGCGGTCCGGCCGAAAAAACCAGAACCGGGGCCTCGGCCGGTTCGGTCCAGTTAAAAGACCGGTGTACAATCAAACCGGAGAAAAACAGGTTGACCGCCCAACCGCAGGTTTTTAGCAAAGAAACGGTTAAAAACCGGGCAAGTCGTGAAACTGACCGAACCGGAGGAGACACGCACGTGGTGAGAGAGAAAATCAAAGAAAAAATGCCTCAGCCGGGATTCGAACCCCCAACCTTGCCCCCAGGAGCGGTGGTTTCTACCACTAGGCCATTGCTCCAATGGTGTTTCTAATATATATCTAGGTATATTTAAACCGGATTGAACCGGCGGTTCAACCGGTTGGACCGTGCAAACCGTGAACCGAGATCGTGAGCGGTTCGATGTCCGGTCCGGTCCTAATAACTATGATGCAGACTATACAGCTCCCAGATGACGTCGCTGGACTGCAGGCCGTCGAACTCCATAACGAAGTCGGAGTAGGCCCTCCTAACCTGTGTGTGGGTATAACGACGCTGCAAAATAGGCAGGGAACACGTCAATGTTTGTGCATAAGTGGTAAACCTAGAATTTCACGTTACGTACCTCACGGCGATACCATACCGTCCCCATAGTCGAACGGTACTCGGCCGACTGCCCGTACATACATCCAAGGCCGCCCTCGTAGGAGAGTGCTGAATCAGATTGACAGGCTATCGCGAACCGCTCGGCCGCCCATAGCTGCAGAAGAGAGAGCAACCGCGAGGAATCGCCACCTAGATCGGTCTTGTACACCGAAACTTCTCCAGCTGGCCTATCATGCCCTTAGCCGATTGAACTAACTCCGATAATCTACACCTTGTGAACCATACCTAACATTCCCTTGCGCGTGAAATAACTGAAATATCACCTTATTGACATCTCTGTATGAAAAATATAGTTAAACTAGATACCAACATTCTCCTCATATCTAATACCGTGTAATCGAGATTTTATAACTACCATCTCTACACAAATTACGTCGCCTAACAGATTGACTAAAAACCTACAGATCTACAGAACAACATTATTTTCATATAGTGCTATACACGTAACTAGTATAATACTATATCAATTCTTACATAGAAATAGAAATTACAAAGGGACAATGGATTTTACATACAGACGAATCAGCAAACCGGCAGAGCTTCACTGCTTTCGTTCAGCCTCGCTCTCACTCTCTCTTCTTTTCCTATGATTTCTGTAAATTTTATACATTTTGAGGCAGTGAGGGGGTCTTATACTGGCCCAGTAATAAACCGCCCTCCCAGAGGGCAGCAAGGGGACCGCCTGCAAAAACACCGACCCAGGCGGCCATTGGCCGCTCACCAAAGGTAGAGAAAGAAAAAAAAAACATGGCCGTCTGTCACGTCATAAAAATCGTCGTTTTAAAAAAAAAAACCCTCCTAGAAAGCATGGAGTATATTTTATAAATTTTTAAAATAAAATACACTTTTGTAAATATTTTTAAAAAATATAAAATAAAAAAAGTTCATAGCAGCATATGCATAAGCACAGGAGCACAAACGATAGGATGGATACCAACAACCAAGTTGGACTGGTGAGTGGTACACTGTACTCGTATCCTTCTCGAGGCTGCCTTCCTAAAGCCTAAAGGAGCGGCTTCCCCGTTCCTATGACTCTCGCCCGGGTCGACCCTCCACAGTGCATGCATGTATTAGACTCGACCTTGCCAACAGAAAGGAAAAGCTCAGGCGTGTGGACATCAGTTGATCCATGGATGCGAGCATGAAGCCATGAAACACCCACAAAACTTCTATATAGTTAAGAACCACTAAAAATTATTACATTGTAAAATTTAATATGTAAATATGCTATATCTTCTTTAATTTATTGTAAAGCTCAGTATACAGCACTTAAGTATCATTTCTCACATTATTTTTATTAATATTTTTAATCTATATTTTCTCATTTCTGAATATAGTTAATAATATTTATCTATATATTTTATAGCAAAACACGGACCATGCTGGCCACCAGGCTCGCTAGCTCAGCATGCGAGCGCATCAACTTATCATCCTTCATATTGTTTTCAAAATATTTTAATATATATCTATTCGTTATTTCTATAATATTCAATAATATTTATCCATATATTTTACAGCAAAACAAAGAACGATTGGCCACCAGCTCGCGGTATGCTCGGCTAGAACCGCAAGGTGTGTCCATCTGCCGAGGGTCGAATTGAACGCAGCGAACGAGAATCAGTCAGGCTGTTACCTCCATGACCCACCAGCGCTGGGGAATGATTGATTGTCTACTTTTCCCGAGATGATACTATAGATGCTTTTACCTCATTGCCCTAGAGGCTAGCTAGAGTACCACAAGGGTAAATTGGTAAATGTAGACAGTCACAAGGTTTGTCGAATTATCGATGGTCAAACCGTCAAATTAATAAAGCAAGCAATGCAGCGTAAATCAGTTGAGAGACTCGATTTTACGTAACACAGCATCTAGTAAAAATTCCTATAAAAAGACATCACGTGTTATACCGCAATTATGTGTATCACACTCTGAGGCCACACTCGCACGCATGTGGTTCTGCACACCAAGATTTAACCTCTCATTGATGCAGATCCAAAATAATAAATAAGATGCATGCACTGACTGAAATTCCTACCATTTTCTACAAACTGAGCCATTTTTTTCCTTTCCATTGCAAGGGTGGTCATACATACTACATTATTATACCTCTACAACCCAAACCCTCCACATTTCAATAAAATGTTGGCCGTCCTTCCCTAGCCGATCTCCTCAATAAAACATACTGGCTTCTCCAGGATCATGCTCATCCCATCTAACTCCTCCTATATTGTCTGTTAACTTACTACTAATGAGATTGTTTACTTGTTGGTTAGTATACAAGGAAGAACTTACATCTCCCTGAATCAACCCCTCCCTGTTACCCTAAGCCTGTGCTCGTCCAAGCCTATACTGATCCAACTCTTGACCCGATGAGCTGGTACCCAAGCTAGACTTCGATCGGGAATAAGTAATTCGCTCGTTTTCCCCATGTCCAAACATAGTACCGATGAACTGATCTGGATGTTCCAAATATGAGGTATTCCATATCCTCACTGGTGGAGTTTCTAGTGCTCTCGCTGCTGTCGGTGCTATGTGACCCTGCATCGGAATTTGTGAAAATCGATGAACTCTCACTTGGACTTGGAGACTCTGCTGGCGAATATGGTCCATGCACAAACTCATCATATGTATGGGGCAAGTCATCTATCATGTGATCTGCTTGCAACTGGGCACCTTGGTGTCTGTTCATGGGACTTCCTCCATGCCACCGTCCTGAATTACCTTGCTTTGGCCCTCTTTACTCGTGCTGGATCTGAGCATCAGCGCTGGCCTTACAGAAACTTGGAGCTCTTGGTGAACACCTGAAATGGTTAAAAATGGATTTAGAATGTCCTGATAAAGATCCAGACAAGTAATTGCCCAGTATCTGCAATTCATGAGAAAGTTTTCCTTTTTCTGCTCCTTGAAACAAGTGAAAAGAAAAGGGATCTTCTCTCTATTCAAACAAGAGAATCTACCTTGCATAGAGCAGCATGTAAGCGCACTTCGACATGACATTTTCCAGAGATACAGGTTTGACCTGAACAAAGCAAATACCCTCCAGTTAGTATGTTTTTACTAACACATAGATTATCCTCAGTAAGATGCATAGTCTGATATTCTGATGCTCTCATAGCTAAGATTACTCGCTTACTAAAATGGAAAACAGGGGGGGACGATCCAGGAATTTTACTGTTTAACAGTGATAAAACACTTGGCAGGTATAGACAGCAAAAGATCATGTTTACCTGACTGTCATCTGTTTTATACCACTTCCCAATGTGTGTCTCACATAATACATAATGACCAGAAAACAGCATTCAAATCATGATGGACACCATGCATAGAGGCTGTCACAGGAAGTGCATCAGCTTTTGTGCTCATGTAGCGCATGTCAAGTTCAGGTCCTGAATCTGATGCTTTGTCTGATCTTCCAAACTTTCCAGACTGTAGATACAGAGGGAAAGGATTAGTGAAACGCTCAATAAAATTTCAATACTTTATACTTGTTGGACTTATTTTCAAAACTAGGATAAATGAAACAATGAACTCTTGAATGAGTAAATGACAAGCTCCCTCACTGTTGCTACAACAAAAGAAGCAAAAAAAAAGGTATTACTTTAGATGATACCTGATATCTTTTCAGGGCAATAGTCAGGACATTTGGTGCTTCCGATATTGTCACTTCTTTAGCACGTCATGTGATTGCATCTAACATTACATAGTAGAGTTAGGAGTATCAGCATTAGGGACTAGGCACAAGAGAACCAAGTCAAGTTACACAGAAGTGATTAAAATGATGTAGCATTACAGCTCATTAACATAATACATTTATTATATCTAGATTAACGAGTCTTACAACATCCAAACTTCCTATATTGACACAAGCAAAAGCAATTTTAACAAGTAACAGTGTTCCAACGACTCTTTTCAAAAGGCCCTCAAGAAAAGATCTGAGTTTTTAAACTAAATATTATTCTATGCAGCTTTTGTATGAATATACATGACAACTTCTGGAAAACCAATCTTTCATCTCAACAATTCACCAGATTTTGAAGGCACTACTCATGTTTTTATTTCCTGTTTTTTATTAGTCCCCTTTCACTAAGGTAATGTTCATGTATGCCCCTCTTAAATCCTGATAGATGACAAAAAAATAATAAACCCCTAACCCCAGAAAGTGAATATGACCTTCGAGTACAGGTGCCTATAATTCCTTTTAAATTACAACATTTATATGGAGTCCTAATTTACTAAGGTTTCCAGTGACAAGCATTTCAAGGATTTGGAATGTGGTGAAAAAGATGTGCACTGCAATGAACACAGAAGGAACAGCAAGAGCTGGCAAAGAAAGCTAGTGATCAACTAAGTAATACAACCTGCTGCATTGGTATTTATTATCTCCACCAAGACTTCCGTAATTAAATCGCTCAAGTGCTCCTTCCTCGTGAACTGAATGTTCACCTCTATTTCACAGTAAGATCCAACATACGCTCACATTTGCTTCAGAAATAGCTCACATCTTGGCATTTTATCTAGAAAGAAGAGAAAAATAATCAATAGGAATGGGGCTTCCCCTACACAGCTGTCTCAGTAACTGAGTACAAATAACAAAAATTTAAGCTGTTCTGAGAAGAAAACCTTAGATCGCAGATAGCCCCCAAATATTAATTGCATAAGTGTTGTTTCTTCGTGCAAACGATGAGCACCGCTTTTCCTGAGCTTCCTCATGCATACAGATTGCATAGCATCAATGCGTACCTACAAACAGATCAGTGTTAGTTCCATGAAACACCACTGCTGAAAACAACTGTTGAACAAATTAATTAATTAAGCTAGTCTGTCAAAACAAGGACATTGGCAATGACAATTCATAACCCAAAAAATAGTTTAGGTTGTTTTCTACCAGGACTACTAATAATATCCCAAGATGGCATTTTACTGATATGAACGACACACCAACAAGCTGATCATCCTACAGGAATCACCACCCAGTGCACAGGGCTAAAAGGTTTCATCATCATCAGACTCCATGCAGACCAGATCATAGAACCTAATAAGCAGCTCTGTCTACCACCCAAAGGTTCAGGCAGGCCTATTAACTTTAATTTTCTGCATGGCCATGTGATACCCCCTCTCTTATCCCCCAGTTCATTCCTAGTGAGGCAGATAAATGTCCCTAGCTTCTGGTGAACTAATTATTAGAATAAATAGCAATTGTCAATAAACAATATTATCTTACCTGGAATTCATGAGCATCTTTGTTTACCAGGTCCAAAGCTACTTCCAATGTCAGGCAAATGAGAGAGTATCCCAGTAGTGACAAAGCAGTCTTGCTGTTTGCCTCCAACGAGTTTTCAAATTCACACATGAAGCACCATTCCTTTTTGGAACCTAGAGAGTGTGGCATATTAAATAATTACTCAAAGAAATGCATTATGGGAAGCAATGATGTAAGAAACACAGTACTAGAACGTTACAATTTTTCGAATGAAGCCCTCCCAAAAGATATGATGTAAGTGTCGGTAAACATTAAACAACTGAAGAACAGCATTTGCGTAGCAACTGCAAAAGGAAAAAAAAAACACAGGTGAAACAGGTGAACACAAAACACTGTACTAAGCTAATTCCTGCATAAACACCACAATTAACATAAAATACTATGCAAACTGTGTATAGCCACAGAAGGATGAGGAGAGTTAAGTTTAAACGTTAGAAAAATGCCAAAATAACGAGATAAACTAAACAGAAACACATATATGTGTTCCAACTAACCTTCCAGTGTGTTACATTTAAGAAATAATACAAAACTCACCTATTACCAAGTTATGAAGACCAAACGGTTGCAATTCAACCTTGTCATAGAGCTTAATGAAAAGCTCATATGGGAAATTTGTCTGAAAAAAATAAAAATATTAGCAGATGAAGGACTTCTACTAACTAACAGAGCAGTTCAGTTTTACTTACAGGCTCTGATGGATAATGCCTCACAACTTTTGGCACTGTTTGCTGCCTGACAATTTTCTTCAGAGATGTTGCCAGGTTATTTGCTGTTGAAATCGCTTTCTCCGATGGTTTAGAATTCCTTTCAGAAATATTATCAGCCCTTTTCGATGAATTAGGTGTTACAGAACGACCAACATGAATGGGAGAAACTTTATCAGCAGTCAAGACAGATGGCACCATTTTTGACACTCCGATGTTGTCTCCGCCAGCAACTTTTGTCTTGGATTGGCCGACTTCCACATGAAGAGCCATCCTAGAAGTTTTAGGTTCTAGTGCAACAGGTGCAGCAGCTTGAGAATTGTTGTTATCTGCGTATTTTCTGCTATTACTAGTTTGAGAGCAATCCTGGTGCTTCTTGGAATCAATTAAGGACTCTTTGTTGATAAGACTTCCAGAGCCACTTATCTTTGATGGAGAAGGTTGAGATTTACACTCCCAGACCTCATCTAAGTCCTTTGTGTAAGAACCATTTTCAACAGAATTGTAGGCTTTCATATTGACTCTGTCTTTCTACTGTCAAAAGAAGCTACTTGTGAAGAACTTTGGGGGAGTTTGGCCGCACCGACAGAATGGCCATCATCAGGAACCTCCATCGCAGCAAATGCTTCTGAGGGCATGTCTTTTATTTTATCATTTAAATTCTTCACGGTATGATTTGTACCAGAAGTTTCGGACCTGGCAGTAGCTGCTATGTTGTTTTCAGCTATTGCTTCTCCCCCAACCACTATGTTTTCTTCAGAAGCACTTCTCTGCTCAATTTTCCTTTCCTTCGCAACAGAAACTTCAGCTCCATCATCATGCTTAGCATCAGCGCTTGGTGGATGGCACTCATTTTTATGACCCTGCCTCCAGTGGGCTATCTGGCATTTGAAGGAACTGCAAAAATTGAAGGCATCACTAAAGTTGAACAAGTAGCATGATCTAAATCTTATATGCCATGCACAACATTACACTATAGCTCAGAATTTTTGAGCTATAGCATGTAACAAATCTAATTAATCAAGAGTTGAAAAGGTATTGACGTATCATATTGCATCCAGTAAATTAGCAAGTAGTCAATGTTTAGTACAACTGAAGTATCATTGGGTGGGTCGGGTGACACAGAAAGACTACTGTTTACGACATACGACATTATAATACTGTTTAGATTTTTTTCTTTTTGACACACAACATGTATTGAAGCTAATAAGACAAGAACTAAAAAGGCACCATATCTCATGTTCTCAACCAGCAAAGAAATCCCAAATGACTGATATTATTTAAAGTGCAGTGTTGTGTTTGTACTTTGTAGTTGGAAGGTGTTGATTGCTTGTAAGTGTCTCATCCAAGCAGTCAAGATCAGATCAAACGGTTCAATATTAAGAAGTTATAATTCTCCTGTTTTTAGGATGGTTCTCTCCCTGCTATAATAACAAGTAGCGGTTAAGAAAATGTGCTAGAACTGGTGGTAATTAGCTCAGGATATCCAATAGTCGTTTGTTATTTCTGTTACCGACAGTCATAGATTTCATATCCTACAGCTACAGCATCCAAACCATAGAATTTAGCAACTTCAATTTCACGTGAAAAGCAAAAGAAGATGTATAAGAAAGCTAAGTACTGACTGACACTCAACAATCATCACCATTTCTTAAAAAAGGACAGTATCACAAGTACAAAATGAAATATGAATTCCTAAATTCAACAACTGAGATTGGATCCTTGCAACCTAAGCTCCCACTCCCAGTCTACAAAATCAACCTAAAATTGAAAAACTGCACATAATCATGTTATATCATGCTTCCAATTTCCCAATAGAAGTTGGGTAAAATAATCCAGCATGGCTGTTATGGCCACAGATCAAAAAAAAAATCTGGACTTTGCTTAGATGACTAGTATCAATGCATGCCGGTTTTTAGCTCATATTTGACAGCTGTACTGCTGCTAAAAAAAATTTAAGTGCAAAGGTATTTTTGTAGCACCACTGGTAGGCTGGTGCATTTATACACCATGAGCTGACATTTTATTACAACACATGCATCAAAGTAGAGTACCATCACAATCAATTTAGCATACCCATTTTTTTATTAAAGAATACTTTTATCAATATAAATTATTTAGCTGAAGGAAAAAATATAATATTTTTGCAAAACGACAGATACTTTTGCAAAATTATAAATTTAAGCCATAACATCATAAATCTACAGATTTAACACCAAATTTATCACAACACTACATATTTATTTAAGTCACAGTATGATAAAACTACAAAGTTAGCAATGAATTTATCACAAAACTACACATTTTAGAGGCTAGAATCTAAGGATAAAGCTCAGAATAAAAATAGTTGTTGCAATTCAATAATAATCTTTGTTAGGATGATTAACCAAATTAATCCAAAAAATGTATAAATTTGGATAATTAACCATTCCATAAGTAGTGGGCTAAACTCTCTGTCATTACAACTATCAATTTTGAAAAGTTTAGGACCATTTAATTTATAATCATGCAAAAACACATAAATATACCCATGAATGTGTAGCGGGTAGACAAAATTTGTCAATGGAAATTATGGAATTTTAGATTTTCTGAATACCCTTCAGATTAGCATGATTGTTGTGATGTAAATTTTAAAACATGTAGTTTTGTGATAAAATTGTCACTGAATCTATAGTTTTGCAATACACTGGCTTAAATCTATAGTTTTGTGATAGACTCTATGCTAAATCTGTAGTTTATTGTGGCTTAAATATGTAATTTTGTGGTAATTTTTTCAAAATATTTGTAATTTAGTGAAATTTACTCAAGGATATAATTAGAAATAGGCTTATGCACATAAAACAAATATTATGAAGAGTCAAGAATCATTGGTAACAAATATGAATTACTCCCCGCAAAAAAAAAACTATGAATTTCTGAATTTCGGAGTCTCAACTATTTATTGAACATGGTTTGATAAATCATATACAATTGTTGCCTCACTTTAGAGCACCTGAGCAAAGGGAGCATCATGCATCAAAACGATACCAATAAATTCCATAAACAACAGGTAAAATTGCATCATGAAAAAGATAGCTTTCTTATCTAGAAAACATTTGTCACTATGGGACCATAATGTCTTAAATCAGGTCATGTGCCTATGTTCATTCATAATAAAAGGCAAATTAACATGCGCGCCTGGAACCAATGGACAGACAACTTTAAGTCAGGGTAAAAAAGTCGAGTTTCTAAGCAAAGCATCATCAACAAAAGTAATAGTATTGAGCCATTAGGGTCCTAATTGGGACTGTAGCAGATGACCGACTCACAGGCATGTCTTTCAAATATATGTTTCTGTCAGCAATGTCGCATAGCAACATAAGATTCTTCAAATGCAATAAACAGGCACAAAGAGAAGAATAAATCGAGAGTTAGCCATACCTAACTCACTTGCTAATCAGTTACTCAAGATGGTCATGCTACGCACAACCCAAAATTAGCGCAACGTCCAGGCTTTCTGGAACTACTAGCCCACCCCATGGTATGAACACCAAAATTACTACAAGATACAGACATCCGCACTACCAATCGCAGAACTCTCTTTCCGATTGCTCTCACCCGGTGAAATTTCACAAAATCGAAAGGGGATTAAGAAAAGGGTTTCAAACCACTCACCAGTACTTAACGGCCTTACACTGCTTGCACCTGAACGTCGTCGGCCGGAAGCACACCGCGCAGACTCCCTTGGCACTCACCGGCGGTTCCGGCTGCGGCTGGGGCCGGGCCTCCGCCTCCGCCTGAGCCGGAACTACCGTCGGCGATGTCCACACCGTCTCGTCCACCATCTCTGCCGCGTGCACGATGCCCGGGAACAGCTCCGAGTAGTACGCGAGCACCGACTCCCGCTCCGCCAGCTCCGACTCCTCCTGCGCCAGCCGCGTGAGGCGCCGCACCTCCTCCCTCCGCACCGCGGCGCGCCTCAGCCTCCGCCGCACCACCACCGCCAGCCCCAGCGCCACCGCAATCATCACACCCACCGCCACGGAGGCCGCGGACGACGACCCGGCCGCCTCCGCCATTCGCCTCCTCCCCCCTCAGCCCGCGGCCCTCCTCCTCCTCCTCCCCTCTCCTCCCCACCGCATAGATCTCGCCGCCCCACCCAAACTCCTCCACCCACCGGATCCGCCCGCCGATCCCGACCCCTCCCCCTCGCCGTAGCCAACCCGCCGAAATCTAGGGCTCCCAATTTTTCCCCTCTCCCCCTCTCTCCTCCCCCTCTCTCTCCTACTCTGGTTTTGTTTGGTCGTTGGAAGTGACGGAGGGGCAGCCAGCCAGCGGCGGAATACGCTTCCGGTCTCCGCACTCGAGGAATAACCCAGCTTGTGGAGGGGGGCAAGTGCAAAAAGGTCACGAGACGGAGGAAGACGGGGCACGTAACGGCTTTCTCACGGCCACCTCGACGACAAGAAAGGAATGGGTTCCCACGAGGGGCCCCGGGTGGTGGGTCCGAGAGTGTCTCCGCCCTCTGATCGATTCCCGGGTGGATCTCCGCCGTTGGATGGATGCTGGCGTGGGTTTAGGGATGTACCTACCTTGCGCGGGGGGAGGAATCGCGGGAAAATGTTATTGGCAAGTTTCTTCTTTTTGTTATGTTCCCGCCAATTAGGTGTGAGGTCCCACAAGCTGACGAGTAGGTCCCACGTGAGTTGACGTCATGAGTGTGAGAAGATTTCACACGGGAAGGATAAAAATTCCACGCCTGGAAAATTTTTCTGAAACTTCTACGTTTGGAAATTGGAATTGGAAACTATTCTAACCTGATGCGGATCAGGTCATTAACTGTGGTGTATGGAAGGTATAATTGGTGATTTTTTATTAGTTTAGGAGAAGGCCGGATTTGTCTGGTTAATTATATTGCAAAATCTTCATAAAGCTTTTATTTAGGCAAATATCCTTCCACCAATATCACTCGCTCTCAATAAACAACTACAAATCAATTTTTGTCTGAGGCATACATACCTAGCCGAATATTCGAGACGTTTTGATTTCTTTTAAGTTAAACTTTTGTAAGTTTGATTAAATTTATAAAAAAACGTAATAATATATCTAATATAAAACAAAAATACTATCAAAAATATATTTAATGATGAATTTAATAAAGCTAATTTAGTTTTGTAGATGTTACTATATTTATAGAAAAATATAGTCAAATTTAAATCAGTTAGACTTAAAAAAAATCAAAACACCTTGCCATATTAAATGGAGGGAGTACCATGAAATAGACCAAAAGAACATTTCGCAGGTGACGAAATCAAACCAGTTCATCCTCTATCTGAGGAATCATGTTCGAATGGTCCATGTCTTTTTTTTTCTGTCTATGGTGGCGAGGGAAAACAAACTAACAATCAAACAAACGCAGTAGCAGAGGTGAACCGGAAAATACTCTCTTCGATTTTTAATAAATAGTATCGTTGTTTTTTAACATAATGCTTAACTATTTGTTTTATTTAAATAATTTAAGTAAGTATGATTTATTTTATTGTGATGACGCATATTTTTATATTTACATTGATTTTTTAAATAAAATAAATAATCAAATGTTAATATCATTTATTAACCGAAGGTATTACGTGGCACACAAGCGACGGTTTCCTTTTCCTTTTGACCCACAGCGTCCGAGGTAGGAGTAGGCATCCACGTAACTTTCCATGGCACACGCGACGCGACGCCAGCCACGCGAGATCTGCGGCCACGGACGCGCGCACGCGCGGGAGACAGGTGTCGCGCCCAAACGCCCACGTATACGCCATCCTCCCGCCCCGCGTCGCGCCATCCTCGCGCGCCGGCGCCGGCGCCGACGACGACGTGACGAGGGATCTGGCCATCTGAGCGGCCAGACGCGGCGTCCCTCCCCTGGATGACGAGTCGACGACGATGCTTCGCGACCGCGGCAGACGGGACGGTGCGAGCGAGGCCGGTGCGCCGACGTGACTGGCCTGGTCGGCTGGGTTTAGGTAGCCGAGGCGGCGCCACGTCGGCGCCGGAGTACCCCAGAAGGAAGCGAAGGCGAAAGCACCCCGGCGCCGACGACGCGGCCAACAGATTCCAAGCACCGACTCGCCGACTGCATCGCGATCACAAAACAATTAATCCTGGTGTGATCTGGACTCAAACTCAGACCATTGGGGGTAATAATCATCACGCGGCAGAGCTCAATAGCTCATCATACATCTTAGATTTTTAAGCGGTGAATTGATTCGAGCATGTCCTCGACAGATGTATGGACGACTGGAACAAGAGGCAAATACCACTTCTCCCTCACGCTCGATCTATCAGATATATGTTCAGTCAACTGGCTGCTATTGGCCTAGCGTTTCAACTTTCAGCTGCCTTCTTCCTTTAACAAGTAATTTAATTTCAACATCGATCTGTTCCACGAGACGTGTAATTTAGTTTGCACTACGGCGGCGGACGAGGAGAGCCATACTACTACCAATTACCGTGGTAATTGTGTTTATCATCAGGATATAGTAATGTAACATCGCAATATCCTCATTAAATTTAAATACAACTGTTTTATCAGCTGATACGATGTCAAAACAACTAAAAACCTTTCACACCACCCAAATGATATCACACCAGCTAGCGCTCTGCTCAGGAATCTAGTATTTAACACATAAGATTCTTGAGGTAAAGTGGTAACTAAACTGATGCCAACCTTGAATTGTGTTAACCTGGAAGTCCAAGAACATGCCAAGACGTTGTGATTCAGTTCTGCTCATCAAGTTCGTACCCGAAAGAAATTTCTCCCGAAACCAATAGCTTGTGGGGTGGTTTAGCTTCCAACGAATTCAACAGGTACATGTGCCGAAGAGAAGAATCCCTGGCAAAAGCATGCGTCGTTTTCTAGTGCACGAACACTTTTTTCCTTAGTGGAAAGTCCAATATTCTGACGGATCGACCAGTTCATCAATTTCGCAACCAATCCGGTTGCTTTCCACGTACGGTTGTGGTCAGTAGATTAGATGCAACGACCGGCAGCCGCAGGACTATTCGCTTCAGCAGCAATTAGCTAAAATTCACCGTGTTGTCAACTTCTCATCGAACTTATTGGCTGTATTAGGTTGGTAACAATTGAGAATGGAATATTTCATTAGGTTTGCAGAAGCAACCTCCTCGTTTCGAAATTGCAGCCTTTGCAGGTAGAGCTGGAGCCATCGGGTCAAATAGGAGGACGACGGGTTCGTGCTGGACCTCGAGCTGCTTAAGGCCCCGTTTGATTCTTTTTTCAGGGAAAAGGAAAATTTCATTAATCAGAGAGAAAATCTCACTAAGATGTGAGATAAGGTTATAGAAGTTATCACACAAAAACTCTGAGCTTGCCTCACATCGAGCAAAATTAGCAAGTTCATGGCTAATCCTATTCTGCAAACGATGAACTTTTCGCAATTCAATTTCCCTATCTCCGGCCATGAGGAGCTTAGCCTCCTTGACCAAAAAAGCTAGCACTGACCCGTCTAACTCCTTTGAGAGCAGTAAGTTAATAACACCACTGCAATCTATTTCCACAACTAGAGGAAGTATCGTCCATTGCAGGGCACAAGGTATGCCCTTAACACAAGCAATTAGCTCCACCTTCAAAGCACCACTACAGTGATCTATGGACTAACATGCTTAGAAGATTGGGGAGCCCTGGCAATCCCGAAGAATCATGCCGATCCCCGCATTGTCATCCCGTTCTGCAAAGGATCCATCAATATTCAGCTTCATCCAACCATGTCTTGGCTTCGACCAGCCTGGAGTCATGGTGCTAGGTGTGGTCGATTTCCTCTTCTTATTGTCCATTGCTTGATAGCTTACTACCTGCTTCCCTTCAACTGATTATGCATTTGGGCATTGCTTGATGAGAAGTAAACTATCGACATAGTTTGCTAGGAACCTTGTTAATGCCATAATCGGCGAGGCCTTCTTATCATGAGTTAACTCATTGCGAATATGCCAGATGCACAAAAACAGCATTAGAACGCTCCAATTCAGAAAGATGCACAGGATAATGTAGTAACCAGTCCATACCTGCATTGTGTGATTTTGCTCTTGGCATGGTCGGCCATTCCTCCTGCATAGCCTTCCACGCTGTCTGTGCACGGCCGTATTGACAGAGGGCGTCAAGGAAAACCTGATTAATCATACGTCAAAAAAATTAAATAAATATATTTTTTAGTTTATAATAATTAATACTTAATTAATTATATGGTAGCGCTCTGTCTTGTTTCTCATTTCGAGTGCGACTGATTTGATCTGAGAATTTTGGGGCATGGCTTGGACTGCTCCTCCAAACTATGTAGCTGAAGACATTTCTTTTTCTTTTTCTGAACACTGCTAGCTTGTATTGCAACAGGTTATCTTGTCCATTCATCTTTGATTAGAGGGCTAAGATTAAACCACAGTCCAAAAATGTCGCAATCACACAGATCGGAATGATTCGTGCCCGTACCGTTAAAGCTACGTAAAGCTCACCAGATGCATTTCGTTCTCCTTTTGTTGCCGAGTTCCTTCTGTTTTTGTTCTCTTGCCATTTCGGGATCTATATCACTTTGCATTATTTTGATGCTTCTTGTGCGTATGTGGTCCATCGTCTAAAACTCTAGCAAGTGCGATAGAGTATTCGTTGGGCTAATCACCTGAAGTTTTTTTTATTACCTATGGACAAAATTCCGTCTCGTGGGGAAAAGGGTTGCAGAGAATTCCAATATTTCCGTTCCTAACCTACGAGCGTCAGATGATGGAGACATACGTTTTTCCTCCATGCTTGATTGTATTTTAAGTTAGCCGATTCCTTGTGTTTTGTTCTTTGTTTGATGGAGAGGATAACGAGAGAATTTGTTGCGGCTGGGTTTGAAACTGTGGGCCAAACTAATAAACCTAGTTGGCTAGCTCGTACTTTCTGCCGTCCGTGGAGTTGGCACCATTCATGCGTCAAATAATCTTGTCATGGCCTGAAGATTAGTAGTAGTTTATTTGTTTTTAACAGATAATGTTGTTAATTTTTAACACAATATTTAACTATTCATCTTATTTAAAAAATATAAATAAATATAATTTATTTTATTATGACTTGATTTATTATTAAAGAAACTTTAAGTATAACTTATATTTTTTTTACATATTTACACTAACTTTTAAATAAGATAAATAATAAAAATTAACTATGTTATTTATTAAAAAATAGAGAAAGTATATTAGATCATTGTATCTTAATTCACAAAGAGGTAAACTTGTATTCTATGGAAAAACATTTGGAGGGATGACATCACGTCAACCTTATTCAAATCCTTTTTATTTTGAAAAGATTATTCAAATTCATGTTTAGGCCTCGTTCGTTTTAGATTACGGACGATGGAAGATAGATTATTCTGATTTTGTGACAACTATTCAAGGACACAAACAAATGACATAAATATAAAAAGCTTAAAAATAGATTTAGAAAAGTATTCCAAATTTTTATATATAACCTTTTTTAAAATTAGGGGCATGAGAAACGTGTTCCCAATAATAGTAGCTGAAAAAACGCAAGATTTCGTCAGAAACACACAATTCATCTCCGCTCCACCATCCCGCCAGGCCGCCACCACCAGTTTAGCAGTCTGCCAGCACCGCGCCGCCACGGCGAGTCCCCGACCTGGCTGCCGACACCACCGCCTGCGCCGCCGGCGGCCACAAACCAGGTGATCGTCTCATCCCCTACCCGCCATTCGCTCCAACGCCTGCCGCTGTCAACGAACGATCGTGGAATCCCTTGCTGTTCGTACCGGGATCGGCCTAGGCGACTAGTTTTAGACTCCGCCGCATCAACATTTTGGACGCGCGATCTCGTCCTCTTCTCCGTTGCAAGTCAAACAGTTGTTTATTGGATCGATCAACTCCTACCAGGCTACCATCCTACCACCGACCTCAATCCCAATTGTTTAATCTCCGGATCCACCAGCTTTGCTAGATGCAGAGATTCGGTCGCGTTCCTTTTCGCGCGCACGCGGGCCATGCGCGCCACGAGGACCACGATGCATCAAATGTTCTTAAATCAGCAGCAACGGAGGTTGTTCGGGGACCCGGGGATTTACTCGGCTGTGAGCGCGCGTCGCATGTGCGGGTGGGTGGGTGGAGATGTGGAGTTCTGGGGGTTTTGTGGTGGGCGCACACGAGATGTTCGATGTAATGCGGCAGTAGGATGAGGTGAGGTGTTCACATCCTGTAGATGGGGCCTGTGTGGAGCTGAGTTCATGAATTGGCTCATGTAGGTTTCGTTTAGGTGAGATGTGATTCTCAGAGCTTCGATGTCTCTTGTAGGAATAATTCATGGTGGGTGGTGTATTATTTGAGGCATGGGGTCGTCATTCCCTTCTTCAGGATGGATCCTGGGAGTTGTGGAGTTCCCTTTTCTTCCACTAGATTAAAAGTTACCTCAATCTAGAGTGCCGTTGATAGATAAAGAATGTCGGTCATGAAAACTTCATTCCTTCTTTACTTATTCCAAGTAAGGCCATAAAAAATGTACAGTGCAGTTGTTCTTTCCTAGTGGTCCTTATGTTCAATACAGAGTTGTCATTCTAAAAGTTGCATTGGATTATGAATTCAGCTTTGACCTAGATGGCTAGCACCCTTTTTGGAGGTCACAAGAGTTTTTTGATTATTTATAACAAAGTTAGAGCTTGACAGAGTAGTTATTAGGTTAAATATATTCAGTTTGCACTTTGCACTTGAGCAAAAAAACCCATAGGTCCTTTTGGCAGCACTCTGGCTTTTATTTTAGGAAATAGCTTTTTTCACGTGGATATGCGAATTTGCTTGTTTTCTTCATAGTGTTATTGTGTGTGTGCAGTGTGCACATGCATACACTTTGATGATACCCCTTTGAATACAGCTGCAAGGATTTGGTGTGGCCTGGAGGATATGAGACATTCAAGATTTTGCTAATTACTGTAAAATGTTTTCTCTAAAAAGTAAAAACACACACACACTATCTGCGTCAGGTTTGAAACTTGGTTTGTGCTAAGATTGAAGCTTCCATTATTCTTTAAGTACCAGCTGCTTTCTTGTCAGGTGATACCAACATAAGGTTGTTGCACAATAATGCACTCCTTTTCTTATGCTGACATACCTATTTTGAATTCTCTCTTGAATATCATCCTTCAATATTAATCTGTTATAACTGCAAGTTGCAGCCACCTTTTTTTTTTCTGAAAACCTTTGCAGCCACCTTCAATACAGCTAATTTTTTAATCTCTGGTGATTGTACATGTGAATATCAATTCCAATAGAAGTTTATGGCATTAACTCTGAAATGTTCTTGACCTTTTTAATGTACCATTGTATTCAACTTCCTTTGGCCCAAAATATTTAATGTTTAGGACAAGATTCGGTCAAACTTTTAAAATTCCGACCATCAATAATTTTTCACGTGCTTATTTTAAACACAAAAGAAATGATATACATAGACTTTCCTTGAAAAGTACTATCATATTATCATAAACTTATTCTAATATAAATTGGTTGTCGGAATTTTAAAGGTTTGACCAAATCTCGTCCTAAATGTCAAATATTTATGACTTGAGGGAGTATCTTTGTAGGTAGTAATGTCGAGAAGATATGCTTATGACCAGTGCAGAACTTACCAGTGTGTCTTTGGCATAAACAACCCATGGTGCACACATTGCTGTACTCCATTATGAGATTGCAGAATTAACATAAAGGAGTCTTCTAAGGATAAGTAGAGTGCATTGTGTTATTGAAAGTCACAGATGGCATTATAAATCAATCTTGTATGACTGAGTAATTTTGCAATTTGATGTGCATGGGTTTTGTTCGTTTCGGTACCCATAACACAATTGCACACAGATTATCACGTGTGATCTGGCTTTTAGGTGAAAAGTTGCAATAAGATTAACCTTTGCTTCTCTACTTCCAACCTATTTAGGGTGTTTATTTGATTTTATGGCATTAACATGTGAAAACTCTTCGAATAATTGTCAGCTTGCCTACCAAAGAAAGTTGTATCCGATAAAAAATATTGCAACATATCTTAAAATTGTTGAATAGCTGTTAAGTAATAGGCTGGTTTAAAACAGAACAGGCTGGTCTTTTGCTGGATGTCTGGAGTCTGACTATCTCCAGCAATCTGGCTTGGGCTCCTGGAAACTCTTAAAACATTTTAATGGGCCAAGTCCAATAGGGTAACAATTTGTGGAGGCCAATTTTAGCCCATAATGTGGTCCTTCCAAGTGTCTGCAAAATGCAAACTTCAGAATTCTGGTACACTTGTGCCAGCTGATGAACTGATAGGAAACTTTCTGTTCTCATGATGCTCCGATAATCTGATACTTTTTCATGTATGTTCCTGGTGAAGGTAAAACTTGACACTTCTTTTACACAAAGTTAAATTTGACTTGTATTGAGTAATTTGTATTTCTCATTTCAGTATGCTTCTTTGGAGCTCTTACCTGTGCCCTCTGCCTACAGTTGCTATATTTATTGGAGGAACACTTGTTTCTAAGTTGTATCGTAGAAACTAGAATCCTCAACTATCTGTCCCTTTCTGGTATTTCTGCAAATATATGATTTTTGAACCTTACTGATACATCATGATTGGACATCATGTTATTATGATCGTGGTGTGGAATGATAGAACTAGTAAGGATCATGATTGGATCACAATTACACAGAAATTCGGTTGGAGTTGGCAGGGGACACAATCCAGTAATTATTTAGGTACGCATCTCTATCCTTTATCAAAATGGTAGGCTATGAGCACGTGGTGTGAACTCTATTTTTACTGGCTCGCACACAGAATGTCTACCTATGTGGATAAGAGTAAATACATCATGTAGCCGACCTTCTAATAGTTGGATAAACTGATTGAGGCATATTGAGTTATGTTGTGAAGTAACTCTTATAATTTGGCTAAATTTTATTTGCATTAAATTGGCATTAATAATTGCCTTTTTAGGCAGTTTAGTGGAAACTTATCACAGTTGGATATTTATGAAGTCCACTCCAAGTCTCCAACTATGCTGTAGATCAATAGTCTGGTCCTCCATTTTTCAGATATTTGCCTAAACACAATTTCTACAGCAGTTAACATCAACGTAACATCGGAATGGTTGCAGATTTTTCAGATAAATTAACTTGATATAGGACTAGTTGTAGGTTCTTGGTTGCCATCATTTGATTTCTGAATCAATGTTGTACTGGCCCTTTACGATCTACATCATCCATATTCTTCTCGAAATGAGACTAGAAAGAGTTCATGCCCTAAATAATCAATCTCATGCTCCTCTCTTTCTCTCTCTCTATATATATATATGCATGTATGTATATATATAATCTTATCCAACAAACTTATGTTTACAATTTGTATGAAATATACCAAACTTCCAAACAAAAACAAATACTGATGATATATGATTAATTTACCTAGTGCACTATTATTTAATTTACTTTTGATAGGCTTATTTTTACCTTTCACTCGTGCTGGCATTACTCAGAGTTACTTAGTGATGGTACTGTTTACCACTATTCAAAGTTACTGTTCATCACTATTCACTTGATTCTTTTTATCTTCAGGATCTTTATGGGTTGGCAAAACCTACAGCGACAGCCGGTGTTTGTTTCAGAAAGATTTTTACGTCCTACTTGGTACTCACCATATTTCTCGCTTTTTATTTTTAGAAGAGTCTTCTTTAAATATCCCTGGTCATGCTTATTCTAGTTGAGAGTTTATCTTCTCACCAGGCAGTTCCACCCGAAGGGAACACTTCTCTACAGATACGGATTCTCCTGATGTCTATGCGAGATGCAGGCTATAAACGAGAACCACCGAAGAGGTTTCTTCTATAGGGTTCCTAGCATAAACACTCGTCCAGAATAAACAGATAGAAAAACTTAAAAGAAACTTCTTCATAATAAACAAACAAGCTTATATATGGTTTTTCCTTTCGGGAACCCCAAGGGATGATACAAACAAGTGTAACTTGCTTACCTTACACTGATTTATATTACACTCCTTGCTTCAATATACTTGCAAGGTATATTCTTAGCAAACTACTACTAAGGCTAGAGAGTGGTTTTGCGCTCTGCTTGGAGGAGTTCTTGCTTCTTCGATGTGTATCTTTGGCTTGGCCAACTCCTTAAAAGAGGCCGAGAGGAGGCTCGTCCGAGCTTTTTTCGTATTTTCATCATCATGGTGCTTCATGAGCTGGCACACACGAGAGAGTGGTTCTTCTATTCTTGCTTCACGGGCGTCCTTTATTCAGCTAAAGTTGAGACACGCATGTCTTACTTTTCGCCGAAAGTTATATTCTTTACAGTATTCTTAGCAGAGATATGCCATTCACCAAAAACACTTTTGGATTTATTTAGCCGAGTTTGCATGCATTATCACTCTATGCTTGTAGAGTGTCCTTCTGAACTATTCTTCACTTTATCTTTGTTAGGTCATATAATTGAGGTACATTAGGCGTGTGATTGAAAAAGGTATATGTTTACCACGCCCGAATAATTGATAATATCTTATCAATTTAACTTCTCATATATATATATTTTTTCTGTTTTGGATGAATATTTAGTCGGTCTTTGTTTAGTCTATATTGGGCATGTTTTAATTATATAGTCCGAGTTTATTATATTAATTTTATAGGTAATTGAATTTTTCTCCCAGTATTTCATTGGGATTTCTCCTATTATTTGAATGTCCTCTAATCTTTGGACAATTCTTTCAATATCCTTTTTGGACTTAATATTTCTATATCAATTTGGTGCAAATGACTATAGTCCTATGCATTCTATATTGGAATTTGATATATAATAGTCATCTATATTCTCATATATATATATATATATATATATATATATATATATATATATATATATATATATAAAATCCAACAAGCTTATGTTTACAATTTGTATGAAACTGCTATTGGCCACCTTCCAGCTTGAGCTGATTAGAGCTTAATAAATTATCATAACTTATACCCCCTCCGGTTATAAATATTTGACGTTTAGGACAAGATTTGGTTAAATTTTTAAAATTCCGACCATCAATAATTTCTCAAATGCTTAGTTTTAAAACAAAAAAGTGGTATGCGTAGTTTTGCCTTATTAGATTTTATAAACTTACTCTAATATAAAATTGATGGTTAGAATTTCTAAAGTTTGACCGAATCTTGTCCTAAACATCAAATATTCATGACCGGAGGGAGTAAGGCTTAATATGTCATAAATATTGTCATATGATGGATAACATGGCATTTTCTAAATCAAAGCTTTTTATCAAGCTGGCACTGTTATATATGTTGAGTTTGACATAATTTCTGATGTTGAGCGATGGGCATAAATGCTCTAGTGAGAGGTCTATTGTGATTCCAGATTCTTCTTTTATTAAAAAAAAAAGAAAACAAAAACTGGCTTGGATAATTATCATTCAATTAAAAACGAGTGGTCATCCAAGTTGATCCTAGGACTTGAACCTATAAGGGTGGGGAGGTTAAACGCCTAACAATTAGGCAGTTAACCTGTTCATGTGATTCCAGAAGCTGGATGCATGGTTGATAATCCTCTCAGTGCACATGCATCCTGATAGTACCTTACAAATCATAGAATAACCAAGACAGAAGATAATCTTTTTCTTGTTTTTTAAGTAAGCAAGACAATGAAATTTTCGGGACTCAGGTGCCTGGATGTGTTGCAGGTGGGGTACAAAAGTGCACTTGCGAAGGTCCTGGGCTCGAATGCCCCCAACCATACTTACGTGAAAACGCCTTGTTAAGAAGGCATGTAATATTCTTGATGACTCCCAAAAGCTATTGCTCTAAATTGTAAGAGTTTCAAAAAGGTATGGCCAATCAAAACACAGCTGCTAATGTCCCGTAAATGCATCTTGAAAATCAGTCCATTGTGTCTCAAACTGCTTTCACTGTGCATATTCTTATGGTACCGGTCAATTCGGTGTGATGTCATCAGTTGCAGCCTATTTCTCTTGCTTTTGTTTTGTTTCCCAGAATTTGCCAATACAAGTTAACAGACAATTTTCTGTTGCTTGTTACATGTCCAAGAAGTAGTCCTTTGCATATAAATCCACGTTATGTGATTCTTGTTCAGAATGATTCAGAACAAGTCTGCTTGCAAGGTGTTGGGAAGACGAAGCTTAAAGGCTGTAAATTTGAACCAGGATGGTGTGCTTCAAGGACAATCATGTGATTTCTCAATAGAAACAACCGGTTTCCGCTCAAACTCTGCACAAAAAGGTGAATAACTAACCTTTTTTAGACTTTCTTCTAAGATGTGATTTGACTACCAGTTATATTTGCATAGCTAGTATAGATATTGACCTCTGCTGCAATTGATGCAATTCATTTTTTATTACTGAGTAGAAAGCTTTGATTGAAAATCCTGGTTTCTAACACATGAATGTTCGCTGATTTTAGTGGGAACTAAAACTATGTTGTGTAAAATTTCAGAAATAGAAACTGGAGTGTTTCAATGCCTTGAGCCCATCTAAAAAAAAGCATATCTTAAACATCTTAAAAAAGCATGTCCATCTAGAAACTAGTGTGTTTCAAAGTAGGTCATTGCCGGACCAAATCTGCCCGTGGATGGTAGGTGGATCCAACTTGTTACAGCGGAATATCTTGTCTTGCCTTTTAAAGTTCTTGCACTTGTTCTGTTGCTGACAAGGCCAAAGTTGGCATCCATTCTTCAGACAAAGCATTGGCGAACGGCTCCAGTGCTGTTAGTGTTTAGTTGGTACTAACCTGGTAATTGACAGCAAAGCGCTTACGTCATAGCTGCACTTACCACCATTGTTATAGGCCTGTGATTTGCATCGAGCCCCATTTGCATCTGTATCCACTGCCAGTCGTGCTGGTGACATTTTGTTTTGCAGCGTGAACATGGACACATGATTTAGTTACAAGATACAATCACACAAGAGGGAAAAAAAAGGAAATGTCACTGCCATACCCCCCAGGTCCCAGCGTCCCAAGTTCCCATGGCCAGGAACATGCATATCGCTGTCGTTGCCGAGATGTTTAGCGGCTCGAGAGACACGTTTGTGGTCACTGGTAGCTGTTGATTTAGCAGAACTCACAACACGCGGAATCCTATGATTTAAGCTTAGCAGCATCATTGAGTAGGGTCGAACTGGGGGAGGGTTGTTGATTGATTATTCTATTGCGTTTGAGAATAGCTCTTGTTTGTTTTAATTAGTACTAGATCAGCTTGGTTTTGGTTGTGTGCACTCAATCTAAAAATACCCAGATAGAATATTCAATTCAGTTTGAGCTTTGAGGGCTTGAGGTTGCCACGTTCCAGATCCAACATGCTTGGAGGTTATTACTGATGAAATAATGTCATAGGAAACGTTTTAAATACAATATATTTAAAAATGCGGATTCCATTGAAGTTTGATCAAACCATCCAAATTCGTTCGGATGCAGGAACAGCAGGAACACGATTGACATAGCGAGGCAGGCTAAGGTACAATCTCAGCCACCAGGAGGCTGTAGTAGTAATTATTCATGGCAGCAGCAGCAGCAGAGGTAATACTATAGGTGATTCTTCGTCGTCATCATCGTGGGGGTGGCCTTAGAACTCGACGCCCTTGAAGACCTTGCGCACCTGCTCGAGCGTGACGAAGAGCACGACGGTGAATGGGCCCTGGCGCGACACGGTGGGGATGAACCCCTTGTACAGCGCCATGACGCCCTCCGACCGCACCGTCTTGAGCGCGCAGTCGATGGCGCCAGAGTACGGCGGCGGCGCGCCGGGCGCCACCTTCATGTTCATCACCCTCGTCTTCACCACGTCCACGGGGTTGGACGCCGCCGCGGCCACCAGCCCCGCGGCGAAGCTGGCCGCGACGTGCGTGCCCAGCCCGTCGGCGCCGGGACCGCGGCGCGCCAGGATGGCTTCCTTGGCCTGGTCGTACGTGGCCAGCTGCGACGCCGTGACGATCATGGCGCGGTTCACCGTCAGCGAGGACCCGCGCCACAGGCTGCGGACGCCCTCGTCGCGCGCCATCCGGCCGATGGCATCCCCGACGCTGCGGTAGTTCCGGCGCTCGGCCACGGGGAGCCTCCCGTCCGCCTGCATCCGCACCATGGCCACGTCGGCCGGGTTCCCCACGGCCGCGCCGACCCCGCCGGCGATGAGCCCGGCGGCGATCTTGCGGTGCAGCGGCAGCACGCCGCCGTTCTCCTGGGTCCACTTCTTCTTCAGTATGTCGTACAGCCCCATCCGCGTGGTGGAGTAGAGCGTCTGCCGCAGCATGGTGGCCGACACCCCGGAGAAGAGCCCCGCCGTGCCTTCCGCGCGCAGGATCTGCGCACCGACGGCTATTGGCCCGGGCTTCCTCGGCGGCGCAATCACCTCGTGCGGGATCGCCACGGTTTGCCCCGCATGGAACGCCAGAGCCGGCCGCAGCGCCGCCTGCGGCGGCGCGGCCGCCGCCGCCTCCCCCTGCAGCTGCATCCTCACCTTAATCAAATCGAGCGGATGCGTCGAGCACCCAGCCACAATGGACGCGATGCCGCCCTCGACGAATCCCTTGAACCCCATTGCTCCTCTTCACAAGGTGGACGGATTCGGTCCAACCCCCAATGAATCAAAAGGAAACGAAAACGAAGACCAAAATTGCAAGAAAGCTCAGGAAAGAGCAATCTTTCGGGACGAGACGGGGGAGCGGCTATTGTTGCCAATAAGAGCTGGGGCACATCTCACTGGAGACCAGGAGATGGGAATGGAGGGCGAAGGCTATGGAGGAGGAGTGTGGGACGCTGGCCCTCTGTGACATATGCTGCTCGTGCTTCCTCTTTCCTCGGAGTCCAATGTGTTGTTGTTGTGCGGGGAAGAGGCGAGCAACCGCGGCCGCTATTTATAGGTCATCTCGCGAGCTGGAGCCGGAGACGGGAGGAGGAAGAAGGAAGGAAAGAAAGAAAGAGGTTGCCGCACGAGGTCGTTCTGGGGAAGGCAGATTCGGAGGTGGTGGTGGCCGCGGGAGGAGGAGGGGGACGACCTGGTCGCCCGCGACCGCGAGAGATCTCTGGTCTCTTGGGCTTGACGCGGAGAGGAGGGGAGGGGAAGCCGCGCCGCGCGCGTCGGCGGGTGGGGGCGGCGGTGGCGGCTCTTGGGCGGAGTGGGCTGTTGCCTTTGCCCTAGTTGTTATTCCGAGGTGGGACGCATCGTGGGCCGTCGGTTGGTTGGGATGGACGGAGGGAGATTCGGTTGGGGTTTCCTTTTGTGTCTGCTCGGATTTGGGGTATTTTTTTGCGGCGGAGGGGGAGCGGGGACAACTGGGCAAGCACGCGCTAGGGCAAAAGAGGGAAGGAATAGTAGGCCAGTAGCTGGGAACAGGATGCCTTGCTTTGCTTGGTGGTGTGAGCTGTGCGGCTGGGGATGGGAATGATATATTCGCGGTGAGGACAAACGGTGAAAAACCAGCCCTTTTTTATTAGTTTCTCTCCACGGAAAAGCGTCGTCCGCTCGTGCTACTGCCGCCAGTTGAAATTTGAGCTCCCTAGAGGAAATGCGTACACTACAGTGGGTACCTCGTGCGTGCCAAATGCATTGGATTTAAATTTTAGAACTTAATCTAAAGTTAATTTAGGTGTTTCTCATCGTTGTTTATTCTCTATCTTTAACTTTTAGACTACTAAGGGTAGAGATATCTATTCTAAAATTATTTTTCCCCCTTCAATCACGTGTCTCAGGCTCTCAGCCTATAAGCCATGAAAAAGGCTAGTATAAGAAGATTTTTTTTTAGAAATCAGTTATTTTTTCAAGTAACCGTAAAGATTTTGACTTTACAAAACAGGGCGTAAAGAGATTGTGTATCCATGACTGACTTTTTCACAATGGTACATCTACCGGACTCCCTCTGTGTCTGAATACTTATCTCAGTCCTCAAATTTTAGCAAAATCAGTCTATCTACGTACTAGTTAAACTCAAGGACATCTCCGCGACCTTTTTATCATTTTCTGTTGCTTGAAGCCGTAGTGATTTTCACTAAGGAAATACGTCTCCCTCTGCGTTTATGACTCCCTCTTGCGTTTGGATACTACTGATCTCAGCCCCCAAATGTCAAGGAAAACTAGTCTACGTATATGTACTACTTGTTAAACTCATCAGGACATTCGCAACCTTTTCAGCATTTCTCTGTTGCTTGAAGCCGTCTTGATTTTCACTAACGAAACATCTCCTCTTGCTTCAAGCCATCGGAGTAACACGCTGATTACGTGATTTCCTTGGCGTCCTATATGAATACCTGGCTTAGCCGGCTCAACTTGGATGACTTGTGTTAGAGTTTGTATCGAATATGTATACAAAGTCGATTACAACTTAAGACTTGAAGCTGTAATATGTATATGATAAATTTAGAGTCAAATTCTGTCTTAGACGCTCTCTTAAATAGAGAGACGGACATATTGTAATCATATAACAACTTAGCATAGGCGAGAGAATGACTAATCGGCGGTATACCGATCGATGGTCATAGATATTCTGATACGGTATAATTATGTTGGATCAGGAAGGAGCGTCTGTAATCAGTGCCACAGGGATGTAGGCTTTGTCTAAATCTCGTTAACAAAGATCATGTTTTGGTGCCGTCATCGTGTTTGGATCTTCTATGGCGTTCTTCCGCGTTTGGTTATCGATGCTCTATCAGTGTCGATTTTTTCTTAAAAGGATCATTTGAGGCCCGGGGGGGGGGGGGGGGGAGGGGGGAGGGGGAGGGGGTGAATAGGCTCAATTAAAACTTAATGCGAAAGCATAAAGCGAAAGCCTATCGGATATTCCAATCTGGAGTCAAATATTCCAGCGTGTATCGAAAGTTCTGATCAGACTATTGGATATTCCGGTCCACTTGAGCGCATATAGGCAAGCCACAACCTAAAAGGTCTAATACAAACACTCAACAAGGATAATATTGCACAAATAGTAGGTAGCTATAAGCAGTACAAGATATCAAGACAAGTAAGTGCAAGAGAGAAAAGATTTCACAAGTTTTGCTTGACGATGTATTTCCCGGAGTTCAAATCCTTAAGGGGATTCTACTCTCCGTTGAGGAGCTCACAAAGAGCCAGGTCATTTTCAACCCTATCCTTTTGAGGTTGCACAAATACACTCCTCCTCCATTAGTGGTATCTCTTTCCTTCCAGAGGCAAGATCTGGCATTCACAAACATTTTTTAGCTCACCACAACAGAAACGGTGGCTCGGGAACGACACCTAGCCATCTAGTAGTCCTCAACCTCCAAGAGTAACAAATGTCACACCACCTCTTGGAATCAAGATCCGAGAGAAAACCAAACACTAGTTTCCAAATCACCGAATCCAACCCACCAAGAAACAAGTCACGAAAACCAAGGGGATTTAAGAGTGAGAATGCGAGCTCAAAGATTGAAAGCACAAATGCACAAAGCTCTAGCTAAAAGCTTGTTTGAATGAAATGAGTGGCTAACCCTAGAAAAGGGTTGAAGGGGGTTTAAATAGGAAACCCCCAAATCTGCCCGTTGGGGGGAATTTTAGTCCCACCTCGGAAATTCTGATCCAAGGATCGAATATTCCGATCCATATAAAAGTGCCCATACGGCTAAGTTCAAATCCTAGATATCTGTAAAAACAAGGGATCGGACATTCCGATGTCACCATCGAAAATTCCGATCTGAGAATTAAAACCAAACAGAGACTTGAGTTACATAAGATCTTGGACTTTCCGACGGATCGAAACTTTTGACATGACATCGGAAATTCTGATTCCAAATAAATCAGCCCACCTAGAGACTTGAGTTACATAACATTTTGGACTTTCCAATTAATTGGAAAATCTGACATGACATCGGAAATTTTGATCCAAAATAAATCAGCCCATCTAGTAACTCAAGTTGCATAAGATTCTGGAAATTCCATGGGTTCGGAAATTCCAAAATAACATTGAAAATTCCCATCGAAAAGGAGATATACTTCAATAAAAATGGATCGAGGAGCACTAGTATCTAATCCAATTATATGAGTGTGACATCCCGCTTAATAGTACGGCGTCCTAACTCAAAAGAAATGAGAAATACAACAATGTACCATAGAAATTTTGATGCCTTTGTTTCAATCAACACGTGCGTTTGGTAGTTTTGTCGATTCTTGGACTAAGCTACAAAATAAACACTTTAAACCATATTAGTCCATTCTAATTATATTATCATTAATCACCAAAATCAAATTGGAAGGCCTAGATGCATTTCCATTTCTAACAAGTGGTATTAGAGCCTGGAGGAAGATTAAAGGATAGAGGTGCAATGGATGTACCCCACACCGTGCCACTCGCGGTTGATGTCCAGGAAGGGACATGTGCGCAAGATGGAGCACGACGGTGGTCAACGGATTGAATGGTGGATTCAGACACTTTGGGCAGGTGTCTTGAACTGTTCGATGAACTACTTTTAACAGGGAGACGGTCAGACGTGATGCTTAGGGTTGATCGAAGCTGGAGACGATCGACGTTCTCGATTGGTGGAATCGAACACTGTAGGCGAGGTGGCCCAGGCCTTTCGGTGAGCTGCATTCGACAGGGAGATGGCTAGACATAGCACTCGGGTCGTTTGGCGGCTGGGAAGATGGCATGACGACTTGTCGGTTTCAGCTCTCGGCTAGATTGATGGGTAGTTAATCGAAAGTCGGAGCGGGTGGATCCTACATCTATTTTGGAGGTGTCAACGAGGCATTTGCACAATGGATTGCTACAATGGTGGCGTACGTTCGACATGCGGAGGAACCGACCGTGAAGTCTGGTTCGACCGTGGTAGCACGACAACAGGCACTGGTTGTGTCATACCGGCGATGCTTTTTGTCAGAAGATTTGGCTAGCGATGTTGGGAGTCTAAGCAGGAGGTCAAGAAAGTATGTGAAGCTAGGAGGTCTACGCCATGGTGGTGTGCACATCCATGCGTCAAGGCCGTGCCATGGAGGAAGATAGGAGCAAAGCGAAGGTGTAGCTAACTTGGGATTTGGGATCGTGCATGAGATGGTCTTGAGGTTCATGGCGCAAGGATGAGTCGGACTTGGAAGATAACTCCGACTCAGCTACTGTGTCGATGCGGATGAAGAAAGGCACAAGCAAGAAACCAAGTTGGGCATAGAAGGGGAAGAATGTGGACTCTGACTTGTGGACAAATCAGACTCCAACTGAACCCAATAAAATCAGCAGAGGACATCCATGAGGATTGCATCAAATTGTAATCAAGCAAATCACATAAGGAGAAGCAAGAGTTATTGCAAAACGAACATATTGCTTTAGGCACTGACATTTTGCAGGTATCTGAAAAGAGCCAAGGTAATGAGGAAAAGAAGAAAGACATAGAGAAAGAAGATCCACCTATTGTTCCATGCATGTTTGAAGATGGTTTAATTAAGAGTGCACCTACAGTTTTTGAAAATAAGAACAAAGGTAACAGAAATGGTGCTACATTCACTCAAGGTATGGACAATTTTGATGTGCTATATATGTCCACTAATTATGTTAGTTTAGAGCAATCTCCAGTGGAATCATATGTTAACTTACCTTTGTCACACGATGATTTGGTTCCTATTTCTTGTGATAAAGAAGAGTTGTGCAATGCTTCACTTATATTCGTGCCACAACCAGTGAATGAACATGTTAGTAATGTTGTTGAACCACCATGTGCTGATTTTAGACATGTTGTTCACATTGCTAGCGAGAATGAAGAGTTTAGATTGCTATCTTCTTTAAATACTTAGGGCTATATTCAGTTTGATGATTTTTGTCCATTCAATTGTTTAGAGAAGAAATTATTTGCTAGATCTGATTTGCCATGTCTTTCTCATGTAATTTTTTTTATGTTATTGGCAATTATGATAATAAAGGAGAATATAATGTGCATAGAGTATACATTTGGTCAAATTTTAATATACCTCCTTTTCATAATAATATATCTTGTCTAGAGGACCGCATGAGTATAAATAATTCTCTATTTAGTTTCTCTAGTTGTTTAAATGAGTTATAGGTTGGTTTGCAAGAAGGAGAGTGTTGTGAGCTGCACAACAATACAAAGTGTTCTCCGTGTTTTAAAATTTCAGAATCCAACCATATGCGCAACATTACCTCCCCCTATGTGGTCAAAGATAAAGATATATTCATCAGGCTTAATGACAAGGTGAAATCGCGGACGGTTTCCAATCAAGAAGGGGAGGATGATGAGGACATCACTAGTTCGGATATGACCCTAACAATTTTTTGTATTCATCAACCAAAGGTGCATGCTTTCTGCATAAGATTTATACGTTATATATTTAAACAGCCGTTACTGCACCATGAGTTTTGTGTGTTCTCGTTTGCAGAGATACTTGCTTGGGTGAAGGGAAAGAGGCCGAGCGCAAGGAACGCATGGATGATCAAAGAAGTTGATTGGGGACCAAACCAAGACCTTATCCAAGTCTACTCCTACATCACCACGTCACTTTTGGTCCATAGAAGGCAAGAGATAAAGTTCTGCACGTTTTGGATTCGGATTCGGGCCTCTTGACAGCATCAACTTCAAACGGACTTAGCCGCTGATCTAGAAGGACTTTCGGGGCCCATGAGTACTTGTTGGAAAGCTTATGGAGTCTACTTTCAGATGGTTTTGGTCCCACGTCAAAATTTCTCCTGAGCTGTCCGAAATCATCGAAACAAGACACATAACTCTTTCAGTTCGAGTCTGTTTTGGGCCTTGGGCCTTGTAATTGTGTCGTGGGCTAAGCCCAAGGGGTGTGCGCCCTAGGGATAACCCTAGGACGTCCCAACTCCTATATATACAGTAGCCGTCGTTGTTTAAAGGTGGGTTTTGCTTAGATTATTCTGTCCTTGAACAGTTTCGCCGTTTATCGGTGTGAGACCCCAACTCGAGAGTATAATCATTTATCTGCAATTGAGTTGCAATCTTTCTTGTTCTTGCTTGTGTTCTTCGATTCGCATGCAAGGATTAGCCTTCGTGGCGAGGTCAATTGGGCAGCGCACGGTTGATAACGAGAGGAGACGTGGTACTGCGATTGCAGGGTTCGGGTCTTGGTAATCAGAAGCCGGATCGTGAGTGTCAAATTTCCACCAAATCGAGAGTTATCTTTGCCTAACGGAAGATCGGGCACCCCGTTGCCATTAATTGGGTGGTAGTGTTTTGCTGGTGTCAAGCAAATCAGGCGGCGTTGCACGGCTTCGGCAAGCGGCAGTGTAGGTGGCGAATAGTTCGACAGGCTATCTCTTTGGAGAAAGAGGCGGCGGCAACCGGCAGAGGAGAGGTGGCGTGGCTGCCCTTGGCAGAGGGCGGTGGTGGCTTCTGCGTTGGGAAGGCAGCCCCCATGGGTGTTGGCATCCTTAGGCCGACAAGAACTCTCGATAGTGGCTGCAGAGTAGGCAGCCTCACCAGTGGCGCTCTCCTGTGTAGCGGCTGGAGTAGCGGGACATCGGGGGGAAGTAGTGTCTAGATCCGGAGGAAGGCAGCGATTGCTCTTCCAGCAGATCCTGAGGAGATGGCGTCGCAGGAGGAAGCCGACGACACCCTTAAAAGTGCATCTAGCCTCTAAGTGAGTTTTGGTGGATTAATGACAAAGCGGTTAAGGGACTAATAAGTTTATCGAGAATTGTGTAGAGATTAGTCCTAGGTTGCTTAGTGTGGTGCATGGAGACCCCCACAAAAACATGACGCAAAGTGGCGAAGCGACTCGGAATTTATTTTAAATTCCTTTGAATTTTCTTTTGAGTCGTAAGAAAGCCATACTATCAAGAGGGGTTGTAAACAGTGTTCCAAGACCACTCAAGTACTTAAGATCCAAATTGCTGAGAGTTCATTACTTTGGTACAACACATACACTTGGGATGTGCTAGTTTCAGTATCAGGGTCAGAGGTTCCTACCTCTGGGGTCGAAGGCTTCGACCAACCTTCTCGGTCAGAGACTAAGTATTGGCGGAGGTTCCTACCCCTGCGGTCGGAACCTCCTGGCCAAAATCTGTGAGTAATGGTTAAGTGACATATGCCAATGCCTATAAAGTCCAAACCTTGTTTCTAGCCATTGCTGGGCCATTCCACTTTTATTTCACTGTCTCCTAACTTCTCCTAAGGTCTTTTGAGCTTTTCCAACTAGTTCTAGTGCCACCTTTGTGATTCTTGTGAGGATCTAGTGGGGAATTGAGTGAGTTTTTTTGAGAGAAGGCTAGGAGGATCTTGTGCACTTGAGGAGGATGCAGATCAACTGCTTGGAGATTATTTCTCTTGGAGGAAAACCTCCTAGATGGTTAGGCGTCGCCTGCGAGCTTCCTTGAGTTGTGGATTGTCCCGGGAAGAGTTTGTGAAGGTTAACCTCACCTCCACAAGGAAAAGAGGTAAATTCTGGTGGATACCAAGCTGATCTTCGTGGTCGCTTGGTGAGGCAAGGGGTCAATCGAGACCCAGCTCTTCTGAGCTCCTCAACGGAGATGTAGGATTTTTGTGATTTGAATTTCGGAAAAAAAAATCCTTGTGTCTCTCTTATACTTACTCATTATTGCTTTAATTTGTGTTTACACTTGCCTGCATTTATTTCCTACCCTATTATTTACACTACACTTAATCTCTGTCAATTTATCCATTATTAAAGTGTCTTGGTAGATGCAGAACATCAGGGTCGGAACCTCCAGCGTTCTTGATCGGAACCTCCGGCCAGCCCTCTCGGCTAGCCCGAGAAAGCCGGTCGGAGCCTCCTACCAGTTTGGTCGAAAGTTTCTACCAGAATTTTACCGCTGCATTTTGAGAATTTTTTAGGAACGCTTATTCACCCCTTTCTATGCGACATCAACAGGCTTTCAGCCCTGAAGCTCGGCAACAACATTGGTAGAAGGGGATCGGCGGCGCTGGTGGGCAGACGTGAGCGAGGAGGAAGACAGAAGGATACTGGCTCGGTGGAGGGCATTGGTCTAACCCTTTCCCCTTGTTGACTGGTCTTTAGCCAGAAGTGAATCGCACCGTTTTTGGGAGAAGAAAAAAATGGTTTGATTCGGCTGGATTTAGTCGATGGGTTGATTGACCAGGGAAGATATAAATTTACTAGGGAGACAGCTGGTTAATTGGATTATCGTCGATCGGGTGCGGCGATGGCTTCCAAATTTGAGGTGTGAAATTTAATGGCACTGGAAATTTCGTCTCTCTAGCAGACGAGGGTAAAGCATCTGTTGGTGCAACAGGGGATATTCAGGGCTCTCACTGAGACGAAACCGACAAAGATGGATTATGACAAGTGGGAGGAATAAAGATGCTGGCAGTTGTGACGATACGATTATGTCTCGGATTCGGTCATGTACCATGTCACGAAGGAAGATACACCGAAAAAAATTTAGGATAAATTGACGGCTTAGTATATGTCTAAGTCGCTGACGAGTAAATTGTATCTCAAACAACAATTGTGCGGTTTGCAGATGCAAGAGGAGTCAAATCTTAGGGGGCACGTGGACGTCTTTAATTAGTCACGGATGTAAGCAAGTAATATATGAAACTGGAGGATGAAGATAAAGCCATAGTTCTTTTGAGCTTACTTCCACCCTCTTATGAGCATGCGGTGACTACTCTAACTACAGCAAGGATAACATTAAGATTGAGTAGATAATTTCAGCGTTGCTTACTTGTGATTTGAGAAGATCAAAGTTAAATGCAACAGGGGCTTCTCAGGATGAAGGTTTGTTGTTAGGCAAGCATGACAACGAGACGGGGACGTCAAAGGGAAAAGAGAAGGTGGTATGTTATTATAAGTGTCATGACGTTGGGCATATGAAGCGGGATTGTCCGTTATTAAAGAAGAGGAGAAGTGTAAGTACAAGTTTAGCAACAGCCGGAGATGACTCAGATAGCAACAATCATGAGATACTCATGGTGAACGAGAAGTCTGGTCAAGCGTGGATGTTGGACTCGACTAGTTCCTATCATGTGCCATCAAAGCAGGAGTGGCTTTCTTCATAAAAATCTGGTAAGTTTAGCGTTGTTCACTTGGACGATAACACGAGTTACTATATTGTTAGAGTGGGTGATGTCAAATTCAAGATGTATGATGAAAACAAGATGCTACTTCGGGATGTAAAACGAAGGAGGAATTTAATTTCACTTGGAAGACTACATGAGATATGATGGTTGTATCAAGGTGATTTGATGAAAAGATCATGACCATCATGAAGGATAAAAAGACTATTATGACTGGTGAGAGGATGGACTCATATTTGTACAAGCTACAAGGGAGTGTTGTTATAGGTGGAGTCATGGAAGATGAATATGTTGATGTTGTAGTGCACGTTTCTAATGGCGGCAAGTCTGGCGTAGGCTCGTCGGACGGCTCGACATGAACGACAAAAGGAAATAACTTAACTCCCGGAACACGGAGGTTCGTGTATGGAATAAATTTAAGTTGGCGTGACATATTTGCTAAGGTGGAGTTTGTTAGAGTTTGTGTCGAATATGTGTACGAAGTCGGTTATAGTTTAGGACTTGGAATTGTAATAGATATAGGATAGAGTTATTGTCAAACTTTGTTCTAGGCTCTCTCTTAAATAAAGAGATAAACTGTTGTAATTGCATGGCGACTTAACATAGGCATGGGAACGATTAGCCGGTGGCATATCGATTAATGGTCGTGGATACCTTGATACGCTGTAATATGCTGGATAGGGGAGGAACGCTCATAATCAGTTCACTAGGGATGTAGTTTTTAGCTAAATCTTATTAATAAATATTATGTCTTGGTATCGTTATCGTATTTGGATCTTCTATGGTATTCTTTCATGTTTGGTTATCGATGTTTTATTGGTGCCGGTTTTTTTTAACAACTTGCGTGGAACTATTAGTGGTAGTAAGCGAAACGAGCATCTGTACGAAGCGCACGTCTGCCGCCTGGGGCCGGCTTTGGCTTGCCGCCTCGGTTGCCTTATCGAACGCGTTGCCATGTCCTGGTCTGATTTACTAACCGATCGACGCTGTGCCTTTGAGACGATCTAAATTATTCACCCGCGCAGCGTGCGTGTCCATACGACGAACTGTCATCCAAATGCCCATTTCAACATCAAAACATATTACTCCTAGTTAGTTACTTCCCGGGTCCAAAAGAAAGGCGTTGTTACACACAGCCCTTTACATTTCTCGTAGTTTTTTTTTCTCCTTCACAGTTGTTAGCTGTTACCCCTTGCGATTCGTATCGTTGATGGAGACGCGACGGGTACGTAACGGCGCAGATACGGAGCACCGAGAGAGCACCTGTCGCTGCACGGATTAATAGCCGGTTCGTGCACAGCCACAGCGCAAACGCACCAGTCGGCGAGTTGCAGTTGCGGCCCGAGGAAGCCACCACCACCGGCGCCGCGCCACCACTACCCGTCTCCTCGCGCGCGACGGCGACGTCGGCCTCGCGCTCGCGGTCCTCGCGTCGCGCGTCGCCGCGTCCGCTTGACTTACACGCTGTTCGGCATGGCTTTTTGGTTAGTTTTTTTCTTGTTTTTGATAAGTACGCTTCTTAAAACGATAAACATTACGTTTTTTATAAAAATTTTCTATATGAAAGTATCTTTTAAAAAATAAATAGATTTTTTTTAAGTTTTTAATAGTAAATACTTAATTAATCACATACTAATAATATTTCTCGTTTTACATATAACTTATAAACCAAAAAAATATAAGCACGTATCAACACCATCTTACCACAGCGCGCGGGGCGCCGTCGTGTATGGACTTCCTCCACCCGGCTGCGGACGCGTGCACGGTGGGAAGGCAAGTAAAATGGCAACCAACGCGTGGCGCGCACGCGTGCGTGGGTGGGTCGTCTGGTCCAACGGGTTCCAGGAAAGTTGGCGCGAGGCTGCAGCTGGTGCGGGCTGGAACGGAGTAAAAAACTCTCCAGTACTTGAGCGACTAGTCGGCCAACGAACGAGCCAGCCGGCCTAACATGGCACGATCGGCAATAACTACTGTCCTCCTACCCGGCCGGCTGTTCGTGCGAGAGTGTGAGGCCAAATCTGTCCTTTATTTTCCACTAGTTAGCGGTCGAGTTCGGTGCGTTTTGCGGTGGTTTCTCTGCGTTGCATTTTTGGAGTAGTTCAGTGTGGTTTTTTAATTTAGATTATCTAGCGGATTGTTACCGTAGTTTATTTACTTAGTTATTAGAATGAATTAAATATTTTAAGAAATAAATTTGATAACTAATTTAAAATAAGTGGTCAAAAAATATAGTAGAAGAAAGCTTTTCTAAAAAAACATATTTTTCAAACCATATAAATAATCCGTTTCAGGTGAATAAGTTGAAAATAACTTGGCCTTAGCCTGAGCTATAGCTTGTCCAGCTAAAGCTGTTAATAAGCACTAAGGGTGTATTCGGTAAAGGTTATAGCTTTTGCTTATTGTCTCGGTTTCTATTAGCACGTTTTTTAAAACATAAAATGATGTATTTTTTACAAAAATTTTCTATATGAAAGTGTCTTAAAAAATCAAATAGATATATTTTCTATGTTTCTAATAGTTAATACTTAATTAATTACGCGCCAAAGACGTTCCTCATTTTATATACTGCTTATAAATCACATACAAATGCCAGTTCGAATATCACCTAAAACTAGTTTAAGCTTGGTGCTTTGGCTTCCTTATGGCTTTACCTTTTCCTTTTTTTTTGCCTGGTAAGTTAAAGGACTTCTTCTTTATGGGCTACGTCCTCTTTTTATTATAACCACTAAATTATCGTGGATACTTCTTAAGTTGTTAAACAATATAATTTATGAAATATCTTTTTCATAAATATCTCTTAAAAGAATTAAAATCAACCTATCAACTAATATTTAATTCATTTATCTAATCCTTATAAATAATTATTATAAACTCATTCATTCATCCTCCATCAACGCTTTTAAAGATGGCCGGATGAGTGTGGATGCACGGTTGAATTATTCTACTGCTTTAAATGGTGTTTAATATTGAACTGGTCCAGTCTTCCAGATTTTCTACTGCAAAAGCCAACACGCCGTGAAAGCATACTGGTAGTAGTACTAGTATGTGAATAGGTACTGTTTCTGGCTTGAAACTTCAAAGTAAACCGTAGTTATAAAGTGAGGAAAGTTTCTTCTAGCGACCCGTATTGTTTATTTCTTGACCCGGCCCAGATGGCAACAGGAGGGAGCATGCAGTGACGCACAAGTGCTACTCCATCAGTGGCAACTTTGAAAAGTCATTGCCGGTGACGCTCTTAAAGCTTCTTCTATTTAGGAAGTCAACTTGAGAGGGCACCCTTTTGACCAACAACCACGTTACCGACTCGAAACGTTTGCTCTAATGTGCTACGTGGCGTATTTATATGTTGTTCCATGCGCTTTGAGATTGGTGCATGTACTCATTTGGGATGCGGGAAAAAATTTCCCTGATTTTTCACGAATGGTAACACACCCAATTCGCACGTACTAGCTCTATCTCTAAAAAATTATCTTTTTAGTTATGAATCTAATCAATGGTTATGTCCAAATTCATAGCTAAAAAGAAAATCTTTAAGGAACGGAGGTAGTATATGACTTCTGCGAATCTCTTTTAACACTCGTTCAAGAGACAGGCGAACGAGATGTCATTACACATATATCGTACCCACATGTTTCTGATATTGCTTCTTTTTTTTGAAACAGGTTACAAACGTAAGCATTTATATAAATGCACGTACATTTACCCTTATGAATGTACATACCCTACTCCAACGAGCACCTCCGAAGGACTAGATCGGCATATCTTTAGATTGACGAATTCACCACGGGTGGCTGCTAGAAGGCCTGTTGTTGCAGCTGGTGTAGGGCAACCGGGGGCGAGCTGACCAGTGGGCCGGCAAGGACGGCCTCGATGAATGGCGGTCCAACAGGACGGGGACTGAGCAGGCTGGCCACATGTGGATGGTGCCAGCCCAAGGGTTTTAGGAGGATGGCCAGGGCACCGAGGCACTGTTGGCCGAGTTGCCCGGGGGCTGGTTGCCGCCACCACCCACGCCCTGCTAGGTGGAGCCGCCGCTGACGCCACCACCGTCGTGTCAGCGATTGCGAGAATTGCTGCCGCCTTGATTGTCGGGACCGTTGCCTTGGTTGCCCCTGGCGCCAAAGCTGGTGGCATGCGCTGGGTTGGTGCCATTGGTCAACTTGCCGGAGCTGCCACCGTGTGTGCCGGCGAGGAAGATGGTGGATGAGTCGGCAGGGCATTATGCCTTGGTCAATTCTTCCAAGAGTAGTTGAGAGCGAACCTCGGCTAACGTCAGGAATAGGCACTGTATGGGAATTAGGATTTGCAAACTATCGAACTTGGCGCTCAAACCTTTGAGGATGAGGGTGCGATCACTGACAGGTTCACCGAGGCCAGCGAGGCCGTCGGCCATTGATTTCAGCCAGCGGCAATAATCAGTGACCGAGAGGTTCCCTTGATGGAAGACGTGGAATTCCATCGAGAGATTCAGGGCGTGACGCTCACAGTTGCCGAGAAACTGATGTTCGAGGCGTCGTGTGTCATGGCTTCTTGGAGAAGGTAGGGCCGACGCGAGCGGCCAGTGAGAGGTAAGCGCCATAGCTGCGGCCAAGGGTGCCGCCTTGACCGAGGAGAGGGCGTACGGACTGAGCCGCATGAAGGCGAGGATGGCGGCGAGGTCAGTCGGTAGGGGCACGGTGGGGGGTGCAGTCGTCGAGGCCGGTGCGGGCGTAGTGATTGGTGGAGAGGAGATGCTGATGGTGGTTGAAGGTGCGATGGGGGACTCGGAGATGTGTGTCGAGGAAGGAGGCAAACGCCTGCCGTGCGGTGACAAACGCCCGCATTGCTGCGGAGTCGGCCACTGCCGAAGCGGTGTCCGAGTCGATCTGGAGACCGTCGGGGGGCTGGAACGCTGTCGGCTAATGGATGCCGACAGTGGGGATCTGGATAGTCCTCCTTGAGGTTCGGCCGGGGGATGCTGTGTGGAGGCCATGGGCCCCGGGTACCTCATGACAAACATATAGGCCACTCGGACAGAGGATGTGCCTAGCCTTGTAATTAGGGATATAATAGGACTCGACAGACTTAACTTTGTACGACAGGGAAAATACAGTACTAGTCGGGCACGTAGATCCCTTGGTCGTAGTCCGACTGGGACTCCTACTTTGTAACCCTGTCCCCCAGTATATAAGAGGAGGCAGGGCGCCCCCTGAGGGCAGAAGAAGAAATCTCACCAGAGAAACCTCAAAGGAAATACACCACAACTGGACGTAGGGTATTACCTCATCTCGATGGCCTGAACCAGTATAAACCTTTCGTGTTCCTTTGCAATCCATCGAGTTTCAGTCCGGCGAGTAGCCCAATATATTTATTGCCGATATAAAGTATCGACAGTTGGCGCGCCAGGTAGGGGCTTCGTCGAGATCATCTTCAACAAGCCCGATGGATCCAACCACCGGAGTTGACGGCATCAATTTTTCCTCCGGGGAAACAATCACCTTCGGGAGCCTCGACTTCATCGCCGACAAATTTGGCAACCTCACCCTGTCCGACTCGGACTCGATCCGATCGGCCAGGGACCGAGCCGACTCCACGCCGGTCGGCCCATGTAATGCTGCGGCAACCCTCATCGACTTGCTGTGGCAATCTTCAACATGCCCGGGTCTCGGGACAACTCTTTCTTTCGGTGTTCGACTCGGACTCGGCCTTGAGCCGGTCAAGATCGGGCTAAGGAAGGAGGAGATCGTCAATCTCCCGTTCGGACTCGGCAACGCCGCGGATAAATTCAATCAACATCCGATGCGGCAAACCCGATCCCCTGAAGTTCGACTCGGATACAGCTCAGAGCTGCTCGAGATCGGATCTAGGAAGGTCGGAGTTGTAATCACCCCCATCAACTATTCTGACTCCGACTCTCAGTCGGACTCCGACTCTAAGTCAGACAGCAGTTCAGTAAACTTCTCGCCACCACGTGAAGTCTTTATGATATCCAATGGTTTAGCTCCCACTCAGGAAGGAGGAGGCCCGCCGGCTGTGAGAACAACAAGAGCAAGAAGCAAGATGCCTGCACGCCCGCAATGATGACCTACGCAGGGCTGGGCGAACTGCTCAGCAACAAATCCTCCAAACCCGAGTCGGCGACCACGACGTTTTCGTTACACCTCAACAAAACGTCGTAGCCGCTGTAACTCTGCTGGACACGCTCCAGTTTGGGCCTGATCATCAGGCCACCCCGACTATAGCAAGGATAAAAGCTATGATCACTGCTGCTGCATGCCAGCAGCATCAACAGTCGGGCGATACACTCATACCGACTAACAAGTCGGCTTCTCCAACGGCGATCTCATCTGCCTCAACGTGACGCCGAGCGGCCGGCTCTAGTCGGCTGCACGCAAAGTCACGCCACACGTCACTCGGCAACAATAATAACAACCAGCGACGCCGACATCAAGACGGTCGTCGGGACAACCAGGACATTCGAAGCCGACTACGACGTGACCTTAGGCAAGACATCAACGCACGACGCCACGAACGCGAGGAAGATGAGCGTCGCTGACTGGAAGACGAGAATGAGCGCTTCGGCCTCCACTATGAATGGTTTCATCGCCGTAGTCGGAGTCGGAGTCCTCACACAGATGAAGGTTATACCAGCCTTCACCCATGAGCTGCAACAAGTCGACTGGCCGTCAGGCTTCAAGCCGACTAGAATTGAAAAATACGATGGGAAGACCAACCCCAAGTCTTGACTCACAGTCTACACTCTAGCGATCCGAGCGGCCAGAGGAGATCACAAAGCCATGGCTAACTACCTCCCAGTCGCTCTAGCCGACTTGGCGAGGACATGGCTAACGGGACTTCCTAAGCAATCAATTGGCTCCTGAGGAGAACTCTAGGAACGCTCCATCGCCAACTTTCAGGGAACATACGAGAGACCATCTTCTGAGTATGATCTATATCAGTTGCATCAAAGGAAGAACGAGTCTCTTCGTGACTTCATCAAGAGGTTTTCTAAGAAGAAGAATTCAATCCCGAAGATCAAGGACGAGGTCGTCATCGCCGCCTCATTGATCGCTAAAGTCACTTGAAAGCATCCCAACTCTGTCAAGGCTCTATTCGACATGGCGAACAAGTACGCTGACTCGACTGACGCTGTTGCTGAGGCCCTTGATGACAAAAAAGCACCTTGACAGAAGGAGCGGAAGGACACCGATCATGCGGCCCTGACTAAGGCTGGGAACGGCAACCGCAAGTCAGACGACTTCATTGTTACAGTTGGTCACAACCGTCTTCGACCTCCTACAACTAAAGATTATCAGAACGATAAGTGACATGCTCGGGGGCTCAAAAGCTCACATTGCATAAATGGCATTCCCACTCCCAACTTGTGCAAAACCGAACAACTAAGTCGCTTTCTGATAAATATTTCTTCCTTTATTTGGTATTCCTTACCCGGCCTCACCAATGCTGCAGCCGCCTACACCTAATAGGTGTATACATACTGCGCATTTTCTGTTTTTACTCTTAATGATTGCAAAAGTACTCGAGTAGCATAAATTCTGATCCGTGAAACTTTGCTCCATGAAAGACGAGCTCAAGTCACCCAAAACGCGTGTCTAGGAAAGAGCCATGAGCCAACTCCCGACGCTAGGGGGCTATGACTAGTCGGGTAGAGTGCTTAAACGTAAGGGGTTAACTACTCGGGAAAATTAACATCAATAAGAGGAGGAACACATATTTACATATATTGTAAAATACATAAATTTTCTTCGGGTGATTGTTTTCATCATCAGATGCTACTCATCCAATATGTTTATAATGCAGGGCCAGTTCCAGATACGCGTAACAGGAACTCAGGACTACGAGCCTATCTCCTACGCTCGGGGGCTGGACTAGTCTGCTAAGATACACTTGGAGTGCGACGCTTCAAGAATCACTTGGAATGCTCCACGAGAGCCATTGTTTGAGTACTCGCACTAGTCGAGACTCATGTGTGGGCTAAAAACCAACCTCCGGTGCCAGTCGGAGCTTGGGTACCACTTGACTGGGTGAGGTACGCCCCATGAGGGTTGCCAGCCGAATCCTACGCTAATGCTAGGTTCGGGTACCTTATTCGGTCACAACTCCGTTGAGTTGGGTACGCCCCATGAGGGTCGTCCGCCGAATTCTATGCTAATGTGAGGTTCAGGTACCTTATTTGGCTAACAATTGACCTTCGGCACCAGTCGGAGCTCGGGTACCACTCCGCTAAGTTGGGTACACCCCATGAGAGTCCCCAGCCGAATCTTATGCTAATGCGAGGTTCGGGTACCTTATTCGGCTAATATAATCGACCTCCGGCGCCAGTCGGGGCTCATGTACCACTCGGCTAGGTAGGGTACGCCTTATGAGGGTCGCCAGCCGAATCCTATGCTAATGCTAGGTTCGGGTACCTTATTTGGTCACAACTCTGCCAGATTAGGTACGCCCCATGAGGGTCGCCAGCCGAATCCTATGCTAATGCAAGGTTCGGGTATCTTATTTGGCTATAATTCTGTTGGGTAAGGTACGTTCCATGAGGGTCGCTAGCCAAATCCTATGCTAATGTGAGGTTCGGGTACCTTATTCGGCTTTGCCGAAGTTAGAGAAGAGCTATATCGTCAAAGCGTATCCGGAGTTCTCATGCACTGTGCACACCCGAGGAGGGCAAGCAGATCCTGCAATATACTTACTCGGGATCTATGGCAACCATGCTGCATCCAGAACATAAGTCGGAAAGGCTTGCGGACAAGGATTCCTCTGGCTGATTGTGGTTACCGACGCTGAAGTACTCATTCTGACATGCGAGGGATGCTAATTTTACAGAGCTGCGCTGGGTAGGTCAGTTTAGGCCGGCTTATTTGGTAGTAGGCCAAGGATATGAGTTTTTCGATAGCACGCTCTATTGGGCCGTTCGCTGACTGTGTTAAAATCACAATGCAGGTGCTATTCACAGAAACCGATTAAATAATCAGATATGCTTCATGCTAAGCCTACAGCCGGGTATATACATTCAGGTATCTGCATTATTTACCAGTTATTGAGGATATATCCTTATAAGGATCGACAGCTAGTCTCCATTAAAATTCGGATGTAGGTATCTCTCAAGTATACCTGACCACGTATTGAGTTAAAATCCATAAAGTGGTACTCGGCTTACATGCTTAGCCATTATTTGCCATGAGCAAAAATCATTCTAGCTGACATGATGTTGAAGAGTCTCATATACCAGTAGCGCACTACTCAGGAAAGACTACAAGGTTAAAGATCTTTCATAATTAAATACAAAGTCGGGGGCTACACCTAATAGGTGTGCCTATTCAGCACACACTATTTATATTCTACATGAAGCCCTTCATAGCTTCGTTGCCAGCTGACATGAAGCAGGACTCAGGAGAAAAAGCACTTCGACAAAGAGTACTCGGGAGCAATGCACTCAAGAATTCTTCATCGTGGAGGATGAGCACTCGCATCAGCTATGACTCAACTATGAAGGTTTCGGGGGCTACTGTGGAGGCCATGGGCACCGGGTACCTCATGACAAGTATATGGGCTACTTAGACAGAGGATGTGCCTAGCCTTATAATTAGGGATATAATAGGACTCGGCAGACTTAACTTTGTACGACAGGGAAAATAATGTCCTAGTCGGAGATCCCTTGGTTGTAGTCCGACTGGGACTCCTACTTTGTAACTCTATCCCCCAGTGTATAAGGGGAGGCAAGACGCCCCCTGAGGGTAGAAGAAGAAATCTCACCAGAGAAACCTCAAAAGAAATACACCACAACTAGACGTAGGGTATTACCTCATCTCGAGGGCCTGAACCAGTATAAACCTTTCGTGTTCCTTTGTAATCCATTGAGTTTTGGTCCGGCAAGTAGCCCTATATATTTATTGCCGATATAAAGCATCGACATGTTGTTTCTTGAGCTTACTCAGTGTCACGACCGAAAAAACACACAGTTTTCCCCAATCGCTAGTGTATTAATCCCCATCCCAGAAAAAGCCAGGGTACACCGAAACAACATTGATACAAAAGTCACCACTTTATTATAACGATAATATTTCCATTATTACAAAGGCGTATAGAGCCCGACAACAAAAGAAAAACGAACAGAAGCGGAAAAGCGGGTCTACAGTTCCATCTTCACTGGCGCTCAACTAGGGTATAAGCCAAAATTCCACCAAGGACTTCATCTCCAAAGCTAAGCTCACTGAAGGGGGAAAGATTGAGCAAGAATGAGTACAACCACCGTACTCAGCAAGGCACACCAGCGATATGCAAATTTAATGCAAAGGGGTACAAGGAATTGTTTAATAGGGTTAATTTTGTAGCAAACAAGCCTTTTAAATCATTTTAGTAATCCAAGGCATTTTTGAATCATGATCCTAAGTCTAGCTCCAAATTATTATCAAGGCCGCAAACCCATGCGAACCAAGTCAACCATACCACCCTAGTCAACCTTCAAGTTTTAATCCATTAATCCCTGGTTCCATTTTAACAGAGGAAACATCTAACTTGGGTACATTGCTAGGCTTGCCCATAATCGAGGGCATGGCTATTCGAACAGATTATACTCTGGGCAGAGGTATACATCTTTACTCACAAGACACAATACATGGCTGCACATCAACGTGCACCCGTAATATCTTGAAGGTACCCGGAAAGCCAAGGTCGTGACATAACCTTTCACCTAGGTCAACCGTAGACAAAAGAACTGACACCTACCTGTCTACCGCTAGACCCCTAGGACAGGTAGACATGGTCAATGCCCCTAGCATCTTGATCCCCGGACCCCCGATGACCTTCATTTGCTAGAGACGTCAGTCAACAACTAGACGTCATCCGCCTCTATCTGTTTTCCTTTGTCTAAAGCTGATCTAAGCTACGGGTTAAGCCTTACCCATTAGACATGTGGTAGTACAGTAATGCTTTGCAACTGAGGCTCAAAGACCGGTCCTTATGACGGTCAAGGTACGACTAACAAAACTGTCGGCCCCCGGTTTTGTACCCTAGAAACCTCTCGTGTTTGCAGTATATCAAATCCCTAGATCGGTAGTTTGGCATACATATCCACTTAGCTGGTACATAGTACTTGCATCGTCCAAGGCTTATAATACATAATATTACAAGGGTTGCCTGAGTGGGACCTAAATAGACCGAGCATGGCCGAATACATTACATAACTTCTAAAAGATTAAGGTAGAATGCGGATACAAAAGCAAGGAGGTGATAGCACCACCCCACAGGCAGCAACTAGGGATCCAAACCCTAAGGCGCCACCTTAGTTTCCTCCTCCTCCGATGGGACACACTCATACGGATCATCCTTATCGACTACTTCTAAAAAGGGGGATCAATCAACGGTGAGTACACACGTACTCACAAGTCACCACTACAAGATGCATTAGTGCGGGATCGGTTCAAGGTAGCGAGGCTTATTTGCGGAAAGCAACTTTCACAAATCAGTTCATAAATCCTAGACCTAGCAGTTTTGACTGAAAAACAATGTTATGTTGAAGTTATTAACCAATAGCGAGAGTTGTCATCTCCTCCCCAAGCTTCCCTTGGTTCAGCTTACCCTCGCATCCAGTTTTAACCCATTTTCCAAATCTCGACCTTCCCGTATCCCGGGAGGGTCCCCATGCCTTCATCCCAACCTAGTCTAAGCAAGATTAAAACTTCTGAGGCTAGCACGGATATTTGAATAGATTGTTTTTACTCACATTGCAGTGGATGTACGCTTTACCCGTACTCCGTGACGCACCCAACACATGAGACTTGTCATGGCCTGGTCTTTCAGTTTCCCTTGCATTGCGACACCCGCTCTAAGGACTATGAAACCCTCATACACCCCTAGCACCCAACGCCTCGAGTTGGTGGTGAGAGGAGTCCTGCAACCCGAGAAATCCAGGTAATACACTATATATACTTAGGGTGCATTTTAGGTTTGACGTCATCAATCACAACAGCACAACACATCACATCATCGTACACTTTGTGTGCATAACCAACCATGACTAGGGTGCTGCCCCACTCGGGTCACCTAATCCTCCAGGTCTATGCCCATACGAGAAATACGGTCGTACTCTGTTCGTTTCCCGCATAGCTTATTGACTCGGTTCTTAATTGACCAGGATCGGCGCTAGCCTTTTCATAGAACCACCCAATTTGGTCCGTGCCGCCCCAGTCGAAATCAGTTTTGTATCTTTAAGCTTTTGGTTTTCGCAAACATTTTGATGTGAGATATGCGGAGTGGCGCTCATGTCTCCACTTGCTTATCGATAATTACCCCACCTAGGGCAATCATCCCCTCTTTACCCTTAAACTTGTCATGAGCACAAAATATACAAACAACTAATTAAGCATGACTAAGCATTGTCATTATGTGAATAAGGACTGAACATAATACGGTAATCAAGGTACGGTTAAACAATATCAAGGAATGGCTAACGTAATTAGGTACACAATTTAAATATAGCATGCATTTTGTTTGCAACCGAATCATTTCGCAACATAGGATCAACATGATCATGGAGGAGGGCATAGTGACTTGCCTTGTTCAGCTAAGGGTTCCTCCTCGGCGGCAACGAACTCGTCCTAGCAAACGTACCCTGGTGGAGCGGAAAACTAATCAAGCTACGCTCCAAAAATAGGTCATAAATTCTAGAAAAATGGTAAAAATACCAAACCAGTGCCATTGGATAGATCTTGATTTTAGAAAAATTTTGGTGAAAGTTTCTATAACATACCAGGATTTCTCCTAGGAGAATTTAGCAGCGAAATCAAGTTTTCGATTCAAAAAAAAAACTTGATTAAAAAGGTTCACAAAATACGTAGGTTTTTTCCAAGTTAGGACGAAATTATAAAATTTTAACCTAAGGAAATAATAAGATAGAAGTGATTGTTTGTTCATTTGCATAATAGAATGCATAAACATTTCCATAGCCTAAATAGTTTCTAAGGACGATAGGTTAAATATAAAATCATGAAAGATATTCTATAATCAGTATACACACAACTTATCTACTGTAATTTTTCATGATTTTTATCACTTCAGTAAGTAATCGAATAAAATCCCTCAAATCAGCTAGACTAGGGAGCTAGCTAAAAAATGAATGGGTTAACTCTAAAATTCACCAAATAAAAAATGAAGACTAACCAAGCAGTGCCCTTCTACCAGAGTATGAGTCAACACGGAAACTTTCACCAGAAATTTTGGTTTAATTTATCTCCCAAAGGAACCACATAAAATGACAGAGAAAAGGTCTAGGAATTATTTAGACTGCAGGAAAACTGGGTCACTATCCTTACTTTGCAATTCACCAAAGATAAACCAGATGAGCCACTAGCTATGAATTTCGGTCAGCAGGTTAATCACAGCCTCCTCTATCTCCAATCTAATTTTTACCTAAATTTTTTATCAATTCAATAAGTGTCTCAAAAAAATATTTTTGATTCAGCAAAACAGAGAACCTTTTTTTCTCTTGCAGACAACCAATTTGATATTTTTTTCTAAATAAATTCACCACTCACCTTCTTACCAAAATTGCCAGAAATTGGGTCATGTCGTGAACTATTTACAGTAAACATTCAAAGCTTCAGTTCACAAAGCCTTGTACATGAAATGATAGGCCCGCTCACTGACTCAGACTAGTGCGACAGCAAGAAACCTGAAATTTGCCGAACTTGCCATTTTCTCCGGAGAAATCTACAAGTCCCACAACTTTGAAATTTGGCACAGAGCTAGCCAATACCACCTACTGTCCACAGTAATTTTCCCATGATTTTACTTGCAATGTAGACCAGTCAAACAGCTAGATCAAAGTAACCTCCAACCACTTCATTTACACTTAGAATCTGGAAGCTTGTTCTCTGTTTTGTCACTACCATGTGGACCCCACAGACCCCTGGCCCACCTGTAAGCCTCAGCATTCCTTTGGACAGTGTGTTTCACCAAGAAATCCACCCACACCTCTCTCTTCTCCATAGGTTTTTACTACTTGGACCCACTAGTCATGGACTAAACCTAGCCAAAAATGTGTAGAACAATATTGTCTTACATGTGGGACCCACCTTGACCACTGTGCAAATAGATACACCTCAGTAGGCCCCAGCAAACATGTCAGCATCTCCTTCCTCTCTCCCCCTTAGTATAACAAAGCAGCCCTGGATAGCACAGCCTTGGAAACCTTGGCCATTTCACCTCAAACTCCGCCAGTAGAACCTTCTTCTCATCCTCTCCACGTTCCCACCGAGAAAACTCACGGAATCCCCAAGGATCACTGCCGGCAACCTCATCCTCCCTGCTGCTGATAGTGTTCGATTGAGCTCGAGGTAACTTTGGTGAGCTCCATCCTTTCTAAACCTTAGGAACATGATCTACAACTCCTAACCTTTCCATTTTCGTACTTGGTGTCCCTAGGTTCGCCAGCCGAAGTCGCCGTGCCGCCGCCGTCCCTGCTCTTTGTTCTGCAGAACCACCGCCGTGATGTCGTCACCGTTCCGGCCAATCTAGGACACCGCTAGCCTAGCCATTTTGCCAGCATCGTCGCCTCACCTCCAGGAGCCCGCCGACCAGAGGAATCGAGCTGGGAAGCCCTGAGCCATGAGATCCATCGTCGTCTTCCCCGGCGCCGATCTGAGTCACCGCCGTCGATTCCGCCGTCCCTGGTAGGTCTCCGTTCGATTCATTGCACAAGAGCCATCCTAAGGAAGCCTATGACCTTGCAGACACCTTGTCTTAGCCACAGGCTGACTGGAGCGAGCTGCCGCCGTGGAACCGAGGGATCTCACCGCCGCTGAGCCGTCTTCGACGTTGCTACTACTGCACAGATCTCACCGACCTCCTCAAGCCCCACGGTGAGAACCCAGGCACATATTAGACACACATGCATGCACTGGTTAGGCTAGAACCCGATCGTAGCTCATGTTCCCTCAGCGGTCCGAAGAGCCTCGCAGCTTGCGGTGCCACCACGCCTAGCTTCGGCCACCATCGGCAACGAGACCACCATCGACAGCTTCGCCTTGGTCTCCTCTGTCTTTCTTCTATTGGCTGCAACCCGAGCCGAGCCACTGTTCACCGTCACCGCCGCCGAGAAGCTCGCGCCTCCACTCTGCCTCGCTCTCCCCTGCTCTGCCTCGCCGACATGTGGGACCCGCTCGGCAGTAGAGAAGTTAGAGTGCGAGGACTAATTTGCGAAGGAATTAAAATGTTTGAGGTTAATTAGCAAGATGATACTCTATGACATGTGGACCCGAGGACCCATCCGTAAATCACGAGAAGCCGAAGGACTCTTTAAGAAAAATCACCTCACACGTGGCCGAGGACCGCGGGTTCCATTTCTGGAAATCCTGAGGACTTTTCTGTAAAGTTCCCTCTCACTGACCAGTGGACCCCCTCCATTTAAAATCTGAAAATATAAAGAAAAATAACTAAAGTGTTAATTTTTCAACTGAAAAATAGGATAACTTGTAAAATTCATAGTAAATTCATTTTAGCTCCATTTGGGATGAACCAAATTTCAGTAGATTCAAAAAATTATGCTTTTTAATGTTGTGAACTAAAACATGGCACCTTTAGTACAGAAAAATACCACTAAATTTTATGTAGTAAAATAATTGCTATAGTACAATTCATTAGTTGTAAAATTCATAGAAATTAAATCCTAACTCCAAATCAAGTGAACCTAATTTTGTTAGATCCACAATATCATGCTCTTTATTTCTAAGAACTAAAATCTAGAACATGCAGTACAAGAAATCCTTCTAAAATTTATGTGACAAACGATTAACTTAATATACATTATGACTTGTAAAATATGTAGGAAATTCATATTAACTTCAAAAATCATGAACTCAGTTTTGTTAAACCTATAAAATTATTCTCTTTATTACTGAAAACTAAAAGTTGGCACATATGTACAGGAAACATCCTTAAAATTTACTTAATATACACCAAAACTTATATCTTTGGAATACAAAGTAGTAAAATATAACTCCCTTCACTAACATCATGTAAAATCATTACATGTCCCCTGTCTAAAGCTCACACATAGCAAAACATCTCATAAGGTACCTTTAGAATATATATATAAGGTATAAATACTCTATTATGTACATAGAAGAATCTCATAAGGTACCTTTAGAATATATATATAAGGTATAAATACTCTATTATGTACATAGAAGATGTAAAATTCATAACTCCCAAACCGTAAATGATAAAATAGAAATTCCTTCACCTAAATTCACTTTATAACAGTAGCAACCTAAGGTATAAATCTCATGCATATTAGAGCATTTTGGAGTTTTCGCATTATTTGCTATTTATTCGGTCGTACGTTATTTTCTTTCTAGAGAACGAATTCGATATCGGTGAAGAAGTGAGATAGTTGGTATCCGAGTATTCAAGAGTAAGGCAAGTATTCTCCCCTCCTCCTTAAACAAATTGAATCCTATATTTTGGGGAATGGAATGTGTTGTTTGTAAAATTGCATGCGTATTTGTGAATAACGGTATTTGAATTGTGGTAAATGGTAGTTATAACCTATTAGTTGCATGATCCACCTTAAAACATTGTACTCCTTGCTGTTTGTAACCTTAGGCTTGGTTAGAGTACTTGATTTGTACTCATGGGAGTCTATGTTAAGTTAATACACTTGCTTATGCTTAGCCATGCTTAGTAACGTGCTAAACATTACAGTGATCACTATATACCTTTGAAAATGGAAATTTTATAACTTCTGGACAGAGGTGAAGCCTCTGGTCATTTGTGAACTAAAATGATGAAAAACCTGATTTTAGACTTAGGCGGCAAGTGGTGTGCATATGGAGTAGTTGCACACCGATAGGGGGAGTGTTCGCCTAAGTCGATTAAGGACTGAACCTAGTGTCATATTCTCATGTTAAACAGTACAACCACATGTGCTAGTATGGGATAGCCATAGTGGATTAAGTTATTTAATGTTTAGCCTTGCATTTTGGTAGGCTGAGTTGTATGGGCTGTGCCTACAACGGAACGTAGGGCTGTTCCCGTAACGTAATAGGCATCTAAGTTTATCCAATACAACGTTGTGTGCCTCGTGGGGAGCCGGGTAGGCTGCCGCCACGGCGCTGGGTTAAGGCGTGGGCCCGGCACCCACGGCATCGAGGTAGCCCCTCGATGTGGAGTAACACACCTCGTGCTGGTGTAAGGATAAATGTTAGGTAATGTAAAAGCTATGTTGTGACCCCTAGGCCATACTCAACGTGTAGAGTGTGGGATACCGACGGGTATCGACCAACCTAGGGTGTAGCCATTATGACTTCTATCACATCATGTGAGTAACGTTGTACAAACTCTGCAGAGTCAAAACCAATAGGTTAGCCATGCTCACGGTCATGAGCGGCATGGTTGTGTTCATTGAGTGTAGATTTATGCTTTTAAATGTGTTTATAAAATTGGAATGAGGATTGGTGACTTATGAGAATTATTATGCTTATTACAATGCTTATTGTGGCTTGGTGCCGTGGAGGGCAGCAAGCAGGAAAATTATTATGTTGATCACTTCCCTACTTGTTATATATGTTTCTAATGTTTTATTAAGTACCGTTGCAAATGATTGTGAACTAAAATTAGCTTTATGAAAAACTGAACCCACAAATAGCCATCTCCTTGATTTTAGAGCTCGCATGTAGCGATATAGAATTGTCCTTGCCAGTACATTATTTGGGTAATGTACTGACTCTTGCTTGTATGGTTATAAATCTTTGTTGTAGGTTGAGTGCTACGGGAATTTGTTACTTCTTCAGGATTGATTGTTTAAGGGGTCTACCCCTAGTCGGATTGCTTGTGGTATGGGTAGACAAGCTTCCGCTAAATCATATTATTCGGTCATTTGACCTATGTAACTCTGATGTAGTAAATTTAGTTTACTTATTTGTACAACCATTTATTGAATACCATTGCTAGAGATGAAAGTGTGGACTAGCAATTATCCTGGGGCTAGTCTGCATGAGTATAGGCTTAGAACAGTTGAGATACATAGAGAGTAGTTCAACCGTAGACCATGTCCTCAGAGATATGTATCATGTTTGGTCGCCACCTTCGTGTGGTTTGACGGGCATATCTCGCCGTGCGGACTGGTGTAACTATTCTTCCAAATATCTCTCGTGTTCTTAGTCTGATGTTTCGGTTGTTTTGCATTATAATTGGTGGTTTGTATGACAAGGCTACGATGAGGTTGGATGGTTACAGTTTTATTTGGCTTTCTCTTGAGATCCCATCCAACTAGATATTTCGCGTTGTTGTACCAATTACCTCTTATAGTGCGCAGAAAACCGGGTGCCCATAGTTTCATCCCAAGCCGATTTTAAATGAGGGAGTTATGGCTGTTTAAAGATTCAAATTTGAATTAAATCAAATTAATTGAAAAACCTTACTGTGCATTTGTTTTTCCCCTATTTTCCTGAATTTTTTTCTAAAAGAAAAGTCCCTGAGTCACTGACAAGCGGGCCCCAAGCCTCCTTTTATGGGAAATTGATTATTTTTTTAAAAAGGAAAAGCCTCTGGTGGCTGACAGGTGGGGCCCAGGTCAAAGTTTGACCGGCTAGGCGGTCCACTTCCTGGCCTGGACCCACATGTTAGCCTCATAGAGCCTTTCACCGGTTTAAATAGGTTTTTAAAGTAAGCAGCCCCAGTTGTCAGTGAGACAACTTTTGAAAACGTTTTAAATTAGTTTTCCTTAATTGGCCTGGCCCACATGTCGATCACCGAAGTAAAACACATCATTAGGGTTAATTATGGTAATTAAATTTCTAATCCTCCTGGGCCCACATGTCGGTCCCACGGCCTCCTTCTTCTTTCCCCTTCTCTCGCGCTCTGCCTTTCTCTTCGTTGCGCGGCCGCTCGTCCAGAACGGCTCGCGTGGGGCGCCATTGGGCCAATGAAAGCCCGTTAATGTCGCCTAGGCGGGGGGGGGGGGGGTGAATAGGCGTTCCTAAAAAATTCTCCAAATGCAGCGGTAAAATTCTAGTAGGAACCTCCGACCAAAATGGTAGGAGGCTCCGACAGGCTCTCTCGGACTGGCCAAGAGGGCTGGCTGGAGGTTCCGGCCAAGAACGCCGGAGGTTCCGACCCTGGAGTTCTGACTCTACCAAGACACTTCAATAATGGATAATTTTGACAGAGATCAAGTGTGGTGCAAGTAATAGGGTAGGAGATAAATGCTGGCAAGGGGAGATACAAAATAAGGCAATAACGAGAAAACACAACAGAGACACAAAGATTTTCCCAAAGTTCAAATCACAAAGATCCTACGTCTCCGTTGAGGAGCTCCAAAGAACCGGGTCTCGATCGACCCCTTGCCTCACCAAGCGACCACGAAGATCAACTTGGTATCTACTAGAATTTACCTCTTTTCCTTGCGGAGACGAGGTTAACCTTCACAAACTTTCCTGGGACAATCCACAACTCGAGGAAGCTTGCGGGAGACGCCTAACCGTCTAGGAGGTTCCCCTCCAATAGAAATAAGCTCCAAGCAGCCAATCCACGTCCTCCTTAAGTGCACAAGATCCTCCTAGTCTTCTCTCAACAAAACTCACACAATTTCTCACTAGATCCTCACAAGAATCACAAAGGATGCACTAGAACTAGTTGGGAGAGCTCAAAGGACCTTAGAAGAGGCTAGGAGATGGTTGAAATGAAGTGGAATGGCCTTCCAACGGCTAGAAACAAAGTTTTGGCTTTATAGGCAACAGCTTACGTCACTTAGTCGTTACTCATAGATTTTGGCCAGGAGGTTCCGACCCTAGGGGTAGGAACCTCCGCCAACACTTAGTCTCTAGCCGAGAACGTTGGTCGGAGCCTCTGACCCCAGGGGTAGGAACCTCCGACCCTGACACTGAAACTAGCCCATCCCAAGTGTATGTGTTGTGCCAAAGTGATGGACTCTCAGCTATTTGGATCTTAAGCACTTGAGTGGTCTTGGAATATTGTTTGCAACCCCTCTTGATAGTACGGTTTTTTCTCGACTTAAAAGAAAATTCAAAAGAATTTAAAATAAACTCCGAGTCGCTTCGTCGTTTTGCGTCATGTCTTTGTGGGGGTCTCCATACACCACACCAAGCAACCTAGGACTAATTCTCTGCACAATTCTCAGTAAACTCATTAGTCCCTTAACCGCTTTGTCATTAATCCACCAAAACCCACTTAGGGGTTAGATGCACTTTCAACCAGGACCCGGGGCGGCTGGCGAGGGGAGGTTTGTGGAGACCTCGGCCACATCTAGGTGGCGACGCGTAGGCCGCGGTGGCCCAAGGCGGTGCTACGATGGGCGAAGGCGGCACAGAGTGCCCGAGCTTCGACGCAACGGCGTGGCGACGGTAGGGCGGCGACGCCGAGACTCGCGGTGGCGTCCTAGGGCTCTAGAGGACACACCAAAGGCCGCCAAGCTACCGCGTACGGCTGGCCGAGGTAGCGAGCCAGAAAGGCGGCGAACGCGGCAGTGGAGCCGTGCGCTTCCACTGTAAAATTGGTTTGACTGATAGCGTGATGGGTTGGGGCTGGCCTCGGCGGGGCTTCGCCGTCGGTAGGGGAGGGTTTTCCCCCAATTGGCAGAGTGGTTTCGCTGCCCACGCGGTCCGAGCCATAGAGAGGAGAAATTGGCTGTGCGGGGCTAGGGGTAGCTAGTACGACCCCTAATCTACCTCCTGTCGAGCGGCCAAGGCCGGATTCCCGGTGGGGGTGGTGCTATGACATTTGCGGCCACGACGGAGCTAAGCAGAGCACATGCTCTGTGCGGGTGGTCACGGGCGCACGTGTACGCGACGGCGTGATGACGTGGCTCGAGTGGCGGTGCCGAGGCCATTGTGGCCTCGGTCTCATCATAGGCAGGCGTGGGAGAGGAGAGACGGGGGTCACGATGGGTTCTCACCATGCGACAGCCGGGAAGCAGCACACCGAGGCGGCGTCACGGATAAGCTACGGACGGTGGGGTACTGGTTGGTGAGGGTTGAGCTGTTGAGTTAGCATGCGCGGTTCGTCCTGAGGCCTGCAGTCGTCGTCGTTCCAGCCTGGCCAGAGCGCGCGTTTGTCTGCCCATGGTGTCGTTGCAGCGCGGTCTGTGGCGTGGGGTGGCGAGAATGGATGGGAGGAGGGGGGCAAGAAAGGATGGAGGGGCTCGACTTGGGCTTATAAAGGCATCGGCTGGCCCGTTCCTGTCGAGAGGAGCTAACCGAGCGAGGCCTCCAAGACGTCGTGCCATTAAGGCGCGTCTTCCACCCAGGATCCTCGCGACCGGCGCAGATGCGCGTCGAGCGGCCATGGCGGCAGTGCGGAGGGAGACCGAGAGCGAGAGGGAGAGAGATAGAGAGAGAGAGCTGCATGCGGGATGGGCAAAAGGGGTTCATCCTCCTCCTCTCCTCTCTCTCTGACGGGTGCGGCGCGTGGCAGGAGCGGGTAGGGGCCAAGCCGCATGCGCAATGATTGCGTCCCGTGTGGCTGGCAGAGGCGAGGCGGGCGCACGAGCGGGAGAGAGGCAGGGGCACGCGGCGCGGTGGCTATGGCTTGTCACGATGCGGTCCGTTCCGCCTGCATGGCTGCGTGCAGCGGTGCGCGGGCGTCATGGTTCAGCTCCGCGGCGCGGTGCACGGGAGGGGCGGCGCACCGAAGTGGTAGGTGGGGGAGCTGCAACACGTGGCTTAGGGGCTCTAGACTTAGGGTTTGCACCCGGCGCAGCGGCCTTCGGCGGCGGCGAGGCACAGTAGGACAGGGAGGAGCGGTCGCAGGCTTTGCCAGTGGCAAGACCCGGCCAAGCGTTCGTCCGGGGCGGCGGCAAGGTCGTACAACGGCGGGACTCGATGTTGGGGCTCCTGTGGCTCAGCTCAGTGGGCGGCTCGGCAGGCTGGCTCAGTGGGCGGCTCGGCAGGCTGGCTCAGCAGGCTGGGCCAGCTCTTGGGCTGGTCTGCTGGCTGGCCTGGTGGGCTAGTGTCACGCCCAGAAATTCACCAGAATTTCCAAAGCTAATTTGTGCAATAAATCCTCATCCAGGAATTAGTCGAGGTACACAAATTGACAATTTGATAAACATAACCAAAACGAAATAACGATAAATACTTACAACAGAGGCACTTAGTCCTCACACAGAAGAAATCAGCAGCGGAACGGCAACTAGCGTAGCTTCAACTCCAAGCCACAGGCAGCTCAACTGGGGTATAAGCCAAACACCAACTTCTCCTCCTCGCAAAGGCTTCACTCTAAAGATTGAAATAATGCAAGACTAAGTACCACCCACCGTACTCAACAAGCCACACTAGGGAATGCAATGTAATGCAACAGGATACCAAAGGAAAGGCATAATATGGCTTATTTGCGTAAAACAGCATTTAAAAATTTGCATTTAAAATCATTGAAAACAGTGTAGTTAAATTATTAATCAGTATTGAATCAACCACTGAACAACGCTCCAACGCAGTTCAGGCCCAAACCATAACTTCTCCAACCAGGAGCTATCAATATTCCATCATTTATCATCATTATTAAGTAGTGTGGGACTATTCACAGAAACATTGCTAGGCTCGCCCTTAACCGTGGGCACGGCTATTCGAATAGTTTTACTCTGGCCAGAGATGTACCAATTTACCCACAAGACATAACTCCACAACACATCATTGTGCCCCTCGATACCACCACGGTACCTCAACACATCAATGTGCGCCTAAGTACCACCATGGTACCTTGGAAAGGAATTGTGACAGGATCATTCATGTAACTCGCACAATAGGAGAGCCTCCCGCCGAACCTCCGGTATCCGGTAGGTGTGATCAAATACCTCCCCGCAAGACGGTCCGACGCCCGAAGCATGGTCTTATTGTCACTGCCATGTGTGGACTTATACCAGCCACAAACACGCCCTAGAGCCTTCTATTGAACTCGGAACACTTCAAACTCTTGCTAGCCCATACTAGCTTGTGGTTAGCACGAGTGTTGCTTCGCAACAAGTAGTCCGCGAACCGGTCCTTAACTGTCATGAGCACCGCTAGCAACATTCCAACCCTGGTGCTCACAACCCACCATTTAGTCAAGTTTTAGTTATCACATTCAATTAATCAACCACGACTCACGGTCGTGAAAATATAGCCAACATCCATTAATTAATCAGAATGAATGAATAGTTTCCCATATAAAATATCACTATAGTTTCTAGGCATGGCTAAGCAACTCCTAAATAATCTAGCCAGATAAATACTTAAACATCCAGCTAGTCAGTATTATTACCCGGGGTATCAAGGTATAGATAGCAATAACAAAATGGCCATAAATATCAAGGAATATTGGCTATTAAATAATTACCCGTAATAATGTCATTCTAAAGCATTTTATGCAATAACTTTAAAATAAAATAGCTTTCGCAAATGGGATCAACATGCTCAAGGAGATTGTCGTGTGACTTGCCTTGCAATCGCAAAAGTCTTCAATTGCTCTTCCGAACTGTTCCGCAGACTCCGCAGTCTTCTGAAACAACAATATACGTAACTACACGCAAAACGATGAAAAATCTTAAGAAAATCCAAGTAAACAGTACATAAAAATACATAAATAAATAAATTATGATTTTAGATAAATTTAGGAAGAAGAACGGGTCGAATCGGAGTTCAAACGGAAAAGATACGGCCTCCGGAATATTGGATTTAGAGTAAATCCGAAAAGAATTAGAAAAGAATATTCTCGGGAATATTCTCTGGATTTTCGGATTAAAATAATTATTTTGGATAAATGCTGAGATATGGGGTCCATGATCAGTGACTAGGCGTATGGTGGACTTGGTTCATGGATTTAGAAATAGGAGGGGCGGATGGAATGCTGAGGTGGCTAAGGTTGACATGGCTTTGACCGATTAGAAGGGTTAGACGGCCAAGGTGGCTCGGATCAACTTTGGATTATCGGACGATTGAGATTTATTGGGGTACTGTGCCTCGGGTCCCCTAGTCATGCACTGGGAGAAACACCGGGGCCCAGAGGTCACAAAGGAGAATACTGCTGAGGATGTCCGACGATGTGATGACGGTGTCCTGAGGCATACAGAGGCAACAAGGGCGACGGACCGGGGACGGCGTGGCCAAGACGAGCCGGAGGGACACGGCGATGGCGACAGACTTCGGGTTCACTGGCGGCACTGAATCACAGAGACGGCGATGACGGCTCGTCGGCCGGGACGACGGCAGATGGGGAGTAGAGCAGGGAGGGGATGAGGTGGCGTAGCGATGGTGGCGCTGCAGGCAGTAGCAGGAATGGCGACGGCAGGCGACGACACCGGGTGGCGGAAAAGACGGCCTGAAGGTGGTGCGGCGGACCGGCGACGGAGTAGCGACCCAAGCGACGCGACGGCGGACGGCCAGGAGGGAACGGGCGACGGCCGGCACGACGACAGCGGGGGACGTAGCGGTGCTTGGTGAAAAACGACGAGGAGCAGGAGGCAGAGGCGACGAGGGGAGGCGCCGTTGGGGCAACACGGCCGGAGAGGAGGCTTAGATGCCGGCGACGACGAGGCCGAGCGGGGAACAGCACGGAGCCCAGCGGAGAAGATGGAGGCGACGGGGCGGTTGGAGGAGGACGGCAACTCGACGGAGGCGCCAGATGACGACGTCGACGACGACGGACGACAGGAGGCAGAGGAGGATGGGCGACGATGCCAATTGGAGAAGAACGATGGCAGTGATGAATCAACGAAGGACGGCTTCGATCCGAATGCTCACTGGCGGTGGGGATCGAAGACGACAACGGCGAAGCAGAGGCGACGGCAGACCGGCGCTGGCAGCGCGATGAAGCCGACGAAGAGGGAACGGCGACGGCGGCTGGAGGAGGACGGCAGCTCGACGGCGACGCTAGACGGAGACGCCAGGGACGACGCGACGACGACAGGCGGCTTCCCGATCCGAGGCGTCGAAGGAGGAAAAGAAGATGGGGCATTGGGGACGACGGGGTGGATGCTCACCGGCGACGGGCGGTAGACGGGGATGACGACGACCACGGCGACCTCTGTTGGCGGCAAGGTAGAGACAGCCGGCAGGGCGACAGCTGAGGCAGCGCAGGACGCCGGCGCGGCGATAGGTGTAGACGGCGGCGCGGCACGAGGGCGAGCTGGCGGCGGTAGATGGAGACAGCAGGGCGGCGCGACGGGGTGGCGGCGGCGGCCTAGCGGCGTGGAGAGGAGCAGAGCCGGCTAGGGCACAGGGCTGGCGGCTGAGGCATATATAGGGGTGGAGGCGGGTCCGGCGGTGGCCATTGCGGGGCGGAGGCGCAGGGGGCGGCGCACGGCCGAGATCGGGCGCAGGCCAGCACGGAGGCCGAGGGGCTCGGGGCCGGGGTGGCAACAGGCCGCGTGGCAGCGCGGGCCGGTGGAGGCGCGTGGCGCAGGCCAGGCCGAGGAGCAGCGCGAGGGGCGCAGGAGAGGCAGCTCGGCCTCGGGAGGCAGAGGAGAGAAGAAGCAAGAAGAAGGAAGAGCAATAGTGGCCCGGAGAGAAAAAGAAAAAGAAGGGAAAGAAAAAGAAAATAAAAGGGTAAGATTGGAAAGGAAAAATAGGAGTCTTTTTCCGGAAAATTCCAATTTCGTAAAAATTGGAATTTGGGGATATTTGTGGAATCTGAGTCGCGTTCTGGAATTTAGAAATTTCGGAAATATTCAGGACATTGGAATTATCTGAGTACGAGGATATATATATATATATATATATATATATATATATATATATATATATATATACACACACACACACACACACACACACACACACACACACGTATATATATATTGGGAATCGAAGAGTATTTGGACGAATTTAGAAAACAAAAGTATATTTATTAGGGTCCAAGAAACAGAATATTTTGTGGGATTCCGAGAATGGAGAATATTTTCCCGATGGAAATTTGGGGAGTAGATTATCGGGATATTTGAGGAATATTTGGGGAAACAAATATCGAATTATCCATCAGGTTGGGCACTAGAGGAGATTTTCTGGGAAATATTTATATATCCAAAATAGATGAATATCTTGGGGATGCGGGAAAATAGAATATTTTCCCGGGAACTGGAAAATGGAATATTCCGAATAAAATATTTTGGGATTAGGGCATTGACAAGGGTGTTTTATTGGGACCAGAATTTGGAGAAATCTCAGACAATTGGGGATTTGGATTTATTTTTACAGAAAAGGAGTTTAAGGGAAGATCTGGAATTTATCTCAAAGGGACGTATAGATATTTCGAATACAAAGGATCTCGAATTGGGAGTCCAAAAGAGTTTTAGGATTCCAAAATGAATAAATCCGGAAATTCCGAATTTAGGTTTTCGAGGTGACTTTAGGGTTCTGGGAACAACACAAAACCCTAGAGGAAAAGGAAGTCAGAGTTCACGATGAACGGGGAGACTTCAAAGGACTGAATCAGGAACGACCCGAACAGGGGAAGGGAAAAGGAATTTATTTACATTTAATTACTTTACTTTAGTGATCTTTATAGCATTAAAATTAATTCTGTAGCTTTGAAAAATCCAAGAAAATTTCAGAGAGTTTATTAAATCACGGGGAATTTACCAGAAGTAAATGCCACCACGAAACATGAAGAATTTATTATTGTAAATACTCAAACGCTTAAAATACTCCGACAAAACCCCTGGAATATAAAAGCATCCAAGTATTTATTTAAAGATTTAAACTCGGGATTTTTAATATTGGAAATTTCAAAATTTTATTCAAACTCTTTTCTCAAACAAAAAAAAATTCTAGTGTATTCTTGTATTTCCATTTACCCGCGATAATTTTTAATTAAGATGATTTTCAGGGTGTTACAGCTAGCTTGCCTAGCTAGGCCTGCCAAGGCCAAAAGAAATTAGGCTCCTTCCAACTAGGGCCAAAATTTGAATTTGCAAACAAAACTCTTTTGTAAATTAAAACAAGGAATTTCATAATGTTGGTAGGGAGGTTTTCAAATACAGGTGCAAACTAACTTTTGTTAGTTTAAATAAAGAATTTTTCCTTGGCACTGGTACAATAACACACAAGAATTCGACAAAGCCAGCATGATGCAGTTTTCAAAATTTAGGTTTTTGGACTAGTGAGATTTTTGTTATTTGAATTTCCTATCCTTTGAATCCCCAAAACTCAGGATGTTACAAAAACCATGTACCTCAAGCCCAGCCGAAAACAAGGTTTTAGGGAATTTTGAATAGAGAAGATTCATGTCCAGGCAAACCAGCCATTTCCTATAGTTATTCCAAAGACATTGTTATTCTCATAGTTTAGATCATTGCAAAACAACTAAGTTGTTTCTAATTAAGCATGGTAAAGCATAAACCTAAAATAGCTAGTAAGCATCACGTATATAACAAAATACTAGTTGGTTTTGGTTACATAGGGTTGTCACAGAATATTATACCAATAAAAAGGTTATAACAAGGGTTGTAGGTACAGCTAAATAAAACAGTTATATCACGGCGATTTAATAAAGAAAAATTCAATAATTTAAATCAAAATAATTTTCGTAAACTGGGTTTCAAAATGCTAAAGGAGAGCGTGACTTGCCTTGCTCAAAGAAAAACGGCTTCCGACGTCTTGATCTGCACTTCAGGATCCTTCAATACGACGGAACTACACGAAACACAAAAAAGAGACTAAAACACTATTCAAGATGCTAAAACAGTACATGAAAAGCAGATATTTGGATTCTTCATGATTTAACAAAAATTTAGAGACTTGAACGGGTCAATTTGGAGTTTGTATGACCAAGATATGGCCATCCAAAGTTTTAATGCAATTTAAATGGAAATTTGCGAATTGTTGGAATTATTTTTTATTGGAAAATCCATTTATTGCGTCAGCCCGGGGAGAGAGTGAAAGCCTGTTGATGTCGCCTAGAGGGGAGGTGAATAGGTGTTCCTGAAAAATTCTCAAAATGCAGCGGTAAAATTCTGGTAGAAACCTCCGACCAAACTGGTAGGAGGCTCCGACCGGCTCTCGGGGGCTAGCCGAGAGGGCTGGCCGGAGGTTCCAGCCAAGAATGCCGGAGGTTCCGATCCTGATGTTTTGACTCTACTAAGACACTTTAATAATGAATAAATTGACAGAGATTAAGTGTAGTGCAAATAATAGGGTAGGAGATAAATGCAGGCAAGTGTAGAGACAAATTAAAGGAATAACGAGCAAGTACAAGGGAGAGACAAGGATTTTTTCCTGAAGTTCGGATCACAAAGATCCTACGTCTCCGTTGAGGAGCTCCGATGAGCTGGGTCTCGATTGACCCCTTGCCTCACCAAACGACCATGAAGATTAACTTGGTATCCACCAGAATTTACCTCTTTTCCTTGCGGAGGTGAGGTTAACCTTCACAAACTCTTTCCGGGACAATCCACAACTCGAGGAAGCTCGCGGGCGATGCCTAACCGTCTAGGAGGTTTCCCTCCCAAAGAAATAAGCTCCAGGCAGTTGATCCGCATCCTTCTCAAGTGCACAAGATCCTCCTAGCCTTCTCTCAACAAAACTCACTCAATTCCTCACTAGATCATCACAAGAATCACAAAGGTAGCACTAGAACTAATTGAGAGAGCTCAAAAGATCTTAGGAGAAGCTAGAAGATAGTGGAATAGAAGTGAAATGGCCTAGCAACGACTAGAAACAAGGTTTGGGCTGTAACATACCAAAATTTTGAATTTCAAAATTTTAACCAAAATAAGCTAATAAAAAGCCCTCGAAAGTAAAATCTTATACTTTCTATACAAAGGAGTAAAATAAGGGGTAGATTTACTAAAGTAAATCTTAAAAAGGGGGAAACGCTAAAACTTATATAGTTAAAATTTTTAATTTATTTAAAGACTTACCATAGGTCACAATATACAATAATAAAAGAATATAAAGCACAGCTCTGGAATCCATAAATCAAATTTCTAAAACCTTTTGTAGGTCAAATGGGGATGGAAGTAATTCATCTAAATGGGTATAAGAGGTTTTGACCAAATTAAAATACCTTAGGGTTGGTGTATAAAGATTTTAGGAGTTAATCTACAAAAAACAGAAAATGTAATATGACTAAATATGCATAGATAAAAGTTTGACATAAAAATATGGAGATAAATAAATTAATTACCATTTCATGTGCAGGATTTCTTTTGAATTGTTTTTGAATCTTAAAGTGCACTTTCACAATAGGGTGCATAAGTATTTGCATAGCCTAAGTAATTTCTAAAAATAATTCGTTTAAGCTAAAATCATGGAAAAGTTTTTATAAGTACCATACAACCCATTTAGTCTACTATAAATTTTACATGATTTTATCACTTCAATAGCTACCCCAATAAAATCTTCCAAATCAGCAAAACTAGAAGACTAGCCAAAATAAATTGCTTAGCTCTTATTTTCACCAAATAAAAATCATAACTATTCAAGCAGTGCCTTTCAACCAAAATGTGTAACAAGATGAACCCTACAACCATAAATTTTGGCTTGATTTAATTCTCAAAGAAACTACATAAAATGATAAGAGCAAGGCACTGGGAAATAATTGAATTGCAGAAAACAGTGTCACTAAGGCTATTTCATCTTTTTGCCACATTAAAAATATAAGGCCTCTAGCTTTGAAACTTGGCAGTCTGGTAGAACATATATTCACCTACGCACATAAATTTTTCCAACCCCAGAAACTCTCTGTAACTCGGTGAATTTATCAGTGCAAGACAGCTGTTCACATAGTCTCCCACACTTAGCATCTAGAGAGCTCCTCTCTCATTTTTCACTGCCATGTGGGACCCACTGACTCCTGGACCCACTTGACAGTCGGAGAAACCGCTTAAGCTCACTCACATGTCCAGGAATGCTGCCACGCCCTCTCCACGCGTCGGCACTGCCCAGAGCCACCATAGCCAACTCCCTCCACGTCAAACTTCCCTATTTGCAGTGAAAACTCGCCATTAGTATCCTCTCCTTAGCCTAGTCGTGTTCTCCAGAGAAAAACCAACCTTCTACCTCGGGAGAATCAGCTACAACATCGTCTTCCCCGACGCCGGCAGCTGTTCGATCCAAACCAACTCAACCCCGGTGAGCCTTGCTCGTTCTTGACCACGAGAACGTCATCCTAGTCTTTTGATCGATCCATTTTGTACACTTTGCCCTAGGACTTGTCGGCTGGAGTCGCCGCCGTGCACCGTCTCCATTCTACAGAGCGCTGCCATGATGACCCCGCCGTTCCGGCCACCGTAGACCATCTCCAGCCAAGCCATTGCGCTGCCGAGCTCGCGTCTCCACCAGCTGCAAAATGCCCCAAGAACCTCAACTGGAGGCAGAGCCAGCACGGAGATCGGCGTCGTCATCCCCAAGTCCGGCTGCCTGCCTCCATACTCGATTCTGAGCCATCCGGTGAGCCCCAGCCAAATTCCTCTTGCAAGAATCGTCCTTAGGGAGTTATCAACCTCGTACGCACCTCCTCTTTATAGATCAGGCATCGGATCAAGCCGCCGTCGACGTCGCGCTACTTTCTACCACCGCCGAACCAATCCGTGCACCGCCGCCACCGACAAGACCTCGCCGGCCTCATCAAACCCCACGGTGAGAACCCAGACACTTGGTAGACGCACATATATGCATTAGTATGGCCAGCTTGAGCCTGTAGAACGATTCACCCCGTCGACCCGAAAAGAGCCGCCGCTGGAGCTCACCGCCGGCGAGATTCCGGTCACTCGAGGTGTCAAGAAGACCACCCTTAGCTTTGCCGTAAACTCTTCTATCTTTTCTCTGTTGGCCACAACGCTAGCTGCACCGCCGTTCGCCGCCGGCGGGCACGAACGCCGTCGCCGGTCACCCTGCCTCACTCTCCCTTGCTCTGCCTCGCCGACATGTGGGACCCACTCGGTAGTGGAAAGGCTAAAGCGCAAGGACCGATTTTCAAAGAAGTTAAAACATGCTAGATAAATTAACAAGAGTGCCACTTAATGACATGTGGACCCATGGACTTAATTGGAAATAAGTAAAACATCAAGCACCATTAAGAAAGTTCCTTTTTCCACGTGCCTAGGGAGTGCAGGTTGACTCCCAGGACTTCTAGGGGTCTTTGTGAAAAATTCCACTCACTGACCAGTGGACCCATGTGTTTAAATTCTGGACAAATAAAGGAAAATGTTAAATTGCATTATTTGCTCCACTGAAAATTGTGCAAACTTCAAAAATCCATAACTAATTCATTTTAACTCCAAATTGGATGAATCAAAATTTGTTGAAATCACAAAATCATGAAATTTATTTCTATAGAATAAAATCTGGGGAAATCAGTACCTAAAATTCCTTTAAAATAATAAAAATCATAAAACACATAAACCTTATATATAAATTTAACTATTTCTCATTACTATAAATTAAGGTTTGGTAAATTCATGAAATATTGATCTTTACTGCAGCGAACTAAAACCAAATTTCATTTATATGAAAGACACTTATATAAAACTTGTAATAGGTAAATACATAAATTAGAATACATAATATGTATTGACTTCCAAAATTCATAGGAAATTCATATTAGCTCCAAATAATATGAAACCAAATTTGTTAGCTTCAAAACATTTTGCTTTCAATTTTGGAAACAAAGAATTAACAAAAATTTTTACATAATACTCCTTTAGGGTTTCTAAAATAGGTAAATATTTTATATAGGATATAAAGGGAGAATAATTTCTAAAAATCATAGAAACTTTATTTTAACTCTAAATGAGTTACACCCAAATGGCAATAAGTTCACAGCACATCCTTCTCTACATATGTAAAGTTATAGCTCATAAAGACTTAGTCCTAAAACACATATATATCAAATTATATGTATAGATATCGTATAAAAGCTTAAAATTTATAAAATTAATATCACCAAATTGGAAGTTGATAAAATAGAAACTTCTTCACCAAAACTCATCAAGGACCAGTACCAAACCACTGCATAAGTTCCACACATTTTAAAGTAATTTGGACATTTAATATTATTTTGTAACTAGACGTATTTGTGTATAGGTCTTCTAAAATTTATATCTCCGAAATGCAAAGTAATAAAATAGAACTTCCTTCACTAAAAATCATACAAAGTCAGTACCAAACCACTGTGTAAATTTCACACATATTAAAATAACTTCAAATTTTACCTTATATCGTATTCGGACGTATTTCCGTATATAGTTTGTAAAATTCATAACTCCCAAACCGTAAATAATAAAATAGAAATTCCTTCACCTAAATTCACTTTAGATCAGTAGCAACCTATGGTATAAATCTCATGCATATTAGAGCATTTTGGATTTCTCACACTATTTGCTATTTATTCAGTCGTACGTTATTTTCTTTCTAGAGAACAAATTCAATATCAGTGAAGAAGTGAGATAGTTGGTATCCAGGGTATTCAAGAGTAAGGCAAGTATTCTCCCCTCCTCCTTGAACAAATTGAATCCTATCTTTTGGGGAATGAAATGTATTGTTTTTAAAATTGCATGCGTATTTGTGAATAACGGTATTTGAATTGTGGTAAATGGTAGTTATAACCTATTAGTTGCATGATCCATCTTAAAACATTGTACGCCTTGCTGTTTGTAACCTTAGGCTTGGTTAAAGTACTTGATTTGTACTCATGGGGGTCTATGTTAAGTTAATACACTTGCTTATGCTTAGCCATGCTTAGTAACGTGCTAAATATTACAGTGATCATTATATACTTTTGAAAATGGGAATTTTATAACTTCTGGACAGAGGTGAAGCCTCTGGTTATTTGTGAACTAAAATGATGAAAAACCTGATTTTAGACTTGGGCGGCAAGTGGTGTGCATATGGAGTAGTTGCACACCGATAGGGGGAGTGTTTGCCTAAGTAACCACTCCATTCTCATCTTACTTGTTGTGGAAGACCCACTTGGTATCGATGACGTTTTGCTTGGGTCTCTCCACTAATGACTACATTTGATTGCGGGTGAAGTTGTTCAACTCCTCTTGCATGGCCATCACTCAATTCAGATCATCAAGTGCGTCCTCCACCCGGTAAGGAGTTCATATGCCGTCTTTTTGAGAAGTTTGTGGAGGTAGAGGCGATTTAGCGCGTGACACATGGTGTTCACCGTTTCCGCCCAAAAGATGTTTGGGGTCTTGTATTCATCTAGCATAGTCCTTGCTATCTCAACAAGAGACCGATTCTTCCTCTCCACCGCGCCATTTTGAGGTGGATCATATGGAGTGAAGAACTCGTGCTTAATCCCCTCGTCATCAAGGAATTCCTCCACTTGAGTATTCTTGAACGCCCCCCATTGTCACTCCTAACTTTCTTGATCTTGAGCTCGAACTCATTTTGGGCTCGTTTTGCGAATTTCTTGAAAATTCCTTGCGTTTCACTCTTATCTTGCAAAAAGAACACCCAAGTGAAGCGAGAAAAGTCATCAACAATTACGAGCCCATATTTGTTACCTCCGATGCTTAGGTAGGCCAGGGACCGAAGAGATCCATATGAAGTAGTTTCAACGGCCTTGAGGTAGTCATGATGTTCTTTACGGGATGTGGGTTTCCAACTTGCTTTCCGGCTTGACAAGCGCTACACACACGGTCTTTCTCAAATGTAACGTTAGATAGCCTGAGGATGTGTTCCCCTTTAGAAGATTCGATAAGTTCGTCATCCCTGCATGGGCTAGCCTTCGATACCAAAGCCACCCCATTGAGGATTTTTTAATCAAGTAAGCTTCCAGGTTCACTTTATCTAGGTCAAAGTCTACTAGATAAAAATCTCTCTTCAACCTTCCCTTGAATGTGACAGAATTATCATCTCTTCTAAAGACAGTAACATCCTCGTCGGTAAACAGGCAATTATAGTTCAATTTGTACAATTGAGACACTGATAATAAATTGTAGCTTAAGGACTTGATGAGAAGAATATTAGAGAGAGATAGATTGTTGGAGATGGTAATTTTACTTAGACCCATTACCTTACCCTTGTCATCATCTCCAAAGACAATATTGTCGTGATCTCCTCCATTCTCGTCAAGAGTTGAAAACATACTCCTCTCTCCCGTCATGTGGTTGGTGCATCCACTGTTAATAACCCAACTCAATCCGCCGGAGGAGTATGCCTACAAAAAGAATCAAGTTTGGGATTTAGGTACCCAAACTTGCCTAAGTTTGAGTCCTTGAGCATTAGTCACAAGCGCCTTGGGCACCCACACATAAGCCATGTACTCTTCATAGCAATCACCAATGAAATGAGCAATCACTTTACCACGGTGATCCTTGGTGATCTCATATAACTCATAGTACAGTTTTTCTGGTCGGAGCCTCCTATCATTTGGGCCGGAGCCTCCTACTAGCCAACTTTGTTTGCCTGGGTTGGCTGATCGGAACCTCCTACCATTTTGGTTGGAGCCTCCTACCAGCCCTCTTTGTCTGCCTGGAAGAGCCGGTCGGAACCTCCGACATATTTGGTCGGAACCTCCGACATATTTGGTCAGAACCTCCGACTGGCCTTCTCGGCCAGGCCGAGAGGCCGGGTCGGAACCTCCAGCCTGTATGGTCGGAGCTTCCGGCCCCTAGGCTGACTAAGGAACTTTTTACCTCCTCGGATTGCGATGAACTATCTTCTTTCACAAACTTCAGGCATTGCTTCCCATTCACTATGGTCCTTCTGGATGGCCTGCTTTCATGTAGAGAGAAGCCAAGATCATGGCCGTTCTTGTTGGAGTGGGTAGTGAGGGTTTTGTAGAGGGCATCCTTGGATTGGTATGTTTTCAAACATCCAAACTTCACCAAGGTACCCAATCGCTCATTCTCCTTTTTGAGTGTCTCCAAAGCTTCAAGGTTAGTAGCATAGGCATTCAAATCATAATTATAACACTAAGCACAACCGTTGCTTTTGGAGGCATTTGAGGTCTTAGTGGCCTTATTGGAGGTGGAGGTGCTACTCCAAAGAGTGTCAAATTGCACTTCAAGAGCCTTGTGATTTTGGTCCAATTTCACAAAGTTTTCTTGAAGTGTTTGATTCACACTCTTTAGGTTAGCCATTGAGTTATTGACCAAAAACAGCTCTTTAGTCAATTCCTCAACCCTCTTCTTCTCATTAGCCAAGTTCTCCTCTAAGGCAAGGTTTCTCTCCTCCTTAAGGATGAGCAAGTCCTCTTGCCTTTCGAGTGAGTTTTCTTTACTCTCCAATGCCTTCGTAAGCTTTGCCAATTGTAACATAGCCGACTTGCTAAAGCCCTTGAGCATCTCATCCATATCATCCTCACTTTTATCATCACTAATATTATCGTCATCAATTTGAGGAGATTTAGATGGCAAGGTTACCTTTCGCCCTTGTGCCATGAGGCAAGTGGGCTTATAATGGTCGTCGTCGCTCAAGTTGTTGACGAGATGCTCCTCGAACGCCGACGAAGACTTGATAGCAATTATGGCAACCTCTCCTTCATCGCCTTCTTCCTTATCATCATCCTCATCATTGGAGAACCACTCCTCTCTAATATAAGCACGCCCGGTCTTCTTCTTGACCATCTTGGACTTGCCGCCCTTGTTCTCAAGCTTGGGGCAATCGGTGATAAAATGACCATACTTCTTGCATTCGTAGCACGCTCGCTTGGATTGTCTTTTTCCTTTGTCATGTTCCTTCTTGTCCTTGCTGAAACCGCCTCGACGAAGGAAGTACTTGAATTTCCTCACCATAAGAGCGAAGTCTTCATATTCACTCTCGTAGTTGCTTGAGGCTTGCTCCTTTTTGGCCTTCAAAGCAACTTCTTTGTTCTTGGTGATCGCGGTGTTCTTGGCGAGTTGCTTGACCTCCTTGGTTTTCTCTTCTAGTAGCTCATGTGATATGATTCTCGAGAGAATGTCACTTGGGGTGAGTCTCTTGAAATTCTTTATCTCCCGGATGAGGGTCACCAAGGTGGGATTCCTTGGGGCGATCGCGCGGATAAGCCTCTTGACCACCACATGATCGATCATACCTTCACCCCCAAGACCACGGATCTTGTTAACAATGACCATCATGCGATCGTACATCTCTTGTGGCGTCTCGTTATCTTCCATCATGAACCGCCTAAGTTGCCCCTCAAGCAACTCAATGTTGGACTCTTGTACGCCGGGGGATCCTTCATGCGCTAATTGAAGCCTATCCCAAATCTCCTTGGCCTCCTCAAGTTGGTCCACCTTGTTGAATTCCTCGGGGCTCAGGGAGTTGAGGATGACGCTTGCGGCTTGAACATTGCGGTGGATGAGAGCCTCTTGAGCCGGTATAGGTTCCTCTCCTTCCTCCGAAGCATCCGTCACACCTGTGCACACAATCTTCCAAACACTTGGATACAACGAGATTAGATGCAATTTCATCTTGTGCTTCCACGCACTATAGAAGGTCCCGTCAAACTGGGGAGTGCGTCTAGAAGGCACGGAGACGAATTACTGAGGGGGAGGGATAAACTTGTTATAATCAAGGTCAAAAGCAACTCCCTTCCTTCCACGCGACTTGCTAGTCAAGCCATCTCTGTCTTCTTGAACTCTAGTAGAATCAACCACCTTCTCGGTCGACATTCTCAAATCAACTCCAAGCGGTTAAGCTTCTTAGGAGTTTAGGCTATGATACCAATTGAAAGCCCGTTGATGTCGCCAAGAGGGGGGAGGGGGTAGATAGGCGTTCCTGAAAAATTTTCAAAATGCAGCGGTAAAATTCTGGTAGGAACCTCTGACCAAACTGGTAGGAGGCTTTGACCGACTCTCTCGAGCTGGCCGAGAGGGCTGGCCAGAGATTCTGGCCTAGAATGCCGGAGGTTCCGACCCTGATGTTCAGACTCTATCAAGACACTTCAATAATGGATAAATTGACAGAGATAAAGTATAGTGCAAATAATAGGGTAGGAAATAAATGCAGGCAAGTGTAGAGACAAATTAAAGAAACAACGAGCAAGTACAAGGGAGACACAAGGATTTTTTTCCTGAAGTTCGGATTACAAAGATCCTATGTCTTCGTTGAGGAGGTCTGAAGAGCCGGGTCTGGATTGACCCGTTGCCTCACCAAGCGGCCACGAAGATCAATTTGGTATCCACTAGAATTTACTTCTTTTCCTTGCGGAGGTGAGGTTAACCTTCACAAGCTCTTCCCGGGACAATCCACAACTCGAGGAAGCTCGCGGGCGACGCCTAACTGTCTAGGAGGTTTTCCTCCAAGAGAAATAAGCTCCAAGCAGCTGATCCACATCCTCCTCAAGTGTACAAGATCCTCCTAGCCTTCTCTCAATAAAACTCATTCAATTTCCCACTAGATCCTCACAAGAATCATAAAGGTGGCACTAGAACTAGTTGGGAGAGCTCAAAAGACCTTAGGAGAAGCTAGGAGATAGTGGAATAGAAGTGGAATGGCCCAGCAATGGCTAGAAATAAGGTTTGGGCTTTATAGGCATTGGCATACGTCACTTAGCCGTTACTCACAGATTTTGGTTAGGAGGTTCCGACTGCAGGGGTAGGAACCTCTGGTCAACACTTTGTCTCTGGCCGAGAAGGTTGGTCGAAGCCTCCGACCCCAGGGGTAGGAACCTCCGACCCTGACATTGAAACTAGCCCATCCTAAGTGTATGTGTTGTACCAAAGTGATGGACTCTCAGCAATTTGGATCTTAAGCACTTAAGTGGTCTTGGAACACTGTTTGCAACCCCTCTTGATAGTACGGCTTTCCTACGACTTAAAAGAAAATTCAAAAGAATTTAAAATAAACTCCGAGTCACTTCGCCACTTTGCGTCATATTTTTGTGGGGGTCTCTATGCACCACACCAAGCAACCTGAGACTAATCTCTGCATAATTCTCGATAAACTCATTAGTCCATTAACCGCTTTGTCATTAATCCACCAAAACCCACTTAGGGGTTAGATGCACTTTCAAAGAGGAAGAGCTGCGCCACTGACATGCGGGACCCGCACGTCAGCCACTGGTCCACCGTGAGCCAGGTGCATCGAGACGGTCCACGGGGTGAAGGAAAAGGACCCCACTTGTCATCCAAGAGAGAAGCCGACAAGCTGGCTCCACTGGTTGCCACATAAGCTGCGCACACGCGGGCAGCCACACGGTGGCCATGTGGGCGACACATGGGCGATCCTGCTGACGCGGCTGCCACGTGGGACATCACGCTGGCAGGGCGCATCGCCGGCGCCGGTGGCACGAGACCCGAAGGTCACCAGTGTGCGGCAATAGGGCGGAGGACGATGAGGAGTGCAACGTGGGCGGAACGTCGTGGGGAGCTCACCGGTGAGGACAACACGGCGAGAGGATGACGGCGATGACTGGCGGTGAGCAGCTCTGGGGCAGTGGTGTTGGGTCGACGACGGCGAGGCGGCACCGGCAGGCTTCGGGCGATGGGAGGGCGTGGCCGAGGTCGAGGTCGTCGCAGAGAAGTCAAGGGTGGTGACGGCGTGGTAGAATAGCACTCCAGCGGAGAGGAAAGCGTGGCCGAAGTCCAACAGCGGACATAGAACTTTGAGTTGATGTCGAGGACAGCACACCAGTGGTCGTCGGGCTTGGAGAAGGTGCAGCCGGGGTCGTGCTTGCCGTTGCAAAGCCGAAGAGGAAGACGGCGAGGCAGTGCGGCACTCCAGCACAGAGGAAAGACGCTGCCGGAGATTCTCCTGTATGGCAGAGAGAGGAAGACGAGCGAAGAGACGGCAAGGGCTTGGGAGCTCGCGAGGGGGTAGGAAAATGGGAGACGAGGATGACGGGGTCCTTTTATAGGCCACCGGGGAGAGAGGAGATGGAGGGGCTGGCTGCCATTCATGGTGGATTGAAGTAGTTTTAAATCACAAATTAGAGCTCATGAACACATCAACTGATGGGGCATTTGTGAAGGAAAAATGAAGGGGGATAAATGGGGATTAAAACCCCTAAATCAATTGATATTTAGTGGCTAAATTGAGGTGAGTTAGTGGGGGTAAATGTCTGTGATTTTCATGGGGAGAGAGAGGGGCAGCCAGCTAGAGGTGGAAGACGACTGACGAGTGGGCCCCACTCGTCAGCAGCAAGAGGCGCATGGCTGCAGCTGGGCCGGGGTAGGCTGGACAGGGAAGGGGGAACTCGGCCCGAGAGGGAGAAAAGAGAGGAGGGCCGAGAGAAAGAGAGAGGCAATAGGCTGGACCCGGCTCGAGAGGGAAGGCGATTAATTTTAGTTTTCTTTTTATAAAAACACTGAGAACTTTTATTGTTGCTTAAAAATTAATTATTGTGCTCTGCAAATTAAAGTAAAAATTGAGGGAACAATTTTGAGCATGGAGAATTTAAGAAAAATTCCCTAGGCCACATTCGAATTTTTCTTGTACATATTTTATTGTTTGAGATTTTCCTTCAGCTTTTAATAAAATTCTATTATTCTATTTACCCAAATGAATTTTAACTGGGATGAATTTATCACGACGTGACACTCAGGGAATGGAAAAGATGAACACAAAGGACTTAGATATGTTCGGGCTGAGCGTTGGCGTAATACCCTGCTTCTGTGTAGTGTGTTATGCTTAGAGTGTTGGTTGTGTATGAAACAAAGCTTGATCCCCCTCCTCATGGCCTTGGCCTTACCCTTATAGAATATGGGTGGTACCATAGTGGCCTAACCGGAGAGATAGGCACGCCCTAGATTTACTAAATTACAGTTATGTTATGGTAGGGTACAAGATAGACACGCCCTACCGAGCGTGCTAAACAGTGCTGGTCGTCCCTCTCCAACGGGCCTTGTGCTCTTCCAAGTCGGGCCCCCACGGAGCAGGTCCAGGAGGAGGCCATGGCCACCTGCCATGCCCCGATCGTCTGCCACGTGCACAAGACACCACCCACTCTCACATAAGAGCGCCCTAGCAGAGAAAAACTTGGTCATCGTTGTTGTTGCATGTCCCACCTGACGGTGGCTAGACGGAGTAGGCGAAAAGTGGGAAAGGCTGGCAGGCCGTCAGGAGTCGAGCCGTTTGACAGCCCACACATCTCCGACAGCATGCACAGTGTTCCAAATGACGGGTGACATGGCTTGACCCATCTACCCCGTCCCATGCACTGGTGGGTAGATATCTGTCACATCGCCCCTCCTTGGGGAGGTACGCGAAGGACAAGGCGTGGTTGCTCGCCTCGTCCCGGTGCATTAAATGCGCCGGTAGCTATTCGGCTCCTGAGCTCTACCTCGTAGGCCCAAGTGGCCATGGGAGCTCGGGGACGCCACTCGGCTATAGACGTCCAGATTGGCCGTGCCTTGTCGGGCTGGCCCGGGCACGGTTGCTGCTGGGCCGTGCCGGCACGGCCCGTTCACCCGTGCTGTGCCTGGGCCAGGGGGTGGCATGCTGGGCCGGCACGGCACAGCTCGGCTACTATAGCGGGCCGGCATGGCACGGCCGGCCCGCTACAGGCATGGCCCAGCGGAGGCAACTGCAGGCAGGCCGGCCGGCGCCCAACGGCTAGTTTGACCCTTCTTCTCCAATCACAACATGACACGTGGCACAACCGCTAGTAGTTAACGGCTATTTTTTGAATTTAGACATTTTTTTCCTATAAATAGGGCAACCACTCTCAACATCCTGGCTCATCCAAACCTCTCAACCTCTCATCTTGTGCTCTCTTGTGCTCTAAATTTTTGATTTAGACAAATTTTGTCTAAAAGTCAAAAATTTTTTGGGGAAGGCTCCACGGCTCCACATCCCCATAGCTCCACTCCTCCTGCAAGGTAAAAAAAATTTTGAATTTTATTGTTTGTTCGTACTATTTATTCGGTAGATAAATTAATTTTCTCTATTTATATTTCAGGATGGAGCCGAACTACCTGTCGTTCCAACTGAGCGACTTCGACTTGAGCTACGTACCGATGTCGTACCCAAACATCGAGCAAGACGACTCCGGGTCGGCTCCTACACCGCAAGGACAGCCTGAAGAAGTGCATGCGGCTTCGGAAGGATCTGGAACTGTGAGCAGGAGTGTATCGACGGCAATCAGCTCAAAGAGATCAGGAACTTCCTCCGCCTAGCAACATTTTGATGAGATCAATCAGACCGGCACGGATGGAAGGAAGGTAACTTACATGAAATATAGAATTTGTAAAACTAAACTATCTGGAAAATCTTCTGGTGGAATAGGGCATTTGAGGGGGTATGCTGAGGCATGTGCAAAGAAGCAAAGATACCAACTACGACAGTAGCAACTGCTACTAAATCTTGACGGTACGGTACATGCATGGGAGTATGATCCTCAGGTTGCACGAGATTCCTTTACTTGTTTAATTGCTAGACAGGATCTACCATTAAACTTTGGTGAGTCTTCTGCATTTGAGACTTACATTAAAACTACTTATAATCCTAGGTTTCAATCTGTTAGTAGACAGACCACAACCCATGACTTGGTAAATGTTTATAACCAAGGCTGGGACACTATTAAACAATTGTTTGCTACATGCACTTTTTCTATTAGTACCACCTCTGATATTTGGAGTGGTAAGGCTAAAGATGACTATATTAGTGTAGTTGCTCATTATGTTGATGATAACTAGGAACTACAAAAAGAGTAATAGCCTTAAAATTAATTGATGTTTCACATACTGCTGAAAATATTGCTGAAAGAATTTGTAGAGTTTGTGAGGAATTTAGCCTCACAAATAAAATCTTTGCAGTAACTCTAGATAATGCAACTGTAAATTCCAAAGCAATGGAAATTCTGCAGCATTTATTCTCTGTTTATGATGAATCATTTCTTTTACATCAGCGTTGTGCATGCCATGTTATTAATCTTATAGTTAAATCTAGGTTTAAGAGAGTAACTGCATATTTTGATTCCATCCATGAAGCCATAACATGGTTGAATGGTTCTAATCCTCGACTTGCGACCTTCAAGCGATTCTGCATCGCTTCGGACAAGCGTTTACACAAGTTCCAAACGGATGCGGACCATCAATGAAACTCAACTTATTTAATGCTGAGGCATGTTTTATCTTACAAAGAAACACTAACTGTTTTTTGCAATCAAAGAAAGTTGTTACCAGTGATGAGCAACCGCTTCTGACAGAACAATATTGGCATGTTGTCGAAATGTTTTATTACTTCCTTGAAATATTTTATGATGCAACTGTTACTTTATCTGCCATTTACTATCCAACTGCTAATTTAATTTTACATAAGATTTTTGAGATTGCCACTTTATTGCGAGAATATAAAGATGACCAACTACTAGAACTTGTAGTATTTCATATGAAACAGAAATATCTTAAATACTAAAGGGACATCCCATACTTGTATGCTTTTACATTTATTCTTGATTCTAGGGGTAAAATGCGGGGATTCCTCAACATTTTGAATCTTATTGGGGACGCAATGAATGTTGATTATACTAACTATTATTCTGATGCTAAGACTAAATTGTATGAAGTGTTTCGAAAGTATGAAACTAAGTTTCAGGGAGTTCATGTGCAAAGAGCCCCACCTGTCCCTGTACCAGGTAAGAAGAAATTACAGTAGAGCCGAATTTAGGGTGGTTCCTCTTCTTCTTCTAGCACCGGTGGTGGAAGTTCAGCCACCACAAGTACTGCACACGCTTCGCATGACGCCCATGAGCTGTTCTCCTACTTGGATAGCGAATCCATCAACCAGAAAGATCTCAACATTCTCGGGTGGTGGAACGATCGCAAGACCCAATATCCCGTGCTCTCAAAACTAGCACGGGATGTGTTCACGGTGCCTGTCTACAATATCCTCCGAATCGGTCTTCAGTCTTTGTACAAGAATTATTGAGGAAAGGAGAAGAAATCTCCACAGCGAGGTGGTAAAAATGCTACTTGCGGTCAAAGACTAGGAGCTAGCCAAGAAACGTGCCCAACACACCGCGGAGAATTAGGATTTGGCTGCTCAGTTCGACAATCTTTACCTAGAAAATGAGGAACTAGAGTAGCACATTTTTATTTTTGAGTTTTGACCTTTAGCTATACTCTTTTTCTTTGTCATGGTTTTTTCAAATATGAGTTTTTACATGACAGAATTTTTAATGAGACAGCCGTGTAATACCAAATTCAATAAAGGCCACAGCTCATTTTCCCCCTATATTTATGCAGAAATTTAATTACATAATTATAAATGTGTTGCTATTTTTGTTGTTTACAAAATATGAAAATTTTCTCCTCCGATATCATTAAAAAATCCCCTCATATTTTCCTACTTTGTTCAAATTATTTTGTTCCTTTTCCCCACATTTCATAGCACTATTTAAATTTTTACATAATTTTCTACTCATTTTTTCTTTTTTTTCAATTTTTTGTTTTTTTAATTTCCTGAGCAGCGGCTAGGGAGGGGGGCACCGACCAACGCACGCAGGCCCTACTGGCCTGCCCCGCCGCGCCGCACGGGCATGCAGGGGGCAGCCGGGCAGGGCGTGGATTGGCTCCGGTCCACGTGCCGCAGCCGGGCCCGTGCCGACACGGCATGGCCCAAAGACACCGCGTGCCATGCCTGGGCCAGGGGGGCGGCACGTGGGCCGGCATGGCACGACCCGCTACAAGAGCCGTGCCTAAACGTGCTATAGCGGGCCTCGTGCCGGGCTGGCCTGTAAGGCCTATTTGGCCATATATAACTCGGCCCCTGAGCACGACCCCGCAGGCCTACATGGCCCGCGGGACCTTGGGAGCACCGTTCGGTCCTCGAGCACTGCCTTGCAGGCCTACGTGGCCTGCAGGTGCTTGGGGGAGTACTCCTCGGGGCTACCCGCCGGGGGCGGTCCTAGACAAGGGCTAAGCGCGAGCCCTCAAGTAGATCGCTTGGGACCCTGAATAGCACTTCTCTGGATGATGGCCACTCGAACGTCGTCGCAGCTTCATGCTCTTCTCACTCTCCAGTTTCTTCTCGAGCACAAGAGGGGTGCATGGTCCCCATGGTGGGCTCATGCCTTCTCCCGTGCTCAGGGAATAGGTGACGTGGCATCCAGCTGTCTCGTGCCCGCAACGCGGGGAACCTTGGTTCTCACATCACCGACAAACACGGCGCGGACTGCGTCTGCGACGGAGTTGAGGATGGCCACGTGAGGAAAGGAGGATGCCGAAGAGGTAGACGACATCGCCAAGGATGTTCGGCGCAGAAGGGAACGGAGAGAGGTAGGTTAGAGAGCGGAAGCGGTGGACTAGAAGTCTGATACCATGTTATGAGATTATATTCAAAGCGATAATTGTATTGATTATGGAGCGAATAGATATATAAGCCTAATCCTTCCATAACCACTTAACCGATTTATAGCAACAGAATCGGGACAATAAGGAAAGAGTTCCATGAGATAATAACATGCTAAAATATAGTCTAACACTCGCTGTTGACAAGTACGTCAACTGAAGGAATAACTATCCGTAAATGCGAGCACCCATATCAAGTCTAGGATTTAAACCTCCATATGGGTAGGTTGCACCACAACCCAAAGATGAAGGCTAAGATAAATTCATAATATTATTAGTTTCCTACTGAAAGCACACTCATGTATAAATTATTAACATAAGGATTTAAGACATGGTCTGTCAAGTCATGCACCTATATTTTTCGTGCACAGGAAAAATATTTTCCCTACTTCTGACCTTTCTGATGGTATGGGACAGAAAACTACACCCAAGATACCTTGAAAATAGAATTTTGGAGGGGGCAGATAAGCGACTTTGTCAGGGATCCCATGACTAAAATGCTCATAGACCACGGCAGTAGTTTATGAAAATATATAGGGTTTATGCTATGCGTGTAGCGATAGGAAAAGCTGGAATTGGAAGCAGTCATGCTTGGCTTTTCATTCATGTATGGGTATGCATCGATTAGTCCATGGCTCCATGCCTCTAGGTGAGCCAAAGGGACGAGCATTGATGATGTTCATCTCAGTTCCCTGAACCTGTGGGAAGTTAAATCATTAATCATACTTCATTGAACATTCTTGATTAGTACTAATCAATTCTGATCGCAATCAGCGACCAAACGCGCTCTCATCATTGCGCAGTCGGCATGTTGCTTCTGTGCCGAATTCGTTGTATCCATTTTTATTTTTGGGTGTCATTCCTGCTGAACATGTCATGCACATGCGATGAACCATGTCCATGCTATCCTTTGTTCCACTGTTCCTTTATTCAAGAACACGGAATTTTCCTATGTTTACAAGTATAATATAAAAAGGGATAATGAAAATTAGAGACACCGAAATTTGTGGACGCATTTATAAATCGCTATATATGCTGACGCTCTTGACAACCATGCAAGCTAAATATAGTTGCCTTAACCCGACCATGCTATCACAAATGGAGTAGAGCTACGAAAAGTACTATACAAAGGGTAGAGAACATGCATCAGCAGGAGGCATCATTTTCTCATTAGTTCAAAAAGCTCACTCAAGTTCAGGAAAAAAGGTGAAAAAAAAATGTTAGGAAATCATATCATCTTCCACATCGCACTCTCCAAGGTAAACCTTGATGCTTCTTGGCGACCCGCAGTTGCCTTCTGCAATAACAGCTCTATCGTTCGCAGCCATATGCTGAATTATTTTGTATATCATTTCGATCTAACAAAGCACAACGAAAGGGAGTTAGTGAATCAATCTATTGGTTTCTTTGCCAATGAGATCTAATAAGAGAAAAAAGCATGGATTACAGATTACCTCTTCACGACAGTGGCAACGATCTGCAATTTGATCCAGCGTCAGTGGCTCAACAGGGTCCTTGCAGCTGGAAGACAGTACACTCTACTATAAGCAGCAAAGTCTCAAGATTTCCTAGGACAACATTACCAATATACAACAAACTGGAGACTGGACTTGTATTCTATATGTTGAAGTAAATCGTATCTTTTGTTTTCCCCAACTAAGATCTTATAGGCATATGTTTCCCGTGAAACTATGTGGAGCAATTAGGAACTGAAATGGTCTTATGTGTTCATAACAAAGAGATGCTTGTATGTAAGGGTGCAAGTGAAGCGGACTACGCAGCTAACCCGTTGGGCTGGCTCGCCCCAATTACCCACCAACCCACTTAACCCTGCCCACTCTATTAGATGCGGATCGAAACGGCAGCCCACTGCAGTCCGGCGGCACCGCATCCCGCCCCGCAGACGAGCAGCTCGCCTGCTCATGGTTGCTTGTTCTGCCTCTTGCTGTTGTCTTCTCACGATCTGCTTGCTCAGTAGGAGTGCTCTGCTCCCTAATGGAAGAAACTTAGCAAGCAGATAGGAACGTGAAACTTTAGTAACAGTTGTCGCCTGGAGAGTGAAAAGATGACGGCAGTTCTGTTTCCGCCACTTCTATCTGCAACACAAACCAGAAAATGGAATAGGGGAATGACTAGGAATGCGTTCTTGTGGCTGGCTTGGAAAGATGCTCGCTGTGGCAGTGGAGGACGCCATTGAACACTCATTGGCGTCAGAGAAAATGGTGACGTTCCAGCACTAGTGAGGGAGTGACAGCCTGCCTTTTGCATGGACAGCTAGTTTGGTTTGGAAAGATCTTTGTGTGGGCAGCAATGGCTTGGCCGGCTCTTATGGCACCGTACTGGGGCATTCTGCTGCCCTGCTGCATATGCCACACATTGTCAAGCCATCCTCCTCCGCAGCCGCCGTCGAGATGAAGAGCTTTGCTTGCGACCACAGCAGTGCTCCGCAGCAAATGGCAGCCGCCAGATAATCTATCACGTATTGCAGTAGAGTGCAAGGCTGCAAGCTTGCATAATTACGAGAGATAGGAGTAAGTACTATGTAGTGTTCTCGAGGAAGAAGAAGAATTGTGCGCTTATTTGCTTGCCGTTGTATGTGGGCTGCTTCGCGGGCTTTAGCGGGAACCCACAAACTCCCCAGGAAGGTTTGCGGGTTATGGCTTGCCCACTTCGGCTTGGTGGATGAAGCAGACGTGGGGCAGGCAGCCGCAACCCGCCCCACTTACAACCTTATATGTTTCATGTATTCATGGGAGGCGCAATTTATTCTTATTTTAAGTTATAGAAACAAATTTCTACTGCAACTTGGAATCTACTTTGCAGAGGACAATCATAGATTCATAATGCCTGGTCACATCTGGCAACAATTTGAGTAAATAAATTGACCAGCAATTATAATTTTCTTTTCTATATACAGATCATTTTCAAATGCTTGTCGCTAACAAGTTAATCAAAACATCTCCAGACATTTATATCAGGCTACTTTATTCCAAAAGGACGTGGGTGCAGTTCAAAAAATTTAGGTCAACGCATCTAGGATTCTTTTTCAAGCTCTTTGAACAATATCCACATGTAAAAAGATATGCAGTTATTACTGTAATGAAACAGAACAGTAGAAGAAACAGGATATGGATGCAGTTCAAGAACATTGATGTTTTTCCCCAAAAGAAAAGGAAAAATGATGTTTCATACCTTGCTTCGTTCAGAACAAGTAGGATTCTTTTTTGAAGTGCCAGCACCTCTCCTGCAGCCTTTTTCCCTGCCTCGACACCTGTACAAATAATAATAACGTATATAGATCATAATAACAAATTTTCCTAGCAACTCATGAGAAAATTTTAATAAATTATGAGAGAGACAAACCAGGTTGATGATAGGCATTGATATTGATTAGATAAGCATAAAGACCAACAGCACGTTCATAGAGTGCAACAAGTGCGCCAACAGCTCTAGGATTTACTTCTTGGACAGTGACTGTAATAGATTCACGATCATTTGCATACAGAGCTGAACGAGTTCCCTACAAAAATTTATTTCGTTTCCTCATCAATTTAATGTATTTAGTAATGTGCCAAATCTCACTTCATATTTATATACCAGATCTAGAAAATTACATGTAGCATTCCAAACAAGTAGTCCCCACATGTAACACTTGGTTCAAGCTCCCACTCATGACCCGGAGGCCTATCACGCAAAACTTCAATAAAAGTAACAAAGAAGTTGTGCACACCTTCTCTCAGCTGCTGAATGTAGCTGCAACCAGAGATAAATCATAAACATGCATTTTTCTAATATATAGGAAAGTACCTGACACAGAAGATGATAAGACCATAAAAACTTACGCATGCTGATCTGTGCTTCCTTTGTTACCATACACCGTTAGTCCCTGATTAACCTGCACTATAATGTCACATGTTGAAGGCCTGTTTGGAAGTTGGAACACAATTTTTTACAGGAATCTGTATATTTTCCACATGAATAGGGAAAAAAACCCTTTCCAAAGAGGATTGAATAAAAACCTCATGGTGATAATATAAGCTACAAGAAGAAAAAGGAATAATGCATACCCGGTTTCCATCGAGGTCAAATTCTTTCCCAAGAGATTCCATGACAAGTTGTTGCAAGTATCTACTCAAAAGAAGCAGGCTATCCTTGTATGGCAATACAACCATATCCTGGAACAGCAATTAGTATTCGTAAAGACTAAAGAGAAGCCAAAACATACAAGCACAGTCACATGCACACAGATGCATGGACATGGAAAGGAATCAGGAAAGGAACAGTGAACAAGCCATAACTGATCAAGTTTCAAACTACTAACCTTGCTGCCTACTCCATCTGATGCCCAATACCAACACAATGCAAGTAAGGCTGCTGGATTTTCCTTAATCTGGACAGGTAAAATAGCATAACCAATTAACCATATATATTTAGTTACAGGAATGGCATTTACAATTTAACATTTTAACTTGTGCTTTCGTTGTTCAAACAAATGATACCTCAGTATTCCTAGTTTCCTCATCCATTTCTGCAGCACCAACTAGCATTTCCTTGATGTCAATACCCTAGTAACAACTCTCTTGTCAGTTGTAACATTGGAAGTCCATGAACATCTTTTACTCAACAGGCAACAGCACATGCAAATGTGAGGCACTGACCTGTAATGCTGCTGGCAGTAAACCAACAGCTGACATTTCTGATGTTCTACCACCGACCCAATCAAACATGGGAAATCTAGCTAACCACCCCTCTATTCTGGCAGTATTATCTAATAAAGAATTCTCCTGAGTAATTGCAACACCCTGCAAAATTGTTGATACTACATTATATCAAATTTAATTATGGATCAAACATGTTCATCCACAGTTAGAAGACAAGAACAAACTTCACAGGGACCTTTGGTTCTTTTTTTTTTGGTAGAACGTTAAATACACAGTAAGCAATTGTCTGATCAATGCTTGGTCACCATTCTTGTTAAATAATGTCTGTCACCATTGGAAAAGGTTCCTAATTAGCATAATGGATATGCAGAAAAAATAAATTAAACTTTGTCTACTATAGTTATGCATCAAGTACTATGATTGGGAATTGCAGTCACATCAGTACATAAAAACCCTTAAGGAGGAGAACAGTAAGACAAATTTAGTAAAGCATAATGTCATGGTGATCAAACGAAGGGGCATGGAAGGAGGTTACATTTTTCAGTTAGGAAAAAGTACCATCAATAGACTGGGTTCAGTATGAAACTTTCACACCATACTCTCGTACAGAGCAACATATAGTCTTCCTTATACCCAATAGAAACAAAGCATAAGACAAAAAAGAACCTTAGGTCATAACCTGTTTCGAGAATTCTAGTCCAGCATCTCGGAAGGCCTTTTGTACTTCTAATAGACCATTTCGTGTTTCAGGCGTGCCTCCACTCTAGAAGAATGAAAAAAATGGGATATTAGATTAGCCCATGAAGTAAGTAATTCTGTAACAGCGAGTACAAGAAACAGAGGATTAGGGTATATATGAATTATGTACCTTAGAAATTACAATCACAAGAGTTGATGCAAGGTCTGGTCCTAGCTGTGCAATTTGGTGGTCAATTCCAGCTGGATCGGTGTTGTCGATAAATCTTATCTGACACAGCCATCAGAAAGAGATGGTAGATCACACTTCACACATAAAGTACTTTGAGCTGCAGAAGACATTTTAAGAATGCATTACATTGTAAAAGAGCTCACTTTACTTATGGGTAAATAATGTCCATAAGCAAGTAAGCTACTCTGCAGTTTAAAGTTCCCTATGGATGGATTTGAGTTTCAACTTGGATCAGATACAAATGATAGACTATTTCAAGGCAAAGAGTAATGTTAAACAAAACAAAAGTTGCTTACTAAGAAGGGCCTTTGTAGTAGATAGATATGATGGTGAAGAGAGCAAAGACTGTTCATATTTTTTTGTGCGTATTCATAGAACTGAATTCTCTATTGAATCTTCGAGAAGCCCTTAATACTCTTGGGCTTATTAATTCAGCAAGTAATGTATCCTTGTAACTATATAGACTAAGTAAATGAGAAGAAAATATATAGCAGATTGTGCAATTTACAGGAATCGGAAATACCATCAATGGAGGGTTATCTGGAGCAAGAGCCTCTGCAACAAATTGTGGTCCCAAAGATGAACCACCAATTCCTATGGAAAGAATTTGAGTAAATCGGCCAGCAGGGGACGATGGAGGTCTTATCTGCATTTACACCATAACTAAACAATCACAAAAGTAGCATGAGCAGTTGACAGGACATAAAATGTACCTATAAAAGATGCATTGAGCTTGTATACAGTATGATATTGTTTAGTACTCCCTCCATTTTCATTTATTTGATGTTGGTTAGTTCAAAATTAAACTAACCAACGTCAAATAAAAAAAAACAGAGGGAGTACAAGTAATATGCTAAATGAGCAAAGGCAACAACTTTGAAGGAAGGGGCTCTCAAGAGCAATACACCAAAAAAAACATAATTTGCCAAATTTCGGGTGATCGTTGAGCAGGGGAACGTATCCTATGCACACAGTCTTTCCCGTGCACACACCGTGCACACCAACTACTCCCTCTGTCCCAAAATATAACTACTTTTAGCTACGAACCTAGACAAACACATGTCTAGGTGCATAGCTAAAGGTAGCTATATTTTGGGATGGAGGTAGTAACAAATATCACCAAAAATTCTAGAAAAATTTATACATGTACTTCTAATAGTATTACACCTATGTATAAACTCTTATCTTCAAATTCATTAGACATAGAGAGCAACAAAAAAGACAAAATTCTGACAGATTTATACTCTTAAAACTATCAAATTTTTTTTTGGTACGGCTAAAATATAATGAATTTGAAGATCAAACTTTATATATATGTGTAATACACTAATACTATTGGAAGTACATGTACAATTTTTTTCTAGAATTTTTTGTGATATTTGTTAGGTGGTGTGCACGGTGTCTGCACGGAAAGCGTGTGCATAGGATATGTTTCCTAAGTATTACTACAAAGCTAATAGGTAAGTTAAATTTGATACTACCCCCAGAGGCATGCTTTTCCCTATCCCATGCCTTATCACAATTCACAATGCACAAAATCGAGCATAGCTAAAACTGAAAATGGAGCATCCCTCAAGCGAGTGGAAACTCACTTTGGCGGAGATGACGTCGCTGGCGAACGCGAGGATGCGTTCGAGCGTGGCCTCGATTTTGTCGCGGAGGAAGGAGTTGGGGGTGAGGGCCGGGTTCCGCAGCCAGTAGTGGCCGACCATGCGGCCCTCGTCGGGGTTGGCGATGGCGCCCTTCTCGAGCTCCCGCATCGCCGCGAAGGCCCGCTGCATGGGCGCCTCCATCCGCCGCAGGAACTCCTCGGTGAACCCGATCCGGCTCACGTCGACGAACAGCCCCAGCTGCTTGTGCTGGTACAGCCACTCCACGTAGCGATTCCACAGCCTGATGGGGTCCTTGTCCACCGCCCCATGGGCGTGGGCATCGGCGTGGCCCGACTGCTTGGAGGTGAGCGAGTGGGGAGGGGAGGATGACGAGTAGGAGCGCGAGACGTCGGTGAAGGGGTTGGGACGGGCGAGGCGGAAGCAGGAGGAGCGGGGGAGGTGGTCTCGCCGGAGGCGGAGGCCGCACGTCCCAGAGGAGGGCACCGCCGCCGCGCCGGAGATGGAAGCCATCGCCGGAGTTGGAGTGCAGTGGAGTTTGCGCGTGTGGCTTGGGAGTTGGGACTTGGGAGTGGGAGTCCACGAGGTAAGCCTCGCGACGGCTCGTGAGGGCCCACCTGTCCGTGAGAGAGTACATTGCGGGGTTGGACGCGTCACGCTGTCCGTACGGCCCAGAAGCCCATCTCGCATCTCCAAAAGTCCAATCGTTGTAGAGGCTTCACTCTCCATCACACAGCCCACCTAACCGGGCATTGAAAATGGGCCAAATTATCGTGGGCACCTTACTTAGCTTGAATTTTTTTTATTTTTATATTTTTTTAATAAAATATTTACAAAAGTACATTTTCATTTCAAAAATTTATAAAAATATACTCCTAACGCCTTCTGAGAGGACGTTTTTTAAAAATCGCCTTTCCAGAGAGTGATTTGATGACGTGACTGACGACCATAGGCCGGACGGCCGACAGCCGTCAGCACTTTTGCAGACGCCCAAAAACCGCCCTCTAGGAGGGCGACAAAGGGACCGCCTGCAAAATGCCGGCCTATTTTACAGGCGGCCCCCTTGCCGCCCTTCTAGAGGGCGGTTTTTAAGCGGCCAGGAGGTCATCTGCAAATGGCCACTTTTGTTTTTTTCTTTTTTTTATATTTTTTTCTCAACTAGGAACTAGAGAATAGCACGAGGTGCAGCTCAAACCGATGTAAGATGTGGCTGTAGAAAATTATGAGCATGCTTTAAAAACCGTGCTGAAACTTCGGACCCCAAAAACTCATCTCTGGGCCGAATTTCGCAAAAAAATTTTGGACAAACCCAATGAAGTGGAAGAGAAGCGGATGTAAAACTTTTTGTAGATGTCCACAGAGTACTTATTTGCTCGATTCCGGGACCGTATGCGAAAGTTATAACTGTTTTAAGATAGGTAACACGTCTTAGGGAGAAATAGGCATAACTTTTGCGGGCGGCCCTGGTTGCCAAAATCGTCCTCCCAGAGGGCGACAAGGGGGCCAACTGCAAAATAGCCAGTCCGAGCTAGCTATTTTGCATGTTGCCGCCATGTTGCCGTCTGGCCATTAAAACCGCCCTCCTAGAGGATGGTTTTTTAACGGCCAAGGGGCCACCTGCAAAAGTGCAGATGGCCATCAACCGCCCGGCTGACGGCCGTCTACCACGTCATAAAATCGTCCTCTGGGAGGGTGTTTTAAAACCAGAGGGCGTTGGGAGTATATTTTTGTAAAATTTTAAAATAAAGGTACACTTTTGTAAATATTTTATTAAAAAATATAAAAATTCACTTAGATTAGCTATGTCTATAAAGCTAAATATGTATCGAGCCACATTACTTGGAAAATAAGAACCGTGAGATCTCTTCAGCAATGATAACTTAAAAGGGAACTTGTGTCAAATAATGTGTTGAGAATTAAACACAGAATCACGGGGGTTAAAACTATACATCCTTGTCAGTGCAGTATTAAATGCTTCTCTTTGGCAATGATAACCTAAAAGTCACTGAGTTTGTACCAGTCCAACGATTTATTATTGATGTTGTCTCTCTCAATAATACCATTAAGTTTATCGATTATTTGTACAATATGCCATTGAGCCGATAGTTTTTCCAAAATACCCAAAATACTTTTAGGGCAAAGGCAATGTACATGGCCAAATTAGTCTTTAAAAGTGAGGTCCACAACAGTGGTCTTTTGTTATTACAAACTCCACAATGTATAGACTTTAAGGCAAGACCCACATCTAGCACATGAGTGGACAAGAATAAGGAGAAATAAGAGATAGGATAGAGAATAATATTTTCTATTTTTTATGGCCAGCCCATACGCATATGTGTAGTTTATCATATGGACTACTATATTGATCATTCTCACAACGGTGAGACAGGCTATATAGAGCTATATGGACCAATTTTTCGTACCTTGTGGATGCCCTTTAGACATACAAGGTTAACAATTAATTTGTCCCATTAGAAATTTTAAAAATATAATTATGAATTTTTAAGCCTCCTTACAAAACATAGTATTAGTTTGTGTATATGTTTCGAGATTTCTTTCATGTGTTTTTATTAAAAAGTTATTTTTATGTGGCATATGAGAGAGGAATCACTTAAGAAATAATAACACAAATTTTTTTTTGTACCATATGAAAGATAGTTTAAAAAACAATATCAAAAAAGTATTCTAGGTAGTATATAACAGATAAATTACATTTTATATAGAAAATTATTAATAAAAAAATCTTGAAACTTATACACAAAATCTATGATGTACTAGGAGGCTAGATAAAAAAAGTTCATAATTTTCTAAATTTCTTAATGAGGTCAATCAATTATCAACTCTTATATGTATCAAGGATATTTCAGAAAAAAAATATTCGGCCGAATGATATATTGTAGAAATAATTGATAAACTCAATATCTTACCTAAAGAGATATCGTTTAACTAGTGCAAACTTAATGATATAGAGTAGATTAGTAACTTTAATATTCAACGATGTTGAAGCTTTGAAGGATTTCTAAAGTCCTACTACAACGCCATGGCTCCGGTGGTACCATGAAAATATAAGCCCATGTCGCCGAGCGATTTCGCTCCTGCACACCAAGCCCACAATATCACACAAAAATTTACCCATCAACTTTATGGATTCCTGTAACGTTGTGTCGCAACATGTTTCAGACTTGATACAATGATACGCAATCGTGTATTCGGGAAAAAAAACATGTTTCAGACAGTTTAATTCTTCTGTCTGTCTGTAACAGTCTCTCCAAGCTACTGTAATGGTTAGGTTCAACTTTTAGCCACAAGGAATATTAGTGGTACTTTTTTTCGTCCCAAAATAAAAACATGTCTTCTATCTTAAGGCAGCTTTAGCAGGGAAGGAAAATGGCTAAAGTTTCCTTTATTAATAAAAAAATAATATTAATTGATGGATAGATAAGAGGTATTAAAGAGATAAAAATTCTCGATTACGAACTGAGGGGACAGTTAAGAGGATAGAAATAAACTTATTTTGGAATATAGATTCAACTTATTTTGAAACAAAGGAGTACTTAATTGCCGTGGAAGTTGATACTTGCACAACAGCTAGTTAGAGTAGGTACAACAGTCCTACGTAAGCACACTATAAAAATTGACACATCACAAGTATGCTGGGATTGAAGAAAGAGGAAGCACAAGAGGGAGAAAAACAAGCGCATGATTTGTCGCCGGTGTTAACATAAGCTCCAATATAAACATATGGGACCAACAGTGAATCAACCATCGATGAAGTACTACTGAGTAACCTGTTTGAATAATAAATTAAAAGAATTATTTCAATAACTGTGCAGAATACTACTACCAATTGTATATTCCTTTCTCTTCTAATACCTTTTACTAAGGTGGCCTTTTTGAGCTAGCGGCCGACGATATTACTGTCCTTGCTCTTATAAATAGTGAGCGAGTTAAGCTAATCTCCCAATCCTAAATACTACTGCTACAGCTATCTCAAAAAAAATTTATTTTTAGTCTATCTTATTTATACCAATATAAAGTTAAAAAATAAAATATCATTTACTTTAGCAAACTCTAATATACTTGTCTCCTATTTTAATAGATTTTACTGTATTTGTCTCTTACTTTAGAAAACTCCAATATATATGTCCTTCACTTTTATAAATTACGGTGTATTTGTCTCATACTTTAGTAAATTCTAATATATTTTTTCTCACTTTTATAAACTCTAATATATTAGTTGCTTTAAAAAAATCTTTAAAGAAAAAGTCTTTATGGGATAAATAAAATAAACTAAAAATAAAATTATTTTGGGACAATTGAGTATATAGATCCACTGTGTAGCCTTGCCGGCATATCGGATGGTACTGCACAGTCCCTGAAGCAGTACTTTGATAAAGAAAAAACTGCACGACTACGTACACCGGTACACGCTTAATTACTGATGCCGGAAAAGTACAACTACAACTTCTCGTCAGCTTGTCTACACTATCATTTTCGGTAATTTTACTTTCTGACATAACCGGCAAATTGGGAGCAAGGACTAATCAGGATAACATAAGACAAAATAGAGAATTAGTTAGGCTAGTTAGCAGCTGGCAATGTAGAATCGAATGTAAAAATCAAGTTTACTAGAGGGGAATAAATAGTAGGAAAAAATAAACGACAAAATTTTTTTAGCAGAAATAAAAGAATCCAAAATTTGATGGACTAACCTTTCAATCATGGTCTAATCATCCTCCTATTGTCGATCTGATCGCATGCAAATCAAAGAGACACAGTTTAACAAACTATTGAATTGGATCAACTTTATTGTATTAAGATGTGTTTACAAAGTACATACAAAGCACTACTCTTTCCTAAAACTAAACCCTAACTTTTCTCTTTCAAAGGTTGATACAACTAGAGTCTCAACCTCTTATCTATTTATACCTAAAACTTTCTACCTAAGGTAGAAGTAGAACTCTTAATCCTATTAGGACTCCACTCTTAATCCTATTAGGGTTCAACCTTTTCAATCTTAGACTCCTATCCAAAATAGACTTCTCTTTCTATATACACACAATTTCTCTTGTATACCATATAGAATCTTCACCTTCACGTACATTGATCTCTAGCCTTTTAGTATCCCATGTGATCTCCCAATCATCTGCATATCAACTTCTTCCAAGTTAACTTCTTATCCATTACCGGCAATACTCCCAAGGCCTTAAGACTCACCTTACATATAAAAAAACAAAAACAAAGAAACTATATCCAGTACAAGTTTTTCCTAACTCGACTCAGATTAGTATACAAACACTTACACCAATATTCATAGTTATTTTCAAACTAATTACTATTAATTAAATTATTTATAAAGCTAGTTGTTCATCACAAAATATTAATTATGATAATGATTTTACATGCAAGGCTATCAACTGACCAATGGAGATGTGTATAGATTATACTCATTCTGCTCAATAATAAACTTCTTAATTAAACACACTGTTCTTGGTTATATATAGTACTGTCCATTGGACTTGGCTACCAGATCAGGCCATTCGGAAACAATGGACCATGTGCTTGCCAATGCTACTACTATAATCAAAAAGAGATCCAGGGGTGGTCAATGGTGATAGGGTCAGCTTCTTCCTAGTAGATTCTTAGGATCATTGGCTATCTGAGTAATTGATTGGTCCTTGGCCCAGTTGGCAACTAACAAGAATGAATTTAACTGATCCCTCCTAGCTACTCTTTATATATCAAACAATGCACCATGTGCTTGCCAACTACGTGGCAAATGAATCCAGCATCAACGCGATAACAAGGCCGGATTATATCAAACACGAACAATATCGTTAGTGCAACTGACCAATAGATGTGTTGGACTGATTTGGTTTGTTCTAGATTTTAATCTCACAACAGATGCTTTCAGTTCAGATCATATGGTGCAGGACATTATGGCATACATTTTGGTAGGTGCACATCCTGAAGACATCCTTCCGATGCTCACAATCATGCTTTGGCAAATATGAAAAGCAAGGATGTCAAGGGCGTTGAACCCTCGGGTAGCTGGACCTCGGCTATGTAGTTCGTAGCCGCGATCCGTCTTCTCCGGCGAGGTTTTTCCCTCCGCCGCAGGCTTGGTTGTTTTAGAGAGAGAGAGAGATTAGATTGATAATACTTTGCTTAATTCATAAAGGTCCTGCGTACAATAATATATAGCCCGTGGCTTTCTAATAAAAGGAAACTAACTCTTCTAATAATAGAGAAACTAAACTCTCCTACACAAGGAAATAACTCTAACTCTCCGTTTAGGCAATTGTCGAAGCTCTTGCTGCAGCCGCACGCTCCTCTGCATGGCGCATTCTTCTTCAGCCACGGGATGCCAGCTCGGCCTGCTCCTGGCCACGCACTCTGCGTCCCTGCCACGTCGCAGCGCGCCTGCGACCTGGTGTAAGTTTGGCCCCACATGACATCTCTCCGCCCTCGAGAGCCAGCTCGTCCTCGAGCTGGAATGCCAGAAAACTTGTTGCGGAATGCGCTCGACGTCCTCCCAAGTCGCTGAAGCCGCGAAACTCGCCCTTCCAAGTGAACCAAGACTTGGCGCACGCCCACGAGCCAGTCGGAAACGAACAGCACCGCTCCGGTTCTGGACCACCGCGCCATGATGAATGGTGGGCAGCGGCGGAGGGCTTCTGGAGGTGGCCCGTGGAATTTCTTCAGGAGGCCGATATGAAAGACATCGTGAAAGCTGAGCGCCCACCGGCAGAGCTAGGCGAACTGCGAACCTCGTTGATCAGCTCAGTGACCTTGTACGGCCCGTAGAAACGGCGCTGAGCTTGCCGGTCGTGGCCTGAGGAAGAGACGATGCCGCCCTCTGCCGAGTCGCAGGAGCGCCCAGTCACCGACGTGGTACACAACCTGGCGATGGTTCTTGTCGTAATGGTGCTTTGGACCTCCTGAGCCTCTCGCCTGTAACGAATGTCAGCAAGGAACTCTTCACGTTCTTCCATGTTCCTGCTACAGCAGCGACCCGTGTGTCGCCCGTTCGTAGGACCGGATCGACGGCGGTTCCCGCCATAGACAACGTTGAACGGCGTGTCCCGAAGGAGGACTGGTAGCGGTGTTGAAGACAAACTCCGCCCAAGGCAGCCAGCGTAGCCACTGTCGCGTCGATCTCCAGTGAGGCATCGTAGGTACATGATGATGACACGGTTGGCGGCCTCTGACTGTCCATCGATTGTGGATGAAATGCGGTGGTCATGTGGAGCTTCGTCCCCATGAGGCGCATGAGCTCGCGCCAGAACGTGGAGGTGAACACAGAGGTCACGTCGGACACCATGGACTGCGGAACGCCGTGCAGCCTGATGATGTCGGCGAAGAAAGCTTGAGCGACGGACTCGGCGGAGTACGGGTGCGCCAGAGGGATGAAGTGGCAGTACTGCTGAACCTGTCCACCACGGTCAGGATGACGGACTTGCCCGAACGGCGGCAGCGCTTCGACGAAGTCAAGGGCGATGTCCGTCCAAACTCCCTGCGGCACCGGCAGGGGAAGCAGAAGTCCCGCGGATGCAAATGCTCCGACTTGTAGCGCTGACAAATGACACAGCCCCGCACGTAATCCTGCACAACTTGTTTCATGTTAGGAAAATGGAAGATCACGCCGGAGCCGGATGTAGCGTGCGTTGGACTCCTTCATGCCCCTCCTCATGAGTGGCGGCCAGAATCTCCTGGACGAGGGGGACGCGGTGGGATGTACAGGCGCCGCGTACTGCACCATGTGTCGACGATCGCCCACGCGCACCGCGGGAGCCCTGCGCGTACGTCGGCCTGGGATGGCGACGAGGGCCGGGTCGGCGAGCTGAGCCTAGCGGAGACGCCGACGAAGTCGAAACGGGGGCCGATAGGGCCAGCACAGCCCCTTCCTCCGTCGTATCGCGGCGAGACAGTGCATCAGCCACTGCGTTCGCCGTCCCGGGCTTGTACTTCGACGGAGAAATCGAAGCCAAGGAGCTTGCCGGACCCAGTGATGTTGGGGAATCGTCGCGAGCCTCTGATCAAGCAGGTACTTGAGGCTATAGTGGTCCCTTGACAACGAATCGACGCCCCCACAAGTACGGCTCCAGTGTCGAGACAGCTTGGACAAGGCCGATGAGCTAGCCGCTCATAAGCCGCGAGGGACTGGTGGCGGGGCGCGACGGGCCGGCTGAAGAAAGCGATCGGGTGGCCCTCCTGGACGAGCACGGCGCCGAACCCATGGGAAGATGCGTCGCACTCGACGACGAACGGCTTGGCAAAGTCCGGCATGGCGAGCACCGGTGCCGAAGTGACCGCGGCTTTGAGGGCGTCGAAAGCCGTGGTTGCCGCAGTGGTCCAGGAGAACCCGTCCTTCTTGAGGAGGGCCGTCAGCGGGGCGGCGACCGTGCCGTAGTTGTGGACGAATTTGCGATAGTACCCCGCCAAGCCGAGGAAGCCGCGGACCGCCCGCGCCGCGAGCGAGGCACCGGCCAGTCATGGATGGCCTGCACCTTGGCCGGATCCATGGCAACACCCTTCGTGGAGATGACATGGCCGAGGTAGGCGACGGAGGTGACGCCGAAAGCACACTTGGCACGCTTGATGAAGAGTCGGTGGTGCCGCAGCTCGGAGAGGATAGCGCGGAGGTGACGCAGGTGGTCGGCCCAAGTCGTGCTATATATCAAAATATCATCAAAAAAGACAAGGACGAAACGACGTAAGAATGGTCGAAGCACATCATTCATGAGCGCCTGGAATGTCGCTGGGGCGTTGCACAGCCCAAATGGCATCACCAAGAACTCATAGAGGCCGTCGTGGGTGCGGAACGCGGTCTTGTGGACGTCCGCCGGCCGCATCCGGACTTGGTGATAGCCGGAGCGCAGGTCCAGCTTGGTGAAGAAACGTGCGCCATGGAGCTCGTCGAGTAGCTCGTCGACGACAGGGATGAGAAAAGCGTCCTTGACGGTGAGCGCGTTCAGCGCCCTGTAGTCGACGCAGAAGCGCCACGAGCCATCCGCCTTCTTGACGAGGAGCACCGGCGAGGAGAACGCTGAGTCGCTGCGGCGGATAACCCCCTGCTGGATCATGGCGGCGCATTGCCGCTCAAGTTCATCCTTGTGCGCCGCCGGGTACCGATACGGCCGGACCGCCACGGGCGACGCGTCTGGCTTGAGGATGATGCTGTGGTCGCGGCCCCGTTTGGGTGGCAACCTCGTCGGCTCGGCGAAGACGTCCTCGAAGGCTGCCAGGAGCCCGTCGAGGAGGGACGCGGGCGCCGCGCTGGTCGTCGTGGCGCGCAGAGCAGCCGTGCTGTACGTGGCCACGCCTGCCCACGTGATGGTGTGACCATGTCGCTGGAACGACATGGAACGCTCGGTGAAGTCCCAAACGATCTTCCCCAGGGTGGCCATCCACTGAGTCCCCAGCACCATGTCGTACCCTGCGAGTGGCATGACAAAAAGATCGACGTGGAACAGTGTGTTATCAATGGAGAGCGGCGCGCGGCGAATGACGCCGGGACAGGCGACCCTCTCGCCATTGGCGACTGTGGCCGTGAGGCGAGGCCGGGGTTGGATGGGCAGCCCTGTTCGCAGTGCGGCGTCCTCGGCGATGAAGTTATGCGTGGAGCCGGAGTCGAGGAGCGCGATGAAGGAGGTGGCGCCCAACGACACCGTGATCTGCATCGTGTCGCAAGTCGGGACACCTGCGACCGCGTGCAGGGAGAAAACCGGCGCCTCCGTGCCCGGGGTCTCATCCCCTGCAGCGACGTCGTCGTCGGTGTCGTCTTCCATCGCGCAGTCGAGGAGGAAGAGGCGCTTGTAGACGCGGTTGTGCCCCCGGTCGTACTTTTCGTCGCAGTTATAGCACAGCCCGAGGCGACGACGTTCCTCCTGTTCTGCCTGGGTGAGGCGCTTGACGGGGCGGCCCTCCACCGTGACCGTCGGAGCAGCGGGCCGGGCGACCGACTGGAACGTCGGGGCGGGTCGCGGCACCGGGGCGGCCAGGATGCCACGGGGCACGGCCTTCGGCGGCGCGACGGCGTACTGTTCCATCAACTCCATCTGTCGGACAAGGCTCATGGCCGCGGCTAGCGACTGCGGGTTCTGTACTTGGACGGCGAGGCTGAACGGCGGAAGAAGGCCTCCCGTGAACAACTGGACCCTCTGGGTTTCGTCCAGGTGACCGGCGCGGGGAAGAAGCGCCTGGAAACACGCCTGGTACTCCGCGACGGTGCCTGTACGCCGACAATCGGCGAGCTCGAAGAGTGGGGCAGAACGCAGGGGCGGTCCAAACCTCAGATTGAGGAGTTCCGTGAAGCGACGCCACGACGGCGTGCCCTCATCCGTCTACACCTGCATGTACCAGAGTTGCGCCTCGTCGTCGAGGTTATAAGAGGCCATCCATACCTTCTCCTCCTCCATGATCCGCTGCTGGTGGAAGTAGGACTCGCAACGGTTGATGAAGATGAGAGGATCCTTTGTACCGTCGTACTTCGGAAAGTCCATCTTCTGAAACTTCAGCGGACGATCATTATGGTGCTCGCCGGAGCCCGGCCTGGAGGCGGAGGACGACGTGCGATCCGCAGTGAGGGCGGCGATGGCCTGGGCATTAGCTGCGACTGTGGCCTGCAGCTCCTTTAGGGCCTCAGTGAGGGACTTGAGTTGATCGTTGTCACCCATGGCGGCGGCGGGAGGTGGTGATGGATTGGCGGCAGCTGATGATGAGGTAGAACGGGAGGGCGAGGATCGTCTGGAACGTGATACCAGGTTGTCAAGGGCGTTGAACCCTCGAGTAGCTGGACCTCGGCTACGTAGTTCGTAGCCGCGATCCGTCTTCTCCGGCGAGATTTTCCCCTCCGCCGCAGGCTTGGTTGTTTTAGAGAGAGAGAGAGATTAGATTGATAATACTTTGCTTAATTCATAAAGGTCCTGCGTACAATAATATATAGCCCGTGGCTTTCTAATAAAAGGAAACTAACTCTTCTAATAATAGGAAACTAACTCTCCTACACAAAAGGAAATAACTCTAACTCTCCGTTTAGGTAATTGTCGAAGCTCTTGCTGCAGCCGCACACTCCTCTGCATGGCGCATGTCTTCTTCAGCCACGGGATGCCAGCTCGGCCTGCTCCTGGGCCACGCGCTCTGCGTCCCTGCGCACGTCGCGGGCGCGCCTGCGCCTGGTGTAAGTTTGGCCCCACATGACAAAGGAACGATTACATTTTTAATTCAAAGAGTTGGAAACCTCTACAGGTTTTAAGCTATAATCTTTGCTTATGATAAAGAAGTACAGGTGGAAAAGCAGGAAGAAGACACTCAACACAATAATTCAGCTGAGACTATTGTTAATTTCTCTATTATTCCTGCAGGAACAAGATGTTACGTAGATGCTTCATGGAAAGATGATCTAACATGAATTGGCATTTTTATACATGATCCAACTAACCATGCTTCAATGCTTATTAAAGCCTGTAGTGCCATCTCCTCTTCTCCTTTGTAGGCTGAACTAGCTGAAACATGAGCGGGATACACTATTTGCAAGGCTCTCCAGATAAACAATGTTATCTTTCTTTCAGATAACTCCACTTTGGTTGATGTTTTCAGGAAAACTGACTTTAAATCTTGTCCTGATCACTGGAGTCTGCGCCCTCTTCTATCAAAATTTTAATACTATTGACTGGAACAACCGATAAATATCAAATAGACCCTAATAAAAATTAATAAAGTTGCTGATAAATTGGCAGGTGAAACTAAAAGAAGCCTGACAAATACTAAAAAAAACGAGAATGTCACAAGTTAACACATATATGCTACTCTCCAAGTTATGTAAATAACAGTATCATTAACTCACAATCTCCAAGTGAGTTTATCATAACTCATGTACTAACTTCCAATATCAATAAAAGTCGTGAGTTCTCTTATATAAATCTAGCTACGCGAGATCGATGGATGCGAGCGTGCATAGGGAGTCTCAGTTTCAGGCTCTCAGCGCGGAAGGCGGCGGCACGCAAGCATCCAATATGGCGGATGTTCTGGATGCTTATTTATGGCGTACCGATAGCGCCATCGAATCCACTAGCAACAACTGAATATGGTGCACATGTGTATAGGGTTCTCAACCAAATCCAATATGGGAGAAGAGAGAGCAGTCATCGTACATGTCCTTTTCTTCGCCCGAGAATTTCTTTTCTTAAGGTTTCCCAAAACAAATAGATTTCTTGCATCCAGTGCAAATTTAGCATTGAGATCAAAAGTGTTTTTCATTAATAGAAAAATATTCTCTCTGTCGATAAATATAAAAGATTTTAAGTATGTTTTTAAAAAAATAAAGATGAAGAGAAAATTATCAGGACACCCCTATTAAATAAGGAGTGATTAGGGACAGGTTGAAAAGAAATTTAAAAGAAAAGTAATTAATGTGACAAAATCCTTTGTATTTATGGATAAATGAGAGGAACTATAATCCCTTATATTTATCGATGGAGAGTAATATTAATAGATGAGTAGGTAAGATACAATAAAAAGAGAAAAACTTCTTTGATTTGGGATAAAGTTTGAACTATAGAAATTAACTTAACCGGTATAGTGTTAATACGATCTTAAAGAAAGTATAAGCTTAATATTCTCTCCGGTCATTAACATATAAATAAAAAATGTTATATATTAATAGCAACAGGGAGTAACTAGTTTTTACTGCAAAATGTTTTAAAAAATATCATTATAATATTATGAGAGTGTTTTTCAGCACAAGTCATCTTCTTGTGAACAGCACGCCACAAGAACGCGTGCTCCTTCCCCAGTCTCTCTCTTTTCTCTTTCGTCAACACATCAGCAAAGTGCCTATATATGTGCATTTGCTGCAAGACGTATCACTAATTTCGCAATGTAAACAAGTATTTCAATACGATGGCGGGCCATGCAACAAGCATACTCTCAACCTCGATTCGTGTGCATTAATCAGCACGAGCACGCACATCAATTGAGGAGTAATGGTCAAATAAGAAAAAGTGACAGTACTGAGAGAGTACACCTACGTACGTAGATGCCCTCATGGCCGATCTTTCGAGTCCGTCACTCTTTTTATTTGTTTTACGTGCTTGTACTTGCCTTCTCTTTCGTCTCACCGGTTAAAACTAGATCTAAGATCGGTCTAATGCAAATGCCTAGATCACACACCAGACCTTTCTGAGAAGAGTTATTTTACAATGAGAGGATATCGAAAGGTATTATATTTTTAGTATAAGTTTTAATATCTCTTGATACCTCATATATTAAAAGATAATAAAATTTATACTAAAAACTTTGGTAACTCTTGATATTTTTTTAACCGCTGTAAAATTTCTCTTATAAGAATCGGTGTAACTGTAACATGACCAATTGCCAGTTGCCCAGTTAGGTTAGACTATTGCTGCAACTACTAGTATACTCTACACTACTACAGGCACTCAGAAACATAGCTATCTCCACATATATACAAAGAGAAGATTAAACAGAGTTATAATAATCTCTCTAGGTCAGAAAAAGAAGACCAATTAGCGTTATATCAGTCGTCGTCTATGATTAATATAGAGAGAGATATGGGGCAATGGGACAAGAACCTTAATGACCGGGTCGACCGGATCGCATATGCACTCAAACAGAAATTACTTACCGGACAATGCTTTAATTGCGTACATTATGAATGAGCTGATTGTGACACTTCGTCGCTGAACATGTACACTGACAAGATGCAAGGCTAGGGCCCTAGACAACAGCAATTCGAGCCCTAATTTTCTTTTCTCGAATTACATGTGTCCATTCTCGTATAAAAAAAGGGCAATCCCATCAGTTTGATTTAGAACCGGCAGTGATGAAGTATCATTGCTGGTTAATACTTATTATGTCCGTTTTTTTGTCCAAAGCGAACCAACAGTGATGAAGTATCATTGTTGGTTAATACTTATTATGTCATTTCTTTTGTCCAAAGCGAGGTTAACAGGCAGTAATACTCCCTCTTGCTCTCATCTCTCTCAATCTCTCAGTCCTGCTCAATCGCTCTCCCACACCTGAGCTAACTGGCGTGGAGAGACACTAATGTGTTATATCCTCGAAGCCGCCACGCATCGCTTTCACTCCCGCCACTGGATATTCTAGCGAGGAGCTAGGGCTATCGGATCTAGCGATCTCGGCCTTCCCATCGATAGATCTGTCCACCCAAAAACGAGGGATGCCAGCTCAGCCAAACCCTAGAGAGGGGACCTGATCTGCCCCAAGACGAGGGGTCATGGGGCAGAGAAGAGCAGTAGGAGGCCATGGAGGAGGAGTGGGAGGGTGGCAGCTCGGCCGCCACGCCCTCCTCCCTCCACACCGTCCTCTGCCACCGTGTGCTCCTCCTCAATCCCGCTGCCACGCCGTCCTCCCCCAGCCTGTCCTCCTCCTAGAGCAGACACAAGCGATAACAACAATTAGCTCATCTCAGGGTGTGGTGACAGCCTCAGCTTGGAGAGTAGCAACTGCCTCGACATCATCTCCAAGGCTCCTCTTGTCGTTCTCCATTCTTGGCTCGCTTGGCAAACATGGGAGTGATTGGGGAATTGTTCTACAATTCTTTTTAATTGTTCTGTAATTTTTTTAGTTGTTTTGCTTGATCCTGTAGAGAAGCAATGCATTGTTGGACTAAATTGTTCTACAATGAAATAATTAAATTTGTTGGATTTCATTTGTAGTTGTGATATGGAAGTGATTGAGGAATGCAACAAATTCCTTTTAATTAATTGTTTTACTTTTGATTCTTGTAGAGAAGCAAATGCAGTATTATGAAGTGATTGCATTTATTGAATCTCGTTTATAGCTGTGATATATGATTTTGCAAATCAAGTTGTATTTTATTTTTAGATAAAAATAGGTGTCGATGTTTTATATCGACAATAATGAATATGGGGCTATGCGTCGGACCTAAATTTGATGGATTCGAAAGAACACAAGGAATTATACTGGTTCAGGTGCTCAATGTGAAATAATGCCCTACTCCAGTTGTCATGTATTGCTTTCGCGGTATGTGGAATTAATCTGTCCTAGGGGGCTCCCTACCCTCCTTATATACGCGGAGGGATAAGGATTACAGGGTAAGAAACCTAATCGGATATGACCAAGGGTATTCCTGATCAGTACATAAAGTATCTGGCTACGATTATATCCCTTTTCTTGTTATGCAAGGTAATATGAAGTCGAGTCCTACTCTATCTCTAATTGTATGGGCCGGCCCACACTCTGTCCGAGTAGCCGTATTTACCTTCCTTGAGGTACCTATGGCCATGGCCTCCACAATAGGTTATTACTACTGGTTAAAAAACCATACCGTTCATAATGCTTATGAACCGATGATGATATGCTTTTCTGAACTACTAGTGCCATGCCCGTGCGTTGCAACAGGATCTATAGAAAGACGGTGGTTTTTGGGTTTATTTATAGGAACACCTTTTTTCTGTGGTGGAGTGGTTTTTAGATAGTGGTTCACGTTTTGGGTGAGGTGGTTTTTTAGGGAGGATGGTTTTTAATAGGAAAATACAGTGGTTGCAGGAGGAGGAGTACGATTCTGTTTTTATAGTAGTAGAGAAGTGTCTAAAGAGTTTTTCTTTTGGAGGCATGCAATTCTTAAACCGGTGGCAAAAATGCAAAATTAAGCTATGGGGATATATAGATAACGAATATAATCTATAACTAGAGATCTACCGGACCCTGCAATATCTGCTCTGACGCTCACCAATACATATACGTCCAAAAGAGACACGCACATACTATATACGAGTACGTATGTGTGCACCTCGCCTTACGTACCGGCCAAATGTAACAAACCGTACGTGCGTCAGAGATGGACTGTTGTTGTACATGTGACAATCTACGTATACGTATGTACCTAGCTCGTGCGTAGCACATGGACCATGGTTTTATTGATGTTTCGTAAGCACGTGGACCACGGATAGATACGTGTACGTGTACGTATCTACTATTCTAATGCTGGCGGGTCTCCCACTGGTTTATTGATGCCACATGGCACCACCGCTTTGAAGATAAATTGGAGTTATCTAGAAAAAGAAAATCTAAAACATGTATCAGTATCGGGGAGCATCGGGTGCCTCATGAACTTGTATGGGGAACTGGGTGTGCATGGGCCTGCTGAACTTGCACTGCTAAGGCCTTGTTCGGTTAGTTGGGAATCTTAAGCTATGCACCCCAAATTAGTTAAGATATGCCGTAAGCAATCTTAAGCTCCTGCAGAATCAACATTCTCGGCAAAACCCATGATATCCCATTGAAAATGAACAAATTGATGGTCCAGCAAGCATCCATGAAGATGCAAGCCCTTGAAAAGTTGTTGCTCCAGAGAACGATATCGTCTCCTTAAGCAACCTGCAAATTTACGAAAAGAAAAGATGACAAACTATTAAGAAGCTTGGGCCAGACGGAAAAGACCATTCAAGCGCGCGCACACACAGACACACATATTTATACTCCTTTAAAAGACTTTAATAGTGGTGGTGAATGATGAGTCTACCACCACCCACCATTGTCATGTGGGATCCCAAATAGTGAGTAGGTGGACTCCTTTACAGTTAGATATATAGATACATATTTAGAAGTAACTATGTAGTTCAACATACACATACAAAAAATGATACCAAATATTGATCACAATGGGAATATTTTTATTATATTTTTTGGGGGCTTTAGAGTGTACAGTGGCATTCTCGTTTTTAAATTCCGTTGCAACGCACGGGCATTTTAGCTAGTGTGTGTGTGTGTGTATATATATATATATATATATATATATATATATATATATATATATATATATATAACTGAAAATTTCAAGAGTTCCAAAACTGAACTATCTAATGTGAGTTTCATATTTCTAAATTAAGATGAAATAAAAAAATGGTACTCCTTGCCCACTCTCTATGATTATCTTATGATCTGGGTTTAGATTTCTAAATGGAGTCTAAGATTGCAAACCATTGCATAAGATTCAAGTATGTATTGGTAAATAAAAATACCCCCAACAGTTTTCTAAGCTAGCAGTAGCTTAATTTTCAGATTTGATATATATTGATATGTTCACAGTTGCTAATCTGCCATACATTCATCTGCTAAAGCAATCACTAAATACAAAACAATAATGTTGACAACAAGGGTCATTCTACAAAGTGGACTATAAATGGTCATTCTTATGATTTGGGTTTAGATTTCTAAATGGAGTTTCATATTGCAAACCATTGCACAAGATTCAAGTAGGTATTGGTAAATAAAAATACCCCCAACAGTTTTCTAAGCTAGCAGCAGCTTAATTTTCAGATTTTTCATATTTAAAATTTTATATTTGTTCTACAACCAAAACTTATGGAAGAATAGAGGTACCTGCTAGGCCATTTCATTTCTTAACCAAATCAAAGTAGATTCTAGATCTCCATCACAAGAACTCAGAAATTTCCCTATTATCCGTGTTCTTGAAGACAACATATGCTTTGGCCTTTTCTTCCCATGTCACTTCCATTGAGTTGAGAACAGATATGTACCTCTTGTTTGAAAATTCATTGCCTTACTTTTCTCTTACTAAATGTGCCTCCTTTTCTCTTGCTAATTGTGCAACTTCATCTTCAGCTTGCTTGGATCTCATATCAAAGTACCTTTCCGTAAGTCCTTCTACGCCAACACTCTTCTTTTGTCTCTTTGGTTCTTTTTCTTCTTTGTTTCTTGTTATAGCAATAACCCTTCTTTGTAGCATCGGTTTATTTCTTTCAACATTTGCATCATCATCTTCAATTGGTTGTAGTCTTGTATCTGTATCATCTTGTCCATAATAAGCCAAGGTGTCTTCAAAATCTGGAAAAGGAACATCGGTGTTACCGAGCTCATCTTCACCCTCAACTTGTGTAAGAACTGGGTACTTTGATGGTTGAGTAGAGATGAAGTTGTAGGTTCCTTTTGCAGTATGTCCTACAAGAAAGTTGGTACAAGAAACAGTGCGTAAGAAAGCATGAATATTGATAACAAGGATATGGCTTGTGGCAGAACTAACCATCGTAAAGTTCCCCCAAGGCCTCAAATAGAGAAAAGATTTGTTGCGGAACTTCTTGACTTTAGGAAATGACTACACAATAAAAATAAAACACTGAATGTATGCATAATATAACTAACTACAGAATTAAGTAATGTTCAAGAAATCATCTTATAGTAGTTATGTTGTTCCATATAGCCGGTTCCGCCTCAATCATGAACCTCTGGTTATTTCATGAAGCTCCCAATTTGCTTTCTAGCCCCTTTCAACATCCTATATTCCCTTTTTAACTCTTTCTCCTTCTCTTGGATTTGGGCTTTTGTGAAGGTCACATACCTATCCCTCTCATGGAATTCCTTTACTATCTTTTTCCAGGCCTCTGTAGTCCATCCATTTTGACCCCTATTATCAGTGGTGTTATGCTCATGCAACAACTCAACAAGGGTCTTCTCTAGGACTGAATTCCAAGAGGCTCTTGATTTTTCTACATAAGACAGGAATTGATGTGCACTATGGATTTAGTAGTTCTCAAAGTTGGATTTCATATGTTCTATAGTTACATACCTCTTGGAGAACCTCCATGCTTTTTTGTAGAATCACCTTTGGGAAAATTCTTTTGTGTAGTTTTAGACAAGAGCATGGTTATCCTTGGAGAACCTCTTCCAAACATATTAACTATGGTAATATGCATAACACAGTATTTATAATAAAAAGCATAATAGCAAATGTATTATCATGTCTCTCAATATTCAACGAGCATAACTAATTCATTACAAATATTCAAAATAAAATTTATTACCGCTCATTAATTTCTATGGCACCGTTAATCATTCCACACTTCTTGTGCTATCATGTCTCTTAGAAGATTGCCTTGATTTGTGCCTTGATCATTGCCTTGATCACCATCTGGTAGGTCGATGAAACTTTGTGGAGGAATATTATCTGGTTGATCATCTAACCATTGTTCATCTCCGTTTAGTGATCAGATGATATTGTGCAATAAAGTAGCGGCTATAGGTATCTTCACTTGGTTCTTTATTTTGTGGAAAGTGGCAACTTTGAGGATGGGGAAGTGCTTCTTTATGATCCCCAAAGTCCTTTCAACATGATTCCTCAATACACATGACGATGGTTAAATAACTCTTTATAGTTCTAAGGTCTACGATGACCTTTCCCAAACTCCTTCAGATGATACTTGACTTTTTGATATGGTGCAAGGAAAGAAAGGGTGTTGGCATACCCACCATCAACCAAATAGAACTTCCCTGGAGGTACTTGGAAACCATTGTTCATTGAAGAGCTAAGAACTCTAGCATCTGTAACTGACCCCTCCCATCTAGTAGATATGAAAGTGATATTCAGATCAAAATCACACACTATCATCACATTTTAGCTAAGAGTTCCTTTCCTATTTCTAAATGGAGCGGCTTTGTGAGATGATATCGATATGGGTATATGGGTACCATCAATTGCACCAAGGCAATTCTGCAAAAAAAAAAACTACATGTAATTTCCTGAAATTTTGAAAAGTGCATATTTATCAGGATGTGTTAAAGTAAGCACCTTGAAGTAGGGATAAAATATAGGATCTCTTTCAATTTTCAAAGGTACTTGATTAGAATTGAGAGGATTCAGAAACTACTTGGAGAGCATAGGGATAACCAAATTGAAGAAATGCTTCAAGTGACGATGAAAGGTATCATTACTGTGCCCAAATTTTTCTTGCAGGTCCTCATAGGAAGCATTGTGACTAAGCATGTATAAGAAGAACGCCAGCTTCTCCTCAACCTTAATCCTAGTATCATGGAACAACCTTTCAGTTCTAAGGTAATTGGCCAAGGATCTAAATATATCTGGTTCCATCCTAAATGCTATCCGATAGTTCTCGACATGTCCTTCAAGCAGCTCCTGAACACGTTCCTTGCCTGTTAGCTTCGATGTATAACGGCGCTTCTTTTCACTTCCTCCACTAGAACTCAATAGATGTAGTGCAGGAAAAATAAACAACATCATATCTGTCGCACCCCGATCTGGCACCGCCATACAACGGCATCAAATAGGGCGTGCCGCAGGAAAACAATGTGAACTGCTCCCCCGCGGAACTGCGATACCGATACCAGTCCCAGGACAGAGCGCTGGTATCCACGGAAATCAGATATGCATCATCGCAAACCTTAAATAAATAAATAGACACATACCTTAACTTACGTTGTAGCTTCGGAGCAAGCCGGAGACAGCAACGAACAACACAGAGGCAGCGGCAGCAACGGAACAACGGACTAAGTCTCAACACACAGGCAGCGGTTAGGAACCAGGACGAAACCCTAGTCTTCACTTCACTGCAACTCCGGCTCCAGTTCCCATAAAGAACTATATATGTAGAGCAAGGGTGAGTACTTATGTACTCAGCAAGCCAGGGGAACTTAGATGGTTGTTGCAGGCTTCAAAGAGAGGCTAGATATTTTGTAATCTGTTTTATTTGAAACCGTTTGAATCTGCTAAGTGTGTGCTTCTCAACGATCAGGGTGAAGTGGAGTCTCGCCCGATCGGAGTGAAAAATGTATCAATCTTTATTTCTCCGGTTTTCACAATCTCAAGTTCACATCAACCGGCTCCCAGAGCCAAAACATTTCTCTGGACTTCCCGAGTCCCACTGTCCTCGACAGCCAAGCCGACATCATCGGACGAACTGCGTCCTCGACAGCACATCCTTTTCACAGTTCCTAAAACCACACACACATTTGCAAATAGGGTAAAACTATGCTAAAAAATCACCTCACATCCACCCATGACCGTGGGCACGGCTGTTCAAACAGTTTAGACCTCTGCAGAGGGGGTACACTTTACCCACATGACACGGAACTGACATGAATGCCCGTCGGCACCGGATGTTCATGACAAGGCATTTCCCAAGCATCCCAGGTTTTCCCATGGCAACTGGAGGGATCGACGACAAAGAACAGAGTAGGTCCGAGACCATGCTGTGCTAAGAACCCAGGAGGCATCCCCACCGCTATCTCAGCGATCCACAGTCCAATGACATGCAAGGCGTCCCTGATCGGCTAGTTACTCAGACAGGGGCTTCCCATTCACCCATGTGGTTGTATTGTCATATGTTCGGATAGAATTCCGAAGGAATCGGTCCTTAAGGCGACCACACAGGCATCACACACCGGACCAGCCTTGTGTCACGAATCTCCATTTTTAAGACTCATTTTTCTTTCACAAGGCACCGACCCAGGTGTTGGATTTTTCAAACGTTTCGTAAAACCACATTTTACCTAAGAGGTTTCTCAAACTTTAAGTTTGAAGGGGCGACCGTCAGTACTCGCACAATACTGCATGAATACCGAGGCGCGGAAGTGGTGGCTACAAGGGAACAGGGTACAACAATATCAAGGAATTATTTTAAATGCAGCAAGTTTAGGAAGGTCTGCCGATCTGACTCGCAGACAGGACCGCACAGATCGGTGCACGTCTATCGATGCAAGTTTCACAAATAAAATAATTTAAATTTCAATTATAGGCTCCATTGATCAAAGGTGACTTGCCTTGCTCTAGGTCTTTACGCGTCTTCGAGAAATCTCGGGGAAATCCGCTCCGAAATGATTTTCGACTACCGATTACTATGCGCAAACAATTAAAATCTACACAAAGACCAATAAAAGACCCTATTTAGGACTAATAATAGTGTCATTAGATAGATCTCAATTTTAGAAAATTAATGAAGTTGGAACAGAATCAATCGGGTCAACGGATTAAAAGACATGAATTTCCGAAGTTAAAAGGAATTTCTGGAATAGAGGAAATGATTATTTGGAAATTCTAGAAGGGAATATTCTCTAGAATCTTTTCGGGAAGTCATTGACAGCAGGGACCTCTGACAGACCTAGCCCACGGGTCAGTAGGAAAGGAAGGAGAACATAGGCCTATGGTCACTGTAGGTGGGACCTGCATGTCAGTGGAGAGATTGGAGTTCGGGTGAGCTGGCGGTTATGGGGTTTGATTGTCAGTGGGACAAGGGGGGTTCACGGGATCGGTTCATGGTAGACTGAGGGACAAGGGCCCACTGGTTAGTGGTGTGGGTGCATGGACCGAGTTGCTGTGGGTTAGGGAGAGTGAGGGGGTAAGGGCCTCGGATGTTAGTGGAGTGGGTGGTGACTTACAGACAGGAGCCTAAAATGGGACCACGGTTTGGGGTCCATATGACAGTGACAGGAGGGAGGAAGAGATGGCATGGACCTGGTCGAAATGGCCCACATGTTAGCAATACCCAGCGTGGATTGGCTCTGGCAAGGCAGAGGAGAGAAATAGGGCGGCCGAGATTGACGGCCGACGGCGGCGAGAGTGATTTCGGCGAGCGACGACGATCAGCGGCAAGCGGCGGTGCCAGTGGAAGGAGGAGGTCAAGGGGAACCATCCGAGCGGCTCGGATTTGGTTGTCCGCGACAGAGGACAGCTGGCAACGGGAGTCCGAGGCGAGAAGGGAGAGAGGAACAAAGAGGAAGGGGTGTTCATGGCGGCTCCAGAGGGGAGACGAAGGCCTGTGGCTGCGGAGTCAGTTAGGGTGAGGCCCGAGGGCTTTTGAAGAAGCGGCGCGACAGGTTCGACGAGGGGACGGCCATTGATGGCGTGCGGGGCGCCGGCGGTGACTAGTCTGGGGCGCGGGGAATCCATTCACCAAGCTAGCGCTCGATGACTATGCCTAGGCATTGTCCGAGAGCATCACAGGGAAAACTTTTTCCACCACGGAGAGAAGGGGCTCACCAACGGAGAGCGGCCCGGTGGCAGCAGCACCGTGGTGGGGGGAAAGATCAGAGCCGAGGGGAAGTGGCATGAGAAGGCGCTCGGCTCTGGGTTTGGCGAGTGGATGCGAGGCGCACGACGGTGAGGCGGGGATTAGTCAGGGCGGCTTTGGCTGAAGTTGAGCGAGTAGCTAGGTGACGCCGCGGCAGCGCAGCCGATGTCAATGGCGATGATGAGTTGGGTCCTTGCTTTCTGGAGAGAGCAAAGCTGAGGAGAAACAAGGGCATCACGGGGATTTTATAGGGGAGACGCGCGGCTAGGTCGGTTTGGGGCATGTTAAGGAATTTCCCGGGTTCAATCATGGAGGTAAGAGGGAATGGCACCACGGCATGGGATTCTCATGCGGCGGAAATTTTGGGCCAATGGTGGAGATGCGTGGGTGGGGAGTGCTGCTGTCCTGTGGGCCGCTCGGCTGGGTAGGAGAAAGAGAGGGACGCGGCCCGTGAAGAATAGTGCTCCCTCTTATTTTTCCAGAGATTGTTTTGAGGGAAATTTGAGGATTTGCTTTGGGATTTTTTAATTCAAATCATATATTTGAACTCAAGAATAAATCAAGGAGCCAAGGGAGGTGAAAACCAATGAGAGAAGTTGATGAATTCGTATTTGGACTTTCAAGGGTTATTTGGAGAGGATTCCAAAGGAGAAAAAAGTTCAAATTCAAATTCAATTTTTTAATTTGAATTTGTGGATGCTTAGGGGGATTTTTGGGGAGATTTCAAGGAGGTCAATGATGGGGAGCTGGCATATATATACACATGTGTCAATGCTTTATATCGGCAATAATAATATGGGGCTACTCGTGTGACCTAAACTTGATGGACTACAAAAGAACACGAAACAATTTATCCTAATTCAGGCCTTCAATGTGATGTAATACCCTATTTCTAGCTGTGGTCTATTGCCTTTGAGGTTTCTCTGGTGAGATTTTGTTCTGCCCTCAGGGGGCTCCTTGCCTCCCCTTATATACTGAGGAGGCAAGGCTACAGGGTAGGAATCCCAGTTGGACTCCGATCAAGGGATTTTCTTCTAGAGATACAATGTACCCGACTAGGATTATATCATTTCCTTATCATACAAGGTAATATTCACCAAGTTTTGTTGCATCCCAAATTACAAGATTAGGCCTATCCTCTATCCGAATGGCCAGAAAGCTTTCCATGAGGTACCCGGGGCCCATGGCCTCCACAACATGTATATATTTATGTACATGTATAATGGTGGAAAGGATTTTTGAATAGGGGTTGGATGCCCAAACTGTATATTTTTACTTGGGATTTTCTTAGGGATTTAAGAGAGAGAAACCAAGGAGATTTTAGGGAGGGGATTCAAAGGGGCTATTTTAGGGTTCCGATTCGAGCAACGGGACAGATATCGAAGCGGGGATTTTTGAGAAAAGATTCAGAGGGGCTTTCGCCGTTAGGGTTTTAGGAGTAAAGTTCAAGTATGGCGATTCGAACCCGGAGATTATTTTGGAACAGAGTTTTTTTTAGAGGTCGGATTTCGAGATAGAGGACAAGGAGACAAATTGAGATCCATGCATGACTTACGATACAACACACAAAGATCAAGATTTTCACAGATAGATTTTAGTAAAATATAGTTTAACGTCACGCTGAAAGCGAGGCGTTACAATATCATTGTCCTCCTCTTCCCTCCTCTTTCTAATGCGATCTCTTATTCTCATATTCATTGCAAAACTAAAAAGAAATTTAAGCAACACTTAAGAAATTAAAAATGACAGATATTATATTCACATCATTGGAATGCATCAGCTCCAAAATAAACAGTATTTCTAATGCAATCCCTTATTCTCATATTCATTGTAAAACTGAAAAGACAATTGGCAACAGTTTTTGTGACAATTGGCAACAGTTCAGACAAAAAAAATTAACAAGGGAAAATTATATTCACAACACCAGAATGCATTAGCACCAAAATAAATATTATATGCACATCACTATAATAAAATCCCAGCAAGAAACAATATACATAAACAACTTTAAGCAAAGGAAATAAAATAGGTCAAGTACCGCTTGGGGAGGGTATAGGGTCCTAGGAAGGTGAGGATAGGTCTTCTCCAACTCTAATTGGTGCAGGGGCAGTCTGCAAAGACACAATGTACATGAGTAAAATTAAAACAAGAAAATCTACAAAGTAAACATCCGGCACCTCTTTAACTCACCTAAGCAAAAGAAAATTAAAGCAAAAGAAGAAGCTACTCTACAGGCACTTAGAAAGAGCTGGTTATTTCATTGCCCATCCTAATCTGTTGTCACAAAGATCTTAATTAACATGTAATTATTCCTAAGCTGGATACTGAAACTGATTCTTGCAGCTGCCACCTGATTTCTGATTCAATCGGTATTAATCAGTAATAGTAGCGAGGTTACAAAGTAAATTAGTACTTTGTTTATTTAGTCACAAAGAACAGTACAAAGACCTGCAGCTCAAGCCTCCCACTCCTCCAGTCCATTTCAGCCTCTACCTCCTTGTCCTATATGCTCACTCCCTCCTATATTTGGGGCTCGACACCGGCCGCCTCCTCCGCTGCATGCAAAGGGAGTTTAATGGCGTCAAGAAACCCAAACCCTAGGACGCGGGAGAGAAGAGGGGAAGGAAGAGAGAAACTTACCGGCGAGAAGGTGGCCACCGGAGGGGACAACCGCCGGAGATGAAAGCGTTGTGTTGCCATCGCCATAGCCTCGAGTCACGCCGCCGCAGCGTCTCCTTGAGTCATTCCACCGCAGAGTGATGCTGCCACAGCATCACCTCCTGCTGTGCTCCTTTCGCAAGGATTTTTTCCACATGTCCTGGGTAGATGATTATTTCCCGGGCCAGGGTAAGGGGGAAAGGCTGGGGTAGACTTGGATCCAATCCATGCCGAGCTTAACTGAATGCGTATTTCCCTATAGGCCAGGATTCAATCCACGCCGAAGTGATCCAAGGAGGTTGGGGCCCAATCCCAACCTAACCGAACAAGGCCTAAATGGGCAAACTGGCCTAGTAGGGAGGCCATAGGGAAACAAAGAAAGAAAGTGAAAAAAAAAAGAAAAAAAATCAATTCTAGATCCAAGCACGCACTAGAAAATTAGTAGCACAAATAAACATAACTAAAAAATAAATTTAGAAAAGTACGGTTGTTTTTGTCAAAATTATCGATACACCTTTGTTCCTCGAATATGTGTAGGCTCTTCTGTATAATTTTCACACCGTTATAAATTGGGCCTATATGTTAAACATACACTACTCCCACTAAAAGGTTCATTCAATTGCATGATCTTTGTAGAAGTTTAAAGGAAATAAACTAATTCCAAGATTGCACAAAATTTTGGCGCTCTAGACGGGCTAAAAAGACGGCATGCCAACTGACACGCTAATTTTCTAGTCTAGTGTTTCACTTTCCCCTTGTTCAATCTCCATCTTGCCGCACACCCTGGCAAAACGTACGTACACGTAAGGGAGCTCAGCTCGGTGGAAACCGCACGAAGTATAAGCTAGCCACATCAAGCAGTTAGGTGCAGTGAGACGATTTGCGTCAACGGCGGCCTAATGCCTTAAGGCCATCGTGTGCTGCGCGTCAACTGCGCGCCTTGTGCATAAGTTCAGATAAATTGTCTTAGGGGCTGGAAGAATAGAGGAATGGACGACTCAGGTTACCAGATACCGTTTTGCAGTGAAGGGAGAAGTGTAATCCGATGTCCTAGAAGTGCCCACGCCATGCTCTAGCTGTCATTTGCCGTACTGTTGCGTCATCTGCTTTTTCTTTACGTAGTGGCGAACTCCATATAAGCCCTGGTACTGCTGGATCGATCTATGTATCAAAAGAAAACCCTAAGTTTTATTCCCCTTCTGCGTTCTTGCGGCTGCCACTTCAGTTAATTTAGATTCAGCAATATACCTATCATTTCTCTACTGTTTTGCTGTGTCAGGTTCCTATTATTTAGCTACGGGCCCAATTCTGAAGCTTACTCTGAATTTTGACTCAGGTTCCTAACAGTAAGGCCACGTTGATCATCTATTCATCTTTATTTACTAGTGTGCCGATTCCATATGCCTGAAGAGAAAAAAAAAAGACTACCCAACAAACATTGCGAGAAATTCTCCAATGTAATCTTTCGATTGTCTAACCATTGGATTATAAAATCCAACACCTCACACATCACCCCCACTCTCCTTAGCTCCAACGTATCGTCCCTCAGTCCCATCGACTCAGACTCGCACGGCGTGCTTATATCGACTTGTTTGCTACCCTTGCTTCCCACCTCTTCTCTCTCCCCCCAAACACGTCATCATCCCTCCGCCTTCCTGGTGTTGTCTCTGACGCTGACCAAACCCGCCAGCTAGCCTCAACACCGCCAACAACCTCCTCCATCCACCCCTCTATTTTCCCCCTCTCCCCATCATCTTCCTCGCCGTTGGTGCCCTAGCACCACCTTTCTCCTGTGTTTGCGGCGGTCGGATCTACCGCATTGCCCATCGTCTCATAAACAATACCTTCTTGATTCCCTCCACCGCCTGCTGCCCTTCTTTACCCTCGCAACTTTGGTTACCACTGCCTCGCCATCCTCTCATCGTCACCGCACCGCACTATTGGCCCCCCTCTAAACCCGCCCCTCTCCCTGCCCGACCTCGCCATAGCCAGACCCCAAAAACCTTGTTAACAATATTATTAGAGAAATTATTTCCTTTATTATCTCTTGCTAGTTTATCCCCTAATTCTCTCTCAATTTTGTTTCTATAATTCGGTTGTAGAGATAAGGAGGGTACCGTGCCTATCTGTACTAGTGGTTTGTGATTAATCTAATTATCGCATTGAGCCTAATACTTTATCATGATATAGAACATTGAGCCTAATACTCTATCATGGTATCCCGTTGACCGGCACAACACAAAGGCCTTGACGTTCAACACGAATCTTTGAGTTCATCTTATGGTCAAAATCTATAAAATTCTTCAAATTTCTGTTAAATAGCAGCTAGCAAATTAGGGTGAAATTAAGCACATTAGAGCATCACCAACAGAATCTCAGCATAGTTTTCAAACCCAAAATTTTGGGTTCCAAGTAAAAAAAAAACAGCTCAAAGAGTTTTCCTAAATAGCTAAAAAAAATTGAAATCCCCTTGCGTGTACTTCTCGCTCTCTGCTTGTGGGAAAGAGGTGTTGGTTTCCAATCCGCCACTCGCATCGATCGAGATGGAAGGGCCTAGTTGGTAGTTTGGGGTGGATCCGTTTTTTGTTATTGGTAGTCAATTTTTAGTTATATGTTGAAATGAGAAATATGTTAACACCTAAAAATCTAATTATGATTAAAAAATAATTTTAGAGATAAATTTTTGGATTTCTGTCGATGATGCTCTAACAGGACAGACTGGGATCAGATTACACGTTGATACGAGAGGCCAGCTAAACAATAACCATGCACCGATATGATTCCCGTATGCGCGCACACCTGCAGGATGCGATACGATCTCGTGCCAGAGTATTTTTGAAACATCTACGTGCCAGAGTTTTGTACCTTATCCTCGACAGAGCAATGAATCCGACCTAGTAATCTATAGCTAGTCTCATAATACAGCAGTTAATTAAACATACATGCTACTGCACATACTATCTCTTGCAAAAAATTTTAACGTACACACAAAGTGAATTAATGTAAGCTCCATTGTTGTTCTACTTTTCCTTGTACCTGCAAATTAAAGCACTTGGGTCCCAATGGCACCTTGAGAGAATAGTTACACAGGCCGTGCGTTGTTAAGCCATGGGGAGAGACAGTCGGAGTTAAGGATTGCCGATTCGTATCAACGTCCTTGTCAACAAAATCTGTGCCTATCCGGTACAATCCTTTACGCCCCCGTCCGGCCGGCCGGCGGCGATTATTGTCTGCAGAAAATGTACTGTAGTTCGTTGTTATTGTTGGTTCTTTTTTTTCATACGCCATGATATACACTGTTGCCATGGTTTAGCTAGTGTTCACTTATGTTTTGGCCCGTACTTATTATCTCGTTTTCTATTAGCATGTTTTCCAAAACACGAAACAATGTGTTTTTTAAAAAATTTTCTATATAAAAGTATATTAAAAAATCAAATAGATCCATTTTTCAAGTTTCTGATAGTTAATACTTAATAAATTACGCGCTAATAATGTTTCTCGTATTGCGTGGGACTTATAAGCCAACCCAAAACGCGCGAGTGATCACGCCCTTAGTGCTACTGGTACTGTTCAATGTGGGCAAATTTTTTAGGAGAGAGAAACTCTTGTGTATGCTCTTTGTGGAAAACTCTAAGCACTTTCTCCATCCCAAAAAATAGCTACCTTTATGTTTGAATTTTGTCCTAAATATAGCTAACTAGATATGTAAAAAATAATTTTCATACTATTACTTTCTATGCTACCCCTAGTATACCTCATTACCCACTAGCCCTCGAGGCCCCTCGAGATCATCTTTAATCTCATCACCCCACCGTACATTAACAGGGGGCATTTTAGATCTTACACCCTATTCTTAATCTCTACAAAAACACTTCTAGATTAGCTATATTTGGGATGGTGGGAGTAGTTGTCCGGTCTAGCTTCAAGGAAGGAACCAGGAAAACAATTTATTTTCTGTTGAAATGCTGTCGTTCGTGCTTCCATCAACCATTCAGTTTCTATGTAACATGGCATGAAAAACAAGAAAATTTCAGTACCGTTTGATTCTTGCTGCAATCCATGCCTGTGATCAGGGGTGGACCCAGGCCCATGGCAACCTAGGCCATGGCCCGGGGCCTAGGATTAAAGGCTCATTGAGGACTTTGAATTTTCACCATATAAACTTGTGTTGGGCCAAAACTTCTATGGAGTGGCCTAGGCCTTGGTCCATTTCTGGGTCCTCGCCTGCCTGTGATGGTGCCGACCTACCAAATTAGGCTTCAAGGAGAGTAGAGTGTGTTCACGGCGCAGCGCCGACAAGTGAAGGGAGGTAGCAGTGTAGAACTGTGCCTATGCGGAAGGACTAGCGGCGTCACCCGTTGTGAGGCTCTAGGTCAAAAATAGAAAGGCACCTAAATCCTTTCTCATAGCCCGCGTTCCTGGGCTCTAGGATCCTACCCCTATCCACCTTTTTTTAGGTGAGATAACATTTCCACCACCATCGGTGGTGCGACGGCGCCACTACTTTTCCTCTCCGTCATAGGCGTCGTCGCACCACCGGTCCTCCTCCGGTTGTTTCCATGTTGGCTGCTGCCATCCCCGTCATCCCCTGCATTTCCAACATGTCTCCCTAGCTCCGTGACGTTGTTCTCATTGCCAAAACCCTAGCTTAGCGGCCCACTGTTGTCAGTAGCGACACAACCCTAAAATAAAGATGGTGTGGGTGCTCGATAAAGACAACCAAACGTAGCACATATCATTTCATATTTATATTACAATCGCATAAAATATAGAGTACAGCCAATAAACTAATGCACAAAAGAACAACTAAGATGATATCTCTCATTTAAAAATAAACAATAATCTTTGCACCACATATAATTCATCACACATTAAAAGATAATGGCAAACCTATCAATTTACAAAAATAATTCAATTTATAAAACATGAGTAATAGTTAACTAATCAACTATCTTAAAAAATAATTATTCTATGAAAAGATGTACCACTAATAAATCACTAAGCATGTCTAAGTCTTCTAGGAGGCTTAGGCAAATCTATTCTCCGATCACTCATAACTTGAAACCTCTTATTAACTTTATTAAAATCAAGTCCTCTCAAAATCTCCTTATTAATGTAGCACAATATCAAGTTTTATTTTATTGCGCACATTAATGGGTTGCTTATAGGCTAGTAGATAGTGGCTAGTGTGGGCGGCTTAGACTAGGAGGAGGGGAGTCCGGGGGTGTGAGACAACGCCGAGCTGTAGCTGGGTCGGCCGACCCACCCTATCCAATGGGTAGGTCCGTCCCTGACCGTCATCTCTCTCAACCGGCCGTTGCGCTGCCGTTTGCGGAATCCCTGGCAGACGAGGAGCGCCGCCACACCGTCGCCTGCCACCTCCTGAGCTATGCGTCTTTGTCTCTCGCCCCATCCTCCTCCGGCCCTGTCTCAAGCTCCGGCAGGGCCACAACGCCCCGAGCTAAGCCGCCGCGCCGATGTCATTGCCGACCGCCTCCTAAGCTTCATGCCTCCACCGCTCTCCCCATCCTCCTCTGCAGTAACGACCCCGCCCTGGTACCACCTACGATGACACCAAAGAGGATGCGCCATAGGAGATTGGCATCAACCAACTCTCACGGAACGGCGATGCCAGTACCAGTCCCAAGAAACCTTGTTGGTACCCGCGGTCAACAGAGATGTACCATAGCAACTAAATAATTAAATATGTATACATCTTATACCTTATAGGAGGTCACACCTTCGGAACAACTCCGAGCATATAACCGACAAGCAGAGAAACAATAGCGGAATGACAACATAGCGAGAACCCAATCCACAAGCAACAGCTTGGGATTAGGAAAGAAACCCTAATCTTCACTTCAACTTCACTCTTCCTGAAGGAGGGGAAATAGAGATGGACTGAGTACTTACATACTCAACAAGTCAGGGGATAGTGAGTTATGCAAGCTATCAAGTTAGGCTGAGGTTTATTTCGCAAACCTTTTTATTTGAAAACATTCTCAAAACTCTAGGTGTGGGTTGTCTCAAGTGTAACTAGAAAGAGGCTCTCGTCTCGATCCTGTCCGCGAATTGCTTTGCAACAACTCAAGTGAACGAAATAATTTTTAGATGATTTAAGTTTCTTAGTCAAATCTAATCTCATACCAGTTGTCTGGCCACGACATCAGCTCAAGGGAGTCCGCCCTTAGGCAGCTTTCCATACTCCTCACATTTATTAGTTTATTTTCACTTTCGTCCTTTCTAGGACGTCATCTCATTTATATTCTATTATTTTCCTTTCACTTTTGTCCTATTTAGGACATTATCGCATCTCATGTTTCAACTCTGTGGCTCCTTGAGCCATCCATAATCTCATCTCAAATGATAAACTTCTTCCACTCGGGAAGCCTAATCTATGATGTCATTCAACATCTCGGCTCACACAGCCCCATTTCAGACCACTCAGGTTATCCATCAGCCACCAAGGCTGATTCTGGTAACGATTCCCATACCATAAATCCCTTTCGTAAAGCACTGGCAAACAAATCTACGCTAGAGGAATCACCTTGCATTCGCTAGTAACCGTGGGCACGGCTGTTTGAATAGTTTATATCCTTTGCAAAGGGTGCGCGCTTTACCCACCGACGCGAGCTTACTTCCCACACTAGCCAGTAGGGAAGGTTTGTGACAAGGCCTTTCCAAAGCTTACCCAGGATAGCACGTTGCCCTACAAATGGGTCCTCAAACCAAGTACCAGGAACTTATTTCCTGTACTCAGGTACGGGGGTATATCGCCCTCTTGGCACCCAACCAATCCGACATTTATTAGCAACCGAACGATCCTAGGAACATTAATTACTCGGCCAGGGGCATCCTATTCCACCCATGTGGTCGCACTATGAGATGTTCGGATAAAATTCCCCAAGAAAACGGTGCTTATATGCAAATACAAAGCACCACCACACAGACGGTCACCTTGCATCTCGGGTTTTTGCAAAAACCATTTTTGTTTCGCAACCACGCCGACATCACATGTTGGGTTTTCAAAGCTTTCACAACCCTATTTTACCCATATTGACAAATAGTTGTGTTGGGGCGGGACCATCGGAATCCATACTCAGGGAGCACGATTACCGAGGTACCACGGAGTGGAGTGACAAGGAATAGGGTACCAATGTCCTACATGATTTATGCAACTATCGGTAAGTCCGTCGGTTTGTCACGCAAACTGAGGCTGATTAATTTAACGTGCATACTAACAATGCAATTTTTGCAAACAAATCATTTTCAATTTAGGAGCAATATGGTCAAGGAGTGACTTGTCTTAGTCCTCGTCTTCAAATCCTTGCGAAAATCTGATGTCCAACGATACCTGAAACATCGACTACGCACGAAATGGGAGAAAAACACGTAAAAACCCTAAAAATAAATACTATTATTAATAACTAATAGTGCCATAGGGTAGATCACAATTTTAGAAAAAATTGAAGACTTGAATGGAACAATCGGAGTTACGGTTAAAAAGATATGGATTTTTGAAGTTTTAATGATTTTCTAGAATATGGAAAAGGATTTCATTGAATTTTTGAAAAGGAATATTTTCTGGAATATCCTTTGGCTGACAAATGGGACCCAGTGTCAGTGTGAGAGAGAGGGGCTGATAGCGGGTGGTCCGCAAGTCTGCGATAGAGAAAGAGAGGGGGCCACTTGTCAGTGGATGACAATTTGGGCCCACATGTCATCCATGCAGGGAGAGAGAAGGATGGGTCCCACATGTAAGTGAAATAAAATATTAAAATGGATGGTAATTAAATAATTAGGTAGGGCCCACATGTCATAGACTTGGGAGATGGATTAAGTGGGTAGGCCCACAGATCAGTGTTAATTTGAGTTGGTTTAATTAGTGAGGTGGGCCCATAGGTCAATGAGAGAGGGGAGAGGTTAGGGTGGCGGGTTCATTGTGCACTTATCGGTATGGGTCCACTTATCAGTGGAAGTGAGAGAGGAGGCTGGGTCCACCTGTGAGTGGAACCCAGGAGGGGGATTAGGAGCGACGGCGGCCAAGCCAATCAAAGGTGCATGGTGGCTGGAGGGGATACAGCGAACGGCAGCAAGGGAGGAGATGCGAGGTATGAGAATAGAACGAGGGAGGGACAGTGAGTGAGATGGATGGTTTGGATCGGGGAATTGGTGGCCGACGGCAGCGGGCGACGGTGGCTAGAGAGCGGTGGTGAGGTGTTGCGTCAAATGGTCATCTCTAGCGACTGTTCCAATGGCGGAGGGGGCTGGGAGGGTTCGGTTCGGATGCGGCTCAAGGAGAGGTAGGGAATAGAGAGAGACATTGACCCCTACCTTGCACGACAGCGAGATCCTGAAGCGGCGACAATGAAGGAATGGCGGTGGCCGATTTGGGCTTTTCCAATTGGGAGGCGTTCGGATGGATTGGAAGGCATGGCCATTGTTGCGAGGTGATGGGGAGCTCGGTGGCGGGATCAATTTGATTGATTAGGCTTTCGGAGCAGCAGATTGGGTCCAGGTGGAATGGTTAATGGCTGCAGCGGAGAGAAGCTTGAGCTTGGGGGCAATGACGGGGGTTCTAGGGCCTTTTTATAGATAGGAGGCGGCGCTACGTGACGGCTAACAAAGGCAGTGGAGCACGCGGAGAGGACCTCTCAAGCTCGGCCAACTTTTGACCGAGACGGGCATGTCGAGTGGAGGAGCGCGATTTGCGCCGGGACCCCTGTCTAGATGGGACGCCGTGCTTGACGACGGGGCTCGCACATGGAGGAGTAGTGGGGGGCAAGGAGGTATGGAGCTTGCTGCTCATGTCGAGGAGAAGGAGAGAGAGTTCGAGAGAAGAGAGAGATAATAGAGAGAGAGAGCGGTGAGAGGGAGGAAGAAGACAAGGAGGACAACGACTGATAGGTGGGGCCAGCGGAGGGTGTCCGCGTGGGCTCTTGGCCGAAGGGACTGATGGGTGGGCCCTATGCGTCAGAGACCGAGGCTGTGTGGGACGGAAACGGACTAGGACGCTACAAGGCCTCATGGGGAAGGAGGCTGAGCGGGCCGGGAGAGAAACAGGAAGAGTGGAGGCCTAGTTGAAGAGTAACAATTGTTATTTTTCCCAGAGATTCTGTTTTGAAGGGATTTTGGGGATTTCAAAAAAGGTTTTGATTCAAAATTGGTTATTTGAGCTCCTAAAAATCTTAGGTTTTCAAGCAAGGAACTCTTGAGTGGTATTTTGATATTTTAGGAACTAGGCTTGAATTTTGAAAGAAAATCTTGATGAAGGAAAAAAGGAAGCAATTCAAAGGGGGTTTGAATTCAATTTTGATTTTAAACTTGGGATTTGGTCTCAAGGAAATTTTGGAGATTTTTGCAATAGATTAAAAAATTTTCAGGAGACATTTTGAGAGAGGAAAAATAAGAAGGAAGATCTCGAGGGGATTTTAGAATTTGAACCAGGGATGGAATAATTGAGTTTCTTAGAAGATTAAAAATAGGAGGAAATTTAAGGGAAGGCTTCAGAGGGAATCTTGCAAATTTTCAAGATTCGAATTCAGATGTTCGGATTTGGATAAAATTTTAGAATTTGGGGAGGATTTCAAAAATTAAATTACTTGAGGGATTTTGAGAGAGAGACAGTCAAATTATAAAATTCGAGTCTCAAAATTTGGAGAGAATTTAGAATCGGGGTTTTAGGGTCTCAAGGAGGGATTTAACTGAGGTCTATGGCACTTAATCCTTAATCACACACAAAGAGTCAAAATTTTTAAAATTAGGGTTTTTATTAAAATAGTTTTAGCGGCCCGGAAACCGGGGCATTACATCTACCCCCCCCCCCCCCGAGCTTTGGCCATGCCGCACGGCGCCGAGGGTCCCATGTGAGCAAGGTCTTTTTTTTTAATTGTGGTGTTTGAAATTGCTTATTCATTAATATGGTTGAAATCTATGTATTAGAAATATTTATGTTTAAATCACTATGGTGTTAAACCACTAATAACATAGAGTATACATTGAAACAGATGAGAACAAAATGAGGGATGAGAAATGGGGGTTGTTGCTTAGAGTTAGAGATATTTTGGGTTCTCACGAATTAGGTGCATCTCTTGTTTAGCCTAAAAATGGAGATTGTTGCTGAAGATGCTCTAAGCCTTAGATCACGAAAAATCCAACAGTTCAGACTAATTTATCTGGAATATGAAATAGCATCAACTAGAACCATTATTGTCTTCATATGCGAGAGCTGATGTATATGCATGGTCCGCACGGTACGGTGCTACATCCATCCTAAAATATAGCAATTTTTGGCTATATATTAGATGCACTCTTATCTAAATAAATAGTAAAAGTTGTTATATTTTAGAACCAAGGGAGTAATAAGCAAGCGATCTGAAAATCTATGGGAGAAAGAATAAAACAACCACTATCTTGTTGGCTTAAGGCCCTTATCATATCGATCATCCCAAACAAAAGTCGCAACTTGGGTCCAAGCCTAGTTCCATGTGAGTCCACTCTAGTGGTTTATTTATTTATTTTTCCTTTCAAACTAGTAATTTACATTTACACTGGAAGTAAGTGCTGTACTTAATTAACCATTGCAGCCGTAATGCTTCTAGGACGGCAATGCCGGATATGATTACATGCCCTCCTGACCATGTTTTTGTACTACAAATCACAGTGTCTGTATAGTTTCTATACTATATCTGTACTGGGAAGAACAGTAATATCAGACACGTCGTGAACGACCGTTGTTGTGTACTATCAATAGCCAGCGGATGGGCCGACCGTGCTATTGCATCTGCTTTAGAATTGTAATTGTGGTTGAGTAAAATAACTAATTGCACGGCAAGATACTGATACATGGGACGCGACTACCCGTCCGACAAAAATCGGACGCCCTCCCAGCCAGCCGCTCCGCTCTACCCTGCACAGCCCTTTCCAAGCCGCTCTGCGAGCACAAAACAGCAGTTACTTCTGCCAAAAGTCTGCATGCACAGTAGAAGAGATAAAAAACGGTTTAGAAGTCCACCCCTAAACAATTTGCCATACTTTAAACCAATTTTTCTCCTAAATTACTTATCCGATGTGTGATCCGATTACATCGTTGTATTTATTACAATTAAATCTTTTAAAAAAGATATTACATAATTATATTTCTAATGAAAAATATATGTATGATTATATTTCTAATTGAAAATTTTTGTATATTATACATGAAACAACGAGTGAAAAACAGAGTGAAACATCACAAAATACTTGCTCAAACATCCAAATAACACACGTACAATATTTGCAAATGAATTAGTAAAACATCATAAAATATTTATTGAAACATCTAAATAACACTATATACAACATTAAAAAATCCATTGCAACAAAAAAAACGTAAAATGTGCAATGTAGTCACGTTCTAGTTGAAACATTCCCTTTCCACATATTAAACATCGAATTTTAACAGTTAAAACATATATATTTTTTCTTCAAAATATAATCATTTAGAAACGCATGATATAATCAGATCGTAGATCGAATAAATAGTTTAGAAGAAAAATTATTTAAAGACTCATAATGAAGTTGTTACTTGTATGTACTAGTACCATGCAACTTTCATTCCCATCCCTGCTAGACATGCAGCATAGTACTACACATACAGGAGGTGCGTCCCTGAGAGAGAAATATGAAATATGTGTCCTTTGACGGAGAAATGCATGCAGCAGGCGTCCAATATTTTGAGTTGGATTGGACGCCTGAATCAAAATATTTTTCTAATACGTGTCTATAATTTTACACAAGTCTTTTCCAAAACAGAGTAGATTATATAGAACAAGTCTTGTACTTGTTGCTTAAAATACATATGTACATTTTTTAGCATGATTTTTCTCCCGATATGTGTACATCGAAATTAGATTTGAAAATTTGTGATGTGATGGGTGACACCATACTAGTAAAATTTTAATTACAATCTAGTACGCCCTCCATCTCAAAATAACTCTATTTTTTACCCATTCCATTTGTTCCACGAAGACTTCCTCTTTAGAGCAATCAATGCATCGTGGTTTGCAAAACTAGAAAAATAAACACAATGAAGTTTGCTAAAGTAGAGAATAAATGCATTAAAGTTTGATAAAGTAAAGGGCATTCTAGCCTTTTAACTTTGTATTGGTGCGTGTGAGATAAGCTAAAACAGAGTCTTTTTAGGATGTAGGTAGTAGAATTATTTGTGAAGTCCTCTAGAATACCTAAACAGTTGAACTCTTTCTCATTTTGCACCAAATATCTTCTTCGCTGTGATCATCTAATAATTATACAACCTCGACAATTTTTCACTATGCATAATGGAGGGTTACTATCAGAATCGAGAAATTTAATAGCTCATAAGAGGCACCGGGAGGTTAAAAAATACACTAAAAATATAATACCTCCCGATACCTTATCAAGTACCATCAAAACTAGGGAACTGGTCATCTGTAATGGCTCAAAACCCACATCTGTAACGGTTAGACTAGCTGTCACTAAATTTTGGTCATAGATGTGGAGACTTATTTGTAACGGCTAATCAGCTGTTACAGGTATAAGTCAACTGTAATGGCTCATAGACGCAAGCCGTTACAGATAAGGGTCATCTGTAACGGCTCGTGATTACGAGTCGTTACAGATAACTATGCATCTATAATGACTCCTTTATCCAACTGTTATAGATGACCTTAAATCATTTATTATTGCTTCTGTTTAATGGCTAGCCTCTGGATTTGCTAGCCACATCCTTTGAAAATAGCATAACACAATATACATAACAATCCATATATACCACATATCTATCACATAGCACATCACACATATATACCACAAATCCACCACAAAAGTCCATTTGCATATATATCAGTGTACTAAATATGGGATATCCCATAGACATGCACATACCTGGATTACAATATACCAATTTCTATACGGAAACAAACCCCGTACATATGGATAGAGTTCAAAGCAGATAAGGAAGGAGTCTCCGATAAGGAAAGAAACACATAATCCTACTCGGGCCCTACTATGACTGCTTGAATTCGTATCCTAATATGCCTCCCTAGTTCTACTTAGGCAAGGGAGCATCTGAGAGTATAAATACAAAACCCTCATGGGGGAAGGGACAAGCCAACAGAAACCACATACGCCCAATCTCATCGTGTCGATGTTGGAGGAACCTGAAAACAACTAGCCATCGATCACCATACCCAAGCTCTACGCCGACCTTACTGATAGACAAGATTAGAGTTTCTCTCCACATACTTTGTACTCATGAGATTGATATAGTGGAAAACACCGGCCTTCCAGCCAAACAAAAGTAGAGCTATTATCTCTAAGGGGCCCGGACATGTATAAAAATCCCTATCTCATTGCATCTTCATATCATACTTACCCTACGTCCTTAAATACACCGTATATACACGGATACTGCGGTTGGGTACCAACCCATCGACAATATACATCTCACAATACATTGGAATTCCATTTCATACACTTCACAAATATATCACATCAATTCCATTCCATTCACAAATATTTCTACAGTAAATCCAGGCATCATATGTGCTTGTAGGATGCATTTTGTCGGCTTCTCTAGGTGGTCAACTGCGTACGGGCCATCTTTTACCACAGGCTCCAATCCTGTGGACGCACAACTACTCTTCTTTTGTGGGCTTGCCAATGCAACTAACTCTTCAAGAAGTGTGCTAATTTTTCCTTGACCGAGCTCTTTGTGCAAGCGTGAAACTCATTCATCGAGTTTTCTATCAAACTCTGATCGTGCTTCACCTAAGACCCACTCTCTCAACTCCGCCTTGAGTTTTGCTTCCCGCTACACTATGCTGAGCTTGCACTTCCTGTACTGTGATGAATATAGCCCAACCTTCCAAGAAACGGTACCCCCGCAACCCCTAGTTCAGCCACAGTGTTCTAGGTTTCTGAGAACCCATGTGAGCAGATCATCTATGGGTCTCGACTACCTCGCTTTGCGAGGACTCGGTGCTTAGTTCTTCCTACAAGGTTCAGAGAATAGTTAGTGTGACTAATGGAATTGCATTGTTTGAATAGTGTAAAACAAATATAAAAATGTCACTTAGTAGGGTGTGTGCAACCCTCACAGTCGATTCTGTTGGGAAACTGACTTAGCCACCTTCATTGGGCTTTTCTTGTGCCCTAGCCTAATGTCTTGCACAGGGAAGGGCAATGTTCTAGCTTGAAGCTATCTGTGTGCTTCGGTACTATCGTTGAACTCTTTGGTGGATTTCATTGCCACGAATTCTTCCCACTCAGTTGGAGTTATTTGAGAATACGTGCTAAAAGGTGTCTTCCTGGGAAGCACGTACTTGGTCACTAGCTTAGACTTGAACTTTCCACAATTGCCTACCTTAATCATAGCATGGTGCTTCATGAGCTCCTCCGCCTCCGGTGGCATCTCGAAGGTCTCCTTCATCCTTGTTTGACCTACAGAAAATTGAATTTAGCACTCCAATTTTGCAAGCCAATCTCATTCATAAACTTGAATATTTTGCAAGATCCAATCTCTCACTCTCCAATGTGGAAGTAATTAAACAATTCCATAAGCCACTGATGTGTACATATTCCATAGATTACTGAAAATATGTAAATATGAATCGAGAGCAGGAGGAAGAGGATTATTGAAAATTTTAACCAAGCGAAGAAAATATAGATTGAGAGCAGGAGAGCTAACTGAGCTGACGGTGGAAGAGGATGATGCAGCAGCGCCGGGGTCAGGGCAGCGGCGGCCAACGCGGACGCCAAGGGGGAGGCCGACGTGGACGGGTTCTACGAGGCAGTGGCTCTGAGGAGGTGGCGATAGCGCTGAAAGGTGGCAGCAGCGATGCCTTGTCAGGGGCGCTGAGGAGGCGGCGGCAGCCTGAGGAGGTGGCGGCAGCAACTGCTTGGCGGGGGCACGGTGGACTCCGGCGGTGGTGGCGGCAGCGGCTTGGCAACAACGATGGCTTGGTGGCGGTGGCAACGACTTGCGAGGAACTGGGTCACGAAGAATGGAGCCATATGTGGTGCTAAGGGTGGAGGTATAATCCTAGATTTGTAACTTACATGCAGGCACAAAGTCACTTACATACAGGCCCAAAGTCATCTGTAACGGCTCCTCTTTTAGGAGCCGTTACAGATATGGTGTCAGTCATCTATAACGGCTTCTAAAGTGGAGTCGTTACATATTATGGGATGGAGGTAGTACCTATGTGTAGCGGATCCTATTTAGGAGCCGTTACAGATGACTGACACCACATCTATAACGACTCCTAAAGAGGACCGGTTACATATAGTTAGTTATTGTCGGCTTTTGACTTCTATAGTTGTCTACAACAGTTGATTTAAACAGCCGTTACAGATATAGTTATCTGTGACGGCTCCTTCACAAATGATCTATTAGAGATGTGAGATTGTGTAGTATTGCATAATGACTCTTTCAAAATTCCCTTACATAGAACATACATTGCTGTAAACCCAACATGGAAAGCCATCGTTTCAATTTTTGCATGCATGCTACTGCTTACAGGGTTACGATGATCTATAGTGTACAGAGGACTCATGTCATTTACGTACGATACAGTAATCTCAGCAGCACAAATTCCGGATCTGATCTCTATTCGAGTTCGTTAGTACTATCGACTCTTCAGATAGTACGTGTTGTACACAAGTAGATTCAAACAGAGAGCATCTGCTGAGCACAAAACGCCCTAATTAGCACAGTTCTTTTTCATTTTTGGCACTAGAGATGATCAAACAGCGTCGTGCAGATTTACAGTTGTTCTGTACATGCATGTTCGGCCGTGCATGATTTTAGGTGGAGTTTAGTGATTGTCTTTGATGTACATTAACGGGCATTCGTTTGGTTAATCGGACTACTAGTACCTATAGTACTGCATGTGTACTGACAATGGAATTTGTTAGCCTCTTATATGGACCATCAGCTATCATATGAACTTGCCGATTCCGTTTATCTGTGTGTCATAATTAATTGAGTACCTTGGTTGCTCTACGATCTAGTTTGGCTACATGTGCTCGTAATATAATGGGCTAGTTGTTTAATTAGACGGTCATTGCTTGACAACTGTTCTCTTTGCTATTGTAGTAGGTTGCACTAGGTATTGGCCGACAACAAGATCCTTTTTCTAACAAGGGAGATGAATTACATTTCCAGCCTCTGCATCTAACAAGGGAGTTGAATTCATATAGCCAATGTTCTTGTAAACGAGACTCGCTAATTTGGACCAATAGTATATCTATGAATTATGTAGGAGAATAAAAACATAAGGGGGAGATTAAAAAAACACCAGAGCTACGGTCATCCCCTATGTTATCAAGTATATATAGACCATAAGAGGATATGATCATCACTGACCAGCTATGTGTTCTAAAAGAAGTGCTCAATATGGTCCAAATGGTATTTATGATATTGTACATTTCCACCAGACTAGTGTATTTGGTTTCATGAATGCTAATGTAAACATTAAGTGAATGGTAGTTAAGGAGAGTGATTTTACTGTCCTTGAGAAGTTACTGAAAGGTACTATATCCTCTAGTATAAAAATTAATTTGATATCTCTTAATACCTCGGGTTGAAAGGATCTTGATGTTGCTTAGAAAGAAGGTGAATAGACGTTCCTAAAAACACTTCGTAGAGGAATTAAATATACACCAGAACTTTCGATCTTATGGCTGGAACTTCTGCTTGGACCGAAAGTTCCGGTTCCAACTAGTGGAGGTTCCAATCGATAGAGAGAGCGCCCACAAAGGGAATCTCACAACAAGCACGTTCTTACGGGTAAACATAGCAATAAGGTAGTAAAAAAATGGTAGCAACATAGGAAGCAACACCTAGAGCAAGATCTACGGCAAGAAATGCAAAGCAAAAGCAGAAAGCAATAAAAGAGGGGATGGAGATAACAATTTTTCACCGAAGTTTGGATCCCGACGATCCTATGTCTCCGTTGAGGGGCTCCAAGGACCTGGGTTTCTTTCAACCCTAAGCCTCACCAAGCGACCATAAAGATCGAGCTCGCTATCCACTCAATTTACCCATTCTTCTTGAGGAGGCGGAGTAGAACATTCACAAACTTGCCCCGGCTGTCCACAAACGTCAAATGCTCGCGAGGGAGATGCTTAGCCGACTAGGAGAATCACCTCCAAGAGTAACAAGCTCGATGAAAAAGGCCCGGCGTCGATCTCCAAGTGCTCAACTCAAACCCTAGCCTCTCAACCGCACCAAATCTCAAATCCCAACTCAATCTCTCAATAGGAGCTCTAGATCCAAGCTTAATTGAGTGGAGAAACCCTAATAAAGGCTAAGGGAGTAGATCTAAAAGATGCAACATCCAACCACTCAAAGTGGGGGTAGGTCGAGTTAAATACTCGCACCTCTCCAAAGCTAGTTGTTACTCATAGACTTCCAGTCCAGGGGACCAGAATTTCTGGTCAAGGTGACCGAAATTTTTGATCAGCCCTCTTTGCCAGCTCGAGAGCCTTGACCGGAACTTCCGGTCACAACTATCAAAACTTCCGGTTAGGCCTTTCAGTCAGACAAAGAGCTCTGACTGAAACTTTCGGTCCTAACTACCGGAACTTTTGGCCCCATTTTAACACTTTGCTCATTTTCCCCTGCGAGTGTTGTGCATAATGTCTCTCACGATCAAGGACTTTAATTAAAGCACTTGAAGACACCCTAGGCCAAGATCACGTATCCTTCTTAATAGTACAGCTTTCCTATGACTCAAATTGAAAACCAACAATGAACTTAAATCTTCTCGAGTCTTTTGGCCGCCTTGCTTTAATTTGTAGGGGTCATCATGCATCAAGTTAATCATCATTGGGACTAATACATGTACTTTAGCTCAATCAAATCATTAGTCCCTAATTGTTCTGTCATTAATCATTGAAAACACACTTAAGAGACATAGATGCACTTTCACGGGTAACAGAAAGTACAAAATTTTCACTTAGAGAAATATTATATAAAAATATATTTAGGGGATTTAAGGGTTTGATATGATGGAAGATTACACAATCTGCTTGGTTAAAAAAAGGGTTTTATACGCCACCACCAAATTTTAGGATACACAAATATTCCCGTCAGCCAAAGGATGAAAATTAAGACACATGGATACACTACAGGTAAGGCAAGATTTTGATATGGGTAATTAGTGAATACCCCAATATGAGCGGTTCATTGTTTGATCATATATCATCGTCCCTACATACTTCGCTAGATTTGAGCTCTCCATCATCCTCGAAGTCAGGCTGTGTTCTTTTCTGTTCTTTTATATATTTTTGAAACGAATTGTTTGCTTTAAAAATATAATTTTTTAAACAAATGTTTCTACTGTATTGATTAGACCTATTCTAAACTATTTGCAAATTTTATTTTTAAAATATTAATTTATCGTGTTAATAAAAAACAATCTGTATCAATAATCTAAAAAACTATCTCTCTCACTGGTTATATGGTCGTGCCTCTACTGCATTTAGAAGGGTTGGAAGAGCAATTGGCCTTTTCACTAGCCGACGATTCTAATTTACCAAGATATTCAATTAGGGCCAACTTATTATGTAACGAACTAGTAAAATACGAGTGTAATAACATCTAAGGCAGCATTCGGTATAGCATATAAGCCCATATGTAAAACGAGATAGATCATTAGCACACAATTAATTAAGTATTAATTATTACAAACTTAAAAATAGATTTATTTAATTTGTAAAAAAACTTCTACGTGCAAAGATTTAAAAAACACATCATTTAATAGTTTAAAAAGCATACCAAGGATAAACAAGTAGCCACAAGCTAAAAAAATGCTGCCTAAAACTACCAACCAACCATGCTCTTTAAGCACCATTTGAATCTGTTTGTAGTTTAAGCTTATCAATAACATGTAAAACGAGATAAATCATTAATACATAATTAATTGAGTATTAACTATTATAAATTTATAAAATAGATTTATTTGATTTAAAAAAACTTTTATATAGAAATTTTTTTAAAAGTGTGCTTACGACAAACGAGTAAGTAACATAAAACAACCATACAATCAAACGGTGTCTAAGATGGATAAACTTTGTCCACCCTAATGTAAAAGCGACCGATTTATTTGAATTTTTTAATCAGTTGACCATATCATGCGAAGCTTCATATAACGTTACAATACCATGAAAACCGACTCAAATTTAGCATGCACTAAGTACATGACTCGCTACATACATGTTTAAACACGTACTAGAAGACACTAATCTAAATACGAAAGACCGAACGTGTTTACACGGCGGAGCCTTTCGGCAACCCTTCGCGAGAGAGCCGCGCGGGCTGTCGCTCGCCCGTGCCCGCCCGACTCAAATCTCAGCCGTTCATCCCGCGGATCGGACGGCTGAGACCTGCTTGACCGTACCACCGTGTCTTCTTCCCGTGGCCGCGCGACGCGACGCGACGCGACGCGACGCGACCATCCATCCGGCTCCTCCGTTCCCGCCCCGGCTGTCCCAATTTCGGCGTACCGTCGCGTCGCGCTTTCCCGAATTGCCCCTGTCTCCCTCCCCAATACAAAGCGCGAGCGCGGTGGCAGCAGCAGCACAGCGCAAAGCGTCTCTCTCAATCTCTCGCTGTCCTTGTCACTGTCCTTGACACGCACTACTAGCCTCTGTCTCCTCGTCGCTGCCCAAACCAACCGGAGAGCGCAGGGAAGGGAGCAGAAGTTGGGGGAGAGGAGGGAGAGGCGCCGTGGAAGGGTGGGAGGCCGAGAAAGGGCGCCGGCTTGGCTAGATGGCTCCGAGCTCGTCCTGCTACGACGTGGCCGCGTCGATGCTCCTCTGCGCCGAGGACAACAGCAGCATCCTGTGCTTGGAGGTGGAGGAGGAGGAGGTGGCGGTGATGAGGACGAGCGGTTGCCGGTCGCTGGACGGAGGCCTCAGCGTCGGCGGCGTGGAGGACATGTTCCCGCCGCAGTCGGAGGAGTGCGTGGCGAGCTTGGTGGAGAGGGAGCGGGAGCACATGCCGAGGGCGGACTACGGCGAGAGGCTCCGCGGCGGCGGCGTGGATCTCCGCGTCCGGAGCGAGGCCATCGATTGGATTTGGAAGGTGCGTTCTTTGATTGATCTGGCAGGATGCCATTGCCTGGGCTTTGTGTTGGGAAGAAAAAGGAAAGATTTTTGCGCCTTTCTTTTTGTCTTTCTGCAGTACATCTCCATGATTAGCTCCGTTCGTTTAGGGGGAAAACGTGTCTTTACTTCGTTTGTCGATTCAAATGCGTTCTGCAACTTGTTTTCTCGGTCAGTTTTCAGTAATCTGCAGCGTTCTTCCACGGCCGTAATGCATTGCAGAGTATTTCACTGCACTTCGAGTAATAGCAGTTTGTCGTAGCGCGATAAATGTCCCACTGACAAAAATTTTTGGGTTAAATTTCGGGACCATCTCGGCCGAAGCTGCCCGTTCATCTGTTCGCTTGTTCACGAGATTTCGATGTGCATTGTCTGATTCTCGCTAGCAGTACTACATTTGCAATGATGGAGCAGCATTTTTCGGGGCAAAAAAAAATCTTTTGATAAAAACGCACTAGAAGATAATTGACGTAGAGTTTTGTTCCTGAAAATTTTGTTTCTTTTCCATGTGATCTCTTATTTCGTTGCGATTATATAGAAAAACTTATTTCGTTGTGATTTCTTCACAGGTTTACACTTACTACAACTTCAGCCCTCTCACTGCCTATCTGGCTGTGAACTACCTGGACCGTTTCCTGTCTAAGTACGAGCTGCCGGTAAGAATCAAAAGATTGTATTTGTAGTCATCTCAAGATGTCGCCAATGCTGTCCATGTTCATACAAGTACACTAGATGAGCTAATTGTTTGGTGTTCATGTCTGCCAATGCAGGAAGGGAAGGCTTGGATGACACAATTGCTCTCGGTCGCGTGCTTGTCTCTCGCCGCCAAGATGGAGGAGAGCGCCGTCCCGGAGCCTCTGGACCTTCAGGTGAGCATCACTGCATCAGACCGTCACAAGCACTACAATGCATCTCCTTTTTTTATCTTTGTTTTATCATGTTCTGAGCATTATTGTTGTTGGATTGTTGATCAGATTGGAGAAGCACGGTTTGTGTTCGAGGCGAAGACGATCCAGAGAATGGAGCTTCTTGTTCTCAGCACCCTCAACTGGAGGATGCAAGCTGTGACGCCATTCTCCTACATCGACTACTTCCTACGAAAGCTCAACGGCGGCAATGCCGCGCCGACAAGCTGGCTCTTGCAGTCGTCAGAGCTCATCTTGTGCATAGCAACAGGTGTGCTACGATAGGAAGCTCCTGAACATGATTGCATTCAGTGACAATGTGTAGATCAGACCATAATTCTGCATCCTTCGCATAGTCTGATGCATCACATATGTCAGGAATTGGATTCCTGGTGTTTAGACCCTCGGAGATCGCCGCGGCGGTGGCCGCCTCCTTGGTCGGAGAAGCTGCCGGCGTGGTAGAAGACATCGCAAAGGCTTGCACCCATGTAGATAAGGTACAGACAGTGAAGCAAAACCTCACGTAAACTCATCCTCATCGACTCCTTACTAGTAACTACTAGCTTGTTTAAATCTGAATGACTCATGAGTACTACCATTTGGATCCATTACATTCATAACTCAATTAACTCATGAATTGCAACCGTACTTTCGTAGAACACAGTACTGGTTCAGAATGCGTGAAACGCATTTATGGCCGTGTGAGCTCGGGGAGTTAATGTGCTGTTCGCCTTTTGCTGCTGTGTCTCTGCAGGAGAGGGTGTTGCAATGCCAGGAAGCGATTCAGGAATCCATGGCCTCCATTAACACTGTGCAACCTAAACCTGCAAGCACCAGGAGAGGCTCAGCCTCCTCCTCCTCTGTCCCTCAGAGCCCTGTTGGGGTGCTGGATGCTGGCTGCCTTAGCTACAGAAGTGATGATACTGATGCATCAACTATTGCCTCACATGGAGGAAGAAAGAGTTGCTTTGATAGCTCCCCGGTCACTAGCAAGAGGAGGAAGCTTAGCAGGTGACTGACCAGTCAAAGTGCCCAATGATAGATCACTCCTCTGTACACCACTCATCTCGACAAAGGCAAAGTCAATTGGTTTCGATTGCAACGACTGTCAAAAAGAACACTGGAAGGAGAGAAAAAAAGAAGGGGGGCCAAAAGGGTTGGAATTTTGACATGACGAGAGAGAGCAAGAAGTTGCTGATGAATAAAGAGGTGAGGTTGACTACACCTAATTGCTGAGCTTTATCAAGCCAGCAGCCATGGTGATAAGAGGTGCCCCCAAAGAACAAAGGAAAGCTTTGTAGCAACATAAAGCTCGATGAGATGATCAAGACAAAGGATGGTGAGGGGCTTTAGGCAACAAGTCCAAGAAGAACTAGGCATGCACTGACCTGGCTGTGTAGTATTCTTTTGTTCACTAGTTGTAGTTGCATTAGTTGTATTTTTTTTATCATTTCATTTGTGAGGAGAAAATTAGAGGAGGTAGCACTCCTTTTGTGATCAAGAATGATGATCATCCACATGAATAAAATAACAGGATGTAACCAAAAAGGAAAATTAACAAGACCCAGAAAAATAGGAAATGGGTTTCTTTCAGTTTCTTTTTTTTTTCTTTGTATATTGGTCTGCCTGCCTATCTCTATATTGTTTGACTGCTTGTCTGCTTTAAGACCATGAGCACTGCATTCCCTAGGAAATAAAAGAAGGGGACCTTGTGACCTGTCAGCAGGAACCTTGGGAAGACAAACTTAACAATACCATGCGGTTGCAGCGTTGGGCATCTGTCTCTTTGTTTGAATTAGTAGGTGCTTCTGTTATTTTGCTCATAATTTAAGGGCTAAATGCTCTCAATTCTCTAAAGAGGAGGGCTATCAAGAATATGAATGGTCCCATGCTGAGTTGGGTTGGATCCTATTAAAGAGGTCCAATTTGTAACGCAAAAATTGTATATATGAATTTTATAGGAAATAGTTCATTTATACATTAAAAAATCCATCATTTAGCTGGAAATGATTGTAATTCTGGCCCTACATCTGTATTGGAAATGCTTTGCAGTGCTAGATGGTCATAAACTCTGCACTCTGTGCTGAACTAGAAATTTCACTGATCATTCAAACTTGGAGTGGCCGAAGCTTATTTTGAATTTTAGAGTTTGATTTTGGAATTAATTTTAGGGGTTCTCTTTGTCACTTTCGCTGCCAGGCTCTCTTTATATGATTGCTAAGAATATATCAAAAAAACTCTTAAAACTCAAATTTGAAAAATTCAAAATCGTTCGAATTATATAGATTTTTTTAAAAGATCCGGTTAGACCAACTTATATAATACTGTTGAATAATAATTCAGAGGAGTGCAACCTAAGTTTATTGTAATACAGTCTCTTGTAATCTGTGTTCTCGTTCTCACAGGTCCGAATCCCCTGGAGTTGAGGCCAACTCCACCTAGTGGATTTGGCCGAATCTGAACCATCCATTTGCTTTTATGGCTGAGATCATGGTACCTCAGTCTCTCCTAGTTAACTCCCTTAATCAAGTAGATTTGGAGGGAAAATACTCACCTTTTTAGCTATTCCCTCCATAACCGTAATAATACTCTCGCCAAGTCAATCAAATAAACATACCCATTCTCGTCTTCCCCAAACAACTCCCTTCTTCCTCAAACAACCCGCCCTATCTTGTTGTTGATCAGTTCTAAGCCACAGATTCAATGCAACTTTTCCACATGCAGACAGAAGAGAATCACATTGACCTCAATGGAGATGCACACACCAACATAGAGCAACATTGGACACCCAAGCTAGGTATGGTTTTTGGCACAACAAATGAAGCATGGAAATTCTGGGTTAATTATGCAGGAAAGGTAGGATTTGATGTTAGGAAGCACTACTCAAATAAGAAGGATGGAGTTGTAATATCAACTAGATTCTTATGTGCTAAAGAAGGCCAAAGAACAAAAGATAAGCGTGATGATCAATACAAGTCTTCTAGAGCTGAGACAAGAACTGGGTGTAAAGCACGAATGGGGATAATCTTGGATAGGAAGACCAACAAATATCAAGTTCATGACTTTGTGGAGGAGCACAACCATCCCATTTATCTGCCAGAAATGATCCACCTGATCTCATCACAATGCATCATATCTGTAGTGGATGCTATTGATATAGATGTCGCAGATGATGCAGGTATTGCCCCAAAAGCAGCCCATGACTTCGCCAGACGACTAGTTGGTGGAACAACAAATCTTGGTTACACGCTTCAAGATCGCAAAAATTACTTGAGGAATAAATGCCAAACTAGCCTGCAATATGGTGAGGCAAGAGCATTGTTAAGTTATTTTCAGCAGCAAATAATTGACAACTCATCTTTTCACTATACCATTCAATTAGATAGTGAAGAGCAAATAACAAACATATTCTGGACTGATGCAAAGATGCCAATAGACTATGCTTTATTTAGTGATGTTATTATCTTTGACACTACATATTCCACAAACAAGGAGTTCAGGCCTTTTGGAATTTTCATTGGATTTAACCACTTTCGAGAAGTAGTGATTTTTGGAGCTGCTCTAATGTATGATGAAACTGCAGACTCCTTCAAATGGTTGTTTGAAACGTTTCTAGCAGCACATAATAAAAAGCAGCCAAAAACCATTTTTACTGATCAGGACCTAGCAATGGGAAAGGTTATTGGTCAAGTTTTTATGGATGCAACACATGGTTTGTGCTGTTGGCATATAAATCACAATGCAATAAAATATGTAAGCTCATACAAGAATGATGGGCCAACAATTCTGAAGGAACTGAAGTATTGCATGTATGACTATGAGAGAGAGGTGGACTTTGAACAAGTATTCAAGATGATGCAGTCTAAAGTAAAACGAGGAAGTTAGTTGGATGGTATTTACACCCTAAAGCACAAATGGGCTTATTGCATTATGAAGGATGTCTATACTCTGGGAATACGCAACACACAGCTTAGTGAGAGCTTAAACAAAGACCTGAAGGAATACTTGAAACGTAATTTTGATATAGTGAGGTTCTTCCAACATTTTGATAGGGTTGTTGAAGGTAAGTGCGCAAAGGAGGTGAAGGCTGAACATGAAGCTAGAAAAAAATTACCAAAGCCGAAATTAAAAGTGACACCAATGCTATAGCAAGCAGCAAAGGTTTATACATCACCCATATTTGAAAAATTCCAAGAGGAGTTTGAAAAATCCACAGCAGCTTATATTAAGTTATCCACAGAACAAGATTCTAGCATTGAGTTTAGTGTTGCTATTAGCAGTCTTGATGGGCTACCAAAGGATGAACATGATTTTCGAGTATATGGACACCCTAGGGATCATATAGTTTCTTGTAATTGTATGAAATTTGAGAAACATGGCATCCTCTGTTGTCATGCCTTCAAAGTACTTGATATGATGAATATCAAGTTGATACCAGAAGTATATATTCTAATAAGATGGACTAGGGAAGCAAGAAGTGGCATTGTGCAAGATAGCGAAGGAAAGGAAATTTTTAGAAAAGACACGTCGATACAAATCATTTTGCAGGAAATTTGCTTGTTTAGCTACTAAGGCAGCAGACTTCGAGGAATCATATGTGTTGCTGGACAGTGCACTTGATTCACTAAACAAGGGAGTAGAAGAGAAGATACGTGAAATTTCACCAACAGAAGAGTCTTCTAATGGCAGTCCATCAACCTCACAACAAAACTCACTTGAAAACATAGAGAGTACAGTGGTTGGTTTAAGAAAGAGACCAGGTCAAAATAGAAGTAGAAGGCCAAAGGACTAGGTTGATTCAATGCAAGAAAAAACCAAGAAGAAAAGCAAAAAGCAATCCAAATCAGCGCAGCAAAAGGCCAATAAGAGATGCACAAGCCAGAGAAAGGAAAATAAAAGCCAAGTGCATAATGTACAATACTCTAACCATAAGGTAGTAACCACATTGTGATCCCAAGAGTTCTTGGTTCCATCAATTATTTACATATCCTTACTACTGCTGCCCTTTTAATCGTACTACAATCTGATTTGTAGGGAGTTGAGATACCAAATAATATTTTATGAATGAATTATGATGAACCAATCGAAGAATGCCAACCCAACGATAGTAATACTAGTTTCACAGAATTATTGTTAGTAAGTTACAAACTAGTATTTTTACATAGTTAAGAAAATCACATATTTGGTTTCTAAAATACTTCTATTGTAACAGGGATCATGGGATACTAATTTACCTTCATCACATATCATAACTTCAGATAGCAGAAACTACAATCATGTAAGATTTTGTCTCTATTGTCTAATGACCCAAAAAAACTGTAGTGTATAGTTTTTTGTCCTCACTTTATTCTGATGCATGCTATCTGCAGGGCACAACTTCTACTCTTGCTCAGAATCAACAAATTATATTTGCTCCTGCAAACAACTTTGAGGGGATAAATGGGGTTTCCCTTATTACATATATTTCCATCAGTGAACACAAATTACAGTAATGTATGGTTTTTATTACTCATATCCATTGCTTGAAGACACAAATATATTGTATGATAAGTGAACACAATTATATTGTATGATATTTAGATCTTAACTATTTTTCCACATTTTATCTACAGGAACCAAGTGTCAGCTAGACTCAAAATCATTATGGCCCTACAAACAACTAGGATGGGATAAAAAGATTATCAAATCGATTTCCATGACAGTGCAGTATAAGTTCTTGGACTACGGATTAAAGCTAGTAGTTTGAAACTCTATTGTTGTGAACTTTTGATTCGTGAACATGCTATGCATTCCATTCTTCACGAACATTAGATGCTATTTTCCTTACAATTTCGTTTAAATGCATAATCACACATGCATATCTGTATTGCAGAACAAGAACGATGAAGCAAATGAAATATTGGTTTTTGCACACTTCTTAGATTGATACATGAGGGTATTAATTAATTGATAGAATCTAAAGTAGGTAAAAAAAAAGCACATATTTGGCTGTACCTTTTAGAGAGGCCTCCTCCCCCTCCCCCCAAAAAAAAAAACTTTGCTAAGCATGATTTGGAGTGGATGGGGGTGAAATGTTGGTGCTCGAAATCTTGAAGGCCTTAGCTCGCGGTGGGGAAAAGCAATATTACCATGGTTGAACACAAAAATCAACCACGCCGGCAAAGACGATAAGAGGATGATGCCCCGGTGGCATGGGAACAATGGCCTGTGCCTTGGTAGAGATAAGGTGTGGTAGTCACGAGAATGTAGAGGTGAGGCAGATGGTGCTGGCTGCCGGAGCATTTGTGGACTCAGGGTCGATGACGTCGCCGGTGTGCTCACCTGAGCTCATGCTGTGACCTGCTACTCTTATCGAAACATGTGTGGTGACTTCGTGTGGCTTCCAGGAAGGAGAAAACGAGACTTTTATTTAGTGAGACATGATATCAGCCGTAGAAGCAAATGGATGGTTTAAATTCGACCAAATCCACCACGTAGAGTTAGCCTCAACTCTAGGAGATCTGGACCCGTTCTCACACAGTGTGTCATGCATATTCTTATATGCTGGATTCTCAATATTCTCACAACTGGGAGCACCGAATGAGTGACACCCTGACATCATGTACATGCCACTAGATCAGCCTGTATTAATTTCTCAGAAAAAAAAAAGATTGTCTATTTGAGCTGGCACTTGACATTAGGAAAGCTTACCATATGAAAGTCTGTACTAGGGAGTAGGGACTATCTCTGTGTAATCATCATGCCATTTGGCCCATTTCTCCGGCAGCACTTCAAGGAAAAACGGATCTCTCGTCAAGCTAATTGGCAGAGATCTACGCTGTCTATGCAAATCCTATCATTTGTAGCACTGATGTTAATCATGATGTATATAATAGGGAATTGGACCACAGGGTTTAGGTGTGTAGGAGACTAACCTAAGTGAGAGTCTCCATCATCTCTACTTCAGAAAAGACACTCTCACACACAAACTTGCTTCTTCCATTTTAAAATATAAGGAAATTTAGGATTTAAATCTTACTCTATAATATAAAAAAAATTTAGGATATTTAGGATTCAAATCTTATTCTATAATATAAGAATTTTAGCACAATTTATAGTACTAGTTTCATCAATCACTTCTTGTTTAAATTTCTTTCAATCTTACGCTCATCTATCTTATAATCTCTATTTATTTTATATTTATCGAGAGATACCAAAGTCTTTTTTTTCTTAGCCTTAATCTATACTAAATAATTTAGAAATGTTTATATTTTAAAAGGGATGGAGTATAATCCATGGCTCCTTTCATGGCCGTTCTATATGTGATCTTGATCTCTGCACATTACCTAACATATATACACATCGACTATATAACCTCTTGGTCTCTTGGCAGGCAGAGAGGGCAAGAACCATACAATTCTTTGCATTGTTTACATTTGCCACACCGTTAAATTAACTCTAACCGGCCCGTTTCTCCTCGCTCTCTCATGTAAAATTATCACCCGAGATGAGCTCTCCAATCTTTTAAGCTCATCCATTTCGAGGAATCGATCGGCGGCACAGTAAGAGGCAGGCACGTACGTACAAAGGAAAGCCTGGTAACTGGTAAGCTCGCAGCGCGGCAAAAGCTGGAAGAGTACGTGCAAAGACCAGCTGACCGATCGCTGAGATTAACTTTTAACAGGCGCATGCATCCTAAAGACCCCGTCTTTCTGCTATTTTTTCGCCGACGGCGCCGTGCAATTTGCAGTGGCCAGTGGCCGCATTTGCTGTAACCAACCGTAACTAATTCCTTCCTCTCCCTGCGGAGCATAGTTAACCATATCCTGCAGGCTGGCTGGGGATTGGGTAATGCCCTCGGACGTGGGTCACTGATATATGAATTTACTCAGAGTTAGAGAATAGTAAGATAAAGAACGTGGTTTCGGCTAGATGGATATATCGGTAACGGTGGGGCGATAAACAACACAAGAATTATTTTTTATTATTTAAAGCTTTTTGTTTCTTAATTTTAAAAATAAACCTTTTGAAAAATTATTTCTAAATCTAAACTTTTTTACACGGTTCCATCTGACATGGTAGGTCAACACTATCTTATCGAAGAAAGTGAATGTAACAGTATTATCCTATCACGTTAATCTAACTAACATGACAAAACTCTTATCATGAGCAATCAAGCACATGGCGTGGCCAAACGGTTTAGATTTAAAAATATATTTTTAGAGAGTTTATTTTTAAAAATAAAAAACAAAAAGGTTTAAATAATAAAAAATTCACAACACAACAGCTAGCTAGCCGGCCGGCAGAGATCGAATCGTGCGTCGAGACAAGCGGCGCCAGGAGATCGCGTGCGTTCCCGGCACGGTGCTGACCAGCGATGCGAGGTCGACTGCATGGTCAGACAAACTGGTCCCGTGTGGCGTCTTAATATATCTCTGGGCACTTAGGCATACATGGTGAGTAAGTTGGTGATTGAACTTCTCGTGATCTTGGACCTGTTTGAAGATGATGGAAGTTTTCTGGTTACACTTACGATGTGTTACACGTGAGCTTTGCAGGAAACAATACAAGCTGACAAGTGAGTGATGGCTACTAAGTAGAGAGAGGAGGATCGTTACCGCGATATCGGAAGTGACCTCTTTTATCAGTTCTATCACCTATAGAAAAAACTTAATATGATAATATAAATAGATATAATTTATTAAATTAGAAAAAATAAACAGTTTAGAGCGCTGTAAAATAGCTCAGAACGATACTATAAAATCGTGTGGGAGTATCTGTTATCGGTTGCCTTATAACATCGCCAATGTCCACCGTGGACAATGCTCAAGAACATTAGTTAATTAAGGATGCCACGTGGGATTTTGTTTCCATTGTCTTTGAAAATGAATCGGTGTTCTTTCAATGTAAAACTAAATATCTGAAATTAAAATCAAATTTAAGAAACAATAATTTCAATGTCATCTACAATTAGCGCAGGCTAACAGCTAGTTTGAACAAAAGTAACATATATTCGGAGGAGGGACTGGGTGTTGAAACAGAACAATTTTCATGGTTTGACGCTTTTTCCAAAACAAGTTTTAACTTTGCTATTCATCAAGTGACTAGAAACATAAAAACTACTAGTCAAATTTACCGACCGCCGATCCATGCGCAAGATTCGTGCACCGATTGTCCTCCTTGTTGCAGTATCGTCTTGACAATGGAGATTGCTTAGATTTAGGGATGGGCATTGGAATGGTAGGGGGTTAGGGGAGGAGGAAAGAAGGTGCCCTGGTTTAGAGGATGGCTGGGGCCGCGGTGGGTCTGTGGCCATGGCGGTAGCGCCGCCTTGGCCACAGGAGAGGGAAAAAGTAGTGGACTTGGTGGCCATGGCGGAGAAAGCTCATATTTGGAGTGGTTAGGAGGAGGAAGTGATGGTAACGGATCTAGCAGCTCTTGCCATCGGAGACAAGGGATGAAAGACAGCGACGAGGACCTCACCAGAGTTTAAAATGATGATCAACCGTGCGCAGATGAAGGAGGAGGGAGGGAGCAGCCGTTGGGCCACACCAATGTTGGTAGTTAGCACAGTGCTATCAAGGCAAAGGACGGCTGCGCATTGGGAGGCAGGGTGGAAGCTGTGGCAGCACGGGGTTCTGGTGGATGGGAGGATACCTTAGGGTTATAAAGTTTGTGATTGACCGTCTAAGAAAATAAATAACATTTAGCACAAAATTGGTTGACTAATGAATAGCACTCCAACCCTACATGTTTTATCAACGGTCTATATGTATAAATTGTTAGTGTATTAGATATGGCATACCCTATGTATATAGACATAGACCACTGTGAATACCGCCATATCTAGCAATATACGAAAGGTAAAGACCGGATATGGATAAAATCACGGATAGAGGAGAAAACATATCTCGGATAAAGGAGGACTTTATAGTCCGACTCGGTTACGATAAGGTTTACTCTGCTCATATCCTATTTAGGAGTCTCCGAGTTCTACTTGAAAAAGAGATCACCTACTGGTATATATACAATGTCTCCTAAAAGGGAAGGGCATTGAATTAGAAAGCTACAAGCCCAAAAACATCAAGCCAGAGAAAGCTTTCACTGACTATCATATCCCATCGTCATAGTTAATAGATTTGATAGCCACTCCATACAGAACCTTATATTTGGTGAAAATACCATCCAATACATATAAATTGGAGTACGGCTATTACCCAATCCAGGGGTTTAAACCAGTATAATCTCGTGTCCCGTTTTACTTTTCGCATGTCGACGAATAACTCAATACCAGACGATTCTTACGTCCATAAATACTCAGGATCTAACTACATGACACAAATGTTTTGAAAAAAAATAAAACTGTAAAAACTGATGCTGGTACGCACATCTTGCAAACTGTACGATGTTTATTATGAACACAAACGTTAATGACCCCATAATTGGCTGCACAAACGGGTAAAAACAAAGCTGCAGCAGAGCTCATCGAGTGTTCTGCTCTGCTAATCTGCTATAACTCGGTCCGGCCAATCAAAGGAACTTGCTCGAGCCATCATGAGGCCCTGCAAAAAAGGAGGATAAAAACACACGGAATTTTGCACGGGGACCGGCTCTCGAGGGCATCGAGAATTGCGGGGCGTTCCTGACGAGGCCAACGCCGATGAAGCGATCGCCGGGACACCGCGCGCGGCCAACACACACGGCCAGGTCGTGCCATGCAATGATCATCCCGATCGATCGGTCGATCGATCGTTTGCCACGGTTTGCGTCTCGTTGGCGAGATGATTTTCGCGGTGGACCAGATCTCCTCCGTCCTCTCCTCTCTGCCTATAGACAGCCAAAAAGATTTGGGATGGAGGTAGCTCAGCTAGGTAGCTAGTGCCGGAAAGATTCGAGCAAAGCAAGCACGCGCCCGTGGAGACTTTCGTCTCTCTTGTGTGGAGAGATCGAGACGGGGAGAGTGGCCATCGTGGTGTCAGAGGGTGCGTGCCACATTGGATGCTCGATTTGTTCAAGGGGACCAAGCGAAATACTACTACTGCACCATGGTGCATGGGGATGCATCATTACTTACACCACCACGGCAAGGTGCACGATGTGTGCAGTAGTGGTAGTGGGCTCGTAGCTACTACCTATCCTATGCATTCTAGGAGCAGAACACTAGAGAGGCAGAAATGTTGTGTTGTTTCGCTGGAAAGACCGAGCCGTGCCAAAGCAAACCGTTCGTTTTCTGCGAGTGTGAAGAGTGAGCCCCTCGACATTCTTCGGAAGCGAACAAAATCACACGCTACCACTCCTGTACTATGCAGCGATAGCTAGTAGCTGATCTCTGTCATACCAACAAAACCCTATTGGTTTGGATCTCACTGATGACAACTTGACAAGGTTTTTAACAAGCCTTGTCACCATGCATCTGCTGGGGGCCAGCGGCCGGGCAGAGCAGCTCTGTTTCCGTGCTCGCCTGCCACCAAACATCCCTGTCAAGCACCCTGCAAGTGCAAGTGCAACTGCTTCCCGTTCCACTGTCAAGCACGCGCGCGGAGTACCAAGCGAGACGAAGGGTTTGTTTGGTTTGAGACCAAAATTAAATTTATCAATTTTTATTTCTCCGCAAAAAAATTATCAATTTTTATTAATGTTAAAATTTGGTAAGTCTTAGTATGGCCAATGTTGATAAAAGTAAAATTGTATTCGGTTTAAAACCAAAATACCCTAAATTAACTATTAAAATGATCTATTTTTTTCAGGCCTACTAAAATTTGGCCTTAATCTAAATATACACTAAGGGAGTGTTTGTAGGTAGGAAAAAGGAAGAAAAAGATGATCACATATAAAACGAGGTGAGTCATTAGCAAATTGAGTATTAGCTATTGCAAACTTAGAAAATGGATTAATATGATTTTTTAATGTAACTTTTAGATAGAAAATTTTTATAAAAAATATATTGTTTAACAGTTTAGAAAACATGTATATAAAAAAGAAGGGAATTTTTTATCCTAACCATCACCTGCAAACGGGGCAAATACTATTAAAATTATCAAATATTGATAAGATTGATTTTAGTTGTAAACCGAACCGGCCCGAAGCGAAATGGCGGAGTGGCCGTGACGGGGTGGATTCGCTCCGCCTCCGCGCGTGCTAAGAGGCGATGCGCCTGTGACTCTAAGAATTTTTTTGATTTTTAGATTTATTTATTAAAAGATTTGCAAAAATAGATTTTCGTTTCAAAAAATTGCAAAAATAGACTCCCGCCGCCCTCTGGGAGGGCGATTTTTAAAAATCGCCCTCCCAGGGGGCGATTTTATGACGTGGCTGACGGCCGTTGGCCCCCCCGCCGACGGCCGTCAGCCATTTTGCAGGCGGCCCCCCGGTCTCCCAAAAACCGCCCACTCAGAGGGCGGCAAGGGGGCCGCCTGCAAAATGTGCCCAAAAACCGCCCATTCAGAGGGCGGCAAGGGGCCGCCTGCAAAATGTGCCCAAAAACCGCCCATTCAGAGGCGGCAAGGGGCCGCCTGCAAAATGTGCCCAAAAACCGCCCACTGAAAGGGCGGTTTTTGGCTCCCGGGGGCCGCCTGCAAAGTCGCCCATTTGCAGGGTGGTTTTTTGCAGGCGGCCCCTTGCCGCCCTATGGGAGGGCGGTTTTTATCCCCCGGTTATAAACCCCCCTCCCAGACTCAAAAAAGTCATAAAATTCACTCAAATTAGAAAAAAACAGGAGAGAGCTGAGGGCGAAAGCAGCGAAGCTCTGCCCGTTTGCTGATTTGCCAGCAGGTAAAATCCATTGTTCTTTGCAATTTCTATTTGTATGTAAGAATTAATGTAGTAATGTACTAGTTACGTGTATAGTACTATATAGATCTGTAGTTTTTAGTTAATCTGTTAGATGACTTATTTTTTTGTACAGATGTTACTTGTAAAATCTGGAATACACGGTTTTAGATGTTAGGAGGATGTTGGTACCTAGTTTAACTATATTTTTCATCAACAGATATGTCAAATAAGGTGATATTTCAGTTATTTCACGGGCAAGGGAATGTGAGATATGGTCCAGACGGTGTAGATCTGTCGGAGTTTAGTTCAACGGCTAAGGGTATTGATAGGCCAGCTGAGAGAAGTTTTGGATCAGTATACAACTGGCTGATGCGAGGGTTTCGACTGGACCCTCAGCTCAGCGGAATAACCTTATATGTAGTAGTCAGTCGTGTAGTTGAAGGTTTTTTTTGGAACTGATGCCAGTGGATTGCACTGCCACTTGGAGATGGTATGTGGAGAATGCATTTCAACGTGGCTGGCCACTGGGCATACTTGTGTCCATATATGAGAAAGATAACAACGCTGGTGCAATGCCCGTACAAGATGATGAGGGTCCAAGTACGGCGGGAGGTGATAGTGAAACAATAGAAGAAAATGAAGGAGGGAATGAAGGAGGGAATGAAGGAGGGAATGAAGAAGATAGACAGGCAACAGGTGTGGCAGATGAGGGAGAACATATTGACACGATCGTCCAAGAAATGGCTAGAGAAGATTCTGAAAATGAGCATGCAGAGTATGATGACTCGTCTGATGAGGACAACGTGATGCCTGCAGAATGGAGCAACGAGGACTTCTCTACGCTTACTATCTCCGAGCGGCATCATGTGCCGTGGGAGTACAAGCAGAATGAGGTCATTCAGGGGGCTAAGTACGCATATGTAGAAGATTTAAAGGAAGCAGTCAAACAATGGGCGGTGTCACTTCAGAGGGAGTTCTCGGTCGTGAAGTCAAACAAATCAGTGTATGAAGTGAAGTGCATGAAGGATGGGTGTCCATGGCGGGTGCACGCATTCAAGGGTATATGGAAAGATTATTGGCAAGTTTCAATCGTGACGGAGCATTCATGTTACTTGACAGGTGTTGAAAAATATCATAGAAACATGACCTCTGCATTTGTTGCAACAGAGATGTACTCTCATATTGTCAACAACCTGGGGTATGAACCAAGGTCGATTGTTAGGCATATTGAAGAGAAATTTAAATATACAATTAGCTATGATAAGGCTTGGAGGGCAAAACAGAAGGTTGTAGAGATGAGGTTTGGCACATTTGAAGCATCTTATGATAATTTGCCTCGTCTCTTAGGCTGTATTCTTCAGAGGAATCCGGAGACGTGCTATGACCTGAAAGCCTTTCCATCAATTGACCATGGTAATAAAAGCGTGTTGCAACGTGTATTCTTTGCACTAGGTGCTTGCATTCAGGCATTTATCCATTGTCGTCCTATCCTCTGCATCGATGGGACATTTCTGACTGGAAAATATAGAGGACAGCTATTAACAGCAATTGGAGTTGATGGAAACAACCAAGTTCTACCGGTGGCTTTCGCTTTTGTTGAGGGTGAGAACACTGATAGCTGGTATTGGTTCCTAGAAAGGGTTAAGACAGCAGTTGTACGGATGAGACCAGATGTATGCCTCATACATGACCGTAACTCTGGCTTGCTGCGTGCAATTGAGGAACTGAGAGATGGAAGTGTTGAGAAGGGATACCCACCAAGGTGGTCTGATGTTCAAAGCAGATGGTGCATGCGTCATATGGGTGCTAATTTCTACAGACAGTTTAGAAATAAGCACCTTATGGATCTTTTCAAGAGGCTTTGCGCCCAGAATCAAGAGAAGAAGTTCAATGAGCTTTGGAGGAGGTTGGATGAGCTGACCTCTAAACAAACAGATGAGCAGTCCAGAGGCCGACCATTGGAGGGGATGAGGCTCCACAAGCTCTTGAACCTCTATCAAGTGATGGACCTCGTATGAGAAGAAGACATGCATCCTCAGTTAGAAAATTTTCAGAGTGGATTGAGAATGAGCCAAAGGAGAAATGGGCATTGTTGTATGACAAGGATGGTTCTCGATTTGGCATAATGACCACAAATTTGGCAGAGGTCTATAACTGGGTGATGCGTGGTGTTCGAGGGCTCCCACTTGTTGGAATAGTTGAATTTATCTTGCATGGCACATGCAAGTACTTTAGAGATCGGTTCAGAGCAGCTGGCCCCTCAATGACGGATAATAATCTTTTCTTTGGAACGCTGCTCACTAAGTACCTGCAAGATAAAAGTAATAAGGCCCGAAGACATCGTGCTCTACCTCAAGGCACACAAGAACACAGATTTGAAATATTGTGTGTCGACAAGGGCATGCGCGGAATCTACCGCAAAAGAGTTGTGCAGGAGTGTGTGCTCAAAGAAGACGGGACCTGCAAGTGCTCGTGCCGAAAACCTACTCTGCTCCACAAGCCATGTTCCCATGTGATTGCCGCGAGCGGTGAGTGTGGAATCGAAGCACGTTATTTTGTCTCACCTTATTTCAGAAAAGAAGCAATCTATAATACCTGGAGTGGAGAGATATACGGTTTCGGTATAGCGGGGACATTTACTACGGAGAATCCTCAAGCTATCTACATTCCTGACCCAACAAAATTGAGGACTAAAAAAGGTCGCCGCAAGACAAGACGCATCCGTAATGACATGGATGAGTCAGAAGCCGGTGGAAGACTTAAACGTTGCTCAAAGTGTGACCAAACAGGTCATACCTATAAGAAATGTCCAAAGGATGCAGCCGGTCCAAGTGCGGCAGAAGCTGGACCGTCGGGTTCAGCCGCTGATGGTAGTCGTCCTACAGGTGAAGGCACAACTTCAAGACGACCCCGTCTTAGACGTTCTCGAACAATTGGTGGTGCTGGGGTGTAGTGTAAGTCTATACTTGATCTTTGTTATAGAATGACATGTATCGTACTGTTGTTTTTTATTGTCATGTAACAATGCTATAAACATTAAAACTAATTTACGCTAACTCTCTATTTGTATGCAGGTATGGCGTACCCTACACCAGAGCTGCTCGACCGGGGTCTCGACCAGTCCACCGGTCTTACCTGTCAGCCGTCGAGGGTGCCCAGCTAGGCACCTTCCGTCCACGGCCTTCACGTCAGCTCCTGCGGATAGATCCCCGGTTCCGTCAGAGGTGCGAGCGCAGGGTAGGAAGTCGAAGAGGCCTAGAGGTTACGGTCCGGGCCCGTAGTACTTTGTGTCTGTAATAGTTTGTCTGTTGTATATAACGTTTTATTAATTCTACGTTTCCTGATGAAACCACTTTACTTCGTTTACGCTCATCGATCAAACGACGTATTCCTCACGATCTACGTTTCTGACGAATCTGATCAAAAATATGAATTTTCGAGTGTCAACTTCACGACGAAAGTACATTCCGAGCGGTGACAACTAAACACACATTAACTATCATACAAACCTATTGATATCCAACTAACGATGCAACTACTGTGTGAGGATGGCACGGCCAGGGAGCGGCGACAGTATGCGCCTAGGAAATAGTGACGACAGCCGGTAGTCACATAAAAATTGATTTCGAAAATTAATTTTTTTAAATCAATTTTTATTTTTTTTTCGGAATATTGGTCCGGACTGTCCGGATAGGGTCCGGACGGTCCGGACTATATTAAGGCTAAATACCGCCCTCTAGTTGGGCGGCAAGCAAAAAACCGCCCACCCAGAGGGCGGTTTTTGGGAGGCCGGGGGCCGCCTGCAAAATGGCTGACGGCCGTCGGCGGGGGGGCCAACGGCCGTCAGCCACGTCATAAAATCGCCCCCTGGGAGGGCGATTTTTAAAAATCGCCCTCCCAGAGGGCGGCGGGAGTCTATTTTTGCAATTTTTTGAAACGAAAATCTATTTTTGCAAATCTTTTAATAAATAAATCTAAAAATCAAAAAAATTCGTGACTCTAACGCTTGCCAATATGGGCCAAATCACACGTGGGCTCGCGTAACATGAGTCCGGGCCAAACCCGTTGAGACGCACGCATTGGGCCAAACGCAGTGCACGCAAGTTAACGCAGCCAACCTGCGAGACCGACCTATCCTTATATGGGGCACAAGCCAACAGCCCAACATGCCCACATCGATTGGAAGTCTAGAATGGTTATCCAGAGGCAGGGGCTTAGAGAGGAGAAGGCAGAGAACTACTCCTAAGGACTAACGCAGCAACAATTTGTGTCAGCAGTAAGGACCACGTACGTACGTACATGATACAAATGTACATTCCTAGTCCCTACCTTCAACCAATATGCACATGTATACCGACTAGTCACTGTGTCCGCCACATCTCCGAATCAAACTGAATAAGGGGAGCTAGCATCGTACTACGTCGGATAGCACCACTGTGCTCACGTATGCACGCAGCACCAGCTTTGATTTTGGATTCGTGCCCGGTAGAAGGCAGTTGATTTACAGGGAGTAGCTAGCAACACGACTGATAAGCTGTTACGTGCACGATGCATAGTTGCCCGAAAATTGCACTATTTGACTCTTTTTCTATTTGCAAAAATAGACCACGAGTGCAACAACAGCCCTGAAGGCGCTGAGCACCAACATTTCTGCGCCAGAGGTCCTAGCGCTGAGGCCCCTACCCCCATGACAGACTCGAAGACGTTGAGGGATGATGTTGGCAAGGTCCACACTAGGCACCCCGGCGCATACCCCTCCAATCACAGTGCCAACGGGGACGGTGTTGACCTAGGGGTCTTAACCTGCGTCGCGTTTGGCCCACTCACCCCAGCCCATCCCTTTCACTTGTGCAGGATTAACATAGGGTTTTGGCCGAGGAAGCGGCGATTTTGAAGGCTAGCTACTATATCTATACTTCTTCCATTGGGATTGTTTGAATTGATATTTGATTTGGATAGGGAAGGCCTATTCAAATAGGTTCTGGGGTGGTTTGGTGTTCGAAATAGATTTTCTTTATGGAAGTGTTAGGTTTTCGTCTACTTGTTATTTTGGTAGGTTTCAGTTAATTCCGATTATATGGATGTGGGTTGATGCAGTTATGTGGCTGGGGCCAGAGTGAGCTCGACAATTTCCCTTTTAATATATTTAGTACAATACATTTTAGATTATTTTTTTGTACGTTTTAGGTTATTTTCCAGTTATGCACCCTTGTTGCATGGTAATTGTTCAAATATAACCCCATTTATACGGGCCGTAAGCTCCTCGAAAGTAGGCTTGATAAAAAATACTATAGATCTAATGGTCATACCCTTAAAATAACTTCTACCATTACTTAGCTTGGTCACTATGCCACCGTAATACAAACGGACCAATCTATCCATCTACATAATATCAGATAAATTTTTAAATAAATATGAAACTCCTAACAAAATAATGACGACTATCGATGACCACAAAACAATATGTTAAAACATAATGCAAATCGAAATACATATCCTACGCGACAAAATAATTGTAAATAAACTTATAACTACTACATATACAACACATACATCGAAATTACCACCTTTACTTATTCAAAATTGTTATAGATATACAGCATATACCTTAGTACTCCAAGGTATAGTCCAAATACTAACAAAAATTGATATATCATCAATCATATTTTCACCCCCTATGCATTTCTCACTGCATCTATTTCAATCTCCAACTAACAAAAAGAACTAAATTGACACCTAGGGTTCAGCAAAAAACCACAAATACATCAAACATCTATAGGAAAAATAGAGGCAATATAAGGAGGATACCTTAGAGATCAGCGTCCACTTGAAATCCCAACGAATTCAACTTGATTAGGCTTCGGTTCGTGAAGATTTGTGGGTGGGGGAGAGAGAAACGACGACAACCGCCTGCTGTTCTTCCGTTAGCCGAAGCAGGTGAAAGAGATGGGCTGGAACGAGTGGGCCAGGCGCGGCGCGGGGTTAAGCTAGGTCAACGCCATGCTCGCTAGCGCTGAGGTTGGGGGTACACACCGGGCCTCCTGACGTGAACCTTGACCACGTCAGTCCTCCATGTCGTCAAGGCTGCCACGAGGCAAGGGCATCTGCGTAGGACGTCTGGTGCAGAGATGTTGGTGCTCAATACCTTCGGGGCTGACGCTAAGCTTGTGGTCAATTTTTACAAAAGGTTTTAAAACCGATCCATTTTTTCGAAAATAAGTTTAAAAAAAAGATAAACAGTGTAATTTTCGGCATAGTTGCATATAGTGCAAATAATACTGTTCCTGCCCTGCCCTCCTGCAGATACCCTAATTTGGCATCAGGCAGTCAGTCGGCCAGCCAGGCTACACTGCAGACATAAATCCGACGACATGGCATGAGATTTCTCGGAGGGCATCACGTAAACCCTGACACCGCACGGCGCAGCGCATCTCAGCTCGCTCGCTGCGCTGCGCTGCACAGTGGCGCGGCGTCGGGCGGCGCGCCGGGGTTAGCCTCGTCTTCGACGACGACGACGACGAGCTAGCGCGCGGCCGGCGAGGAAGAAAGAGATGGAGCATGTTAGCTAAGCTAAAGGCGTCCTCGTTTTGTCCCTTTCACGCGTACGTACGCACCCCCTGCCACGATACGTCCAAGACGGCTTTAAAGGCGAGCTAGCCCCTCCTCGTGTAAGTACGCGGCACTGCTAGCTACAGCTCGGCGAGAGGCCTGCCTACCTCTCGTCTTTTTTTACGGATAGATCGGTGGATAGATAGATAGCGCGATCTTTTGCTGCTAGCTGCTGCTCTAACGTTTGACTACGAGCTTGGCCCTGGCTGCTGTCTCCGTCAGGTGTGGACCTACCTGCAGGTGATACACAGCATCTGATCCCATGCATGTCCACCAAGTAAAGGAGGCGCCAGCCGCTGCTTGCTGCATATGATCACCGGCTTGCCATGTACTGTTTACCCTCTCTCTCTCTCTCCGTCTCTCTGAGCGTGTGAGAGAGAAGGAAAAGGTTGTGCAATGGGTTCTTTAGCAAAAACCGGTCCACAGTGCAAGTGCGTGCATGCAGACAGCCGAGGCTTTTGGAACCTTACTGCCGCTGCGGTCAGCGAGCTAGTACCTGCATGCCCATGGATCGAGTTGATGTCGTGGTGTCTCTTTAGCTAGGGCTTTAGCTTGGCTAGCTACACCTTTCGGGCGTCTCTTATTGCTTCCTCGCCTCGCCTACACTTTGCTCTCTTTCCATCAAGTCGTCGGACGCGAGCGAACATGTGCACCCCCCCAACGCCGTGTCGACTACTACATGCGTCGCGCAGCCGAGCGCGGTGTGGCGGTAGCCGATCGGCTGCTTTGCTGGCTCCTGACGGACCGCTGGTTCGGCCCAGAAATCACAGGGGTCCATGCTCTTTTGCCGCTGGTGAAAGGGCTGGCTCTGCATTTTGTCGCATCCAAGTGAAGTAAAGGCTCTCTCGATCGCCTCTCCCGAGAACTACGACAACCAGGCTGCATCCTGCTCTCCAGCTTTGTATGTGTAGTCGTGTAGTATAATACACTACCCAACAAAAAAACACCACTTCTGTGCTTTGCTAATCCAATTTCAAGAATGGAAATTTGGAATATCTATCCGGATTATATTTAGGCAGATGGATTAATGAGCACCAATGCAACCAGCAATACGGGAGGAATATGTGCTGGAAAATGACCGTGAGGCAATAACTGGACTGTTTCTATCAACACATCTTAACCCCTCTTGTTAGCGAATCTCACATACCAGCAGGCATCTCGGTCAGGTACAAATTGAACTAGTTCATGATCGCTTGCTTGCAGTGAACATACGTTGCAGCATTGAGGATCACACGTATAATGCATGTGCTCGTCGTGGAGATGAATGGACTCATGGTTAAATGGCCTCGATGGACGTACGCGACAGGACCGGGCCGGAAGCCGGGAAGCATTCAGCGTTACAGGCTTACTACAGCACATCGGGCAAGGACATGCCTGGCAATCTGGCATTTCACTATAGACTACTGGCACGGTCACCTAGCTTGCGACCTGCTTGCGGGTACAGGAGTAACTCCTAACTACACTGAGATTACTACTGCTCCAGCGCGTGATCATTCCTGGCACATTTCGAAAAATTCCCAAAAAGGGTGGCAGCTGTATTAATGCTTGAATATTTGTAATTTAAACAGGTTTCTTTACTTAATTGTAAATTTTGAAAAGTGGAACATCATTTTAGTCCAGACAAAAAGAAAATGATCAAAACGGAAAATGTTGTAGTACTACGAGGTTTCTCACCAATCACTCAATTGGGCGAAGGGCAGGAGTAGGCTGCCCTATTCCTGTCTCCCGCCCTAGCGTAAATATCCATTGAAATTGCTCTTCAAAATTTGAATGACAAAAAAATAAAAGGCAAACTGGTAAATTGCGCTAATCCAGACCTAAAAAGAAAATTCTAGCTCCACCTACATCCCAAGGACCAGAGAGAAACTCCCATCCCACAGCATTTTTCTATTCCTTCAAATGAACAGGTGTGTACACTGCTCCTAACTGATGGAACACCAAAACTTTGCCCTGTTTTGGGCGCACCTATATAATTGCATGTGTAATTCTAGAATACCTTTGCTAAAAAAAATACATACCCTCAGGTTAGCACTATGAGAAATATACAACTCCCGATACGCTCAGGACTGCAGTTTTGCAATATCACGCCGTTACCTTATAATTATCACGGTTACCTCGTGCGATAACCTTCTCAGCATTTAAAATCTCACGGTTTTTCGTGATAACCTCACGGTTTTTCATAGTAACGGTACGGTTACCACAGTATCCATGATACCGTTGGTAGCAGTAACTCGCACTAAAACAGGAAGGAAACTGAATAATGAGTCGATTTCCATGGTCCAAAATTATTTTCAGATTACTCGGGACTTCCATGGCGAATGCCAACACAAAGTACTCTAAGCGAGCATTTGATATGACTGACATTGTAATCCAATGATGCACACAGCGCATGACAACGAACAATGGCACAATGCCAATGATATGCCCTTCCCCGCCATGTTCAAAAATTTCAAATTCCCCTACCATGAAACTGAAATCTAGCCTAAACTTTATACATATCCTCAACTTCCCTTTCACATGTTTCAAATTTCGATGGTTTTTTTGCAACCAAGATTAACTTGCAAATTTAAATTTAACTTCTACATGTGGAAAAAACAAATATAATTATGAATATGCACACACTACTCAGAGCTAATTTATTATTTTTGTTACAACTTGTAGAGATTAAATTTAAATTTACATATTTATGGAGTTATATATCATATATATTAATCTATCTTAATTTTTTTATAACTATATAGTACTACTTCCATCCTAAAATATAACTATCTTTAACTATGAAAATAGACAAAGTTGTATCTAAATTCATTGCTAAAGATACTTATATTTTAAAACGGAGGGAGTGGTTAGCATGCAGGCAACAATGGGTCGTTCCCTCCAAAGTTTAAAATCCATTCCCGTGGCGCAAGCAGTGGAGAAAGAACGGCAGGTCGAGCTCGACAGCAAACTTCCAACTCCAACCGCCATCCAAAACCCAACCAGAATTCTTCCCAATTAAATCCCTACTACTCGATCGATTGCCCCCACGCCAAGCGAGGAGGATGTTGGATCGATTCCATTAAATGCCAGTAGCTAGCTACACCGGGGCGCGCGGCATATTCCGGCCGGCCCCCCGCCGCGCGAGTTAGCGCGCGGCCGCGGCTGCATCGAGCGCGGGCGGCCAGCTGGGCGAGACCGTGACGTACGCGCGCCGCGCGGCACCGGCCGGGTGATGACGACGGGTCCCGCGGCCGCGCGCGGCACGGCGCCGTGGTCCACGCCGATCTAGCTCCCGTGCAGACGCATGCAGTAGCGCCCACTACTAGCATTCTCTCTCACACTCGGCTCGCCGTGTCTGCTCCTCCTGTGTGCAGTAGTAGAAAACAAAAGTTTGCACCCTTCAGATTCTGCAAGCCCACAGCGCACGCCTCGCCCCCCGCGGCCGTGTCTACAGTCTCGAAGTGGCCATCAAGGATGGGATGGCTTCAATAATGGCGGGGCGGGCAAAAGTACAACACGGGGAGACGATCGACGGGAAAGGGAAGGCTTGCTTGCTGCGCTTTTCTCCCCCTTCTGCGCTGCACACCAGCTAGCTCGATCAAGGCAGCCATTGCTGCTCGATCACGCGCGACGGCAGCCTTTCGCACGGCGCGCCGCCTCTGTCGACGACGACGACGACGACGACGACGAAGGCAATGCGCGGGGCAGGCGCAGGCGCAGGCCGGTGCAAAGGAAGAAAGGCTGCGGGGCCAAAAGGGATCACCGGAGTTTTTCCTCTCCGTCTTTCTCTCCCCCGGGCCTTTCTTCCAAAAGATAAAGGAGGCAGCTCGCAAGGCTGGCGGCTCTCTCGGCACAGCCCGGCCGTCCCCTTCCTTTCCGACCGTGGAGCCTACCAATTACCTTGCGAGCCGCGCCATTGGCGATACCATGCTCAATTCCTATCCCTCTCGCCAAGCATACCGCATGGTGATCGAGGCCGGCCGGCCATAAACGTGCATGCTGATGGCTAAGCTCGTAGACGAGCGAGCTCGTCGTGATCAATGGCGTATCACGAATTCGATCGCAATGAATGCAAAGGCCTCGCTTAATAAAAGCAGAAAGGTGGATCGATGTTGCCTCGAAGTAAATGGCATGAGCAGAAATGCACATTGCTGCAAGCAAGCAAAGAGACTAGCAGGACAAGTAGTAAAAGAGAGGACGAGGCTATAGCTTCATTGAATTCACATAGGCTAAATTCTAAAAAGTCCCCGGCCATTGCTAGCTTCTGCAAGCTCTGTGTCCTAACACATGGGCAGCATCACTGCTCGCGAGATATGGAGGACGAGTAAATGCTGCGGATACAGTGAGATCGCAACTGCCAACTGACGCTTCGTGATCGGAAAGAACTCCAAAGGAAAATTCAGTAAACATGGTAGCCAGAGAAATTGGAATTTCAGAATAGACAGGTGAAGCGGATGGATCATGGACAAATTGGTGGCCAGGTCTGGAATTTGGAAGCAAGGGAGATCGATGCGAATGCAACAGTGTTGCAGCTCGCAGTTGGAGCTGACATTTCTGAATATCATCTGCCCTAGCCGTAGCCCGTAGCCAAGCCTAGCTAGAACAACTACAAGTGCTTCGGATGAAGGTGCCAAGCACAAGAAATATAGGAGAAAAGAAATGATGAAACAATCCGTGCTACCCAAATCCCCAGGAAGGAAATTTCAATTGCAACACAAAAGTACATTCCCAAGATCTAAATCGATCGGCAAATCGCCATCCATGTCCTCTTCCTTCCCAACACGAAACGTCGTCGTCGTCATCATCTAGGAAACAACAACGACGGCAACACAAGCCCAAAGAACCAACCACAATGGAATAAAATAACGAAAAAGAAACAAGGAAAGAAGCAAAAGCAGCAGCAACAACCACCACCTCCTGATGCTCTCCCCCCTAAAACCAACAAGAACAGCTGCTCGCTACGAAGAACCTAGCTAAGCTTCTACTCGGGTGAGGTAAAAGAAGGCAAAGAAAAGGCTAATGAGCCGCTAAGGAGATAGAGATGGTGATGCATGCAGTTGCAGTGCAGGTACCTAGCACCGGGAGGAGCTCAGCTCAGCTTGCTTAGCTATGGCTTCTTCCCCAGGGTGTGCTTATTGTTGTGCATCCAGACCTTGAGGACGTGGCGCTTGACGCAGACCTCCTCGCAGAACTGCTGCACGGCGGCCTCGTCGTGCTTCTGGATGCGCCACCCAAGCCGCTCCGCGAAGGCGAGCATCTTGTCCTTCTGCTCCTGCGTGAACTTGGTGCGGAACCGCTTCTTGCCGGAGCCAGAGCCGGACGGACCGGCCGAGCCGAGGGACATGCCGACCATGGGGCCAATCACCATGGGCCCGACCATCCCGGACATGTCGTCTCCCTCGTCGCGTCCCGAGTGGGGGGTGGAGGGGAGCGCGAGAGGGCGCTGAGGGTAACCCTGCCGGTGGTGCTGCTGGTGGTGCTGGTGGTGGAGGTACCCTGCCGGCGTGCGGTAGTAGGGGGAGAACTGGTGGTGCGGCGAGACGCCGTAGGCTGACATGGCGGCGGGCGACACGGCGGAGGGCTCCGCCGGTCCAACGCCAATGGGGGAATCCGACTCCTTGCGGTGGAAGTTACGGTGGCAGCCGCATGCTGCGCAGCGGAGCGCGTCGATGGAGCCCTCCTCGCCGGCGGCCATGAACTCGCCACAGCCGTCCACAGCGTGCCCGCCGATGCCGACGGCGTGGTTCTTGAGGCACTCCCGATACCTCGCACCTCCTCCTCCACCACCACCACCTCCCCCTCCTCCCGGCGTCCCAAAACGCCCACCGGAGTCACCCGGCTTCGGCACCCCGCCAGCTCCGAGTCCCGGCTGCATCGGCGCCTCGTAGCCCGAGCTCAGCGGCATCGGCGGCATCTCCTCGTCCCCGTCACCCTCATCGTGCTCGTCGAAGTCCATGGCTGTCGGCTCTGCCGACCGGCCGGCCACCGCAAGTAACAGCACCCTTTTTTCTTCCTTTTGGATTTCTTGGGTGTTCTTGGCAAGCTTAAGAAAAGCTTAGGGAGTAATAGGGGAGGGAGACGAGGATAAGAGAAAGTATAGGGGAGTGTGAAACTGTGGACACACCCCCGCTAATTTTGACGCACCGCTGCCGCAGCAGGCAGCACGCAGGCAAGCGAGCAAGCTGCTGCTGTACCCTTCAGCTTGCTACTCTACTCAGTACTAGTGAGTAGTGAGTGCTAGATGATGCAATAACTCTCTCTCTCTCCCTATCAGTAGTCACTACTAGTAGTTGTAGTACTTGTCTGGGGCGCACCTGTCGCGCCGAGGCATGACGGTGTGTATATCTCTGTTGCCTCGCGATGTACCCACCACCACTCGGTTGCTTGTGTGTGATGCAGCTACTGGGGTTTGGCTCCAACTCGTTTTAAAAATGGGTTGTTTTAGGCTGTAGGAGTGTTTTTCAGTTGATTGTGACAGGTGCTTCATGTTTGAAACTCGTTATACAGCCCATCATACTCCCTCCGTGGCATAATATTAGGAATTATATCATTTTTAAAAAAATTAAGGAAATATGTAAAGAATAAATCATGCTAAAAGATGGTAGTTAATATAATAAACTAGTATAAAAGGTGGTAGATAGAAAATAAACTATCTCGTTCCAAAATATAAGGATTTTTAGAATTTAAATATTATTCCACATTATAAGGATATTTAGCACTATTGATAGTACCTCTTGTTCTATAAATCACTTTTTATTTAATTTTTTTTATCTTACCCTACCTACACTCACACCTCTATTCATTTTATATTTATTGAGGAGTACCAAAATATTTTTTTCTTAACCTTAACCTCTGCTAAATAACCTAGAAATGATTATATTTTGAAACAGAGGTAGCAATCCTTCTGTCCCAAAATATAGCTGTCTTTGAACTTAAATTTTATCCCAAATATAACTACCTAGGATACGTAAAAGGTGATTTTTACCCCATCACTCTCTATGCTACTCCTAGTGGGTCCATCACCTGTTAGCCATTGAGACCCGCATATATCCATACTATCCTTAATCCCATCATCTTAACATGCATTAATAAGGGGTATTTTAGATTTTTCATTCTAATAGTTAATTCCCCCAAAACCTTCTTAAGAACGGAGGGAGTAGTATATAAAAGTTAGTAGGTGAAGAATAAACTAATATAAAAGTTGGTAGATAGGGAATAAAGTAATGCCTCGGGATAATAAAATCCCTTGTATTTTGGGACAAGTTAGAAAGGAAAATTTTCTTATATTATGGGACAGAGAGAGTAAGAGCATGGCCAACATAATCACAAAACGAAACATAATCCTAAAATTTTGGGTTTTTCTATAAAAAAAAAGCGGCTCCAACAATTCCCTTTTAGACATGCCTAAAAATTAGAATCACCAACCCCATATTTCTCACTCTTCACAAGTTGGACGTGCCTGCTCGCTCCCAATCTATCGATCCGAGGGTGTTTGGCGTGCGGGAGGGGATCGGCATAAAAAGGAGACAGGCCAACCATTCTCTCTTGGTGTAGGGATGACCCACTTTTTATTATTGAAAGTCAATTTTTAGTTATCTGTTAGAAAGAATAATTTGTTCACACCTAAAAATCTGATTAGAATTTTCAAAACATAATTTTGGGAATATAATTTTAGGCTCCTATTGGCGATGCTCTAACAAAGTAGATGTAGTAGATTTGTTTGGACTAAGACATGATTTGGTTGATAGGTGCATCCTCTATATTAATACTCATGTCCAACTCCCCATGTTGGAAACGCACATGATGTCCTAGGATTGTTAGACAAGATTTTGCATTTCAAACAAGTTAACAGTATTAGATTTTCCCCTAAGAAGAGTAAAATACACGACAGGTCCTTAAACTTGGACCGGGGTGTCACCTAAGTCCATAATCTTATAAATCACACGTTAGGTACATGTTCATAGTTTAATGTACCACTGTGGTCCAAACATTGTTTGACTGGTCTCGAGCGCCAACGTGGCTATCCACGGAGGCAACCATTTTGCAATCGGCCCCCTCCCTAACTCACAATGGCAACATATGTTCATTTAGCGGTATACCTTGCCTTCTCCTCCGGCGACTGGAACACGATAAGCTGCTTGGAGACACCATGGCGGTGGTGCCACACTTTGACGCCTCCTTCCCCTCACTCACTTCGCCGCTTTCCACCCCTCCCTTACCGCACTTCACCGCCTCCCTTCCCTCCCTCACCACGTTTCGCACAACTCTACCCTCGTTGCTGCCGCCACCGCTCTCCCCTCACTGATTTGTAAAACAGGAGTCAGGTTATGGACGATATTGTATGGATGGGGCTAAATGAACATATGTTTCCATTATGGATTAGGGAGGGGGCCAATTGTAAAATGGTTGCCTCTGTGGATAGCCACGTCGGCGCCAGGGACTAGTCAAACGAGGCTTCGACCACTATTGGTACATTAAACCATGATCAAGACCTAACTGTACGGTTTACAAGATTATGGACCTAAGTAACACCCTGGTCCAAGTTGAAGGACCGGCTGTGTATTTTACCAAAAAAAAGAGTATTAGATTTTTGTTTGCTTAGGTGATCCTTGTGACTTTCTAAAGAGGAACTACATACATCTTTTGGCTATTATGTTTCAAAAACTTTTACCATCTTTATGATATAAACATGTATCAGGTACCAAGAGGTACCCCTTGCAGCCAACCATTAATTAAAAAAGATAATACTGACACTATTTATTTCTGTACAACACATGGAGTTAGGACGACTTAACAACACGTGACACGCCTATCTCCTCATGCCACCTTTCTCATCCTTGCACCCCGTGTAGCCAATAGTGCCCGACTCACATGGAAGCACCTCCTAGTTGCTTCTATGCTAGAAAAGCTTCCTATCACCATGGATGGGAGCATGCCAAGTGGCATGTCTCCATCGCTGTGGACACTATAGCAACAAGCAGGAGGTAGAACACCTGGAATCTCCATCACCATGGCCGGGGAATGTCATCACCATGGATCTCGGTTGCCTTCTAGCTCAAGCGATGGTGCTACACGTATGAGAATAGAAAGAATGAAGGAGGAGGAGGAGGAGGAAATGACAAAGGGAGAGATAGGTTGCGGGAGAGAGGCCGAGAACAACACAATAAAGAGCAGATATGAGTCCTTTTTTCTCATTGAGATAAATATCGATTGGAATGAGACTTTGTCCCTGGCTAATGCAAAAATACTACAATGCCCTTGTGCATATAGTACCTCCTATGGATGGTGGAGTGGTACCAAGAAGTACCAAGTGTTAAGACCATAGGACCTTACTTGATGAGTGGTTTAAAATTCTTCTACCTTTCTTCTCAAGGATGGCAAAATTCCTCTATGTGTTTACTAACCGGACATGTAAAGGAATTTATATATACTAATCGCCCACCCCATGTATTGCATAGGCAATAATTATTTATATTGTAAAATTAGAATTTTATCATATTATAAATATATTATATTTTATATTGGCTGTATTTGAATTATAGCGACCTAGATTAAAATAAGAGATAACATATTGCTAATAATTAGTTTTGATTTTGAAATTAAATTAACAAGTTGATAAATTGGGAGTTCAAGATTGATATATCTTTATATTTATTAATTCTAAACCTAGGAACATTAAGCTTGGGAATATCTAAAAGTAAATACTTCATGGTGGTAAAAAAACTAAAGTGTTCATAATATTTTAAATAGTGAAATTGCATCTAGGCCCCTAAATGGGTTTTGGATAGTTGATGATAAGGCGGTTCAAGAACTAATACTTTTATCGAGTCTATGAGCAAGATTAGTTCCAACAAAGATGAAACTGAAGCATTGTAACCCCTACAAATGAAAGTAACTGCAACGCCCCGGTTTTTGGGCCGTTAAAAAACTATTTTAATAAAAACCCTAATTTCAAAAATTTAGATCTTTGTGTGTGGTTAAGGACCAAGTGCCAAAGGTCTCAAATAAATCCTCCTTTGAACTCCAAAATCCCGATTCAAAAATTCCCAATGAAATCCCTCGTTTCCCTCAAAGTTGAAATTTTGCAAAAACATCCAACCCTTGTCCTTGAATCCTTCTCTTGACTTCTGTTAAATTTTCCAAAACCAAAAATTTCAAAAGTTTGAATTCTCTAAGACTCAAATTTTGGAATTTGAATGTCTCTCTAAATCTCCTTGAATATATTCAAGACCAAAATCCTCTCTTACAATTGTCCAAATCAGCCAAGAATATCCCTCTTAAATCCTTACCTCAAAATTCAAATTTTGAATTCAAAGTTCCCTTCAATTCCCACTCTTTTCCCTTCATATCACCCACTCAAAATTCTTCCAAAGTTCAAACTCCCTTCCGAAAATATCCAAGTTATGGTCCTAGTTGAGTGAAATACCGAGATGATTGGGAGCTCAAATATCCAATAACAAATTCAAAATGTTCATTCAAATCTACCCAAAAATCTCTCAAAAGAATTCTTTGAAAAATCCCAAAGGCAACTATTCAATCAAGCTGCTCTTTTCTTCCTCAGCCCAGCCTCCCTCCTCTCTCTCTCTTTTCCCTTCTCTCCTTCCTGGCCTATCCTCCCCATGGCCCAGTCCGCCCGTCCCTTGCCCGCGTGCAACCGCTCGGCCCATGGCTCCTCCTCTCTTTTGCGCATAGCCACACCGGCCCACAGCCCACGGCGCATAGCGCAGCCGCACGCATTTGTGGGAGCCAACCGCGCGCGCGCATGTCACTTACCTTCTCTGCCTAGGCCCGCTCGTCAGCCACCGCTTGCCCCACGCACGCGTGCCCGTACGCAAACGTGCAGTCGTCCCTATCCTCTCGCCCTCGCCCACATGCGCTCCACGTGCTCAAGGGACTGCCACCGAGAAAAATCACGCTCTAGCCAAAATATCTCGCCACTGCCTTTCCTCTTTGTCACCAAGCACTGCTCGCCACCTATAAATCTCTGGCCTCCCCTCGTTTTTCCTCCACCATGGCCACGCCATCTCGCCACGCTGGCCCGAGCTCGAGCTTCGCAAGCCACCGCCGCAATCCTCCTCCTCCGGTGAGCCTCCCACCTATTTTCCTCTTCTGCTTCTACTAGAGACTCTAGGCTAGCTCCTAGACCCGGCCAAAACATGCGGCGATCCACCGGTGACGCGCAACGCCATTCCTCGCCGCCACCCACGGTCCCTCGCTGAGGGTCGTCTCCGGTGGCCCAAAACCCAATCCAAACTGACCAAAAACCTCTCTGTTCTCCACTCGTTGCCCCGGTGAAGCCACCCCCGTTGGTTCCGTGTTGTTCGCCGAATTGACGATGGCCACCGCCGGCTGTCGATCCCCTCCAGTTCAACCCCCTCCCTGGTCCGAATCAACATGGCGAGCCGTGTGGCCGCCACCTCAGCACCCCAGGCTGACAGGGACGACCACGCGGGCCCGCCACCTCCCTCAGCCTTGGGTGGATCAGGCTCTTGTGAGCCAGGTCACTAACCTATGGGCCTAGCTGAGGTAGCTCGCGATCACCAAAAATCTAGTCCACCGGCCTCCTTCCTCTCAGTCCATAGACCTAGTTCTGGATGGACCACCCGCTTAGCCCCTTCCCTCTCTCCCTCTCCACTGACATCTGGTCCCACCTATCAGCCAAGAGTATTCTTGGGAATATTCCTTTTCCAATTTTAATAAACCCTTTTTTATTTATAGAAAATCCATTAAACTTCAAAAATCCATATCTTCCTATCCGTAACTCCGATTGACCCCGTTCAAGTCTCTAAATTTTTCTAAAATTAAGATATACCTTATGGCACTATTATTTATTATTAATAATATTTTTTCTAGGGTTTTGTGTGTTTTTCTCTCGTTTCATGCGTGGTCGACGTTTCGGAAGTCGTCGAACGTTGGATTTTCGCGAGGATTTGAACACGAAGACAGAGGCAAGTCACTCTTTGATCATATTGCTCCCAATTGACAAAATAGTTTGTTTGCAAAATTGCATTTTTAGTGTGCATGATAATTTTACCGGCCTCGTTTTGCGTGACAAGCCGATGGACGTACCTAGTAGTTGAAATGTCCTGTAGGCCTTGATAACCCTATCCCTTGTCACTCACCCCATGGTTCATCGGTAATCGTGCTCCCTGAGCATGGATTCCAATGATCCCATCCCCAACACAATTGTTTGTTGATATGGGAAAATAGGGTTTCGAAAGCTTTGAAAACCCGACATGTGATGTTGGCACACTTGTGAAACAAAAATGGTTTACGAAAACCCGCGATGCAAACTGACCGCCTGTGTTGTGGTGCTTCATATTCACATGTAAGGACTGTTTCCTTGGGGAATATAATCCAAGCATCTCATAGTACAGTCACACGGGTGGTATAGGACGGCCCTGGCCAATTAATTAGTGGATCCAAGATCGTCAGGTTGCTAATAGAAGAGGAGTCACTAGGGTGCCAAGAGGGCGATACACCCATGACCCTAGGTATAGAAAATGGGTTTTCTTGGTACTTGGTCTGGGACCCTTCTATAGGGCAATAGGCAATCCTAGACTTGCTTTGGAAAGGCCTTGTCACAAACCTCCCCACTTGTCCAGTGTGAGAGTAAGCTCATGTCGTGTAGATAAAGCATGCACTCTCTGTAGAGGTTTTGAAACTGTTCGAACAACCGTAACCATGGTCATGGGTGAATGTGAGGTGATTCAGGTGATTCCTCTAGCGTATATTTGCTTGCCAGTGCTTTGAGAAAGTGGTTTGTAGTTTGGAAATCATTACCAGAATCAGCCTTGGTGGCTGATTGACGACCAAAGTGGTCTGAAACGGGACTGTGTGACCCGAAATGTCAAATGGCACCATAGATTAGGCTTCCCGAGTGGAAGCAGTATGTGCTTGAGGTTGAGGTTATAGACGGCTCGAGGAGCCATAGAGTTTGAGATACGGGATGAGATGATGTCTTGAAGAGGATGAAAGTGAAAGCAAAATAATAGAGGAGCATTGAGATGACAGCCGCTGATGGCAGATAACTCTGAACTGATGTTGTGGTTTGACGACCGGCATAGGTGTGGATTTCACTAGTAGCTTTAATCAACTAAAATTTTTTTTCGTCCACATGAGTTGTTGCAAAGCAATTTGCGAATAGGATCGAGGTGAGGGCCTTTTTCCAACCACTTCTAATTCAACCCTCACACTTGGAGTTTTGAAAATATTTCAAAAGAAAAGTTTGCGAAATAAACCTTAGCCTTCCTTTGAAGCCTGCATGCTCACATTTCCTAGTGGCTTGCTGAGTACGTAAGTACTCAATCATTTTTTTCCCTCTAGGAAATTGAAGTGAAGATTAGGGTTTTCCTTCCTAGACCGAAGCCATTGCTTGTGGATTGGGTTATAGCTGCATTGTCGTTCTGCTGCAGTTGTTCTGTTTGAAGGTTGCTTCTCAGGGACTACCTGAAGACGCAACTTGTAAAGGTATAATTTATTCTAAGAATTGTAATGATGCATCTCGGTTGACCGTGAGTACAAACAAGGTTTCCTAAGACTGATACCGGCATCACGGTTCCGTGGAAATTGGTTCACACCAATCTCTTGTGGCACATCCTTTCTGGTGTCACTATAGGTGGTGCTAGGGAGGGGTGTGACAGCAACGACGCTCTACGGATTCGAAGAGTTCAAATTCGCTTTTGCTATTGAAATTGAGTCTAGATTGCCATACTATTAAGAGGGAGACAAGTAAATGGCCCAATGTAGTCTCAACTGCTCAAGAAACCCTCCTTAATCTATAGAATGTGTCGATGGTTGAGATCCCAACTTGGTATTTGTGGACGTAGGGATCGGTTGGTACCAAGATATACGCAAAGACGTCGCATGGATCAAGACAAAGGGATTTTTATACATGTTTGGACCCCGGCATGGGTAATAGTCCTACTCTTGTTTATACGTATTGTTGTGGGTGTATCACACTGAGTATAATATGGGAAGCAAACCTGTCTAATCTAGCTTACCAAATTAGCCGCATCGGAATATGCAGCGTGGTATAGTTGGCGGTTGCCAATAGGCTTCTTCCTTTGGTGTCGAATCAATGTGGTGTGGATTGTATGACTTACAATCTGATCCTCTTCCCTCCTGGGAGGCCTTGAATATATACCGTGGCTTGGCCCCTTGCCCATGTAGGACTCGGTGATACCAAATAGGATACTGGTAAGCAAAGCATTGTCGTCCCTAAGATGGAATACACACTCCTTCCTTCTAGGGACAGAATAATGCGCTTACTTGTAGAGTTATCCATATTTAGATATATCTTTCCGTATATGATTGGCTATACGGTATTCCTGGTGACGTACGTGAAGGTACATGGGATACCCCATATCTACTACACTGACAGAATGAGAGACACATTGCACAACACTTTCGCAAGGAAAAATGGGCTAAGTGTTCCAGGACCAGAAGTTCCGATAATTGTACCAAACATTCCGGCTAGAGTCCTCTCTTTGGCCCAAAGGCCTGACTGAAATATTGGTGGTTTACCGAAAGCTCCAGTCAAGGCTCTTTGTCCAGGAGAGAGCGCTAACCAGAAGTTTTGGTCAAGCCTCTCGGGCTGTGGAAGAGAGTCGACTAGATGTCTTAATCCTTAGGGGATCTGAAGTTTCGGTCTTCAAATCTATGTTTAACGGTGAGTGGGTGGGGTATTTAATCCCCCATCCCTCTTTTGAGGGGTTGCCTGCCTCCTTTGAAGAAACATTCTTTTATTCACTTCTAGAGCTATCCTAGTATCCACCTTGAATAAAGTGAGATCTCTGCGAGATTGAGTGGGGATTTGGGATTTGAATGCAAGTGAACCTAGAGTTCATCCTTTTGAGCACTCGAGATCGACGCCAACCCCTTGTCCATGCTTGTTACTCTTTGAGATGTTCCTTTTAGCTGGTCAGGCATCTCTCGTGAGGTCTTGATGGATTGTGCCATGCCTGGGTTGTTGTGAGGGTCCTACTCTGCCTCCGAAAGAAAAATAGGTAAATTGAGTGGAAAGCAAGCTCGATCTTCATGGTCACTTGATGAGATATAGGGTTGAATAGAACCCGGCTCTTAGGAGTCTCTTAACGGAGATGTAGGATCATTGGATTCGAAATTCAGTGAAAAATCGGGTGTTTCTATCCTGGTTACAACCTTTTGGTTCAAATAGTTTTAGTGGTTGATACTAGATTTACCTCGCACTTCACTTTTATTCCCGCCTTCTCTAGTTAGGGTATTTCATACCAACGTCTTGCCTGGCTTATCACACCAATCTTCTTCTTCCCTTGACTACAACGAGAAGGCAGGTGATATAAAGCAAAGGATCATGAAAAGGGAGTTTCAGAGGGTATCGCTCGGAGTCCCACAAGCATAAGCAAAGGACTCGAAATATGACATCGATGTGATCATAGTAGAATGGATGTTGAGAATGGGCCTTACGATCTTCCTCAGCATGGTCATTCTCTGTCGTGCATCTGACCGGAACTTCTAGACCAGACAAGAAATTTCAACCAATTGACTGGAAGTTCTGGCCTATTCTAATCTGCTGTGAAGAATTTTTCAGAAACGTCTATTCACCGCCCCTCCCCCTCCCCTCTCCCCCTCTAGGCAACATGAAGGGACTTTCAAATTGCATATTTTATTTACCGTGAATCTTAATACTACCTACAATTGTGATAATTTGATCTAGTAGATAGATCTTTTTTTAATATGGAAGGTCCCACAGAGTGCCAATATACTAGTATAGGTATACATAGATAGATTGACAGATTTAGATAGAGATGTAGTATTTCAAAAGTATTTGTTACAGAATATATATATCAAGACTATCTTTAAACAATCGGATTGTCGAAATTGGTTGCATGTGTGATGCACATTTTTGGGCAGTTCAGAAGATAATCCCAATTTATTTTTCGTGCATCCAGTTTAGTGATGGAAAAAAACTGGAAACACATTGACCTTGTTCAAAATTTTCAGTTGCAGGAGAAAAATGTCGTTTGTAACAATATTAGTGATAGTAATATCATTAAAAATATATGCATCGTATTTACTTATGAATTGTTTCAACACAAATATATATAGTGGCAATCACAATAAGCACAGATTTATTTAGTTTAAACTAAATACTTTATTTGAATTATTTTACTAAAGTATGAAGTTATTTAGGGTCCAAACACTCCATTTGAATTTCAACTGCTTAAACTAAATGGAATCATTTTTATGGCCCCAAAAAAATCAATTATCTAAAGTGCAAAGTTTATTTAGGTTCTAAAATACTCCATTTGGATTTCTCAGCAAATGCACCAAGGTATCTGTCGATGAAGTAGGAACCAGGGCTCCCACCATTGACAGCTCGGGGCAGCTTGACGTCACATCATCACATCGTCAAAGGCAGTACACACAACTCAAGACCACTACGAGGTGGCACCTGGGGTCCCTCAGACCCAGGAAGCAAGGTCCCGAGATCTCGGTTACAAGGGCCAAGCTCGGGACGGATCCCCGGCTCGTGGCCACAACGGCCGCACTTGGGCACAACCTCGCCCTACTCCTGAGCTCGGCTTCCCCGAGTAGCTCAGGGTTAGCGTGGGGGCAAGGGCATTAATGACGACGTGACGGAGCGTGCTGCCTCCCTTTGATCCGCGTGCACCTTTCCAATTAAGGACGACGTGACATGTATCTACCAGGTGTGCGGCATGGGGGACAAGACAGCTCTATACCTCCTGACATGTGCCATCATCACATTTTTCTAACAAGAGGTGTGGGCTAGCAGGCGATGGGGTTGCTACCGTGCCGCTCGTCCAGGCCCATTGTTTTTTACCTACTTCTAGAGGAGGCTGATAGGAGGGGCCTATGCCCAGCGTGGCAAGCCCAATCTTCTACAACAGGTACTCGATGGCCACGCTAGGACACGTGGCGGGCGACCACCCCCTCACTCCGGACCGGCCCCGAGGAGGGCCCACAGGAACACAGCGACCTAGCCTACCGGTCAAAGAGCGGCAAAACCTACCATACCTAATTCCTATAATAGTACACCCTACTTCCATAGTCCGGCAACTATGGTATTCCATAGTCCGGCGACTGCAGTATTCCCCAAAGAACGATAAGAGGAGAACCTAAGGGCAAGAGAAAGGGGGGACATCCACAAACTCGGGGAGTCTAAGTCTTACAAACAACCAAAAAAGAAGCCAAGAGCATCACAGGAGTAGAGTATTATACTACCGTACGGCTTGAACCTGTATAAACACTTTGCCTTATTTACTTGCGGATCAACCTATGACAAATCGAACACATTCACCCCCTGACCAAACTAAAAAAAGAGTCCCGCTAGATCCCTATATACGGTGTCTGTACACCGACAGTATACAAAGCTCCAAATTATAATGCTCTGTTATTCAACTGCTATAAGACACTACTACTGGCTTAATGTCTTCCGTGCATGATCAATGACCAAGGTTGAATATCTGGGACAGTTGAAATAGTGGTGTTTTGGGCTGGGATCACACAAATCTTTTGTACACCACTATTTCACCCAATTACATACTTAGATTCCGTGAACATTTGGGTTCATTTATGTACATAGAAACTTCTCTGGAGATCGATTACTCCACGCAAAAGACTCGGTGATCACCTTCTGTTTTTTAATTTATTGCTCAAATGCCGTACAGTGCTACTAATATCTGCCTGGCATAACCGGAACAGTCACGTAATTACTTAAGCATGCCGTCCAAACCTCCAACAACCCTCGATCGATCTGGTCATGCAAGCTAACGTACTCGTACGAGATATACTGTAAATCCTGAATGATCCTGATTACAGATCACACGCAGAAACGTACGTACGTAGGGGATAGGATGTCAGTATGCTTAGCAATTAATTGAACAATTATGATACGGGTTTAACTACTCCACTTAGGCACACGTACATCGCCGTCTGCTACTTACAAAAGGAATCTAGACTTGAGCTCTTAATCAGCATACATTCTGATCAGAGTTTGTACGTGCTTCTTACGTTATGGCGATCAACTGTTCATTTGTAATGGCCTCACATGAAAATGGGAAGGTCGCCCGGTACAGTTTGACTAACTAGACGAGGCTTTACGTACAGGATGGCAGTACCGTACAGTACTAAAGTATGGTGTGATTCATCAACAATGCCCGTCTAGCGTACTGCGTACCTTGCGTACCAAAGCTGCAAATCTTAATTATATTGAGTGAATCCACTGAAGCGTAGAGTAGGGATCGCACTTGCAGCTTCCACGTGTGTGTATATATCTTATATAGGGCACCCGTATGAGGTTTTATAGTGTTCGGGTCTTAAGGTTTAAAATACATAAATTTTGTTTATTTTTTTAACTTCTAGTTATAAACCCAGGTTTAATAGTTTAATTGATGTCCATACCTTATAACAAAACATCTTAAATTTAAAGTTATTTCATCATTTCATATCACATATCTAGTTAATTATATGTTTAGATGATATATACCTAGAATTAAAATTTAAGTAAAAAAACATATATAAGTTCAAATTCAGTTCAAACTTGTTTGAACTAGTAAACATGTTAATATTCATATCCAAAATTTTTTAAAAATTTTACTTATTTAAATTAGGTATATAGCCGATTTGAATCTTGAGCCCTAGGTACCATAGTGCACCAAGTAAATAAATAAATGTGTATATATATATATATATATATATATATATATATATATATATATATATAGGACTGCAGTACCTTTTTTTAATTATTGAGGCTAGGTTCCTTTTAGTTTATTTATTGGATTATTAAATCGACTGGATTATTTGCTTTAAGCTTTTAAAAATATGTTTTATAAAAATTACTTTTTTCTATTGTATTAGTTATTTAAGCTATTTATAAAATTTATTTCTTCAAATATTTATTTATCTTTATAATCTAATCGATAATCCATGGATCAAACGGGGCCTAATACATGAGTTAAACCGTGATAAGAATATGCTGTCGTAGTAATAAAGGATTGCACCTTTCAAAATGTAAATTGGTTTAGCTTTTTTAATCTTTTTTTTGTTCAAAATGTAGGTCGTTTCAGATGATCTAGCCGTTAGATCTGATAAAATGGATCCAATTAATATTCCTCCAAATCATCCGTATCCTGCGCCACCTCCTACACCCCTGTCACCACCTTCACCTTGCACCCGCATCCGGGGCTAGCCACGTCCCACAGATGGATTTGGCTATGTGGATTTCGTTGATGAATCTAGCAAGCCTTATGTAATATACAAAGGACGATGAAAAAATAGTCCTCTTAAATAGCATATGCCTACGATTAATAGACGATAGAAATTGTTCATAAGTACTAAAACTAATAATTTATTTTCTAAAAATACTCATAAAGAGAAGATAGACATATGTCACTAGGCGTTTGTTTAAAAAACAGAAGACTTAGCACTTAATTAGTGTTGTCGAAGACAACATTACTTTAGAGACTAAGAACGGGATCCTCATAGACAATCACTTAGTATGGACACTATTTCTCTTATTCTCAAAAAGCTTGTGTATTACGTGCCCTAGGTCTATTTATAGACATGGGGTTTTATACATAAGTGATTTAAGTCTATTGGCCCTATATGGGCCATACAATTGGGCCCATTCTAGGGTAGTGAATCTATTCTAGTAAGTCATTAACAAACAATGCTTCTTAGCCCATTTCTTTGACGGCAAAATTTGGTACAGGATACTCAAAATTCGTGTAATTGGCTAAAGGACACCACAAAATCGTGTCACTGCTATGGGACACTATAAAAATTGTATAATTTGCTGAGAGGCACTGGAGTGATTAATTTATAATTTTCGGGTAAAAAGGGGAGAGAGAAATTTAAGAAAGACTAGTTTGCCCCTTGGTGCCCCTGGTGACAAAAAACTCATGACACGGTGCTGCCACGCTGCTCGCGCTCCTTGTCACCGCCAGCGCACCTACCTGCTGCTGGACGGTGCCCTGGTCGTACATCCTGTGCAGCAGTAGCTGGTCCATCCTGTCGCCCATGGACGCCTTCTACCGCAACAGGTTGCTCGCTGTCTCCACCAGCGCCAACTCCCAGTACGCCTTGCCGGCCTCCGCGGCTGGTGTCTGTCACGCCAAGGTCACCTTAGGGGCTTCTTTCGACAGGAAGGCGACCCACTCGTTGTCCATGCCGTTCGCCGCTGGTGGGGTGGAGAAGAGTGCCAACCCGAGCTTGTTCTCCTGGTCGTCTCCCATGGGTTCCCTGTGCGCGGCGCGGGGAGGAGGGAGGCGAGGAAGCGGATGCAATGGTCAAGGTAGACCGTGTAAGCACGGACAAAGGGGGAGTGGTCCCATGACGCAAAGGGCGCCTCATCACGGAAGTCGGCGAGGAGCACGAGCATCGGTACGCTGCGCTGCCCCGCGGGGCAAAGGAGCTTGTGGCGGAAGTGACGAGTCGATGAATAAGCGTGAGGCACCTGGCGGCGACAACATAGTCATGCATCCTGGAGAGGCGCTGAGCGAGTGAGGCGGGTCTATGTGAATCTTCGGCGAGCGAACCGGGGAAGTCTGGATAGGCAAGCCACGTGCGTGCACACACCCGTCCCTACCTCGCACATTGGGTGGCATCCATCCCCACAGTTCATGAGTTTTTTTTTCACCAAGGACACTGGGGACAAACTTGTCTTTCTTTAATTTCTCTCTCCCCTTTTTGCCTGAAAATTATAAATTAATCACTCCAGTGTCCCCTAGAAAATTACACAATTTTTGTGGTGTCTCATAGCAGTGACACGATTTTACAGTATCCTTCAGCCAATTACACGAATTTTAGGTGTCCTGTAGCAAATTTTGTCTTCTTTGATGACAGGCTCAGTCCCAATGCACACTTGTTTTGTCGTCTCCAATGGTCTTCGCCAGTTAGTTGGCTGAAGGGGTCCATGACCTATAATCTTCACCATCTCCGACGGTCTTTGCCACCTCTGACGGTCTTCGTCATCTCCGATGGCATTCTCCTGTGCCACCGGCCGAAGGGTTTAATGACATGCCTCCAACAATTTGTATAGTAGTACAATTAAGATTTGGAAGCTTATATTTGATGACAATTTTAGGTCGCATATGTGTATGAATGGCTTGTGTAGAATTCTATGGTCTTGAAGTACAAATAAACCCTATGACAGGATCATAACATGGTCACAAAGAGATCCCATAGCTAAGGAGCTCATGAACTACAAGGATAGAAAGTGTTTTGTCTGTGAAACCGAGCACCACGTAGTGGGTCAAGAGGGTCCCAGAAGCAATCCATGATAAGTAAGGACTTTGTTATAGTTTGTGTCGAATATGTGTATATAGTCGGTTACCATGTAGGACTTAGAGTTGTAATAGGTGTTAGATAGAATTAGAGTCGGACTTTGTTCTAGGCTCTCTCTTAAATAGAGAGGCACACCTGAGATAATTGCATGGCTACCTAGCATAGGCTAGGGACGACTAGACGTCGGCATACCGGTCGATGGTCATGGATACCCTAATATGCTGTAATTATGTTGGATCAAGAAGTAGCACCCCTAATCAATGCCCTGAAGATGTAGGCTACAGCTAAACTCCATTATCAAATATCGTGCCTCGGTGTCGTCAGCAAGTTTGGATCTTCTGTGGCGTTCTTCTATGTTCGGCTACCGAGGTCTATATCGATGCCTTTTTCTAACATACTTTTGTAGGATTTGCAATAGATTCATGACAAAGTCTTTTCGCGTAAAGAGTGTATACGGAGTACTTTTTAACTCTAAAAACTCCATTACAAATTCTGCTTCCACCGTAAGAACAGAGAATGCCAGAAGGTAAATTGATGTTAGCCAAATACTAATCAGATATATTAAGTTCCTTTTTGTCATTTTGGCAAAACTAGTGACCACTCCAAAAGTGAGCGAGTGACCGTGAAGGTTTATCTTTCCGATGGGAGATCGAATCCCACTACTTGTCGGGATGACCAGTTTTCATAAAAATCGACAAATTTTGGCTAAAACTGGACGAATTTGAAAACCAAAATTTATATTCAAATGTTTGGGTTTTATCAAATTTTTTTTAAGGGAAATCGACCGGTTTTATCAATTTTTCGATCGAAATCGCCAAAAGTCCGACGAGAACAGCGTTATGCGGGATAATTAAAATTTCACTAGGTTTTACTGAGAAATCGATTGGTTTGGTCGAGAAACCGGCAATTTTTTTTTGTTTAATAAAAATTAAAAAATAGTTGAGAAACCTTAGAAAATTATAGAAAAATAGTAAGGGGCGAGAAAAAGTCTGCAAAAAATTATGTAAATATGTAGGAATGTGAGTAACCTATTAAAAAAATTTGGTATGCAACCTTCCTATAATTTTGATAATCTCATAACATGCAACATTGTATATTCATGATTTATCATTCATAATTTAATATGAATCAGTAATCATATGATAACTATATGACGTCCATTAATATTTAAACCATATAGTCCACAACTAAGTCCATCACTATAATAATATAATAATAAAGTCCATTACATAGTTCAAAGTCACGAGTTCAATAGTTTAAAAATCCAATGCACAGTTCAATAGTTTTATCTTTAAATATATTTTTTCCGTTCTTTCATCCTTTGCAATCCAAAAACAACACGAATATTAAATGTTTTTTGAAAAAATTTTACCCCATTAGGTTCTACAAATCTCATAGTATTTATAGGATTTTTTGACTTTTTTCACATTTTAAATTTGAGTTTAACAAATTAGTTCGATATATCGTTCCACGTCATGAAATCCAAAATCCACCAAAACCAGACCAGTTTCTACCGGGAAGGTAAACCTGGTGAGGGTGGCCCACCGGCCGGACATTCACCGGCGCGAGTCGGGGTCCAGGAAAAGCTCTTGAGTCTCACTCATTTTTGGCGCGGGAACTGCTGCTGAATCCGATCGAATTATGTGAAGTCGCATGGGACCCTTGGCCAAACTGTACAGACTATCCTGTAATGTCCGATTTGTCTTTTCGTGGTTACTACAATAGCAAGCACACCATGCGTGAGCTATAGTGTGTAATCTGTTACTACTAGCTAGCAGGCCATCGCTTTTTACTATGTGCGTTGAAGCTAAACTGGTACTGTATCCGGTCTGCATGGAAAAAAGGGGTTATGGATCTGCCTATCTGGTGATCTCTTCATGACTTGCAAGTTGGTCCATATGTGTCTGCCTATCTGGTCTGTTCCCGACTTGCAAGTAGGTCCATATCTCACCTTCTACCCGAACGTTTTTCTAAACAAAGAGGGCCTAAGAATAGGGCTGAACTTTCTTATACATCTTATTTACTTCAATTTTTTTATTTTTTTTCAAATTTCCGATAGTTTCCTAATTTAAAGGAAATAAGAAGACAATCCTAGGGCTTAAGCCTTAGCTTCCTAGGCTTGTCTCCACCTTTGCCTCCCACCAAGTGAGTGAAGCTCACTTCCAGATGAAAAATTATCAATTTTTTCAGGTTCAGAATATCTTGTGCTCAAACATATTTTTCACCCGGCCCCCTTCTTTGAAATGGGAAACTTTGTAGTAAAATGAGCTAGTTTATGTGAAAATTCTGTTAAATTATTGTGTTTCAAAGGAGTCCAAGATAGATGATCGAGATCTGGTAATAGCCTTGTACTAGGATGTAGTATGGCTCATGCAGTAACAGTTGGCTAGGCTCTAGCTATAGTAGTAGAAACTAGTCAACGACCACCATCAAAACACAAAAGGACAGTACTGTGTCGTCTGTGAGCATATCATATCCTCCACCTCCACTGCCGATCGATGATGTGATCCTCTCTCCATGGTGCGTGCATGGCCAGATCGATCAGTGCACACGCACCCATGGACCACACGATCTCCACTACTCTACACCGCGCCAAGCTATGGCCACGCCTTACGGCCCTTTCACCTTGCTCACGCGCGATGCAAGCAGTCAAGGAGACACGATTTTTTATATTTTTGCTCTTTTCAAAAACTTATTTTATAAATAGATTAAAAAAAATTGTTTTAAAAATAGACTATTTCCTTAGCACTAGGGTCATTGACGCCAAGATCCAACGTCTTAGCATCAACAATATTGGTGTCGATACCCTCACCCCCATAACAGCAAGCCACGTTAATCGCTAATGTGAAGGGGTTGACGCCGAAGAGAATGGCGCCAAGAACTTAATTGTAAATAACTCATTTTACAAATAGTCACTTAGTGTTAGTCTCTTTGACACTAAAGACCTATTTATAAATAAGTTATTTCTATTTTGATTCATTGTGAGAATCTATTTATAAAATAAGTTATTTATAAATAGATCCTTGTATAAGTCTTTTTAGCATCGACCCCTCCACAATAGCTGGCGTGGCTCGGCTTCCACAAAAAATGAGGGTGTCGGTGCCAGCGTCATTGGTGTCGAGACGTTAGACTTCGACGCTAATTATATTAGCACCGAGAAAAGTATCTATTTTTAAAATAAGTTTCTTCAAGATCTATTTATAGAATAAATTTAAAAAAAAGTCAAAATATAAAAAAATCTAGGCCAAGGAAACACTAGTACGTGGTGACCTCGGATGCATGCAAGCATGACGCGCGCCGCCAAGGCTATATAAGCGCACGTACGGCGCCACCGCGCCGTGGTCCGCAAAGATCCTCCGGCCTGCTGCGCGCCGCTGTGCCGCATGATATCGCATGCATGCGCGCACGCGGCCGCGCTCGCGTTTCCGCCGCTTTGTAGCCTTGGCGTGCATGAATGAGTTGGTGCGTGCGTGCGTCCGTCCAAGCGGGAAGAGATAAAGAAAGGGGATGGAAAAAGTGCATGGATGCATGCATGCACCACCACCGCCAGCAGCAGCGGTAGCAGGTTACTCCTAGCTACAGCTACAGGAGGGACGCGTCCAGGCAGCTGAAAAGATGGATCAGATGTTAGCTGCATGTTGGGACTTGGTGCCAGCCGAGGTAGTACGAAGGCGACAAATGCCAACAGGTCCTAGTCCAGACGATGACGACGCTGGTCTCCGGCCAGCTCTAGTCCAGACGATGAGGACGCTCCTAAACTGTAACTTATACCACCCAAATTTTGTGTTCAGCACTAATAACAATACCGCTGAGCTATTGTCTAAGTTAGCACGATTGAGATATCACCACCTCTTTTCTAGCTAAAAACTAGCATGCTACTCGTATACTTTTTCCGTTAGATACAATATTAGATTTTTATATTTTGAGACGAAGGAAATAATATGCTGATGCATGTAGGAGTAATATGTCACTCATATAGCATGCTGATACATGTAGTAGTACATGTCTTTCTCATCAGATGCGAAAAACACAGAAATATGATGTCATATCTTGTTGAAACCTACAGAAATTTATAACAAATGTTGTTTGGCAACACAGCAAAGAAAAATCATAAGAGCTCCAAGACAGAAGGAAGAGAAAATATGAGGCTACACCTCATGTTAGATTTTCTCTAAATTTTCTTTGAAATGGGTCATCCCATAAAAATTTCAAAAGATTTTGTGAAAGCCAACCTTTTGTTCCAAAAGACTAAGTAGGATTATTTTCTATAAGATTTTAACCCTCTAAATTTACTTTTTTTTTGTTTATTCCAAAGGAGCCCTCGGTAGCAGGGCAAAACTAAATTCAGGGTAGGAATATAATCGACCTAGTAGGTAGTATTACTGCAGTATTATACTGCAGGCACATACAGAATCGACGCAGCAGCTAGCTAGGTCTTGCTGCCATGCATCCAGTCTGCATATGCATGCTGCCTCCATGGCTCCATCCCACCCTCTGCCTACAATATTCCAGGTGGACATACGCAACTGGGTCATGCATGCATAGCAGAGCGGCCAGAACAGCAGGCCATGATATTTAAGGCCGAATCAGATCCATGGCACGGTACACGGTGGGGGTCATCGCGGCGTCGCCATCCATCCAGGGCCGGCCGGCCCTCTTGCACGGAGGGACGACTTGCGTTTTGGAGTATCAATGCATGCATATACTAGTAGTACTGTAGTAGTATAAGTAGTGTGTGTCATCACAAGTCAGCACTGTCACTGCGTCTATACTTGCGCATTGCCAACGTCGGCACCCAGAATGCAGGTGCAGCCAGGCAGGCAGGCATCCGTAGTTCTGTGTACCCGACAGTTGATCACATGATCCGCCTGCAGGAGGCCATACCTCCCCTTGGCCTGCGAGTTACTCGTACTATTACCACAGTACTACTCCGTATTAAGAGTAGGAGTAGTAGTACGCAGTGTGCCAGTGTGTATATATTGTTAGTGTATGGCTTGTCTGGGAGAGTATGTACCTGTTGTTACCGTGGTCGTAACCCTTTTGAACGTTGAGCTAGCTAGCTGTTGTTACCGTGGAATACTAGTACTAGTAGCATGCATGCTCGGTCCGTACGAACTACGAACGTGGGCATGGCTACCATGGACCAGACACACTACGTGGCAGGCGGCACACTGTCTGGTAGTGGGCCCGTAGCGTCCGAAACAAGCGAACGATCACATCTTTGGAAATGGCCGCCACTCGTCAGTCGTCACCGGCCAGAGCCCAGAGGCATGAGAACGAGAGCTTGATCCGTGCATGAGATCTTAAAATGCATGCATGTGGTCACAGGCCAGGACGGCGTCGTCCCGGCCGGCGACGCGCAGATCAGCCGGACCAGACCAGGCACCCATCCCCTGTCCGTGCTGCCGTGCGCTAACACCACGTCACGGCCACCACGGCGCCCTCGCCGTACGTGTACCACCCCTTCACAATCGAGCTCGCTTACGCTGGCTGCTGGTTACTCCTAGTGGTTACAGCGTCCGTCCCTGATCCCGTCACCGCCCGGACAACTGAACCGAGACGAGAGGAGATCACCTTATGTGTGTGTATGCTTTAGGGATGAGCTGAGATGGATTAGATCATCTCTATTTTTTATGAAATGATTTTAGTTATTTGTTTGGCCTCTGTTTTTTAACAGAGAACAGTACGACACGTATTGAGAGAAAAGAAGTGGGTTTAGATCTTAAGAGTATTTTTTTATGAGAATAATCTCGTATTCTTGTTCCACTCGTCTATGAACAAAACATCCTTAAAAATTGACTCCTCCCATCCCGTTTCACCCCATCGCTCCAACACACATGCTAAGGCTATGCACCGTACGTGGCGCAGCGCGCGGGGAACGTACGCGATCTGGAACGCGGGGGAGTAAATAGGCAACGGCATCCGCGCCCTGTTTGATCCGTGGCAACGGTATATGCATGGGTCGTACATCCTAGTAGTCGATCGACCGGTCGCTACAGGATTATTCTGGCTGTGCGCGCATCCGTTGCCGTGGTGGCAACTGTGGTATCCGAGCGGCCGGGCGCGTGTCACTGTGCACGCGTGTCCTTGCTGGTTGCCACCAAAAGTGATTAAATTTCAAACTGGGCTGTCCCCTTGAGAGAGGGAGAGAGAGAGATCTGCTGGAAAAGGAGTCGGTAGATAGTGACAAGCCGAGGAAAAGGAGGAGGGGCCGGGCGACGCGACCGTGATTTCCATTTCTATTCCTGGCAGCCTTTTGTTTTCAGACCCTCTTTTTTCTCTCTTTTAGCCCAGGCTTGCTACATATTATTGTCACAGATTATCTCTTAATTACATGATATATTAAATAACTTTAAAAATAAATTTAATAAATATTCTCTTTGTTCTAAAATATAAGTATTTCTATATTATTTAACAGGGATTATGGTTCACGAGAAAAAATTTTTATGTCTTTTAATAAATATAGAATGAATGTAAGTGGAAGTGTAAGTGCGGATAAGATTAGAAGAATTTTAAATAGTAAATAATTGAGTTGACAAGTAGTATCATAAATAATATTAGAAATCTTTATATTTTTAAACAGAGAGATAGCTTTGAAAAGGTAGTCTAAGAAATATACAGCAGAAGAAACTTTTTGAAAAAACATTTTTGATAAGTGTGGAACAAATTATCCGTTTTAAATAATTCGGTCAAGTAACCGAAAAGAACATGACCTGAAATGTTATTCCTAGCTGAAAAACTTCTGTAAAATTATCGAACTGCAAGTCTATGTTTCAGACCTTCAACAAGTAATCACGAAATAAACTACTCCATACATATGTTCCTAAATATAAATATTTCTAGATTATTTTGCAAACATTAAGGTTAAGAAGAAAAGTCTACAATACCTCTTATTAAGTAAAGGATGGTTAAGAGTGGAAAGGCGGCCGAGATAAGATGAGAAAAAATTTAAATAAAAAATAATTGATAGGATAAGTATTATTGATAGTGTTTTTATAGTGGTCTCTACTAACAGTATTACCATACGTAGAAACGATATAAATCATTAATATATAAATTCTACTATAGATAAAAAAATATTCTCCTATTAATAATTAAAGTGATAGTTTAATTAGATATGTCATATTAGATAAGAAAATATGAAAGGTCGGGTTACTTCAACTACCAATAAAGATCACAATAAAAAAAGTCTTTAGTATGTATTTCCTCCGTCTTAAAATACTACTACTTCTAGGATTTAAATTTGTCTCATAATACTACTTCTTCTCTACATATCTTCCCATCTCAACCAATCACAACCTTTTCCCATTTAATTTCTTTACGTACTTTCTCACCTCAACCAATCACAATAATTTCTCAACCCAACCTTAACTTTTTAAAAAATAACATAAATTGAAGTATTTTAAGACGGAGAGAATAGTATAATTTTTCTGTAAAGAAATAAGCGGTCAAAGTTTAAATATAACTAGTGTCCTGTGACAAGAATTTGAAAATTGAGGAAGTTGTTGCACCTGTGCGTGTGCAATTCTATGAGCCGGCGCATGTTTGGTTAACAGCAGTGTTTAACGTACCGTTCCGTGGGGATTACCACCTCCTATAGGATGACAGTTACCGTACGGTTATCGTGGTAACCGTCTAAAACTACGTGAAATTTATCTCTAAAAATTTTAATTCAAAATTTTCAAATATCACGGTAAGGTTGCGGTTATCACGCGATATCGGCATGGTAAGCCACGATATGTTAAAGCTAAAAAATTATAAAAAATTCAGAAAAAAATTGTGGATATCTCTAAAAAACAATGTAATATTGGATAATTTTTTTGTATAACCCTTGCTATCTTTTTACACTTAAATAAAGTAGAAATTATATCCCAACATATCTCTTATTTTTTTATTTTCGATGGAGCTCCAAAATATACAAACTTTCTTCACCATAGTGACCCATAATTCAAGTACAACATACTAGAATTTTTTGGTTTTTTTTAAAATTAAATTCAGATGAAATTTATTCAAACAAAACCACCGATAACTGATACCGTATCCCGGCGGTTTGGACGGTAACCGCGGTAACCACGTGGTTACTGGCAGTTTGGCACACCCTGGTTAACACCCAAACTTTGTCACACATGCTTATCACACCTAGCCAAAGGTATTGCTAAGAAATTGATGGACCGTTTGGTTGTTGCCTAAATTTATCAAACCTTATTTCGTGCAAAGTATGGCTAGCAAAATAGTAGCCACACCTTAGACAAGTTAAAACAAATTGTCTCTTCGACATATGGGATTATGTGGGTCGAAAAACATGGCTAGTCACAACTATAACATCAACCAAACACCTGATTATATAAGTGTGAATCGTCTAATGTTTGGCATGACAAATTTAGACATCCAACTAAACACCTCCCGATGGCCATAGGTTAGACAAGGTTTGGCAAAATCTGAGCTGATGACATGTGGGTAATAGGATAAAAAAACCTGAGGCACAATGTATAAGTATGACAAGAAAGAAACAATAGAGTTATAAAGTATTATCACCATTCTCAATATAACTATTTTTAGACTGTGTAACCGAACAAATATAGTACTCCTCCATTTCAAAATATAAGAAGTTTTAGAGATAGATATGGATGTTAAGGAAGCTAGTGAAATTAAATAGAAAAATGTTATGATTGGTTAAGAAGTGGAAATAGGTAGGAAACTTTAGCGGTGGAAGTTTATGATTGATTAAAAAAATGTAAGTATTGAAATTGTTATATTTTGAGATAAATTTTGAATGCTAGAAATTGTTATATTTTAGTACGGATAGATGTTATATTTTTGAAACCGAGGTTAGTTTGGTAAATTGTAGTACAAAACTTCTCAGCTTTCACCGCAGTAATTTTCAGAAAGCAGGGTATGTACGCTCGGAAGCAGTAATTAGTCGTACACGAACAGTTGGCAGCAGATTTGGACGCCCCCACCAAGCAAGGAAGCTACAGTAGTACTCACTATTTCACCATGGATCCAGCTGCAGCAGCTGCAGCTGCAACAGCGAGCCCCATCCAGGTGAGGGAGCCGAGGGCACTGGACATATTCCATTGTTGTCTCTATTCTCCCCTCATGATTGCCATAATTTCCCCCTGCCTCTCCTCCTACTGGCTACAGCTACTAGCCCAGCCTAGCCTAGCTACTCCATCCAGTACCTGCTCCTCACCAAAGGAAAGAATAAATGGCTCCACCCCCACCCTCCATACGACGGTATCAGATCAGATACCTCTCCTCTTGTACAAACGCAAGCTCTGCGTGCATTGTTCATGTCTCGGTTTCACAGTTGAATAGTTCTTGCTCCCAGCCTTCCAGCATCATACATGTGTTATATAGACAAGGAAAAACGGAAGATTTTGTGTGAAGATATATATGGGGTTTGGATAGAGAGAGAAATCACCGCACTGGCCAGTGGCGATTTGATGGTGCATGTGCTAATTAAGGCATTTATAGTATAAGGATACAATACAACTTAATCTTATCTATAACTAAACTAATACTCCTAGTTGTTACCTAGTAGATAGATTGCCGAAGGTTTGTTACCTACAAGAAAATATCTATTCTAGGTTGAACAAGCACATAGTGTTAACTAGAGGAGCATGAACATTGATATTGGACTCAAAATCAACGAAGTCAACAGGCCCATAGTGAATATGTCGGTGTATTTCAGATTCATGGGAACATGAAAGGCAAAAATATCCCTAAGAGTGACACATTGATAAGTAAAATGGACATCGATCTCTACATGATTAGTGTACTGATATTACACAAGGTTATCAAATAGATTGAGAAAATAGTGGCTTTCTTAACAAATGATGTAACAAATGAAAAAAATTGGCACAATGGTATGCTTTAGCAACACCATTGGCAACACCTCGATACTAACTCGACAATAGACCAAGAAATGATCAGTTGTAGCTTTGAATATCAAGAGATAAGATTATTGCTTAGAAGAGACAATACATTTGACAACTAGACCAATAAAAACAATGGCGGAGCAAGGAGATTTTTAGAACTCAGACAAATCTAATATTAATTATTTGTTACGAAATTGAACTTTTAGTTCTAGAGTAACATAAAGAATTTACTACATGATTCGCCGACGAGCGTGGGCCGTCGCGTGAGGTTGCTGCCAATAAATATTCGAGTAGGCAACAAGATAATATAAAACACGTGACAATTGAAGGCCATACCCAATAGTACCCCTGGTATACAGAAGAATCATCTTGAGAAAAAATAGTGACATTCCCAAGTATCATGCATGTATAGAAAAACTTAGCCGGATGACATCAATGTTACTTGACATATTACAAGGCATCACCAATTGGATAATTACATGAAATTAGTTTTATGTATGATATATATATATATTCAAACATTTTGTATACTACACCGGCTTGTACGCAAAAGAAAAACTGATGCAGAGAGTATGCACGATTAAGAAGGTTTTGTCGCTAGGGCTATACTACTCGGAGTCAAACAAGGTACTACCACTACTATAAAACAACTCATTCGTACTATCCTATTAGAGCGGGCTGGGAAAAACACATCATTGCTAGGGGTTTCCTTGCCTACCCACTTGACCCACTTGGCGATCTTCCTGACTTCCCCACCTCTCCCCTAGGCAACTGGCAATCTCCCCGACTCCCCCACCTCTTTCCCCGGCCAGCCGACGATCTCTACTCTCTCCGGCCACCACCTCTCTCCTGCTTGTCCCTCCCACTCCTCTCCGGCTTGGGGGCCAGATCCAACGGCCTCGCCCCATCCCTCCTTCCCCCTTGCGCTTCCTTCTCCACCGCGCCAGTAAGGAGAACAGAGGGAGAGGTAGAGGGCATAACGGCGGCAGCGACGACACACTGGATCTTCCCCCTCCCGCCGACCACCACCAGATCCACAAGCTCGACGTCGGAGTCCACCAGATCCCCTTTCTATGTTTTGGTGATTGATTCGTGGTGTATTTTATTGTGAGTTTTGTGAATTGGGGATTAATTCAACCATGAATTTGTGATTGGTGATTAATCTGTGTTTTGTGATTTATTCATGCATGAATATAGACATTAAGTCTATGTTTTGCTTTGTGATCAATTCGTGGGTGTTGTATTCTAATTTCTTTGATCTAGTGCTTTGCAGGCTCAGCATATTTCGAGCCGGCTCCTTTTTTTGACTTGTGGACGTGAATTAGTGCTGGGTTTAGGAAATGGTACTAATGCCATCTGTCGGTGTGGGTACTTCATATGCAGGGATCCTGCGGGACCCTCTTTGTGAGTTTGGCTGGGGGATGAATGTGTTCGACTTGTTGTAGATTGATCCATATTTAAATGCAGCAAGGGGTTTATACAGGTTCAGGCTGCACGATGGCGTAATGCCCTACACCTCTTGTATTCTTGGTTTCTTAGTGGTTTGTGTGAAGTGCTTATAGAACGTAAGCTCTCAAAGTTTTTTTTTGGGGTCCGATTTGATCCTATCTGATTCGATCTGATCTCCTGAGATTCGATCCTCCTTTCATCTTGGTCTTGGCTCTCCCCTTATGGCTCTTTGGGGAATACTACAGTTGTCGAACTATGAAAATAACGTCCGTCATTATAGAATTAGGTATGTTAGGTTTTGCCACCCACTGATCGGTGGGCCAGCGTGCTGTGCTCTTGTGGCCCCCCTAGACCGGTCCGAAATGAAAGGGTCGTCGCCCGCCACGTGTCCTGGCGTGGCAATTGAGCGCTTGCTAGGGAGGATTGGGCTTGCTACGTTGGTCATGGGCCCCTCCTGTCAGCCTCCCACAGAACTAGGTGAAACACAGTTAGTCTGGACGGATGGCGCGGTAGTCAACCGCGCCGTCTGCCAGCCCACGCCTCCCGCCAGGAAAGTGTGATGATGGCGCATGGCGTGGGGTATAGAGCCGTCTTGTCCCCCAAGCTGCACGCTCGGTAGCTATATGTCTCGTCGTCCTTAATGGGAGAGGAGCGGGAAGACCGAAGCGACGTGGCATGCTCCATCGTGTCATCATTAATGCCTCTGCCTCCCCGTCTTCCCTGAGCAGCTCGGGAGAGCTAAGCACGGGGACTGGGCAAGGTTGTGGCCTGAGTGCGGATGCTGTGGCCATGAGCTTGGGGGATACGCCCTGAGCTCAACCCTTATAGCCGCGAGCTTGGGGCCTTACTTCCTGAACCTGGGAGACCCCAAGTGTAGCTTTGTAGTGGCCGTGAGTTGTGTGCACAGTTCTTGGTAGTGTGATGAGGTAGCGCCAGGCTGTCCTGAGCCGCCGGTGGCGGGGTGCTCTAGTTCTCACTTTATTGACACCATCCCCTCATCAGGACCCATACTATAGTACCGATTGAAAAACCGATACTGTTGAGCCTTTCCAACCGCCACTATTTAGGTTTTCTATAGTAGTGTACTTTGGTTTTATGATGGTTTTTATTGGTTGCTTAGGATGTCAATATGTTTATACCATAATTTACATGAGTCTGATCTCCGTAGTTCAAACTACAAGCTGTAATCCGACGCACACCACAATGACACAGCTTCTCGTGACACATTCCCATTTCTGTAACCAGTCCTCTGTAGCTAGACTTCCTAGGATCTCATCATTCCTCGGCTCCTGGCTACTCTGATAAATTGGTTCTATTAGGAATGTACATCTTTCGTCCTAAAATAAATCAATTTTTATGATTTAATTTTTATTCTAAAATAAACCAATTTCTATCTTCTTATCTAATTTTAATCCGTAAATCAAGAAATTTTATCCCTTTAATACCCCTCACCAACCCACCCATCAATACTATGCTCCAATTAATAAGAGACAATCTAGTCTATTTTTTTCACTCCTATAGCTGCCTCAATATGTGAGGATTCGTTTCTTTCGGGACGGAGAGAGTAATCTCTTTAGGAAAGCACAGCGCCAAACGGAGTCGTGGTGCATAACTTCATTTATGGACCAATTAGAGTTTAAATCCTATTGCCTACCAATAATATATACATGTAAGTGCTTTCTTAATAAGATTTTAGTATGATCAGAGATTTATCGGTCTCCTTCTTTTAGGTGTGTGTTAAAGACACATTCACGAAAGTGTGCGTGTGCATCCTCTAGAGAATCGGAAAAAAAAATTCTCATAGGTCCTTTTCGTGATCAACTCTTTACTATACGTAAACACAAGATCAAATTTAACATTGCACTGAACCCCAATCCAAGCAAATACTCCACCAACTTGTACAAGACAAACAACACAGATAGTCCTGCAAAATTTGTTTCTTTTAGGTACAAATATAAATTTGTTTTGGTTAATTTGGTTTATTTTTACAAGAAAATTTGTTTCTTTTGTGATAAATATAAATTTAGATTTGAAGTGGTACACAGCCCTGCATTATACTACTCCATGATGGAGTTAGATAGTATAACCAAAGCTTCAACAATCTAGATTAGCTACTCTCTCCGTCCTATAATATAATTGATTTTGACTATAAATTTAGACATGCATCTTGTCTAGGTATATAGCTAAAATCTCTTATATTTTGGGATAGAGGTAGTACTATATTACTCTCTCTGTCCACGAATACTTGTTGGTTTTGATCGGTAGTAGATAATTTTTTTCACTATTTCTTAAGCAACTTTAAAACAAACCAGAGGATTGTCCCGCGCAAATTGCGTGGAGCTTGATTTTAAAAGTAGAATTAGATTTAATATACAACTCTTAAATTATATTTTCATATTGGTATATATTTCCACCCAATAGATTTGGATTTCGTATGCAACTGTATTTTATATACAACTATCTTAATCAATATACACCCTTATAATCTGGACCTACTAGCATCGAATGGTCCAAATATTTTGCTCCAATTAATATGAAAATTTCTCTGTCTTTGGAGCAAACGTGGTGCCTCTATTTAGAGCTATATAAACAGATAGCTTTAAATGCAAGATATTGGGGAAGTACTTCTTTTTACAAATCTAATGATGCAAAGTACGTATTATCTAGCAGAAAATATTATTGGTCAAAGCTACTACTCCTTCCGTCCCAAAATAAGTTCATCTGTTGCCTATATCATTTGTGTCATAAAGACTTTATATTTAACGTAATTAATGCATTATAGTTTGTTAAAATGGAGAATAAATACATTGGAGTTTGTTAAAGTAGGGGACAAGTATATTGGTATTTGTTAAAGTAGAAGACAAGTTTATTATAGTTTAATAGAGTAGAGTGATTTTAGCTTTGTATTGGTATGTACTCATTCATCCCAAAATAAGTTTATTTTTTGTCCATCTCATTTGTTTCACAAAGACTTAAATTTTGGAGCAATTAATGTATTAAAATCTGTTAAAGTGAAAGACAAATATATTGGAGTTTGCTAAAGTAGGAGACAAATGTATTGGAGCTTGTCAGTGGGTGATAACTATATTGAAGTTTGATAAAGTGGAGGGTATTCTAGTCTTTTAGTTTTATATTGATATATATAAGATACGCTAAAATAAATTTATTTTGGAACGGAAAGAATATAAAATATACTAAATATGAACTTATTTTGAGGCGGATGAGGTAGTACAACGTCACTAAAAGTTAAAACTGTCATTTGTTCTTGAACGGAGGGGGTGTTTCTTTGTTGGATTTTTGAAGTAGTAGTGGAGTAGTACTGGGTTTCAGCACCTGGTGGCCGGCCGGAGGGTCCTCACAGGCGTCGCCGTGTGAAGGTTCACGAGTGATAGATGGAGCTCATGATTAGTCACTTCATGTCTTGGCTTAGCTGTAGTAGTATACTACACCACGCGCGCACACACCGGCCGGGGGCCATCTTGTCACTTGCCACCACACCCCATCTGCACAGGCGCGCCCGGGTCACAGGTGAGAGCTGGGTGACGCATGCTGTCCCCATGTCGCGTTCCGGCTTCCTCTCCCGGCTGCTAGTTATAGCTCGTGCCTCCGTTCCAGCAATCATGCTCTCGCCAAAAGGAACCAGCTCCCGCGAGCGGCAAAGCTAGGCGAGAGCTCACCGACAAGCAGCGGCGACATGTTTCGCATTACGAGAGTTTTTTTTTTTTTCTGCCATGGATGCTTGGACGCATGGTAGGCCTACACTGATCGTGGAATCATCCTTTCGTCAAATTCGACATATCTTGTCCATTGAACAATCTAACGTTATCAGGTGCAGGTAGACCGTAGACCTGGCCGTATTATACATGCATTCATGCATGCATGCAGAAATATGCAGTGTGTAAGCATCAAGGGTGTAAGAGATGGAGCCGCCAAATCGCTTGTTCGTGATCCTTTTTGTTAAAAAGGGTCATAAGTTGAGCACTCTTAGATGTGTTTGGTAGGGACTTTTAGGATGATTCTCAATCGAATCAATTGGAGCTGAGCTAAACGGGCAAAAAATCTCTCCGATTCTCAGCCGATTCGATCCGCTGTGATTCTCAATTTTATACATAAATAGAGAATCAGGTAAAAAACGGCTTCTCGTGAGAATCCAACAAACGGAAATTGAAAATCCCCATAAGAATTTACAAAATCCTCATAAAAATCAGAATCGCAAGATCAGAATCATAGAATCTGAAGTTCTACCAAACACACCCTTAAGCTTGAGCATGCGTAACAGTGTTGATATTTTATGCCCTGTTAATGCTTTTTTCTTCCCAAATCAATTGACCTACTACTAATTAGGGGCTGTTTGGATATATGGTTTCCACGCTTTGTCTCAACTGTTTTTGAAAAAAATGTGGTATGTCACATATAATGTTTTGTTGGCCATGATTGTATAAGTTGTGACAAATAATTGACTCCATAACGATTGGGCCATCTATCTAAGAAAGTGTGGCATAACTTAGCATAAATCAAACACTACTCTCGGCTAATCAAAACTAGTAGTAGCAACAAGTTTGACACTTAACCAAAACAGCACCTTAATCCTCGCATGCCAAATGTGACGTTAATAAGGAGAAGACGCTAAACACAGTAGAGTAGTACGGGAGCTCGCTGTCTCGCAACATGGCAGCAGCACGGCATGCCCCCCCTTTTCCTCGCCAGACATCATTAGCAGGTGTGTGCGTGCTGAGTGAGTGAGAGTGATCAGTGAGTGATAGGCGCGGTAGCTCGCCCCCGGACACGGAGGCATTCGATTGCTGCGGTGAAAACAATGTCTGATGAAGACAACACAATGGGGAGCCAAGACGCCCAGCATGGATGCACTTTCGGTCCAGTCTAATCCAATCCAAACATCCAATCCATCCTCGCTTCCCAAAAGCCAAAGCCACCTCCCAGCTTTCTCTCACTCTCTCTCTCTGCATTGTGTTCAGCCTAGCTTTTCCTTTCGTTTCCTGTCTTTCGTGTCGCCTCACATGACACATCTGAAGGCTGAGAGCGCGAGCCAAGCTATGAGTGGGCTATATGTACGGGGCAGAAGGGAAGAAAAATCACTCCCTCCAATTAAGTTGGCAGCTGATCCGATGCTAGGTGCAGCCTGCCTGCCTCCGGCCCGGGAGAAACGGGTAAAGCCGGGTCGTGGTGCGCTTGCAGCGCGCACGCGTCGCCGTCGAACTGACCGGGAGCAAGCGGGGCCTGGTGCCGGTCGTAAGCGTACGTATTCTTGGTTTGACTGCTGTTGCTTCGTTTATAGGTACAGTTTGTTTTGTGCCAGAGGTGTCGTCAACCGTGGTACGCAGCGTTGCAGCAAGCTAGCGTCGATGCTCCCGTTGTCGCCGACGCCGGCCGGCGAACTGCCAAGTGAGATGGCAGGCCAGATGCTGCCGCTTGGGCCAGCTTAGCGTTTACATCCTGGGCAATTCTATAGAGCTCGGGGGCAAACACAGAAAATCCATACTGAGGGTGCGGTTACTCAGACAGTTAACAGATGAGGTGTACAACTCTAATGCTATGTTTGGTTCCGTTTTTAGCTTATGGCTTATCACTCAGTTTCTGTTAGCATGTTTTCTAAAATACAAAACGATATTTTTTAAAAGAACTTTCTATATTATCTTAAAATATTAAATAGATCTATTTTTTAAATTTTAATAGTTAATACTTAATTAATCACGTGCTAATAATATTTTTTATGATTTATAGGCCATACTCACTGGCCTTTTCGAATGTCACCTAAGCATGGCTGAAGGTTGGGTGTTGACAGGCTGGGTGGCTGATTATGCGCAAGTGGGAAGATAATGGCAGGTGGGCAAAAACATCGGTCGTGTGACAAGAAGGAACCAGTGCTAGAAAATATGGGTGGAGTTGTGTAATGGTGCGGTTTATTGCAGTGGTAATTTCCCTAGTTCTGGAGAGAATTGCTATAAATACGGTGGCGCGTTTTTTTTTCTTTGTTTTCTGTCTTTGTTTCTTTCATGCCGAACCTCTGTGTCTGTATGCTTTTCCAGTAATGGACAAGGAGGAAGCTGTTGCTTCTCTATCTCAAAAATAAAAAGGCTTAGCGTTTACATCCCCACATGCCACGGCCCGCTAGTTTTCGCGTCGCCACCGGCCCACCACACAGTCGTACGTGGGCCGGTCCTTGTGGGCTTGAGGTCGCCATGTCCATGCGATGTGACCACCTCGCTCGTACCTGGGTACTCAGTGTGGTGCACCGTGCACAAACTGCAGATACAGAATGATCCATCGTTGGGATTCTTGCGTGCTGCGTGTGAAGCAATCAGCGTAGGAACGTGGCCCCTGATGGTACCTGGGTGTCCTTCATCACTGTATCCAAACAGAATTTTTGTCGTGTGGAGATTTGCCGAGGTAGTTGCATCGCAGCACGAGAATGGGCGGCGTACAGTGTTAAGACTAGTATGAACAGAAAGATCCCCCTTTCATCAATAGTCTACATGGATATCTTCGTAACAGTGGCCTGATCGACTCGTTTTACATACTGGACTGATGGAGTGATGGTTACTCAAGCTTGACTTTGATCCTCCAAGACTATTGTTTCCCCATTGGTTACCCGTTAAATAGAAGAGATTCAAAGGGGACATTCATGGCTCCTTCGCAATAAAGGTTTGTTTTAAGAAATTTTGTAGGATATGAATCCTTCGGAATATTTTCTATATATTTTCTATATGCTTCTTTAGAGCAAAGGAATAATGCCTTTTTGAAATTTTTATGGAATAGTCAAATCCATAGGAATTTTAGAGGACCTCTGAGCTAGCTCTTAGAAATTTTCTTTTGTGCCACTCTCTTCAAATTCATGTACAACACAATTGAGTAATTCCTATATTTTCATATTTCTTATAATTGCACTGATAAGTCATTCAATTCGTATATTTTTTTTATTCCTACGTTCCGAAAGAGTCGTCATGCAATGCTACCACGATGCCAAAAACTAACTCAGCAGGTGAGATCGATGCACCCGAGCGAGAATTGAAATATAATGATCGCGCCTAACAAAGCAACAAAGATAAATGAATGATCGATTGACACACAGCCGATCGGTTTGAGCTCATGAACACATGAAAACAAAACCGGTACGTCCACAAATTAATGCACGGTACAGAATTCCACGGATCGATCAAACAGCTAGCTGCTGGCGACTTTCCAGCGGTGTATGGCTCACAGGAGCTAGACAATATGCAAACGGCTGCCGAATTCGAGGTGATAGGCAGCACAAGCACGCGGAACATCCCAAAATTGAAAAACTCTGGAAAGCTGCGTCCTTTGTTCGATACGATCCTACCTCAGGCGAAGTCGCCGTCCGTAGATCGGCACGGCGACTTATGTGAACCTTTCCTTTTTATAATAAATATAAATTGCACGGGGGCAAAACTAGGGTTCACTAAACCGCTAAACTGCTCCATAGTGTAAGTTAATTTCCCCGGTTCTGATAGATAAAATTCAGACAAAATTTTATCAACTGTTTAAAATTTAGTTTGATCTTTTTACAGGCCATTCGGAACAGCATCTGTTTCTATCTTAATTTCTGTTAGCACGTTTTTTAAAACATAAAACAGTATGATTTTTTAAAAAACTTTTTATATAAAAGCATCTTAAAAAATCAAATAGACCTATTTTTTAAATTTGTACTAGTTAATATTTAATTAATCATATACTAATGATATTTTTTATTTTACGTACGGCTTATAAGCCACACATAAAAGCACAACCGAACACCCCCTTAATTTGACTGGTTTACTGAACGGTTTGTCAGCTCAAGCCGGTTCGAAGCCTTGAAATTTCGTAGAAATTAAGTGGTTTTTATCGGTTCTGTGAACTATGGTAAACACAGCGTATGCATGCACACGGCAGCAAGTTTTTCTAACGCACGCTCGATAGACAAATGCAGACATAAGACCGTAAAACCCACAAAATTCCTAGGCTTCTGCATCTTGATTGGAATATACTGTAAGCAGGAGATCAAATGTTTGATAGCTCTGCGCCTCTGCCATCAAACAAACAAATGATCGATGCTGGCTTTTTCCCAGATACGTGTGCCTTTCCGTTTCAATTCCAACATCGCATCGTCCCATGCATCACCGCTTACGCACATGCTTGGGTCTCCTGGATGGGTTGGACGTGTAGTAGTCGAGTATATCCTCCTGGCCAATGCATATCATGAGCGGATGGCCACGGCTTCCCTCCTCCTTAGACATTGTTTGACGCAGCTGATAGGCTGAGTTTAACTGGCGCACGTAAAATAAAATAAATTATTAACATATAATTAATTAAATATTAATTATTACAAACTTAAAAAAAATATTTATTTTTTTAAAAAATTTTGAAAGGTTTTAAAAAAATACTGTTTAACAGTGTAAAAAACATACTTGCGATAAGCTAATAGCCACAAGCTAAAAAAACAAAAAACAGTACCTAAGGTAACCTTTAGTAAGGCTTGTGGTTGAAGTTTACCGTCTATATATAAACGAGACAAGTTATTACCGTATGATTAATTAAGTATTTACTATTATAAACATTAAAAATAAATTTATTTTTTTAAAAAAACTTATGTATAGATATTTTTTAAAAAATATATTATTTAATAGTTCAGAGAACGTGCTAAAAATATAAGAAAGAAACATAAGACAATAAACACATTCGATATACTGCACCTCTGCCCTCTGGTCAACCCGGCGGTCATGGTTGGTTCCCATTGGCTAAAGCTGGCAAACGTGTGACGTACTTTTGCCAACGAAAGACATGGCAGGTGAGAAACAAAATATGTACGTTCACCTAATAGCAAGTTAACGATCGACATTAGAAAACAGAGCGGCCATATATCTCAATCTAGGTATTGATCTGAAAACCCAGCTGCTATCATCTCCTTGTCGTCACCGATCGTGCCGACTACCAAATCTTGTGAAAAGGTCATCCATCTAAGCTTTGGTCTCAGTTAATTAACAGCACGTTACTAGTGCTGATCCGGTGACAGTATCGTGCAGAAAGATAGCATATCCAATTATTCATTCGTCTGCCCTGACCAATTGCTCAGAAGCAGCACGTGCTAACCTTTTGGCACTACCACATACGCCCTTATCAGTGCTGGACATTAAAGCTCATCAATACCGGATATAGACCCGACACTGAAATTCCGACACTGATAAGAAAGCCTCATCAGTGTCAGGTATAGGCCCAGCACCAAAAACCACCCACCGGAGAGCGGAGGCCGACCCCCAGGACCACATCAGTGTCAGATATATCGTACTTGACACTGATGCACTTTAGTCATCAATGCCGAGTATTACTGCTACCCAACATTGATGTGTTAAATTCATCAGTGCTGGATAGTAATAGTATGCGACACTAATGACCTGGTTTCAATAAAAAATATAAATAATTTTCAAGTTTTTTTTTGCTAAAATGAAAGAATAGTAGTCAATCTTTTTATACGTATCGAAGTTTATACACGTCATTAAATTAATTATACATTAAATTAATTATACAAATTAATTATATATTGTATACTATCATTATTCAAATATCGGATAGACATTACATATCGTTTTTTACATTATAGCTCGAACAAACAGAAATTATTTCATCGCTAAACTACTCGATAAATCTATATTTTCAAATGGTGGTGGCGCTCCTTATTCACTTGTTGGCCGACCGTCCGTGAACATATTATGTGTACCTTCTAGGTTGATGACTTCCTTAATAATGAAGCCAGCAAGTTTGTCCTAAAGGCCCCAGATTTGAAGATCTGTTAAGGCACTTGTATCTAAATAATCTCTCTGCATACGAAACAGTTAGCATACGAGAAAAAAATTTAAAGCTATTAATACAGTTATTCAATACATGTGTAGCTACAGGAGATATATATCTCTTCTTCATCCATAAATAACATATCATCAGAAAAATATATCATGTAACGCATTACATAAAATACATAACGGTTGTTCCATGATGGTTGTACGAGGCAAGAAATCCAAACCTAACACTAAATTTTTTTCTTTTTACTTGACTTGTTGTAGTGTCCAAACGCCATATTCAGGGCATCGATGACCTCCTAAAATTTTGATTGTGCCTTTCGACAGGCATCCATGGCAGCGATGTGATCAATACGCATATTAATGACAAGGAGTAGACAATGAAAAATACGGACATGTGTACTTAATTAGATGGGTATCTCGTCAAAATTTAGTATAAAATCCAAATGGATAGAGACACGTACTTGGCACAATATGGCAGCAGAACTATGTCAGATTTGGATTTGTGCAATATCAACGTCCTCGCTAAGTAGTCCACAACATTTACAAAGTTGGCCACATACGTTTTGTTCACACATGTAGAATCGATAAAACCAAATGAGAGTTTGTTGCTCCTGGTTTTTATCATGCACCTTCTGTAAAAGGAAAGGATGTTAGACATGCAATCGAAGGAAACCAAATACGAATTCATATTACTTTTGTTGTCTACGTGACTATAATAGTACTTACAAGACCCCGAACTGTATTATACTCATGCCGAGGGCGTCTTGTTGGTAAAACTGAAATAGGTTTCTAAAACCTACCCACACCACCCCTTCTCCGTAATGAAAATCATCAACAGTATAGTACACACCGAGAAGATTGTTGCCCTTTTGCGACTCCTGCATGTACCAATGATGTAATCTCTCCATCTGAGTTAGCAGGCTGAAGAGTTGGCTTGGATTGACCAATGGATATCCAATTTTGTATTGATATGCGAGTGGTTCCACGGAGGCATTAGGGTCTCTCCTTGGGCATTCTAATCCATGACTTGCCTTGAAATTTCTAATAGATTCTTGCCTCAGGTGCTTTTTACCCACAACTCTCTCATAATCTGATGGCATAGACTATGAAGTGCCTTGTCTCTTCGCCATGGCAATAAAGAATTGCTGCATCTTAGAATCCATGGGTTCTTTCTTCTTCTTCTCTGTAGGACGGAGGAGCAACGTGATACTACCGCTCATCTCATTAGAAACCGGTGGAGTTGGCTCACGAAGCGGTTATGTGTTCTTCTTCGAAGATGTCGATTTCGTGGATCGTGCTGACTTGTTAGAAGTAGCATCGCAAGCCCTCTTTTTGTTTGTTGGTTGAGGTAGAGGTCGAGGTGGCGGTGTAGGACTCTTCTAGCGTGGTTCCTCTGGTGGCGACATGCATCCTGGATGATGTGGAGAAGATAGAACCTCGTCATCGTCTAGAATGATGTAACACGTCGGCCATACGATCCGATTATGTACCGCCTACCCCAGAGTTGTTACATCGTCCTCCGGTGGAATTTTTAGTCTTACGTTCTCGTGCTAGGACTTCACAATCTCCACATCAACCCTAGCATACCCATCTGAAAGTGGAAGCCCGTGTAACACCTGCTCTCGCATGGGTATGCCGTGTCCTTAGCCACCTCTTTGTTGAGGTGCTTCCATGGTATGTGGAGCTTGCATGAAGTTGGTCTTGTTTATAATTTAGGGCTATAATGTGAGAGGTATAGCATATATGCCTTGAGCCTGAATAATAGGGTATATTATTCCTTGAGTATAGCATATGACAACTCAGACCAAATTATGGGCAAAAACTTGCCTACTACAACAGATAGTCGTGTTGGTAGTCATATGCAGTCATAGTTTACTTAGATTCCATGCAGTGACTAGATTACTCTTTTTTTGTCATTAATATCCTCTAAGTATAGCTCATACATTTATAGACAATTTCCTAAGCATATATAGGGCAAATTCAAAAAAGAGCAAAATATGCATCTCATGCATAGGAATATCAATATACAGCCTAGATGGTTTTCTACTAGCAAAGGGCTTTTAGGAGCAGTGGCCTTCTCAAAACTCAGCACAGCCACTCATATCATGCCGTAGAAACAGAAATAAATATATGACCACTGCCATTTGTATAGCACATACACTCAGATGGAAAAGGATCACAAACCGATTAATAAGAAATAGCTAATATATGACAGCCAATCCACACGCCCATCTTCAATTTTTAAAGATATAGCTAATAGAATTACTGATTGAAATGGAATTCTGAAAAGGGAGAAAAAAGATTGCAGCACACAGGAAGCACCATGGCTGCTAGCTACAGGTGCATTTGAATCAAATAATTTACCATGACAGCTAGCTATAGCCTGTACACAGCCATGCAGTATAGGCATTTTTCAGCCATGCAGCTAGCTACAGGTGCTTGTACTTTATTCAGACTAATCATTGACATTTTAAGTTCTATTTTGATCTTTCCAAACCAGTTTCAGATGATAGAAACAGCAATATGCCCAAATCTATATAGAATTAATTTACAACATAAAGTGCCTCTGAAAACCCTATACCCAAATCTATATAGAATTAATTTGCCTAAAAGATTTTAAAGGATTTTAAAGGGAAGACAGTTTCTGTCGATGTTTTACACCGGCAATAAATATATAGGGCTACTCGGCGGATGTAAACTCGGTGGATTGCAAAGGAACACAGAAGATTTTATACTGGTTCAGGCCCTCAATGCGAGGTAATACCCTACGTCCAGTTGTGGTGTTATTCCTTTGAGGATTTGTGGTGGTGATTCTGGTGAACCAACTCAACCTGCGAGCTTATGTGTGCTCTTCTGCCCTCATGGGACACCCTGTCTCCCCTTATATACTGGGGGACAGAGTTACAAGGTAGGAGTCCCCATCAAATTACGACTAGGAGATCTCCCCTTAGAGATATAACGCACCCGACTAGAACTGTAGATTCCTTTCTATACAAGGCGAAGCCTGCCGAATCTAGCTATATCTCTAATTACAAGACTAGGCCCATCCTCTATCCGAGTGGCCCATATGCTTGTCATGAGGTACCCGGGGCCCATGGCACCCACAGTAGCCCCCGAGACCTTCATAGTTGAGTCACAGCTGATACCGAGTGCTCATCCTCCACAGTGAAGTCTTCCCGAGTGCATTACTCCCGAGTACTCTTTGTCTGAGTGCTGCTTCTCCCGAGTCCTGCTTCATGTCAGCTGGCAGCGAGGCTATGAAGGGCTCCATGTAGATGTAGGAATAGTGTGTGCCGAATAGGCGCACCTATTAGGTGTAGCCCCCGACTTTTTGCTTAATTGTGAAAACAATTAAACATGAAGTCAAAGATCTTTAACCTTGTAGTCTTTCCTCGAGTAGATTACTACTGGTACATGAGACTCTTCGGTATCATGTCAACCGGAATATAATTTATAGTCTTGCTAAGCAGGGAACTACTCGTACGCAGGACTCTTCGACTTCATGTCAGTCGGAATGTGTGTTTATAGTCTTGCCGAGTAGGATGCTACTCGTATATGAGACTCTTCAGCGTCATGTCAACTGGAAAGGGGGTGTTTATAGTCTTTCCCGAGTAGTATATTACTCGAAAATCAGACTCGTCGGCATCATGTCAGCCGGAATAATTATTTATAGTCTTTCCCAAGTAATATATTACTCGAAAATTAAACTCGTCAGCTTCATGTCAGCTAGAAAAGGTGTTTATAGTCTTTCCCGAGCGGCGTCCCTTTCGGAAGTTAGACTCTTCAGCTCGTCAGCTGGAAGAATGTTTATAGTCTTTCCCGAGTAATATGCTACTCGAAAGTTAGACTCCTCCGCATCATGTCAGTGGGAATAAGAAATTTATAGTCTCTCCCGAGTAGTGCACTACTCGAAAGTTAAGACTCATCCGCGTCATGTCAGCGGGAATAATGTTGCTCATGGCAACTGATGGCCACGTATGTAGGCCGAGTACCACTTTATGAAAATAAATCCACGGCGTGGTCAGGTGTACCCGAGAAAGATATCTGCATCCCCAATTTTAATGAAGACCAGCTTGTGATCCTTGTAAGGATATATCCTCGAGACCTGGTGGATAAAACAGATACCCAAACATATATGTTTAGCAATAAGGCTCTCATGAAGCATGTCTGTTTACCTCATCGACTCCTGTTAGTAGCACCAGCGCTATAATTTCAACTCAGCCTACGGGCGGCCCACATAGAGCATGCTACTGTAGGAACTCATATCTTGGTGGCTGCTACCAAATAAGCCAGCCTGAGCCGACCTATCCGGCATAGCTCTATAGAAGTATCATCCATCGCCTGTCAGGATGAGTTTTTTGGTGTCGATAACCGCAATCAGCCAGAGAAATCCTTACTCGCAAGCCTTTCCGACTTATATTCTGGATGCATCCTGGTTGCCACAGGTGCCCGAGCAGGTATGTCGCAGGATCTGCTTGCCCTCCTCAGGTGTGACGCGGTGCATGAGAACTCCGGATGCGCTTTGACGATGTAAGTCTTCTCTGACTTCAGGAGAGACGAGCAGGGTACCCGAACCTTACATTAGCATAGGATTCGGCTAGCGACCCTCATGGGGCATACCCTACCCAATAGAGTTATGGCCAAGCGAGCTACCCGAACCTTGCATTAGCATAGGATTCGGCTAGTGACCCTCATGGGGCGTACCTCACCCAGCCGAGTGATATACGACCCCCGACTAGTGCCGGAAGTCAGTTGTCAGCTCACATGGAGCGTAGCCGAGGAAGATGACGTCCCGACTGGCGTAAGTACTCGGTAAGTAGCCCTCATGGAGCATCCCGAGTGTATTTTGGCAGACTTGTCCAGCCCCCGAGCGTAGGAGATAGGCTCGCAGCCCTGAGTTCCTGTCACGCGTATCTGGAGCTGGGCCTGCAATATAAAGATATCGGATGAGTAGCATCTGACGATGAAAACAATCACCCGAATAAAATGTATTTTACAATATATATAAATACATGTTCTTCCTCTTATTGATATTAATTTCCCCGAGTAGTTGACCCCTTACGTTTAAGCACTCTGCCCGACTAGTCATAGCCCCCTAGCGTCGGAAGTTGGCTCATGGCTCTTTCCCAGACACGCGTTTTGGGTGACTTGAGTTCGTCTTTCATGGAGCAAAGTTTCACGGATCAGGATTTATGCTACTTGAGTACTTTTGCAATCATTTAAGAGCAAAAACAGAGAAGAGTGCAGCTTGTGCACCTATTAGGTGTAAGCGGCTGTGGCATTGGTAAAGCCGAGTGAAGAAATATTTATCAGGAAGCGACTTAGCTGTTCGGTATTTCGGAGTGGGGATGCCATCCTTGCATTTGAGCTTGTGAGCCCCCGAGCATGTCACTTGTTGTTCTAATAATCTTCAGTTGTTGAAAGTCGAAGACGATTGTGACCGACTGCCACAATGAAGCCGTCTGACTTGCGTTTGCGATTCTCGGCTTTAGTCGGGACCGCGTCGTTGGTGCCCTCCCCCTTCTTCTGTCAGGATGCCTTTTTATCTTCAAGGGCCTCAGCAACAGCATGGGCTGAGTCGGCGTATTTGTTCGCCATGTTGAATAGAGCCTTGACAGAGTTAGGAGGCTTCCGTGTGAATTTGTCGATGAACGAGGTGTCTTTGACTCCTTTTCGAAAGGCGGCGATGACGACCTCATCCTTGACGTTAGGGATTGAGTTCTTCTTCTCAAAAAACCTCTTAATGAAGTCACGAAGAGACTCGTTCTTCCTTTGATGCAACTGATATAAGTCGTACTCGGACGGTGGCCTCTCGTATGTCCCCTGGAAGTTGGTGATGAAGCGTTCTCGGAGTTCTCCCCAAGAGCTGATTGATTGCTTGGGAAGTCCTGTTAGCCATGTCCTCGCTGAGTCGGCTAAAGCGACCGGGAGGTAGTTAGCCATGACTTTCTGATCTCCTCCAGCTGCTCGGATTGCCGTAGTATAGACCATGAGCCAAGACTCGGGATTGGTCTGGCCGTTGTATTTTTCGACTCCTGTAGGCTTGAAACCCGATGGCCAGTCGGCCTGTTGTAGCTCCTAGGTGAAGGCCGGTATGCCTTCGTCTTCATGAGGACTCCGACCCCGACTACGGCGGCGAAACCGCTCGTGGTGGAGGCCGAAATGCTCGTTCTCGTCTTCCAGTTGGCGTTGCTCGTCTTCTTCTCGTTCGCGGCGCCGAGCATTGGTGTCCTGCCGAAGATCACGCCATAGTTGGCCTCGGAGATCCCGGTTGTCCCGAGGTCACTTCGACGTTGTTGGTTGTCGTTTGGGTTGCCGAGTGGCGTTTGGCGTGACTCCGTGTGCAGCCGACTAGAGCCGGCCGCTCGGCGTCGCTTTGAGGTAGACGAGACTGCCATTGGAGATGCCGACCGGTTGGTCGATATGTGGGTATCGCCCGACTGTTGGTGCTGCTGACATGCAGCAGCGGTAAGCATGGCTTTTATCCTTGCGATCGTCGAGGTGGCCTGGTGATCAGGCCCAAGCTGGACAGTGTCCAGTAGGGTTGCGGCGGCCACGACGTTCTGTTGTGGCGTGACGAAGACGTCGTGGTCACCGACTTTTGTTTGGAGGGCTTGTTGCTGAGCGGTTCGCCCAGCCCTGCGTAGGCCGTCGTTGCGGGTGTGCAGGCGTCTTGCTTCTTCCTCCTGTTGATATCGCAGTCGGCAGGCCTCTTCCTCTTGTTGTTCGTGTAGTCGGCGTGATTCCTGAGTAGGAGTAGAGCCTTTGGACGCCATGAAGATTTCTCGTGGCGGGAAGAAGCTTGCCGAACTGTTGTCCGACTTAGAGTCGGAATCCGACTGGGAGTCGTAGTCCGACTGAGAGTCGTAGTCGGAATAGTTGATGGGGGTGATTACCACTCCAACCTCCCTAGATCCGATCTCGAGCGGCTCTGGGCCGTATCCGAGTCGAACTCCAGAGGATCGGGTTTGCCGCGTTGGATGTAGATTGTAGATATCCGCGGCGTCGCCGGGTCCGAGCGGAAAATTGACGATCTCTTCCTTTTTTGGCCCGATCTCGGCCAGCTCAAAACCGAGTCCGAGTCGAACACCGAAAGAAAGAGTTGTCCCTGGACTTGGGCGTATGGGAGATCGCCGCAGCATGTCGTGAGAGATTGCTGCAGCATCGTGTAGGCCGACTGGCGCGGAGTCGGCTGGTTCCTCGGTCGGTTGGATCGGGTCCGTGTCGGCCAACGTGAGATTGCCGAACATGTCGGCGACGGAGTCGAGGCTTCCGAATGAGATTGTATCTCCGGGAGAGAATTTGCCGCCGTCGACTTCGGATGCTGGATCCATCGAGCTTGTAGATGTAGATTGCGCCGACGCCCCTACCTGGCCCGCCAACTGTCGATGTTTTACACCGGCAATAAATATATGGGGCTACTCGGTGGATTGCAAAGGAACACAGAAGATTTTATACTGGTTCAGGCCCTCAATGCGAAGTAATACCCTACGTCCAGTTGTGGTGTTATTTCTTTGAGGATTTGTGGTGGTGATTCTGGTGAACCAACTCAACCTGCGAGCTTATGTGTGCTCTTCTGCCCTCATGGGGCGCCCTGCCTCCCCTTATATACTGGGGGACAGGGTTACAAGGTAGGAGTCCCCATCGGATTACGACTAGGAGATCTCCCCTTAGAGATATAACGCACCCGACTAGGACTGTAGATTCCTTTCTATATAAGGCGAAGCCTGCCAAATTTAGCTATATCTCTAATTACAAGGCTAGGCCCATCCTCTATCCGAGTGGCCCATATGCTTGTCATGAGGTACCCGGGGCCAATGGCACCCACAGTTTCATACAATTACAAGCAAGAACCTGGAGTAGACAATGGAGTATGAACAGTTTGTGCTAATTTAGCCAACAATTGTTGCTTCAGGCCATAGTAGGTGTTTGGGAAAGAAACTAGGTCTTGAACAGCTCTGGAAAATGAAGTTTGAAGAATTGGAACAAATAGCACTTCCAGTCACTCTATTCATAATAAGGACTGAAATGATTGCACACAGCTGTAGGGGATGGAATAATATGGAGTAGGCACAGCTCATTGAACAGTGATTGAATTCAAGAACACACACATATAAATACAATAAACGATCGAAATATATTTCAACATCTAGTTAATTTATCTAAATTTAATCTGATTTGCCAAGCAGAACAGTAGACGTTAAACAACTTTTTCATGTCAGCTTAAAAGATGAGCAAAGAGCAACACAACAGAAAATTGACTATAGTTACTAGTGTCACTGTGCAAGCTCATCAATATTCATCACCATAATTTTTCAGAGAATAATGAGCATAAAATTCAGAGAATACCGCGCGCATTAGTGTTCATCGGCAAGAATTGGAATCAAATTCACAGGGGACGGTACATGAGAGGTAGAGGGGGATGAGGAGAAGGGACAGCTGACCTCCGGCGGCGAGGGCGGCACTCCAGTGGCTCGGTGGAGGCTGTCCAAAGGGCGGCGCAGCGTCCACAGGGGCACGGCGGCTCCGATGAGCTGCTCCAGGGGCCCCGCTGAGCTGGTCCAGGGGGCGGGATGCGGCGTCGTCCAGGCGGCGGCGTCCAGGCAGCGGTGGCGGCGTCCAGGCTGCGTGCGGCGACTAACAGATAAGAGAGAGACCGAGAGAGACAGAGAGAGGGGAGGGGGGAGTTCCTCACCTTGTAGCGGCGGTGGTGGCTCAGATCGACGCCCGCGCGGTGCGGCGGCGGTGCTCGGCGTCCAGGCGCTGGCTGCGGGCGGCGTTGAGGCAGCGGCGGCGGCGCGGTGTGTGAGCTGAGGGTTTGGGAAGAGACATTGGCAGGTGGAATAAATATATGGGCTCATCAGTGCCAGATATGACTCATCTGGTATTACCTATATCGGCACCGACACAACTCTATTTGTATCGGCTACTAATAATATCTAGCACAGATAAGTAATACCCTAAAAAGCATATATAAATACTAAAAATATATTTTGTCGTGATATTTTATTTATAATTATTATTTCCAATGAATTAAAATAGTAATAAAAATAAATACTAAAAGGATATTTTGTCGTGACATTTTATTTGTAATTATTCTTTTCAATCGATTAAAATAGTAATAAAAATAAATACTAAAAGCACAATAGAAATTTAGACATTGCTTCAAATATTATACCAAATATTACATGGATACATTGATTAGCTATAGATATATGGGCATCGATAATTAAACATAAAAACTAAATTATTATCTCTATTTTACCGGAACAAGCACACCCTCATGATGATCACGACATATGTATGTGGCGTCCTTATCGAGCAGATCTTCATCACCCATGTTGACGTTGACTGCGAAGGGAGGTACCTTAAAGTCCTGAGTGTAGTCTTCTTCGCTAACAACGTTGTCAACTCTGACTATCTTTTTCCTTGAAGAACCACGTGGCATCCTTTGGCTGATTGGTCAGTCACATAGAAGACTTGTATCACGTCATTGGTAAGTACAAATAGCTCATCATTGTATTTGACTTGCTTTAGATCTACGGTAGTCACTCCATCTTTTTCAATTCTTATGCCCCTATTGATATTGACCCATTAGCACATAAATAAAAGGACCTTAAGAGCTCCATAGCCCAGCTGTCATATATGATTTATGACTCCGTGGTATGTGTCCTTGTGGTCTTCATTATTGTAGGCATCATAGCGGACAGCATTGTTCTAGTTTGTACTCTTCGCATCTTGCCTCTTCGTATAGAAAGTAAACCTGTTAATAACATATGCTTCGAATGTCAAGATTGTGTTAGATGGTCCCTGAGCCAAATGTCTCAGCTACTCATTGTTTGCGCCTATATTAATGATATGCACTTTTAGCCAATCACCGAACTGAAACTTATGTTGCTTCAAGATCCATGCTTCTGACCTTGCACGATTTTGTCTTCACAGCATGTTCAAGTGAATGTCGAAATACGAGGACACTACTACCGATTGTTGCACACTGTGAAATGTGCTTGCCAAATTGATACGACATCAGGAGCGTACATTGATTTGTGACCGATTGTTCCTTTACCATGTAGCCTCCCCTCATGGCAAGAGAGCGGGACACCAATCGGTTTAAGATCCATATAGTCGATATAGAACTCGACGACCTCCTCGGTTGAAATACCCTCGACAATGTTGTCTTCCGGACGGGACCTGTTACGGACGAAACCCTTCAAAACCCCCATGAGCCTCTCGAAAGGATATATTTGGTGCATATACACAGGGCCTAGGATTCTAATCTCCTTCACAAGGTGAATGATGAGATGCACTATGATGTCGAAAACGATGGAGAAAAACACATCTCTAGCTCATAGCATAATGACCATGTCTTCCTGAAGTTTCTGCAGCGTTGTAGGATCCACGACCTTTTGTGAGATAGTATTGAAAAATGCACACAATTTTGTTATTGGTCCACGAACCTTCTCCGGCAGAATGCCTCTTATCACAATGGGGAGCAGTTGTGTCATCATCACGTGATAATCATGTGACTTCATACCAAATAATTTCTTCTCTTTCATATTGACCTTAGTTCTAATGTTGGACGAGCATCCAGATGGTACCTTGACTCCGTGCAAGCATTCGTAAAAACTTGGCCTTACTGAGGATGTAGGAGACATCCAGGAGGTAGTGACCACCACCATCTTTTTTTGAGGGTGCAACTTTTTCCTGATTGTAAGTTCTTTGAGGTCATTCCTTGACTTTTCCCTAATCGCAAGTTCTTTGAGCCATAGGTGTGCAGTGTCATCCAAGCATTGCACGCATGCGTTGGCTCCTTTCACGGTCTGTCTTGTGAGGTTGCCTAGCGCCGGGTAATCATTGATTGTGACGAATAACATTGCAAACAAATCAAAGTAGGTCCTTTTGTACACATCCCACACCTGTACGCCATTTGTCCAAAGCTCGACAAGATCTTCCACCAATGGCTTTAGGTACACATCAATATTGTTGCCGGGTTGTCTTGGTCCTTGGATAATCGATGGAATCATCATGTACTTGCGCTTCATACATATTCAGGACGGAAGGTTGTAGATACAAAGCGCCACTGGCCAGGTGCTGTGACGACTGCTCATATCGCCGAACGAATTCATTCCATCCGTACTTAGCCCAAATCTTACATTTCTTGTTTCTGACACAAACTTAGTGTACTTCCTATCAATGTTTCTCCGCTGGGCCCCATCAGCTGGGTGCCAAGCATTCTATCTTTCTTACGCTCTTCGGCGTGCCATCGCATCATCTTCGCTTGGTCTTTTTTTGCGTATAGACGCTTAAGCCGAGGAATTATAGGGAAGTACCACACCACTTTTGCCAGGATTCACTTCTTGCGCTTCTCACACTTGTTCACTTCATCGATACCGTCCATGTGTTTGTATCGTGATACCTGACACACCGGGCATGCATCCAAGTCTGCATACTCTTTGTGATAAAGAATGCAATCATTTGGACATGCATGTTTCTTCTGAATTTCTAGTCCTAGTAGATAGATTACTCGCTTAGCCTGGTACGTTATCTCCGGCAGGACGTGATCCTCTGGAAGAATCTCCCCCAAGTGAGACAGTAGTTCTGTGAAGCTTTTCTCTGACCAGCTGTTGCTTGCCTTGACCTACAGTAGTGACAAGATCGCATGCAATTTTGTCTCGTTGCAGCCATAAAAGAGATGTCTCATTGTCTCTACGCATGCGGTCAAACTTCTCTCTTTCCCTATCGTCGGTCTTGTACTCATCACCCTCTCCGTCGTGCAACATCTGATCCAGACCAACTTCTGCGAGGAGGTTATCGAGGATCTACCATCATCATCAAATTCCCGTCCCTCCTCATTTAACATATCGATACTCGCTGCACCAGGTGTCTTATTCTCATTTTCACCGTGTTTACTTCAACAGGTATAGCCAGGCATGAAACTACGTGTCATCAAGTGTTCATGAATTTCTTGCATAGAAAGACCTCTCCCATTCTTGTAATCAATACACGGGCATAGTATAAAATCGGCTTTTTCTCGCACCCTGAATTCCTTTGCTGTGCACAGAAATGTAGCTACTCTATTAATATACTCTATGGAGCTGTGCTTCGAATTATACATCCACCGATGAACCATCTGTATAATTTCATAAGAATTATATAAAATACAAATATCTTTTTAATAAATAATCTAATATTTCACAGCATTAATTGCAATTATTATAACGCATACAGAGGAAAAAAAATTAAGCCAATTGATTATCAAACCATATTACTCGAGGTGTGTAATTATTTATGGGCCATAAGAGATAAAGTAAATAAACACTTGACAACATTGATATATAAAAGGAGTAAGAGTGTAGAAATTATACTTAATTACCTCTCGAGCTTCCAAAATAAGCCAAAAATAGCATCCAAAATACCAAGATTCAAAAAAAATAGCAAATTAATTGCAAATATATTGTTAATAAATAATCTAATATTTGACAACATTAATTGCAATTATTATAACACAAAGAGGAAAAAAAATAAGCCCATTACATTTCTATTATATTGCTCGAGGTGTGTAACTAGTTATGGGGCATAAGAAATATTGTGAATAAACACTTAACAACAGCTAGATGAGCTTCCAAATATACCAAAAAGAGTTTCCAAAGTTTTAAGGATTAAAAAAATGATAAAATTTCATCCCCCCATCTCGAGCTAGATGAGCAGAACCACCTATTCTGCTATAGCAGCTCGAGAGGGGAAGTGGGAGTGGCAGATATTTATAGGGTCAATCATCAGTGTTGGTTGGTAATACCAACCGGCACTGATAGCACACCCATCACTGCTGGTTGGAACCACCAACCAGCACTGATGGCTTACCGCCCAAACCGCACCGCCCAACACTGATTTGAGTCTCACCCGGCACTGATTTGAGTCTCATCAGTGCCGGGTGGAGCCTTGGACCGACACTGATGAGGGGGCCACTGATCAGTACCAGTTGGGGCTATAAACTGGCACTGATGGGTGGCCATCAGTGCCGGTCTTATTTTCTAGACAGGCGCGGGGCGAGGCAGGGACGGGAAGGCCTCATCTGTGCCGGGTATTGGGTACCCGGCACTAATGTGCCGGCTAGAATGCAGTGTTCTGTGGTAGTGTGGTGTCCAATTGGATTTGCTAAGCTAAAATTTGTTTGGCTATGTTTAGTCCATTTTAGCTTTTACTATTAGAGTTTGTATCAGGTACGTATTAAATTGGTTACTTATAAAGTTTGGAGTTGTAATAGGTGTTAGATAGGAGAAGAATAGTAGTTCTTAGGTCCTCTAAATATGGATATACACCATTGGTTATAACTACATGGCAATACAATAGTATAGGTGAGCTAGTGATTGACTGATCTAGTTGGTATTCGAGATAGCTTCTTGCGGTGGCTTATAAGCCGCACGCAAAACAAAAAACATCATTAGCGTGATTAATTAAATATTAACTATTAGAAACTTGAAAAATGGATCTATTTGATTTTTTAGAGATACTTTTATATAGAAAGTTTTTGCAAAAATGCACCATTTTGTATTTGGAAAACGTACTAACGGAAACCGAGGGAGTAGCCAGAAGCTAGAAGCAGAAACGAACACAACATCCATAGTTTTGTTCTTGCGGTGTAAGCTTTGTCTAAGGCTATGTTCAATAGTGAGGTTGGGCTGGGATTTTTCCTCGTCTACCATGAGCTAGCTTACTGAACTACTAAACGATACATTTTTGCAAAACTCTTCTATCTAAAAGTTTCTTTAAAAAATCATATTAATCCATTTTTTAAGTTTAAAATAATTAATACTTAATTAATCATGCGCTAATGGCTTGTCTCGTTTTTCGTGTCATCGAAAAGCTCCAGCCAACCCTAGATTCGAACGCAGCCTTAACCTCATAAACAAATACTGTATCTATATATATCCCTTATTTGAATTGGATCTCTTATGGTACATATTCCATGTCCAATTAATATATCGATGATGATTTCAGTAATAGTATATGTATTACCAACAAGTAGGGGTACAATGGTTCAATTGAGTAGTTTTTTTAACAAATATAAATCAAGTTCAAATATTCATGAATACAAATTTACAAACACAAACCAAATGCCATATGGAACCGTACAACCACAGAAGATTATCCTCATAATTTGTACGATATGAAAAGACAAAACCATAGAAAAATCACGGAGTTGGGAAATACCATTGTATATGCCGTTGACATGTGGATCCAGGCCACACATGTTATTCTCGCATATGATGGTATTTTGCAACTCACGTATCTCTAAAAATTAACAATATTGTGATATTCTCTTTTTCTGGTAGCCCAATCATCTAATGAGGTGGTAACCCTAGCTTCGATCAAATTTGATGTGGAAAGAGTGGCTCCAACCAAATAAGGGTGCGTTTGAACCTAAGGGTCAGCTGGGCTTCTTCCTCGTTCTTCGTGAGCATGCTTCCTAAACTGCTAAACAATGTGTTTTTTGCAAAAAAAAATTATCTAAAAGTTTCTTAAAAATCATATTAATCCATTTTTCAAGTTTAAAATAATCAATACTCAATCAATCATGCGCTAATGGCTTGCCTCATTTTACGTGCGGCCGAAAATCTAAGCCCAACCGTTGATTCGAACGAAGCCTAAGTCTAGAAAGTTGTGCAATATCTACCCCACAACCAATGTCATGCCAACCATGGCGCATGATTAGCATATCCCTGCAATGCCAACGAGAGAACTGTGCAAAAATTAGGTGATATGCAATCTGATTGTTGTGATTGGAAAATTGAGAGTTGTAGTATACCTCAAGATTGATGTGGTAGGGGCAGGAGAAGGGGAAAGAGTTTAGTTTCCTCCTATGATGGGAGTTGATCACTCTATAGGCATCAGCATACTCTAGTTCAACTAAATCAACTATCATCTACCTTTTTTAATCTGTATTGTGCAACATCTTAGTTATAGGAGATGAGCATGGTGGTGGACAACAAAGAAGCATGGTGGTGAGGAGACTTAATATGCTTATGAGGGAAACAAAACATATCCAAACAGATACGGCCAAAGGAGTACTAGAGGATTAACCAGAGGGAGATGGACTATGCTTTAGGAGGAAGAAATTAACGAAAACATATTGATCAAGAATGTGGAGGTGGAGGAGGCTGTCAAGGCAAGTATGCACTAGAGAATGTGCCGGTGAGGTTGTGCTAGTGTTGCACGGGTAGGCCGGTACGGTTGAAGTGGTGGTGCGGAGTTGAGAGTTATGGTTTGGTTGTGAGCATGAATCCTATCATGATTTGGGCCACTGTTTGACACCCATACTGGCTACAACCAAGTAGAGAAGATCAGCTAACTCCCATGTGAACCTGGAGAAGCCAAACAAAACAATTGCAAATTGCATATTTCCTTCCCTATCGGGAGGGGTGAAAACAGATAGGATAGTATCTGATCCACTCTGAATCTGGTCAAAGCGAGTAAATGGTACGTGTTTTTGGAAATCCGGTGGTGAAGATATGGGTGTGGATACTATGGGGCAGATGCGGATTTGGATGTGGTATTGCAAAATCCGGTGCATGCTAATTATCCGGTCCCAAATTATCCAGTAGATTGTTTTGGCGGATAATTCGACTTCTTTAGCCCACAAGATCACTAGCCGGCTGCTAGCCCTTGAAAATAGTAAACTAAAGTTTCTAATTCATAAATCCAATCCACACTACCACAGAAGGTCTCATCAGTGCCGGTTGGGAAGGGCCATCAGTACCAGGTCCTGAACTGGCACTGGAATTTCAGCACTGATGAGGGAAGTCCATCAGTGCCGGATGTGAGACCCGGCACTGATGAGGTTACACGAGTAAAAAAAAGCAGCAAGCTCAATGCATAGGCTCGAATCGAGCTGATGCATCGAGCTCCTCCGCTCCCTTTCCCCACCCAAAGAACCGTATCCACATCCACATCCAATTACATCAATCCACAAACATAATCACAAATCATTTATATCTCAGATCTGAATCACAAATCCAACCAAAAATCCATCACAGATCAAGAACATATCCACACACATAATCAAGGATGGCGATGACCACCGTGTACCTGGGCATCACATGCGCCGCCGCTAGGGAGGGGGCGCTACTGCCGGGGAGAGGGCGCCGCCGCCGCTCGCTGGGAAGGGGACGAGGGCACTGCTCGCCGGTGAGAAGGGGGAGAGCGAGAGAGAGATTGAGAGAGTTCTGACTTCTGAGGGAAAATATCCCGAGAGACATCGCACGGTTTGGCTCCCTCCGTTGGTTTGGCTCGGTCGATTTTTGTCCTGGTTAATTTAAAAACCGGCACCGATATCCCACACATCAATGCCGGTTCATTTAATTGAACTAGCACTGATGTGGTGCCATCAGTGCCGGTTCTTACCTACAGAAGATGCGGGTGGAGTGGGTAGGCTAAAAACCTCCAATTAGTGCCGAGTTTTCTCCAACCGATACTGGTAGGGTGGTATGAATAGGTTATTTTATAGTAGTGCCATCAATTATCCTAGTTCTCACATCATCATTTCAACTTCTCTCAGTCTCTCTCATCTATGCATCTCATGACGTCGCTGCCACTCCCACCCGATAGTGGAGATCATGTTTAAATATTCTATAGTTATCGTGTTGCTACCAGTCGTACCATTGACTTGATATTATATTGATTGCATATACACATAACATCCGACAATTTTAATTTGTTTTCAAGCCGAGTCCGCATTGACTCAGACATCCGAAACAATCTACCCCGTATCGACATATATATTCGCACCTGCTCCGAATCTGTTTAAAAAAACATAGATAGAATATAATGTGACCATCCGCTCCGTTTTCAGGCCATAGCGATTGCCCGATCCCCTGAAGTAGATCGTTTTGCTCCCTTTCCATTGTTATTTTATCTTCGCATAGGCACACGCTCCAGTCGATCGGGCCGAGCCATTGGTTGGCTCACAAGCCCGCGCGCCCCGTGCACCGCACCTGCCTCGCAGGTGATCGACAGAGCCTCGCGACTCACCTCGCTCCACGCCGCGAACGACGACCGCTCGCGCGTCGGGTGGCATAAAAGCGCGCGCACACACCGGCCGTGGCCTCTCCACCCATCGCGCGGCACTCGATCGCAGCCAGCGCCGGGGAGGAGTAAGAAGCTAGCTGCGCGCGCTGTTGCGTCGTAGCAGGCGAGTGGTATTATGGAGGAGGAGGCGGCGGTGACGGCGCCGCTGCTGCGGCCGCGCGGCGTCGACGGGGCGGCGAAGCAGCGGTGCGCCGGCGCGAGGCTGGCGGGCGAGTGGTGGGTGGAGTCGAAGCAGCTGTGGCACATCGTGGGGCCGGCCATCTTCCAGCGGATCGCGCTGTACGGGATCAACGTGGTGTCGCAGGCCTTCATCGGCCACATGGGCGACCTCGAGCTCGCCGCCTTCTCCATCGCCTCCACCGTCGTCGCCGGTTTCAACTTCGGGTTCCTGGTACGACGCTTCAATGCAAATAGACACATATGTAGCAGCTGACACTTTCACACCACTACACACCAGCATCATCAGCCTACTTCCTAAATTGCGTCCTTTCCAAAATCTAACATCTTGCCACGGCGAACTTTGGTCTCCTGTGCACTTGATTTGGAACCGGACAAAAAATTTCTAACGATTCGGACAGCTTCTCTGTTCTAGTATCATTTGATCAGCACAAATAGAAGCTTTTAACGACTTCATAGTTCATACTGAATCCAACCAGTCATGCATGCCCCTATATAAATCTTGAATTTTCCGTGTAGAAATTCAAATAAAGTGTCCAAAAATAAGCAATTCATGCCCCTATATAAAACTTAAAATTTTCATATGCAACAAGTTTACGTCAAAGGAAAAATGCAAGAAATGACTCATCAGTTTGTGGCAATTAGCACACTTTACATGATTACACCGTGAAGTAGAATGCCAGCATTACCGCCAAAACAGCAGTGCAGTTACCACTACAACCCAAGAAGTTATCGTCCTCCTCAATTTCTATACTTGCGCGTGGATCATGCGGTAGTTGGATTGAATTGAAATGATCAACCGATACAGTCAGACCTTCAGGCACATACCGTATTTATTTGGGTGACCTCTGCCACAGCTCAGAGTTATAGGAAGCATTGAGCCCTTAATTCCGTCCATTTCTTGTCGGTAAACAATAATTTGGTCCATTCCAGAGGCTCTGCATCATCCACAGTAGCTTTCAGGTAGAGTAGACCTCAATTGATGTATGCATGCATGACTGGATCTTAGAGCTGCAGTTTAATTACGCGCTGAGGTTCAGGAACAATCCAAGAAGAGATGGACAGAGTTTGCTAATTATTCGACGATAAATGATCCAATCAGGCTAACCATCTTACCTTTTTTTAAGTTTTATAATTAATTAAGCCGGAAGTACCGTGTCGTAGCTGAGCACATGGATTGAGGGAATCAATGCTCGTCCGGCCGATCGCTGTCGCCTTCTGTTGCAGTTGTTGTTGCTGCTGCTGTTGTCGTTTTATGTTTGTCCCTGACTGTGCCCCGACACTGACGCCGCCACGCACAGCTCCCGCGACCAATCTATGGCCACCTACGTACACACCTCGGCTGGCATGCAGAAGCTACGACACGATCTGCAATTTGCTGAGCCACTCTGAATGCGTCATGGCTCACGCCATGGTGATAGCTAGCTAGATACTGTAGTTAGTAGCAGCAGTAAAATGTTAGTAAGTGGTATGATCAATTGGTCATGGTAATAATCGAGCAATGGCGCGGTGGTTTTTTGATGTTGTTGTAGCTGGGCATGGCGAGCGCGCTGGAGACGCTGTGCGGGCAGGCGTTCGGCGCCAAGAAGTACCACATGCTGGGCGTGTACCTGCAGCGATCATGGCTGGTGCTCCTCATGTTCGCCGTCGTGCTGACGCCGACGTACGTGCTCATGGAGGACCTGCTGCTGCTGATCGGGCAGCCGGCCGAGCTTTCCAGCCTCGCCGGCAAGATGAGCGTCTGGCTGCTGCCGCAGCACTTTGCCATGGCGATGCTGCTCCCGCTCACGCGGTTCCTGCAGAGCCAGCTCAAGAACTGGGTGACCGCGGTCACCGCCGGCGTCGCGCTCGCGCTCCACGTGGTGATCACCTACCTGCTCGTGAACCGCTTCCAGTTCGGGCTCCTCGGCGCGGTCGCCGCCGCCAATGTGGCGTGGTGGCTCGTCGTGCTGGGACAGCTGGTCTACGTCGTCGGCGGCGGGTGCCCGTCGTCGTGGAAGGGATTCTCCATGGAAGCTTTCGCCGACTTCTGGGAGTTCATCAAGCTCTCCTCGGCCTCTGGAGTGATGCTTTGGTCCGCACATTCTCACTGAACTTGAGCAAAATATATTTGCTCATCTCTATTGATATACATGAACTCATGTCACTAACACCTTTGCTCATCTACAGCTTGGAGAACTGGTACTACAGGGTGCTGGTGTTGCTTACAGGGTACCTGAATAACGCTGAAATCGCTGTGGATGCACTCTCCATATGGTAACTAGCAGATAATTGAACAATGCTCTCGTTTAAATCCAGATTAATATTCTTCCTCACTGATTGCGCCGGTTCTTGATTTCGTAGTCTGACGATCAATGGATGGGAGATGATGATTCCATTTGGCTTCTTGGCTGCAACTGGGTACGTGCATTACTACACTGGTTTCATCTGTCCATAGCCTGAACTTGGTCAGCCCACCATGAACTGAAACCTGAAATGGCAGCGTGCGGGTGGCAAACGAGCTCGGCGCCGGCAACGGCAGGGGCGCGCGGTTCGCCGTCGTCGTGTCCGTCACCACCTCCATGGCGATCGGCCTCGTCTTCTGGTGCCTGATCATGGCCTACATCGACGTGATCGCTCTCCTCTTCTCGTCGAGCAAGGTCGTGCTCGACGCCGTCCACGACCTGTCCGTGCTGCTCGCGTTCACCGTCCTCCTCAACAGCGTGCAGCCCGTCCTCTCAGGCAAGCTCAAAGCCTCCTGCCTCCACAAGTCCACAAGTTGCATGCATGCAGCGCCATGGGTGATTCTAAGCTAGCTCTCTGATGCATTGGCATTGCAGGGGTGGCTATTGGTTCAGGGTGGCAAGCGCTTGTCGCCTACGTCAACGTCGGCAGCTATTACCTGGTCGGAGTTCCCATTGGTGTCATATTGGGTTGGCCATTGCATTTCGGAGTTGGGGTAATGCTCTGAACAAACTGCTTCACATCTTCTACAGAATAGAATCAGATTTTTCTTTTTCAAGAATCAGTAATTTTATTGGAGCTCATGGCAATGTTTGGATTGGTCGTCCTGACTCTTCAATACCTAAATTGCAGGGAATTTGGTCCGGGTTGATTGGTGGGACAGCTGTTCAGACACTGGTATTAGCCTATCTAACTATCAGTTGTGATTGGGATGAAGAGGTGAGCTCCTATTTCCTTCAACTTTATCTTGTCACACAATGGACCAGTACATTTCTTTGGACATATCTGAGCTTATTTCTGGTGTGCTTTCATTCAGGCAAAGAAAGCCAGTACAAGGATGGAACTATGGGCCAGCTCAAAATGAAGCTACCGACAGTGTGCTGGTGAGGTTTCTTGGACACACAGGGAACAATGCAGTGGGCAGCAGAAGAACCGCTAATTCTGCTCATTTCAAAAGGTAAATGATCAGAATGGATCAATGGAAGACAAAAACATTTGGGAAGAAATAGCTGGCGTGTCCTTAAATATACTGCCTTGTCTGCGGATCACATATAAACATATTCACGTTACCTTAGGCTGCTGGCAGCCAGTTTCTGAAGATGCTCGTTTGCCGAGAGAACATCGGTGCCGTCGGAAGAGTGCAGAGGCTTGCGTAGGGTGATATGTGTGAATTGTGATTCTATTTTTATTAGCTTTGTAACCAGAATTTTACACTACGGTTGCAAACGGCAACATGTAAGCACTGAGTACCGTTTAAGCTAGGGGTGTTGGCACTGCTGCCCCCTCACCATTTTGTGCCTTTTTTTTACACGACTCATTAATACTGCGATTTTTACATGTGCGAGACTTGTTGAATATATATATACACACACGGTCGCGCTAAGTAACATGCTACAAGTAGCACGTCTTTAAGCTCTCCCTCCTTTCTATTTTTCCATTTTTCTATTCCCCGTTCCCTCCTTCTATTTTTCCTTTTTCTGTTCCCTCTGTTCCCCTCCGTTCCCTTCTTCCTATTTTTTCGTTTTTTCTGTTCTCTCTCCCATTTTTTTTTTCCTTTTTCCGTTTTTCACATCCTTACCGCATCCGTTCGTTCTGACTATTCCTTTCTTGTGTGGGCCAACGAGTAAAAACATTACCGAAGCCATATGAGCTTGCAAGTAAAAACATTTACCGAAGCCACTTGGGCCTACGAGTAAAAACATTACTGGAGTATTGCCATTCCCCATTTGGGCCCGTGAGTACTCCATCAGCGAATAGTGAACTATTTCTATGAGTGAAAAAATTACTACCCCTGTGAATTATACATCCACAAAATAATATAGGAGTAAAAAATTTACTACACGAGTGAATTACTACGTTTTTTGCTTGCCTCCGCAAAATAATTATTTTACTACATTATTTTTTGCATTTGTATCAGTAATGTATTTATTTTAGTTGCTGGTACATGTGGTAGTAATGTTTTCCACGGTTTTGCTGGAAAAACCAGAGTAAATTCTTTACAACATGGTAAAAACAGGATAGTAAATTTTTTACTATGCGAGTGGTTACATTAAATTCAACACTTCAATAAAGAATTTACACGCAGATGTTTTATAAAATGCAGAACGTTCTAAAAAAATCATTAAGCCACATCTGGAAGAGGTGCCGGCCATCTTGCCGCTGCTGCGCCGCACCTCATGAGCCCTCCATGAGAGAAGCCCGCCGTCTGCCCACCTAGAACACATCGCCGTTGATGTGATGAGAAGTGCCGCCGCCAGCTCCAGCAAGCCACCAAGATATACCCCTCATGCTCTTGCTAATGTCCAGCGGCGGGTGCTCACAGCATATTTTTAACCTTCCCCAGGCAATTTGTCGAGGTTGGGATCCTACCTGAGACAAGAGAAAAAAAGGATGAATGTAAACTGATCACTGCATTTGAAACAAAGAGAATGAGCATAAACATTTTCCGTTGCAACAATGCTTCACTACAAACAAGTCTGAGAAAGAATAATGAACTGCTAGGAATTTTGTCAATGTGACATTTAGTATCAAAAGCCTCCATAGTCCACCATTTGTAACAGGATATTAGCATTGTTGATGAGAATTCTACTGGAATACTGAATTCTTCAACAAAGTTTCAATTAGTTTCATTAGATTATCTGCCATAATAAAATAAAAACATCTAACAACAATAGTGGTGTATGAAGGGGAACCATACTAACAGCCCAATTTCCTTCAAAATGTGGAGGATACTTAGTAACTTAATATTGCTAACCTATATATGATTTCAGAATTGTTCTTTTAAGCCACAGTACCACCCTATTGTAACTGAACAAAATTAATTGTAAAGCCAGATGACCCTTGCAGGCTGAAAAAACAAATATTAATGCAGGCTCAAGAGAAAATCTAAATGGGAATTCGGCTAAAGGTTAACACTAAAATAGTTGGATTGGACTACAATACAGAATTATAAGCAAAAGTACTAAATTCTGAGGTCAGCTCACAAGCTGAGAATTCGTGTTCCTAGCATGACATGTGCAAGTAGAAGAAAGAATTCAAGATTGAGGCAATGTTACTAGCATACTAGGGCGCTCACTAGCATAAAGAATGAAGATTGCAGCAGTCTTTGTTCGTAACACATAAACATTTCAGAACTGAATACATAGCTCATCGTGTTGACCAATGCAGGTGGATTGTGCAGAACTCGCCCGGCCACCAAACAATGTTGGTGCTCACACGATCCGGCTGAAAGCTATGTCTCCCTGCTGCATTCTGTCGAACGGGTGGCCTGCAATGGTCAAGGCAGCCAACCACATCAACCATCGTAGCTATGAGGGTTCATCACGCGCGCATAGGGAAAATCACAAATTGTATCTTGCAAGAAATGAAGAATTGCATCAATTAGAAGCAGAAGCCTCATCCCTTCCCAGTTCTTCCAAACATGACAAAATTCTTGATGCAAACAGGTTCGGAATTGCATAGACGACATAGTACACACAAAAACCGCAAGAAGTGAGGGAGGAGGAGCTCACATCCGCGCGTGCCGCCAGGAGGCGGCAGCAGTTTCCCCAGGTTGTGGCGCCACCCTCGTCCCACTGACGTCCATCTCGCCATCGTGCACACCCTCCACTGCCAGACGGCGCCCGCTCTCTCCACTGCGAGCAGAGAGGAGGCAGAGGACGGCGGCAGTGGAAGTGCTCTCAAGCATCCTATCCTCCTCGTTGCGCATCGCCAGAGGTCGGAGAAGTCTCCCTTGACCTCAAGTCTGGACTGATTCCTCCTCCCCTGCCGCTCCAGATCCGCTCGATACTGCCATCACCCAGGGGCCTCGCCGCTGCTGCGCTCCTCACCTTGCCGGACAAGGGCCGCGCTAGATCCGGTCGGAGGCGGATGCGGATGTCGCCGTTGCCGGCCTACCCGTCCTCCCCAAGGCCAGGCCCTTCGCCTCCTCTCCTCAAGACACCACCCCACAACACGGATGGAGACGGATCTGGCGTGGAGAGCTGCCGTCTCACAAGGGGAGTCGCCCCCTGCTGCGCCGCCGCCTGAGCTTCCACCTCCTCCATCTAGAGATGTATAATACTTTTCCAATCCAATATTGAATATTATGATGTATGGTTTGATTATATGGTATGGTAATATGCCCTAAAAAGATCGGATTATCTGAATAGCATTTTGTCGGACCGTGCGAATAAAAAATACTCTATCCATTTTAAATTAGTTGTCGTTTTAGCTTTGTGCCAAGTCAAATATTTCTAAGTTTGACCATCAACTTTTAGAATTCATATAATTTAATAACATGTGAATTACATATTATGAAAGTATTTCTCATAATAAATCTAAAAACATAAATCTTATTATCTCAAACTATATAGTTTTATAGAAATTAATAGTCAAAGTTACGAATGTTTGACTTAGGATAAGTAATTTGAAATAGAGGGAGTATATGATAATCTACATCGCTGGATTTTAGAATACTATATCCTAATCCACATCTATTGAATTTTAGGAAACACTTAAAGGTGTCCTTAATTTAATCAGATTCGAAGCTGGTTGGACAAAAACTATCCAATCCGTTGTGATCACTACCCCTGCCATGGATGTGGTATATGTGAGTTCTAAGTCTTTTCATTATGTGCTAGAAAAACATTATGAGTACTACTCCCTCCATTCTAAAATATAGCTATTTCTAATTACAAATTAAATAAGTGCTTGTCCAAATTCATAGAAAAATAGCTATATTTTGAGGTAATACATAGGTATTTTGCAGGATTTCCACGGAATCGATTGAACAAAGGACTGATTATTGTGAGACAAACTTCCGTAAGCAGGTGGGCCATCTGACGCCACATCTCCCAATATGGGCCATCTTACAGCATAAAGACAGCCTGAACTGGAAGCCTGTGTTGTTCGGATTGTAAGACGTCCAGACACTACAAAATGGGCCAGACGATAGCCCATTATCATCGTGTATGATAGTCCATACACCGAAACCAAAATTTACGTTGCAAACCAGAGCCAACGTTTCCTTCGTTATTACTGTTAGTCAGATGAAAAGAGATGGATAATAATCAGCTGAACACACTGATTATTTCATCGGCTGCTTACTCGTTAATATGAAAAGTTATTATGAAAAGAGATAAATAATAATTTGCGAACACAGTTCTTTTATGGGCTGCTTACTCAAGCAGCAATTGGCAATTTGTTAGCCGCACATTCGCTCCTTGCTGAGTGCACTCTCTTAACATCAAGGACACAATAATCTTTTAGCAACAGAGTTACTTTGCCTACAAAGTCATAAAAACTCTTCAGATCGACATTGTAATATGCTACGACTGCATTTTACAGCCGCCTGCCACCATTGATAGCGGGAACACCATACCAATGCAAGAACTAGTTAATAGAGAATAGCAGGTGATGTTAACCACTATATATTCCAGGGTAAACAGGTAAAACCTGAGGTGCAAAGCAGTCACATAAGTGAAAAAAACGCACAGCAGTTTGTAGCATTACAACAGTTAACCGGGACAGAACACATCCAACACGATGACGACGAGGTCATGGGGGTTTTGAAGATAGCAAATACTTAAGGCGGTACATATACGGAGTGCAGCACACTGCCGCACATTCACTTCAGCAGGGTTTTAACGATGGATTTGACATTGAGCTTCTTAAGGTCAGTGTAAGACTGCCCACAGCCAACGAACATGACTGGAGCTCCAGATATGTAAACCATGGAAAGTGCAGCTCCGACCTACATAATTTTTTAGAGTTGTCATCAAAATACTGTGAAAGACGGCTGTTGCATTAAATCAAATTCTGTGCCAGTTCAGACCTTGTCATCTATGGTGTCAAACTTGGTGAGCAGGATGCCATCTATCAGTCTGGCGGTAGGGACAGCGGAAAGGTCTGCTAATTTCTGTTCAACAAATAAAACTGTTCAGTGCAGTCCATAGTGAAGCACAAGTTCAATATTGTTATCATATGCGCATTACTACATATAATAGCATTTGCCAGTCCTTGAAAGTCCATCAGTACCTGGTTAAATTTAGTCAGTTGATCAACAGCATCATTACCAACCAATGCTTCCCCAACAAATAAAACTAGATCTGGGCTATTGAGATTGATGAGCTTGGAGAGTGCTCTCATGAGTGGCTCATTATCCTGGCAGAGGAGAAATGTAAGAGATGTGTTAACCAGAAAAGATAACTCTAGTCAAATATATTTGATGTTGGGAGCGTCAAATATATTTGATTGGAGGGAGTACATTCCAAGGACATAAATAGAACAATACAAGAGTAAACTGTGGTTATGCCACTCGACCAACCTGCATACGTCCAGCAGTGTCGACAAGAACAACATCTGACTTATTACGAGTAGCTTCCTGAATAGCCTCCTTTGCGACAACCGCTGGATCTTTTTCATATCCCTTCTCAAATATAGGTATCTGCACAAATTCTACAATGTAAATATCCAGGAAGGCATGGCACAGTTTGAAAGGGACAAAAACAGATATATGACAGTTCAGCAGTGAGCACTCATAAATGAATGCCAAGTAGCTAAACCCTGGGACTGTTTTCCTTTTTTATTGCGTAACACCAGGAGGCACCAAGAGACCACTGGGCTAGGTACTATTTTTTAAAAATGCCCAAAATGCCTTCTTATACGACATATAAGTTTATGTATAAATTTTAAGATTTTTGCATTACTATTTTTTTTATAAAATATAATTTATCTGTTGTATGCTATAATAGAATAATTTTTGTATCATTGTTTTTGATGCAAATCGTCTTTCATATGCTACACAAAATATTTCTATGGCATTATCTTGTATAAGTGATCTTTCTCATATGCCACACAAAAAATAACTTTAAAAAAGCAAAAACATGGATTTTTTTTTGAAACATATACACAAACGTCTATGTCATGTAAGAAGGCTACACAAAAAAAAATTCATAATTTTTTAAAACTTCTAGTGGGATTAATCAATTATCAACCTTGTATTTATATAAAGGGAATTTTGGGCATTTTTGAAAAAGTACCTAGCCCAATGGCATATTGTAGAAACAATTAATAAACTCAGAAGCATATTATAGAAAGGGGCAATGTCAATGGCAAATCGTTGAACTGGTGCGAACTAAGTAGTATAGAATAGATTCTCTCTTATATCAATACAGTTAGACGCGTTTTTGCCAAGAAAAAATGATACATACGCCATCCAGACTAAAGAAAAAGCGAAACTATACTGATGGAAAATAGACTCAGCAGCTAAATTATAGCTTGAGTAAAAATGTTATGAACTATGTTCTAATTAAAAAAATCCAATGGTCAGGGTAATGAGATATTCAAGAGTTAGACAACTACCTGAAGCCTACGAGCATGAGTGCGCAGCTGCTCAACAGCACCAGATCTAAAGGTATCACATGCTGCCAGAATTACATTGAGGTTATGCTGAAGAAGCCAGTAAGCAACCTGTAAATTTTAATAATACATGTGATGAGCAAAATTCCATGGAAGCATGGCGCTATTGTTTTTCATTGATGGTGCATAGAAGAAAACTGTACCTTTGCAAGGTTGGTAGATTTGCCAACCCCATTCACTCCAACAAAAACAATAACATATGGCTTCCCGCGCTCCTTGGCAGCATGTACATCCCTTAATATATCAATAGATCGCCTTGGGGTTAAAATGCGAAGAAGAGCCTCCTCCATAGCTGTCTGCAGCAGTATTAGGATTTATGAAGCTAAAGAGAATATGTACACTGAGCTAAAATTTACAGAAATAAAAAATTCTTATCTTTAGACCAATCTGAGCCACATTTACGAACATTACAGCAAATATGATCAAGACATTTATAGCTCCCACATAAATAAGAAATTGGATTAGGGTGTGCTACAAACCTGAACAGTAGAGGATATCCTTGTGAAGGATCCCAGCTTTTTTCCCTCAAGGCTAGCTGCCACTGATTCACAAAGCTTTTCTGCAATTTCTTCAGCCTGCATAAAGATGACAAGTTTTCTTTACCTCGATAGATAAGAACAAAAAAGACAAATAAAATATCATGCAAGTGTTTTAGACAAAATTCATACCACATTCTTAGTCATCAGCCTATCTTTAAGCGCTTTGAGTGCAGGTTGAAGGTCAGACTTCTCAAGCACATTGTTACCTGCAATGCTGAGCATAGGGAAAATAACAAATTATAAGAGGGAGCTGCAAATCTGGCAACCACTAATACTTGAATGCAATAAGACACAGAACAGAATATAGGCTGCAAGATAAACTAACACCAGAAGATAGCAAAAACATAGCACAAATCTGCCATTCTACTCGAGACATAACTTATTTCAGAACATGAATATAGCAGCACACCAAAATTAGGGAGCATTCAGGAAAACAGAAAACATATCCTGATTGCTCTCTGCAGTTGAAACAATGAGCTGGCTAGGAACAAAAAACATGCTGAAGTTTAAATTACCCCAAGTGTAGCGAGGTGGGCATTTGCAAATTGTTAAGAAAAAAAATGTTAAGCGCAAATCTGCCATTCTACTCAACACATAATTTATTTCAGAACATGACTAAAGCAGCACATAAAAATTAGGGAGCATTCTGAAAAACAGAAACATATCCTGATTGCTCTCTGCAGTTGAAACAATGTGCTGGCTAGGAACAAAAAATATGCTGAAAGCAAGGTCGCCATTTGCAAATTGTTAAGGAAGCAAAAATGAGCACACATTATACAATATCAACAGATGTGGAACAGGCGTGTTACCTCTTGAACATCGAGGACAACCATCCTTTCTTTTTCTGGGAAGCTCCAGCATTTTCCTCTCCATCTTCCTTTTCTTCATCACTATCGCTGCTCACGACATCATCCTTATCCATCATGCTTGCTCCCTGCCTGACAACCACCTGGTCTATCACCTCGTCCCCTCTCCCATCAGCTGGGTCTGTGAAATCCAGCTTCCTGTTGGAACGTCCATCATCCCAAACTCTATTTACCTTGATAATCTTCTTTGGTTCAGCTTTAGATGTGTTCTTGGCCACATTACCAGCAACCTCATTCTTCTTGACAACCTTGTTTTTTCTCAACTTTTGTAACTTATTTACATCAAAGGCCCCATCATTGGGGTCTCCATTCTCCTTTCCTTTAACAACAACAGTGTGGGCATGAGAATTGTCCTTGCGGCCATTTTCTTGCACCTTGAAGTTACCATTTGGCAAACCGTGCTCCTTCCCAGAGTCACCATCAGAGTCGTCCTTCCCCGAGTCACCATTCTTCCTAGCACCACCAGAGCCCTGAGAGGAAGTACGATCACCAGGAGTGGTCTTGTTGGTTAGCTTGGTGGGGCGGGATCCAGTGAGCTGTTTATTCTTCTTCATCTCCTCGCTGCGTGCTTCAGCCTCAAGGTGAAGTTGGCGAAAAATCTCGTTGAAGGTGTCATCATAGGATGTGCGCTTGGGGTCATAAATCTGGGAGAACTCCTTGCGGACGGCGGCGAGGAGGTCGTCCACGTAGAGGAGGTGGAGCATGCGCTGGTAGACGGCGACGAACACGAGGCCAAGGTCGTTGTTAAAGGTCCACTTAAGCGCATAGGTGTCCTGCGAGAAGCTGGCGTCAGCGGAGCGCTCCTCGAGGAGGCAGGAGCGGATGAGGGCGTCGATGGGCGAGCCCTTGAGGGCGGCGCCGCGAGCGCACGGCATGACGACCAGAGGATGAGGCCGCCGCGCGTGAAGATGAGCAGCTCCTCCAACATGTTGACTAACGAACCTGGCACAGATAGATCAAACAAAATTTTGTTTAGACAACAGATCGAGACGATAAATTGTGATGAAGAGGTGGCGTGCGAATCGGATGGATTCGAGGCAGGGATCGGTGTCTATTTGGTGGATCAGGAGAAACTATAGTTAGATTTGAAGGCTGAGTTCGGCTAGAACACGGCGACGATGCAAGCGAGCGCACGTCTAGGATGAGGTTGGGTACAAAAATAGAAGACGCGGTTGCGGATCGAGGCCGACCCCACGGTGTCGGCGCAGATCGTGGGCCGTCTTTTCGATCCCCGGCGGCGGCCCTAGGCCGGCGCCGACGTGGATCGGGGCCCGTGACTGTCGCGGGACAGGGATGCCGACGGATGATGGCGCAGAAGTGCGGGCCGTGGAGGATTTGGCTCGGCATCCTGGACTCCGATTTCACGCCCTTCACCCCAAAATCCACCAGTCCAGAACAAGAGAAGAAGGTAGCCGCGGACAATTGAACCAGATTCAAAAGAGGATTCGAGGGTGGAGCCGATCCCAGATCGATCGAGGAGCAGGAAGATGCAGCAAGAAATTGAATCTGATGAAACGAATGGAGAAGAGCAGGGTAGGGCGATTCTTACCTTGGTGCCCTTGGTCTGCTTGTGGTGTGGATGGGGAAAAAACGAAAAATCTCTATGCCAATCCGGTGTCCTGCTATTTATTCCTCCCGTCACGGGGAAGAGAGGAGGAGAGGGGAAAGAGACTCGGGCTTCGAGGACGCTGCACAGGGGGAAGCCGCTTTGCGGGTGCGTGGGCTTGGTGGCCGACCTCGTTTGACCGAGTCCGACAGCGACGCGCACAACCACAACGAATTTTTTTTATTTTTATAATTTTTTTAAAAATATTTACATTTTGTTTCGAAATTTTACAAATCTATGCTTCCAACGCCATCAAAAAACGTCCTTCCAGAAAATATTTTAGGTGACGTGACATACGGCCGTCGGCCGTCACTATTGGGCGGCCATCGGGCCGTCTGCTGTTTGGGGCAGCAAGAGGGCCGCCGCCTTGTCGCCCTAAAAGTAGCGCCCCCTCTTGCCGCCCTTTAGGAGAACGATTTTTGCTCGGTTAGGGGGCCGTCTATATAAATGGCGGCTGTCTGGCCGCTGAGACAGGGTGTCGCCTACAAAAGGAAAAGACGCTTCTCATCAGGGCGATTTTTTGGTGGCTCGATATAAAACCCCCTCAGCCTCCAAAAAATTTATAAAATTCTTAAAAATACGAGAAGAAAAAAAGAGAGAGCTGAGAAGGGAGGCGAAGGAAAGTGGTGAAGCCCTGCTGGTTTACGGATTTGTGTGTAGGCAAAATCTTATGTCTCTTTGCAATTTTCATTTGTATTCATGAAGTGATGTAGTATTGTACTAGTTATTTCATAGACAAGAAAATGTTAGATATGGTCCACAGGGTGTAGATCTATCGTAGTTCAACTTAACGGCTAAGGGCATTGATAGACCGGGTGAGAGAAGTTAGGTTTATTTTGTTAGATGAGTAACCCTAGTTCGAGAAATGCTAGGGAGATGGAAATTTGGACGATGATATTTTATTTTTTGTAGTCATGTATAGTATACCCTAGATATGTAGTTGTATAGGTATATTTGTAATATGTGATTATGGTAATTATCGGAGTATGTACCTCTTATTCAATGGTAAATTTTTGAAATATAATTTCGTTTTGACATTTTATGAGTGCGTGTGGTTGGCCTAACGAGACATAACTTGTGTTTATTTGGTTATAATGTAGGTTGTTATGGATGTGTTTAGTATGTCCACTTGTCAACAACCTCCGATTGGCATGCCTCCGCCGATATATTGGTGTGGAGATGATTGCAAAGTTACAATAAGTGAGAAGAATCACATATAGCGGTAAAAGTATTGGATGTGTGCTAATTACGTGTACTCCCCGGAGAAGCCCAATCCGCAAGTGAAGAAGGAGAAGTCGAAGAAGCCGGTAGAGGTAATACAAATTCTCTTATAGTACGAAATATTTTAACCTTTGTGCTAACAAATTTACATATGTCAAGACACCAAAGTGTCGCACCCAGAATTTCTTCTTAAATAGAGCCATACAAAATATATTAAAGAAAGAGCATCAAAGAAATAAAAATTAAATGGCTAATTGAATTAATTAAATAAGAGAAAAGCAAATTAATAATTTATTCTGGCTGGGAATATTTTTCCTATATTCTCCTTGCCAAAATACACTAACAGGATTTTTATGGGAATTTTTAGAGCACTGGAAGTAATTTTAATAATTCAAAACAAATTATCAAAATTAAAATCCATCTGGAATCCCATTTTCTTTTCTTTCTTTCCCTTTCTCTTTTCTTTCCTTTTCTTCCCGCCGGGCCGCCAGCCCATCCCTCTTTCTTGGCCTGCCACGGCCCGCGCCGCGCGCCTCCCCGTGGACCCTACCTGTCAGCCGCGCGCGCCTCTCCTCTCCCTTTCTCTGCCACGTGGGCCCTGCCCATTAGTCTCGCATCCACGTCTCTCTTTTCCCCGCGCCGCTGACAACTGGACCCCGCTCGCCAACGTCCGCTCGCCCGCGCCTCTCTCTCTCTCTCGCTGACATGTGGGACTGAGGCCCACATGTTGGACTCGTCGTCAACCTCCGTACGGATCAGGTGGAGGGGAAAAATCCTCGTCACTGCTCGATCCATACCTCATCTCGGGTGCTGTGGAAATGAAGTTCATGTATCCTAGCTCAGAATCAGGAAATTATGGCAAAGTGAAGGGTCTGTACACCTACTACTCTATTCTAACCGCATGTTTAGGAAGACCCTCACACCTAGAGATGGGAATTCGAGCGACATTTCCTTCTATGCTAGAAACCTGCTTGCAGCCATGAGATCAAATGAGGAGAATTTTTGTGTTGGTGACTTTATTTGGGAGGAAATTAGACACATCTCTGAAAGTCCTCAGAAGGTGTGTGGTTTTGGACCCTATCTCATGCGCTTGATTGAAAGAGTCACGGGAGTAACATAGTTCAAGGATTCAAAGCATGAGCCACTTAGGATTCCGGCTCCAAAGAAGCCCATTGTGTCATCCCCATCCAGAGACCCTCAAAATCAAATGCAATGGGAGCCTACTCCACATGAGCAGCAGTGGTAGAGCGAGCAGCAGTAGCAGTTTCCCACAGATTGGGACCCCTGGCCCCAAACCGGCCTGATCGGTTTGGGAAACCGGCCTGACCGGTTTAGGTCTGGCCAGCCGGGGTCCTCCTCCCAGGCACGCAAGAAGCATCCCTCTCCAATTAGGAAGCTCTTCAACCTGTTCACTGGTATCTGCAAGACTCAAAGGTATATTCAGGTGGAGTTGAGGCAGCAGCGGATTGATAGCAAGAAGGGGCGAGATGCAATTAAAAAGATGCATGCTGCAATGAACCTTGAGGAACCACCATCTCCTATTTCACCTCCACCAGAGTTGCCTGAGATACCTCTCCTAGAGACTATGTTAACCGATTTTTAGAATGCGGGGTACTTTGAGAAGTATCAGCATATCTTCACTCCAGGGGGTAGTTCTTCTTCACAGGCACCACCACCTCCTCCACCTCCTGGAGAAGGTGTCTTTGGTGCATATCCGGGCAATATTTCTTATGTTCCTTCATCTTCCACGGATGATCTCGCCGCTTCAGCTGCTGCTTCCATTTTTGGGATGAGTGCTGGGTCCGGATTGTTTTGGCCCCAAGATTCTCCATATGGGAACAGAAATGAGTGACGGCGACCGGTTGCTCTTTTTTTAAGCCCTTTATGACTGCTTGATGACAAAGAGGGAGAAGAATGCAGATTAAAGCTTGGAGTGAAAAAGAGGGGAGAAGAAAACCCAAGATGACGCTTTAATTCTGTCTCAGCAGGGAAAGTTTCTGCCGAGCACTCTCTTGTCTTGGATTTGTAATAAATTCGAATTTGCTCTACTTGTGGACTTGAGAACTTGTAATGAGTACTACTGTGTGTAATGAACCATTTTATACTATTAAGTGACCTTGTGTTAGTGTGATATGCATGAATGCTTGATGTAATGGTGGTTTGTGTTGGCTGTGGCAAAACTGGCCTGGCCAGTTTCTGAAACCGGTCTGACCTATTTGGCCAGAGGCAGCACACTTTTTTTCTAGCTCTCTTGGTTGAGTGATATTCATGTCATATGCATCACAGAGTATTTGTTTATGATCACACACACCTTTTTGTACCCCACGGATGCTGAGATATAGGGGGAGCTCCTTTGTCGCTTAATATGTGAAAATTTGGCATTTGAGGTCGAGCTTGTGGAAACTCATTCATAAGCACATATTAAGGGGGAGCTCATGATATATCTAAGAATTCAAAAGTTTATTTATGATTTATTTGCGAGCTTTAATCGAGGTTGCCATCAATCACCAAAAAGGGGGAGATTAAAAGTGCATCTAGGCCCCTAAGTGGGTTTTGGTGAGTTGAATGACAAAACGATTAAAAGACTAACTTGTTTGCTAAGTGTTGAGCAGGAATTTATTCTTATGATTATATCGTGATATTATTGGCCCATAAGAATATGCTTTTATTAATGACTCATATTAATATATGCAAGCAAGTGTGTGATCCCATGAAGCAAATTGTGACTAACAACAAGCAAGTGTTGTTATTGAAAGAAACATGGTGATATGCATATCGGATGGTCTCTTTAGTGAAAAAGCTTGTTGGCCAACTTGGGATATTTGATTAAAAGAAAATTTGTAATTTCTTTTAACTTGGCCCTAGCTAGTGCACAAATCAAAAGACATGGTTTCATGCTGTCGGCGAAACGGGACTGGGAGCCCCACATACCCCGGGGACGCGTGGATCTTCAGCCACGTCAGCTCCTCCGGGGCCCACATTCTGCACAAGTGACGGCCGGCTACGGCCGTCTTCCCGCTTAGTGCCTGGGGCCCGAGCACTGCCGGGCCTGAGTGCACCTTCCCTAGGCGCGTCGCGACGACCGCTCGCATCCACCTCGGGCCCGTGGCCCGGGGACATTCCCGGGCCCGGGTCTCACCCCCGGTCTCGGGACCCACTGGCTCGGTCCCGGGTCGCGTTCTCGGGGCACGTACTGGGGCATTCCCGGGCCCGGGGCGCGCTTCCCGAGCCCGGGACTGACAGCCTCGGTCCCCGAGGAACTCGGCGCCTTGTGCGCGCGGAGGGCTCGATGAGCTCTCTGCCCCGGGCACGAGCCTGACTCGAGCGGATCAACTCTCTAACTACCTGCATTAATGACGAGGCGACGGGACGTGTCGCGCCTGTCGCCCACGTGGATGGCTCATGATGGCCCCCCATGGGCCCGCTCCCTGTGCAGTTAGAGAATATTTGACTAAGAGGGCTTCAGTTTTTCACACTCCGACAGTGATGGCGTGCGCTGTCACATCTTCATAATCTAGCCGCCCGCCGCAGCCGTGCCGAACTAACTCCGGCGCGGGTTAGCATGCGGCGCGTACGACAAGACATATCGTACCTAGAAAAACTTTCTCTTAGCATGTGTACTAGGCATTGTGGACTCTCCTTAGACTATGAAAGGAGAATCCATGCCAGCAGGGAAAAGAGAGCTAGGGGAGGAGCTGAGAGGATTGAGTTCAGCTTCTAGAGAGACTGAGTTCCCAAGTTAGGGATAGCTCCTGAGCGCCCCTCAAGAACATCTTGTAAGAACAAACCGCATTTATCTCCCACATAGCAGACACACACAGGAGTAGGGTATTACGCCTCCGCGCGGCCCGAACCTGTCTACTTCTGTCTCCCTTGCGTGCCATCGACCAGACGCCGCAGCCGTCCTGTGAACCACTCCCCTGGCCGAACCTCAAAGGGGGGTCCCCAGACTCCCCACGGTTGGAGTTCCCTCCTCTGACACATGCATTGTTGATGGTCTCATATTTGGATAGCATTGGACAAATCATAGTACATAGATTTTATTGCGTATTTATTGTTGATGTGAAGCAAAGCTTAGCTTAAAGTCGACAAGAGTATGTGAAGATGTCAAGCAAAGGGACAAGTAACGAGGGACTAAGCAAGGAGGAACCAAGTGACGACTTGGGACTAGTAACCCATGCTAGGGTGAAGTGAACGTGTGCTTGGAGTTTACCTCAAGTCTTATCTAGCGAAGCAATGTAAAGCATCAAATCATTGTTGGATCTTTTGATGAAGTGGCTTATGGATGGATGATGGTATGTTGATCATATTTGTTGAAAGATCCTAAGTCACTAGCTCAAGATGGATATGCTCAGTAGTTGTTCAATGTTGAAATACCTCAAGTTGAGAATGATCAAGTATTGGCATGTTGAAGACATACAAACTCAAGTGGATGAAATATTGTAAATGTTAATCTTGAGTATAGGAATACCGTACTATCAAGAGGGATGCAACATTGACTGCATGAAAACACCAAAAGTGCTCATAGGTCAACCCATGTGAGAGAGCATTGAGAGTTAACTTGAATGTGCTGACCAGAGCAAAACCGGTCTGGTTGGTTTTGCAAACAGGCATGGCCGGTTTCCTCTCAGTCAGCCCCTAACGACTAGTTGGGTTGAAAAACTGGCCTGATTGGTTTTGTAAACCGGCCTGACCGGTTTCCCCCTGACAGTAACGGCTAGTTTTTGGTGAGTGGATATTTATACCCTTTGGCCCTCTCCCTTGAGGGCTGCTGGTTGATTCTGGTTCTTGCACGTTTCAAAGGCTTTCTAACACCAGCAAGGCTCTCCCCAACCTCTCTTTGTGAGATAGGCTTGATTTGGTTGAAATCCTTGAGTTGGGTTGAGAGAGAGTTTTAGTGTGAGTTTTAGAGAGAAATCCATAGTCTTGAGCACTTGAAGGTGAAGTCTCGCAGCTCGTGAAGTATTTGTTACTCTTGGAGGTGAAGCCTCCTAGACGGCTAGGCGTCGCCGGTGAGCTCCCAAGTTTGTTGTGAGCCACGGATTGTTTGTGCAGGTTTGATCTTGCCTCCGGAAGGGAAAAGATCGCCATAGTGGAATTGAGGACATAGCTTGACCTTGGGGTCACCAAAATCTTCCTCAACGGAGACATAGGGTTCACGGTGGTGAATCCGAACTTCAGGAAACAAACTCCTTGTGTCTCCACTGTAGTTTGTCTCACATTTGATCTCTAGCACATTTACTTTGCTTCCGCTCGATCTACTTTGGTGTGCTTGTATTTTGTGTAGGGACTAAGTGGACTTGCTGTGCTACATCAGCAAAGGCACATCTTCAAGTTTGGATTGTGCTAGAACTCATCAAGGGCGTGTATTCTTCTTGTGTAGGTTCTGTAGTAGCAAACCGGCCCTACCGGTTTGGTAAACCGGCCTGGCTGGTTTTGAGTCAGCTTCCTCTCTGAAACCGGTCTGGCCGGTTTTGGTACTGACTTTGGATTAAGTTTTGATAATTGCAGAATTTGCCTATTCACCCCCTCTCTAGGCGACATCTCGGTCCTTTCACTTATAAACTCTCCCCGTCCTCTCCTCTCTCTTTCCCCTCAAACGCGCAAGCTCCCCGTGCACGCTAGCCCTCTCCGCGCCGTAAACCCAAGCCGCCACCGCGCTCCGCCGACTCCAGCCACACGTCGCTGTCGCTACAGCCATCGCCGCCCACCGCGCTCACGCTCACTAGCTTCGCCGCCCCCTGTTGCGTCCTGTTCTGCTGTCGGTCGCCTCGGATTCCCGCCGGAACTCCATCCTCTCCGTTGTCATCTTTAGTGAGCCTCTCCGCCGGCCTTCGGCCGTGTCTTCCCGTCAAACCATTCGGTCATTACAGCCCTAACCTCTTCCTACATCTTTGCTAGGATCCCCTCGACTTCGTCCGTGCCTCCGTCGTCGCCTCACGCAGCCGGAACGCCATTGTCGTCGTCTTCCCGAACCTCGCTGCCGCCACTCCCCTCTGCTCGCCGTCGTTCGCCGCTCTCCGTCCGTCACCGCTCCTCGGTGAGCACTTCGTCGCCTTCCTCACATCCTCCGTTGCTTGCCGCTGCCCTCCCCCGCGCCGGATGGTCGCCGGCGGTGACCATCGGGCTGCGCGCGCCGTCGCTGACCACGCGCGCCGGAGGGGCTCAGCCTCGGCTCAAACGGAGCCATCCAATCTGCCAAGCCAGATCGCGACCATTAGCGTGTGCCCGCGCTATGCCCGCGTGCATGGACAGGGTCCACGTGCGCCGTCCTCCCCATGCCACTGACCCTGGCCCCGCTTGTCGGCGCCGGTCCCCCGTGGTCCGCTAGCGTCATAATTCATTTAATTGCGCAATAAATCATTAAGAGATTACTTTTGTATAATAAAAACACAGAGAAACTTTAAAAATTCATAACTAATTCATACGAGCTCCGATTAATTCCATTCAAATTTCATTAAATCCAAAAATGCCAAGAATACATTAAAAATACTTTCAGCCCCTGGTTCAGTGCTTACATGTACTGTTTTTAATTATTTGTGTTTTGTTTTCTATAGACTCCGATGCAGTCGACCCTTCGGTTTATTACGAAGTCGTTGCCGAATTCACCGAGCCAGAGCAAGGCAAGTTGCATCATTTTCTCGATCATTTTGTACCCATTTCTTGCAAAATATTGTTTTAAATTATTAAACATGTATTATTTCCTTATTTCATGTGGGAAGGTTGACCTATATAAATGCAATTTTAATTGCTCTGACTTAATTCCACCTGTACACCTTTGTAGCTGGGTAATGATATGACTAGAGGATATGATTAAGATGCTTAGCCATGCTTAGAGATTGTTAGATTGCATAGAGAAATAAATGCTTTTATTTACACTTATTGTTCGATTTTATGTCGGGAAATGGAACCTTGGACACGTGGATATTAAACTACTAAAATTTGACCTAAATGATAGGCTGTGGGTGCATGGTTCTGCTGGTCGCACCCATGGCAGTTAAGGACCGGTTCGCGGGAACCCCTTGGGCAATTAATCGTACATTCCGCAAGCCAGTGTGCGCAATGACTTGGCTTGTATTGTCTCTTCTCCCTCTCCTAGGCACCGTTGGTGAGAATGGGCATGATGGAGTTGGGTCGGCTCGGGGTCGGGTTGATCAGCTTCCGGATCCATTGTGGCGCAAGGGGGTAGCCTGGCCGATGTGGGATGTCCTGTCGGTAGGTACAACCTCAGCATGATGTTGATGGTTAGGAAAAGGTTGCATGAATGGTCTGGTCATAACCTCTCGCGGGGTGTCGTGATGATACGCCGGCACACGAGAACGTGTGTGGGGCTGTCTTGTGGGTACAGTTGTACACCTCTGGCCAAAGTTAAAATCTATTCAAATAGTCGCGCCCGCAGTCATGGGCATCTTAGTTGAGACTCACCGTGATTAGCTCACTATAATAAATTGACATTAAAATTTGCTATACTGTTAGGATGGATGGTTGGGCCTGATCAACGTGGTGTAACGATAATCAGTGGAGGATTAATACTGTTTAATTAAACAATCTTTTTACTGTTTATGAACTACTATTGTTTGCAATTGCTTTTATGCAAATAAACCCCTAACCTATCTTTGTCTCCCGTGCATTATACATATTTGCGGGTGTGACTTGTTGAATACTGTGGGTGGTATTCAGTCTTACTCCCTTTTCCGCTCTTAGTAGTAGAGTACCTGTCCGACGAGAATCATCTGAAGGACTAGGCTGGATCTACCGTCAAGACGTCTGTGGAATGGAAGCCTCCACTTGGCTAGCCTCCACTTCTTTTTTTTTCACAAACACCCCTTTTCTAAAATATATGGCTGAAATAAGAAAAGGAAATGTGACAATGGCACCGTTATCCATTAATTTGATCACCGCTAACCATTAATGAGAGTTATGTGAAGATGCCGACGGGAAGATTTGGCCAAAGAGAGGAGGGCATCGCAAGCAAACGCAAAGGCCGTTAGCTTTTAAGGGTTGTGCAAGATAGACAGATAGATAGATCGAACTAAACTTGGCGTTTTATGAACACGGCAAATGCACCATTGGTAATCATCATGCTACGCGCAGCCGATTATTTTTCCTATGTGATGACAAACATTCGACAGAGCCGACCACTACAACGAGTCAGCAACTGTAACATGTAGAATCAGCTTCAGCTAAACTGTTCACGTACTGCCTCCTTGGCACGTCGACATGTCGATGTGATGCTGCACGCGAACGACGTCGAGCGCCGTCTTCTCATCGAGCGTCTTGCTCTGCTGCATCTGCATGTAGTCTCTGTACTTGATGCCCCGGAACTCCAGGCCCCGACCGTCCGTCGCCATCTCCGGGAGCGGCGCGACGACGGCGTCCAGACACGGCCCGATCAGGCTCACGAACGACATCCTCGACTGCTCGCCGCCGACCATCGCCCGGTGGAGCACGCCCTTGTACCTTCCGTTGGTCACAATCTACATGACAATGCACAGACACATAACTGATCGAATCTTGCACAACAGTTTCATATACTTTTCAAGAACACGCACAGCGATTAGTTGATCAGGTACCTCCAACTGATCGCCGGCGATGACGAAGAATGACCCCGGGATGGGCTTCGCGAGGACCCATTCGCCATTATGCTTGACCTGGAGACCATCGACGCCGTTCTGGAAGAGCAGGGTGAGGAGGCCGTGATCGGAATGAGCCGCAAATCCCAACGCCACGTCGTCAGGTCTAGAGGACGCCGGGTAATGGTTTCCCACCAAGATCTGGAAGCAGGACTCGAGGTTAAGAGCCTCAGAAAGTCGGCCGCCGGCGAGGCCCAGGCTCTCGGAGATCGCTTTGGTGAGCTCCAGCAACAGGCCTCTCGTGCAGGCCGAGTACTCCATAGCAATCTCCCTGACAGTGTTGACACACAGCATTTTTTTAGAGGAAACACATAACAGTCTTCACACTACACCGGTCAATGATGTCAATGCAGATGATGTCGATGGTGAAGAACGAACACTACCTACCTTAGCTTTGCAGGCTTTGCAGGGCAGTGGAAGTCAGGGTGAGAGAACATCTTCAGATAGTCTCTCCTGCATGCTACGGCGTCCACGACAGAGTAGAAACCTGTTCCGATGCGTATAGGATCCATCGGCTTGGCACGCATGTACTCTTTCTTCTCCTCCAAAGGTAAACTGAACAATTCCTTGCACGAGTCCATGACTGCTTCTCGGAGAGTCTCGGGCACCCCATGGTTAGTCACCTTGATTCATGTGTGAAAGGTTCAGAGGAGACAATCTAACTAGCTGGTACTGATAAATGCAATCGTTGTCACAATACTTTGTCTAAGAGAGAATGAGACACAAACAATTAACAGATCGTAAAGTACTTGTCAATTGTCATAGCGAGGCATCGAAATCTTGCTCGAACACAAGAATTTCATGTGAAATAGTTCATTTCCGTAGTAAATGGAGAAATTTTCACGTTCTAGACTAACCAAATTAATGTTTTCAGAGATACTAACCATGAAGAAGCCCCAATCCTCGCACGCCCTGCCTAGGTCGCGGATCGCGCGCAACCGCTGCTCGGCCACGCCGTTGATGAGGACGCCGAGATCGACGACGGGGATTCCGGAGCCGTACCCTCCGCATGCTCCGGCACCTTGGGACGGCGAGGCCGAACCGTCGCCGTTGTCGGCGTCGACTAGTTGCTCCTCATGGGATGGAAGCCGAGAAGCAGCCATGTCTATCCGTCCCAAGGTGCTGGGCGCGCGCCAGGTGCAGGTCGCCGCCGTTGCTTTGCAGGTGTCGTTCCCTGCACGACAAAGGCATTTGTGTGCTAGGTGACACATGGTGCAGGTGGTGTGGTGTGATTGTTCGAGTCAGTTATTGTTCCGAAGATATTTTTGGGCGTCATCGAGATCGATCGGTTTTCCTTCCTGTTTAAGACGAATTTTTTTTATTTTCATATTTTTTAAAAAAGTATTTACAAAATTATATTTTTTTCAAAAATTTATAAAAATATACTTCCAACGCTTTCTGGGAGAACGTGTCTGCAATTTTGCAGGCAAAATGCCCTACCCGCCGGGCCACCGTTTTTACAGGCGGTCCCCTTACCGCCCTTCTAGAGAATGGTTTTTTCCAGCTAGGAGCCGCCCATAAAATAACCCTTTTGCTTAAAAAAACTTCTTTCTAAGTATAAAATTACCCTTTGGGAGGGCTATTTTTTGCTGGCTCGGTATAAAACCCCCTCCTAGCCTTCGAAAAGTCCATAAAATTCACAAAATAACAGAAAAAAGAAAAGAGAACTGAGAGCGAAGGCGAACGGAAGTAACGAAGCCCTGCCGGTTTGCAGATTCGTCTGCAGGTAATATTTTATGTCTCTTTGCAATTTCTATTTCTATTCATCAAATGATGTAGTATGTGTAGTATTATCCTAGTTATTTGATAGACGTAAACAAAGTAATGAAATTTTTGTAGTAAACCTAGGATTAATAAAATATGACGTACAAAAAATATAACATATGTACAACAGGCTAACTACTACTGGTACAACGTACTACGGGCTCGCATGTGGTCTTGGGAGTAGGTTAGCCGGATTGGTGGTACGTCACAGCCAGCGTGGCTCGCCTGCATGGGTGTGGCAGCTGGTGGGTTCTGTGTCTGTGGTGGCAGAACTCCTCCGAGCTGCGAGGAACCTAGTACCTCCTGGATCTCCACATCGTCCAAGTCGTCGCCCTCGAAGGGATCTGGTGCCCAACCGTTGCCGTGTGAGCCCTGCACGGAGGAGACAGTGCCAGTAAACATCCCAGCGATGTAGAGTGAAACCCTGTGCAAAATATTGTTGATAATTGCAAACCAAAATTTTGCGGGGCAAAAGTAAACTTTGCACCGTGCATCTGACCTGAACGACCTCCTATGGTGGCCCCGGGGGCAATGGTCATGTCCTGCTGCGCGTGTGGTCGTGTGTGGTATGCTCCCTGCATGGACGTGCCAGCTCCGAAGAGATCTAGGTACGATGTAGCGAAAGCTGCACGGAAGCATATTGATGTAAAACGGTGCATATCGTAGAAGAAAACATGATATGAATCGATAGTTAGCGGAATTTGCCTCTGGAGGGGCTAACTGGCTGACTGGAACTCTGTTGGTACACTCTTGCTCATACGGGCCATGGCTGGTGCTGAGGTACAGCTACGGGAGGTACCGCGTTGACCGCACGATAAGTGAGCGCACGAATCACTGTGTGCATCGACTGACGGATCCTCCCGAAAGTCGTTCTCTGCTCTTGTGCAGTTAGCATGATCCCAACGTTCAACCATCCGAACGCCGCGTCCACATCAGCCTAAACCCGTCGCACTGCGTCGGCCTATTTCAAATGTGACGTGAATATGTGTTAGAACCGTGGGCACCTACAAAGGGTATAGCAAAGTGCAAAGAGAACGTGACTTACCATGCGGAAGTAATCCTGGTCACGATGTGTAGGATACACGTCAGTCACAGCGGCGACCTGTGGCTGTGGATCAGCTGGGGTGAACATCCCCATGTGCGGGTGCGGGGCTGGTACCATCTGAGGTATACTAGGTAGGCGGCCTCAGTGTGTGGACGGGCCTCATCGATGACATCCTTCGTCACCAACAACCAGTCGTCCACGTATCTCTGCAGTCGGGGAACCCACTGAGTGCCGCCTACCTGTCTCCTACGAGTATACCTAGTTGCAGATAGTATATTAGACTTCATAAAAGAGTTGTAGTATTCAACAAAGATCCTAGCTTAACTAGCCAGTGCACGTCGCGCGGGACAACCAACTCCACGGGCACAAGGAAGAGTTGACGTAGGCCGAACTGTCGCACCACGCGCTGCGGACAGTGGGGCTCAACGAAGATATCGAACACCATCAGCACTATCATCATCCAATACGCCTGGTCGCAAGTGTAAAGAGCCAAGAGTCCGAGCGGTGCATGGGCCGCAATGGCCTGCGGACTATACGGCTCCCAAACAACGTCGCTGGGCTGCAGGCGGTCAAACTCCATCACGAAGTCGGAGTAGGCCCTCCTAACTTGCATGTGGCAGTAACGACACTGCAAAATAGGACAGGGAGAACACATAAGTGTTTGTGCAAAAGTGATAAACCTAGAATTTCACGTTACGTACCTCACGATGACACCATATTGTCTCCATAGTCAGACGGTCCTCGGCCGACTGCCTGTACAAGCCTCCAAAGCCGCCCTCGTAGGGAGAGTGTTGAATCAGAGGGCGACCTGTCGTGAACCGCTCGACCACCCATAGCTGTAGAAGGAGAGGGCAACTAGCGATAATCGCACCTGGATCGGTCTTTGTGCACGCATCACAAAGACTACGGTACGTCGCCACTAGCACAGCAGATCCCCAGCTCCACTGCGGTATGCAGCCGTCCTCGCTGTCGTCGATCGCACGAGCGTAGTGGATCAGTCCCTTGTCCACCGCGTTCCTCGTCATGCTGGTGAACATCACCCACCTGAACAGCCACAACAAGTACGCCTCCAAGCTTCGCCACACTGAGTAGTCGTCGGTGTCAGGGTGTAGCTAATCAGGCCAGAAAGCAAGATTATTGTCAGCTCCACTGTTGCTTTATAGATCGGGCGATTGTGAATCAAAGGAATACTCAACTTACGGTGAACTGTAGCAGCCATGCCTATGAGGGCCGCTAGTGATGTAAGCCAGTAGTGAACCCGGCGCACCAAGTCCAGGTCGACGCTGCACGATCACAAACCAAGCAGTGATGTCCTGCAACCAACCATGCGCCCCGTCAACCAGACCCACTGCGTCCCCTGCGAGGGGAAGTCCCAGCAGGTAGGACACGTCCTGGAGTGTGGGAGTCATCTCGCCGCATGGTAGGTAGAACATGTGCTTCTCCGGTCTCCAGCGATCCACCAGTGCTGCCAGAAGTGACCGGTCAACGTCCCACCGCTTGGCGAGGTCCCTCTTGTTCGGTGCGGGCTCAACTAGCCTGCATAGTGGAAGAAGTCCAAACTCACACAACCTGCAGAATATAGCATTGTAGTCAATATTGGGGAATATAGATATATATAAATGTTGGGAATAAATGTTGGTACAGCTCTTACCTCTTACAGAACCGGGGGTCTATCCGTAGGAGATGACATGAAGGTCGTCGACGGAAAGTGCTCAGCTCGGCACCCTCAACGATTGACAAGTAAGACCGGTGGGACCGGTCGAGCAGTTCCGATGTCTGGTACGCCATACCTGCATGCAAATAGAGAATTAGCATAATTTTTATTATCAAAGAAACGAGTAATAGTAAGTTCGCAAAGTTAATTGAATAACCACATTAAAAATTATTGTTAATGTTCATAGCATTATTACATGACAATAAAAGACAACAATACGATACATATCGTTCTATAACAAAGATCAAGCACACAACAAAGCAGGAGAACATAAATTATAGAATCTTTATTACATCGATACATGGACTAACACTACACCGCAACACAACCAAATGCTCAAGAACATCTAGAACGGGATCGCCTTAAAGTTATGCCTTCACCCGGAGGACGACTGCCATCAGCATCTAAACCTGACGGTCCAGCTTTCGCTGCACTTGGACTGATTGCATCATTCGGACATTTCTTGTACATATGGCCTTTCTGGTCGCACTTTGAACAACGTTTCTACCTTCCACCGGCTTCTGACTCATCCATGTCATTATGAATGCGTTTTGTCTTGCGGCGACCTGGTTTGTCTCTCAATTTTGATGGTCAGGAATGTAGATAACTTGAGAATGCTCGGTAGTAAATGGCCCCGCAATACCGAAGCCGTATATCTCGCCACTCCAGGTACTGTTGTCGGAGGATGAAACCTCGACAGCGGGAAGTTAGGAGACCCCCCTTTGAGATTCGGCCAGGGGAGTAGTTCTCAGGTGAAGTCGGCATCAGCGTGTATCAGTGGAAGACGAGAGGAAGAGGGGTTCGGACCGTCCGAACCGGGATCGGACCGTCCGAACCGTGATGATCGTGCGGGGAGTTGGGGAAGACGATGAACAGAGGCGCACAGAGGAGGCAAGAGGATTTATACAGGTTCGGGCCGCACGGAGGTGTAAAACCCTACTCCTGTGTGTATGCTATGTGGAGATGAATGTGGTTTGCTGTGTTACAAGGTAAGCCTAGCCCGCGGCCGGAGCCGGAGAAGAAGAGCAGTAGCTAGAGAGTGAGCTCAGGCCGGAACTCTCCCCCAGCCAGAGGCATGGATCCTCCTTTTATAGTCAAGGGGAGTCCACAGTGCCAGTACATGGAGAGAGCGAGAGCTATACTACGTCTTGTCGCTTCGTACGCATGCCGCCGCCTGCCGCGCCCACGGCGCTGCGCCGGAGAGTTGTCCAGTCGCAGCCTGGCTCTGCTGCTGTGGGCGGCGGTGCAGAGCACGTCTGGTCATCTCGCCGCCTGGCTGCTGCAGGTGGCTGTCTGGTCGGTTTCTTGTCGGGCGATCAGATCATGGAGATGCTATCGGGAGACAGGCGGGAGGCGCCCTGTCACCTCACCATCAATGCGAATATTTGGGGAGCTGGTCAACCGAGTTTTTCGGGTGGATCGGCCCCTGGAGCCGTGGCGATCGGCACCTGAGGTCGAGCCGGTCGGCCTCGGGCCCGGGCATCGGCATCCGGGACCGGGGGACTGGCACCCGGGACCGGGGTATCGGTGCCCGGGCCCGGGAGCGAAGCCGCTGGAGACAGCGCCCGGGGGACGAGCCCGGGGCCGATGGCTACGGCGCCCCGGGGACGAGCCCGGGGCCGATGGCGATGACGCCTCGGGGACGAGCCCGGGGCCGATGGAGAGATGACCCCCGGGGAACTGACGTGGCCAATGACCCACGCGTCCCCAGGGCATGTGGGACCCCCTGTCCCATTTCGCCGACAGTGGCCCCTGGCCCTGTTGCTCGGCCGGAACCGCTTCTGGCAGGAACAGGGCCACGTCCTTGAAAAAACGAGGGGACGCTGGGTCCGCCTGGTCCGTCTTGAGCTGGTAGAGCTTGACGTCCTTGTTGCTCAGACGGTATATGTGTCCGGGACCCGGGATGAAAACATGGAACGAAGTGTTGAGGAAGGCCGGCAGCAGCGGTCGCGATGGCGATGCAGCAGCTCACCTCCTGTATTGTCGCCACCGAGTTCTTCGTGGCGACCGCTGGCCGGAGGCCGCGGCAGCAGAGAAGTGCGTCGTCCGATCGGAGGGCGCCACCGAATCTGCCGCCGACGAGGTCTCCCGCGCCTGGTCTGGGATGGAAGCGCGGGAGAAAGAAGCAGTCTCCCGGGAGGAAAGTGTCCAGGCCGAAGAGGCCGGGCTCGCGTCCCGGGGGTGTGAGATCGGCGCGCGCGAGAAAGTCGCGGAGGTTCGCGAGGAGGCGCGGAGGCCGTGGCCGAGTCCGCTGCCCCGGAGGCAGGGTTCTTCGACCGCGGCGAACATCTTGCAGAGCTGATGCCTGACGAAGAGGTCGAGGAAGACGCCGGTCTCCCTTTGATGCCATCCGCGGTCGCCTTTGGTGCCCGGGGGCCCTCCATGCCCCCGGGTGCTCCCCTTCCGACGTCACCCGGGGCCGCCTTCGGGGCCCGGTCAGAAGCACAGCGGTGACCGCGCCCCGTGCGATCCGGGCCTTGCTCGTGCTTGAGCTCCGGGTTTGCCTATCTTGCACAAAGAGAGACATTTGTATATGTATATGATCATGTTTATATTTTCGTACCTTGGTTTATTGTGTTGTTCAGAGGTTGCTGGTGTTCGGGGCCTCGTGTCCGGGAACGCCAAGTACTGGGCGTCATCCGACATCGAGGTCCAGCAGCGGTGACGAGCCGTTGGTCCCAAGGCCCCTGTCCGGGCCCTGGCACAGCTGCCTGCCCCATGAGCTCGGTCCCCAGGGGCGGCGAACGTGACGGTCGCCCGCCCCGGGAACCTGGTTCCCCTGGGCGCGAGCCACCGGACGCGAGCCTTGTGGATCGACAAAGTCCGCAGGTTCGGCCCCTGTCCGTCTTCCGGATCCGGGGGCCCTCCGTGCCCCCGGGCGCCGTTGGCCCAGGGGGCATAGCGAAGCCGCGAGGTCGCTCTTGACTCGCCGGGAGCCTCTCGGGAACTGATCCTGCCCGGGCTCGGGGTCGCCAAGCAACGAAGCCCCTGGCGCCTCGACGGCGGCCGGGGAGGAGCTGGCCAGGTCGGGCACCGCCGCCCGCCCCGGGAGCTTAGGCTGATCATACAAATAGGGGAAGAATACAAGTTGAGCGATATGTAAAGTCGGATAAGGTAACGTATCTGGTTGTTGTAAATGGCAGTATGGCTTTGCGAGCATGATTCCGGGGCCGGGAGCGTAGATCGCCCCCGGGAGCGCCGAGCATCGGGCCGATCCGCCGTCGCGCCCAGGTCCCCGGGAGCTCGGAACCAAGGGGCCGCGGGCGGCCGAGCGCGAGTCTTGCGGAGCGGCAAAATCCGTAGGCTTGACCCCTCCTGTCTTCCGGGTCCCGGGGGCCCTCCACGCCCCCGGGAGCTATTGGCCCAGAGAGCGCCGTGAGGCCGCGGGAACGGACTTGGCCGGAGACGGGGTGGCTAGGCGGCGAAGCACCCGGCGCCTCGGTAGTCGCCGGGGAGGAGCCGGCCAGGCCGGGCTCGGCAGACCGCGTCGAGGTTCGGAAGACTTGCCTAATCCTGCGGGGAATTTGGTCTAATCTGCATACGACGAACTCCCAAAGGGGTCCTTGCGGTCGCGACCGTGCGGAGGGAAAGATTACGCATAAGCATTTCGCCCCCTACCTCCGGATAGAACCGATCACCGAAGCTAGCCAGGCAAGGCGCCGGGGCCGCTGGGACTCGAGGCGCCTCCCGGAGGGCGCCCTTAGGTCCCCGCGAGTTCGACAACGCCCTGGACCTAGCACGTCGGGATACGATTACTCATCGGTAGGGAACTGATGATAATGCACGAACCCCAACCGTCGCACGGTCGTGGCCCGAGTATGCCCCTAGGGGATGAGAAGAATGTATTTATGGAAGAAATTTGTGAGAATGCTCCCAGGCTTACCGAACCCGGTCGGGAAACATCAATCATCAGGAAGGGGCTTCCCACAGGGGGGAAGGTTTACCTCTTTCCGGCACGTGTAAGAACACGGCAGAGAACCAACCCCCAACCCGATGCGACCGGACCCGTACCTTACGCTAAAGATAGCACTTAAGGTCCTGCTGGTAACGAGCGACGCGGAGCGGAGCGCGCCACCTTCGTTCCTCGAGGAAGTCGAGGTTGTCGAGCTGCGTATTTGTCGTGGTTGATGTTGTCGATGTAGCGCTGTACTCGGGGAGAGCCGAAGGAGAGCTCCGGCGACAGGACGGCTCCGGCCCGGTATACCAGGGAGAAACAGGGTCTCCCCGGGCACCCAGCTTGGTGTGGTATGAATCGCCCCCGGGTCCGTCGGGGAAAAGTCTACTCTACACATAGTGAACTGTGAGAGCGTCCGGTTCGTTCCCTTGTCCGTCCCATGCTACGAGCCGTGGCGTCAATCACTTCCCGAAGGCGTTCTCACGGTCGCGCCCGTATGGCGGCTGGGTTTTGCGCATAGCCCAGCCGCCGTACCGGCGCGGCCCGATGGTACCCCCGGGGGGTGAGACTGCCCCGAACGCAACACATGGAAAACGATGAAAGGAATGAGACCGGAAAGGACATTAAAAATGCTGCTTATGTAAAGTGTATGTACATGGGGGCCCCGGCCAGCGCTGAGTCTCCGGAGAAGTCCGGCGCTGGCCCGGGTTCACCGCAACTTACAGGATGTTTATATAGATAGATTCGTGAAGATATTGGATATGCTTAGAGATGAAGCTCGGGCTCGCTTTCCTCGCGAGCCTTGAGGCTGGGAGCAGGCATGTGCTCGGGACCGGGAGGCCCCGGCCAGCGCTGAGGATACGTGTCCGGGACCTGGTGGCCCCGGACTAGAATACAGTTTTGATATAAGCCGGGTTCCGGGGGCCCGGGCTTGAATATGGGATGTGAGACGACCTTCCGGATGCATTCTCGCCGGGGCGGTGCTGTCCGGGCTATCGTGCCCTATTCTGGGTGTCGCGTTCCTAGGCTCGCGCTCGCCTTGGCGAGGGCTGCCCTGGTTCGGCACCTCAGTGTCGGGCCCACGGCACGGATTCGGGAACCCGTGCCGCGGCTCATATATGTGCCCGGGACCCAGGGGCCGCGGACTGTAATATGACTTGATATGTATGGTAGATATGTGCCCGGGTACGGGGACCCGGGTAAGGACACGGACCGTATCAGGACGACTTCCCCGGACCCGCCCTTGCCGAGGCGATGCCGTCCGGGTACTCGCGCCCTGTCGAAGCTGTTCTGGATCGGGAGCGGGATTCGGACCGTCCGCCTAAGGGGTGGACGGTCCGAGCCGCTACAACCGGACCGTGCGTCGACGGTTTGGACCGTCCGAACCGCTTCGACCGCGCTTGGCCCGCTACTGCTCCTGGTGGAACTTCTTGACGCGCTTGGCCAGCTTCTGGACGGCACGGCACCCCGTGAGGTCGTGCGAGCCCGTCTCGTGGACGGTGCACCACTTCTGGGCTGTCGTTGGCTCGAGACGCTCGGCCATGCCCTGGACGGCACGGCACTCCGTGATGTCGTGCCGGTCCGTGTCGTAGAAGGCGCACCACCCCCGGGCTATCGCCGGCTTGGTGTGCTCGGCCAAGCGCTGGACGGCGCGACACTCCGTGAGGTCGTGCCGGTCCGTGTCGTGGAAGGCGCACCACCCCCGGGCTATCGCCGGCCTGATACGCCCGGCTGAGCCCTGAACGGCGCGGCACTCCGTGAGGTCGTGCCAGCCCGTCTGGTGGAGAGGGCACCACTTCTGAGCCGTCGCCGGCGGCGGCCAGCCCTGAACGCGCGGCCTTCTACCGCTTGCCGCCGTCATCGCCCCCGTGGGCGATATGGCTCCAGGGGTCGCCCGTAGCCGCCAAGGCGAAGTCCTCGGCGGCCTTCCTGGCCTTCTGGCGCTTCCTCCTGTTCCGCCGTGACGCGGAACGTGTGAGCTCGCCACTCTCTCCAGGGCCCCTACCGGAGGCCCCAGGACTTGCGGCAGCGTTCGTGCGCCGCTCGCGCTGCCGCTCGATTGTGACCCGGGCGTCCTCCTGAACCCGCGTCCGGTCGAGCCGGTCGCGGAGGTCGCCATGGCCATTGTTGGCCGGAGGCTCATCCCGCCAGGCTCGCGCCGCACGTCCCCTGGGAGACGGGGAGCGTGGCGGGCTCATCGCCGGGCTAGCGTCACCCGGCGGGGTGAGGCCGCCGAGCCCCTCGTTGAAGTCCCGCGGACGACGGCCTCCCGCCATGGAGTGCGTCGGTGTTGGAGGCGCCAGCGTAACACCTGAAAAGGAAACTCCCCCTACCTGGCGCGCCAGCTGTCGGAGGATGAAACCCCGACGGCGGGAAGTTAGGAGACCCCCCTTTGAGATTCGGCCAGGGGAGTAGTTCTCAGGTGAAGTCGGCGTCAGCGTGTATCAGTGGAAGACGAGAGGAAGAGGGGTTCGGACCGTCCGAACCGGGATCGGACCGTCCGAACCGTGACGATCGCGCGGGGAGTTGGGGAAGACGATGAACAGAGGCGCACAGAGGAGGCAAGAGGATTTATACAGGTTCGGGCCGCACGGAGGCGTAAAACCCTATTCCTGTGTGTATGCTATGTGGAGATGAATGTGGTTTGCTGTGTTACAAGGTGAGCCTAGCCCGCGGCCGGAGCCGGAGAAGAAGAGCAGTAGCTAGAGAGTGAGCTCAGGCCGGAACTCTCCCCCAGCCAGAGGCATGGATCCTCCTTTTATAGTCAAGGGGAGTCCACGGTGCCAGTACATGGAGAGAGCGAGAGCTATACTACGTCTTGTCGCTTCGTACGCATGCCGCCGCCTGCCGCGCCCACGGCGCTGCGCCGGAGAGTTGTCCAGTCGCCGCCTGGCTCTGCTGCTGCGGGCGGCGGTGCAGAGCACGTCTGGTCATCTCGCCGCCTGGCTGCTGCAGGCGGCTGTCTGGTCGGTTTCTTGTCGGGCGATCAGATCATGGAGATGCTGTCGGGAGACAGGCGGGAGGCACCCTGTCACCTCACCATCAATGCGAATATTTGGGGAGCTGGTCAACCGAGTTCTTCGGGTGGATCGGCCCCTGGAGCCGTGGCGATCGGCACCTGAGGTCGAGCCGGTCGGCCTCGGGCCCGGGCATCGGACATCCGGGACCGGGGGGACCGGCACCCGGGACCGGGGTATCAATGCCGGGCGGGGAACGAAGCCGCTGGAGACAGGCCCCGACGAGCCCGGCCGATGGCTACGGCGCCCCGGGGACGAGCCCGGGGCCGATGGCGATGACGCCCCGGGGACGAGCCCGGGGCCGATGGAGAGATGACCCCCGGGGAACTGACGTGGCCGATGACCCATGCGTCCCCAGGGCATGTGGGACCCCCTGTCCCATTTCGCCGACAACTGTAGATTGCTTTTTTCCTGAAATAAGGTGAGACAAAATGACCTGCTTCTATCCGTACTCAGCGCTTGCGTCATAACGTGAGAACAAGGCTTGTGGAGCAAAGTGGGACTTTCGGCACGAGCACTTGCAGGTCCCGTCTTCTTTCAGCACGTACTCCTGCAGAACTCTTTTACGATAGATTCTACGCATGCCCTTGTCGACACACAATATTTCAAACCTATGCTCTTGTGTACCTTAAGGTATAGCTTGATGTCTTTGGGTCTTATTACTTTTATCTTGCATGTACTTAGTCGGTAGTGTGCCAAAGAAAAGATTATTGTCTGCCATGGAGGGGCCAGCTGCTCTAAACCGATCTCTGAAGTGCGTGCATATATCATGCAAGATAAATTTAACAATGCAAACAAGTGGGAGCCCTCGAACACCACACATCACCTAGTTATAAACCTCTGTCAAATTTGTGGTCATTATGCCGGATCGAGAACTATCTTTGTCAAACAACAAGGCTCATTTCTCCTTTAGCTCATTCTCAATCCACTCCAAAAATTTCTTAATTGACGATGCCGACCTTCTTCTGATACAAGGTCCGTCACTTGGTAGAGGTCCAATAGCTTGTGGAGCATCATCCCCTACAAGGGTAGCCCTCCTGGACTGCTCCTCTGTTTGTTTAGATGTCAGCTCATCCAACCTCCTCCAAATCTCATTGAATTTTTCTCTTGATTCTGGACGCACAACCTCTTGAAAAGATCCATAAGGTGCTTGTTCTTAAACTGCCTATAAAAATTAGCACCTATATGACGCATGCACCATCTACTTCGAACATCGGACCACTTTGGTGGGTACCTCTTATCAACACATCCATCCCTCAATTCCTCAATTGCCCGCAGCAAGCCGGCGTGACGGTCATGTATTAGGCATACGTCTGGCCTCATCCGTACAACTGCAGACTTAACCCATTCTAGAAACTAGTACCAACTATCAGTGTTCTCGCTCTCAACAAAAGCAAAAGCCACTGGTAGAACTTGGTTGTTACCGTCAACTCTAATTGCGTCAATATCTGTCCTCTATACTTTTTGGTCAGGAATGCCCTATCGAAGCAGAGGATAGGACGATAATGCATAAAGGCCTGAATGTAAGCACCTAATGCAAAGAATACCCATTGCAACACACTTTGATTACCATGGTCATTTGACGGAAAAGCTTTCAGGTCGTAGTAGACACTCGGATTTCTCTGAAAAATACAAGCTAAAAGACGAGACAAATTATCATACGATGTTTCAAATGTGACAAACCTCATCTCCACAACCTTCTGTTTCGTCCTCCATGCCTTCGCATAACTAATTGTGTATTTAAATTTCTCCTTAATATGTCTAACGATTGACCTTAGTTCATACCCCAGATTGTTCACAATGTGAGAGTACATCTCTGTTGCAATAAATGCATGTCAAGTTTCTATGGTATTTCTTGACACCTTGTAAGTGACATGAATGCTCGGTCACGATTAAAACTTGCAAATAATCCTTCCATTTACCCTTGAACGCGTGCACCCGCCATAAACACTCATCCTTTACGCACTTCATTTCATACACCGACTTGCTTGACTTCACAACCGAGAACTCCCTCTGAAGTGACACCACCCAGTGTTCCACTGCCTCTTTCAAATCCTCTATGTATGCATACTTAGCCCCTTGGATGACCTCGTTCTCCTTGTACTCCCATGACACATGATGCCACTCAGAGATAACAAGCCCGGAAAAGTCCTCGTTGGTCCATTCTGCCGTTATTACATTGTCCTTATCAGACGAATTATCATCCTCTGCATGCTCGTTTTCAGCATCTTTCCTATCTATTTTCTCAACGATAGTGTCGATTAGTTCTCCCTCCTCTGCCGCACCTGTTGGCTATCTATCTTCTTCATTCTCTCCTTCATTTTCCTCCATTGTTTCGGCATCACCTCCCATCGCACTTGGACCCTCATCATCTTGCATGGCCATTGCAACGGTGTTATCCTTCTCGTACACCAACGCAAGTATGCCAAGTGACCAACCACGTTGGAATGCATTCTTCACGTACTATCTCTAAGTGGCAGTGCAATCCACCGGTATCAATTCCAAAAAAAACCTTCGACTGTATGATTGACTACAACATACACAATTATTGCATTGATCTGGGGGTCGACTCGAAAGCCTCGCATCAACCAGTTACACACTGACCCGAAACTTCTCTCGCTAGCCTATCAATGCCCTTAGTCGTTGAACTGAACTCCGATAGATCTACACCATGTGGACAATACCTAACATTCCCTTGCCCATGAAATAACTAAAATATCACCCTATTTGACATCTCTGTCGATGAAAAAATAGAGTTAAACTAGGTACCAACATTCTCCTCACATCTAATACCGTGTAATCGACATTTTATAACTACCATCTCTACACAAATTACATCGCCTAACAGATTGACTAAAAACCTACGGATCTACGAGTAACAACTTATTTTCACATAATACTATACACGTAACTAGTACAATATTACATCAATTCTTGACTAGAAATAGAAATTGCAAAGGGACAATAGACTTTACCTGCAGACGAATCCGCAAACCGGTAGAGCTTCGCTGCTTTCATTCACCTTCGCTCTCATCTCTCTCTTCTTTTTTCTGTTATTTTTGGTGAATTTTATGAATTTTTCAAAGGCTCCGACGGGGTTTTATACTGGGCCAGCAAAAAATGGCCCTCTCAAAGAGCGATTTTTAACACTTTTGCAGGCAGCACCCTACCTCAGAGGCCAGGGAGCCACCATTTATACAGGCGGCCCCCTGGCTGGCCAAAAACCGCCCTCCTAGAGGGCGGCAAGGGGGCCACCTACAAAATTGGCCGGCCGCGGATCAGCCATTTTGCAGGCGGCCCCCTGGCTAGCCAAAAACCACCCTCTAGTAGGGCGGCAAGGGGCCACTCGCTAAAGCAGTGGCCCCGTGGGTCGGTGTCTTTACAGACAGCCCCCTTGCCGCCCTCCTAGAGGGCGGTTTTTGGCTGGCCAGAGGGCCGCCTGTAAAATTACAGACGGTCATCGGCTACGTCATTAAAACGCCCTCCTAGAGGGCGTTGGGAGTATATTTTTATAAATTTTTGAAAAAAAATATACTTTTGTAAATATTTTTTAAAAAATATAAAAAAAAATCGTTTAAGACCTCGTTTGGATAATTGGATGGGCCTCAATACCGGGCAGATCACATGTGTGGATTAGGATTATGGACTAATATATTGGCCCATATACATGGCTGGGGTGTACTGAGGCCCATCTAAACAAAGCCTCGTAAGGGAGAAAATTCAGTATTGTTATTCATCTATATGTCACATTGCTTCTTGTGTAGGATAACATATTTAGAGTAAATTATACGGTATGAGAACTTGGTGGATTGGTGTGAATATTATAACAATATTTCTGAATTAAAAACAATTTTGAAATATCTGAGATTGGTGCTGGTAGCGAACGACAATCAGTGATTGCGAAACCGCTGGTTACCACCACGCGGTTACTGCAGTAACCGACCAAACCACCGGGGTACGGTAAGGGTAACCGGCGGTTTGGTTTAAGCAAATTTCAACCGAATTTAATTTTTTTAAAAAAATAAAAAAATCCAAAAAAATTCTAGTATGTAGTACTTGAATTATGGATCACTAAGAAAATTCGTGAAAATAATGAAGTTTACTCCATATTTTAGAGATCCATCGAAATTGAAAAAAATACGAGATGAGTTAGGATATAATTTCTACTTTATTTAAGTGTAAAAACGATAGCAAGGGTTATGCAAAAAAATGCAATATTATATATTTTTTCTAGAGATATCCATAATTTTTTTCTTGAATTTTCTATAATTTTTTAGAATTTTTACTACGTTTTACAATTTTTTCCATAATTTTTTTTTGCTTCAACATACCGCAGTATCGCGCGGTAACCATGATCTTATCATGAGATTTAAAAATTTTGAATTTAAATTTTTGGAGATGAAATTCATGCGGTTTTGGGCGGTAACCGCCATACCTTGGGGGAGGGGGCGGTAACCTCCCCCAAACGGTATGGCAATCCCTAACAATGTCTTCCAGAACTCTAGATCGACGAGTCAAATTAAGAGACGGTGAGAGTATATTCACGGTTTCGCACCGTCGCACCTGTGTCTTAAAAGTCACAATACGATTGTTGAACAGACAAGGTACTATCATGCTAGCACCGACGTTAGCAGCTAAACACGATCCATCTTTTGCTTTTTAGCTTATAAGTTGCTGCCAAATTTTAATTTTTAAAACATAATTTTGGAATTAATTTTGGGTTTTTTCATTGTAGTTGATTTTTTAGTATTTGTTTTTAAATCGCTAAGGACACATATATAAAGTAAAAGTTTTACTCACAAATTATTTTTTCGTCACTGGTATTTTTGGTTGTTGGTAAGCTATTACGGCTTATAATTAGCTATAGGCAAAACGACGATATCTAGAATTCTAGATTGATGAGCCAAGTCCGGGGGTTGGACATATATTTGCACCACCGCTGTAAAAGTTGGAATACGATTATAGGAGAAATAAGGTAACACTAATAATGAGAGTGATTTTTTTAAGCAAACTAAGCCAACATAGATATATTAAAGCTCATGGAGCACACAACAAGATTTGCTAAAGGATTCTCAAACATGGACAAATAGGTCCTAGAAATAAGTAAAAAAAGGACTTCAAAAGAGATGAAAAAAGCGAGGTCTTGACTTTGCTTCTTATTCTGCCCCGAAAACCTACTCGATTAAGCCGATGACGACAACGGAGATAGCGAGGTTGGCTACAGCAGATGACACCAATCCGTAAACCGAAAAGAGACCTCCAATAGCAAGAGATTTGGGCAAGCTTCACGAATAGAGGAAAACTCAATCAAACTATGAAAATGTTTCGCCTGAGAGAAGGACATGCATCAAAGTGATAGCAAAATCCTTGTTCGAGTTCAAATTGTCTAGCGCAACCTCCCTTTTTGGAGACGGCGGAAGACTAACCCCTTTTTTGGAGCATATCTGTTGCACTCTTAGCAGCAAGCGTCGGTGGCGCACCCCACAACCGCTGACAGATGGCAGATGCTGGGGAGAACTCCAGCAAATCCATCCATGACCAACAACAATTGAGTCAAAGGAGATGGACACAGATACTTCTTTTGATCTATACAAGAAAGAGGGAAGAAGAGGATCAACAACGGGATTAACCCAACAATGGGAAGAACCTAACCACTCCTTAGATCCCTTCCCCCCTCTCGACTTGCCGGTGAGCAGCGGCCACCAGAGATGGAAGGGGAAAAGGGTTTGGGCAAGAGAACAAGAAATCACCTTTGTGGGATATGTGATTAACTTGTATTATGCGGATAATTTAATGTTCATGTCCTATATGATACTCTCCTAGTTACACTTATGATGCACTGAACGCAAATACGTTCGCTTGTGTTTTATTATCAAAACAAATAACTATCATAGTCGATAGAATGTACAAGTACCAATTTCACACGCTGGAGATCCAAGGCACACAAAGTAGTTGATTTTGTTGTTTTCCTCTTTTGGATCAAGATGGACCTATACATCTGATACGGATTGTTCGAATCAAAAGGGTGAGATAAGATTAAGAAGTTAGAGATGAAAGTGCATCTAACCTCTAAGTGGGTTTTGCTGGATTAATGATAAAGCAGTTAAGGGACTAATGAGTTTATCGAGAATTGTGCAGAGAATTAGTCCCAGATTGCTTGGTGTGGTACATGGAGACCGCCACAAAGACATGATGCAAAACGGCGACGCGACTTAGAGTTTATTTTAAATTCTTTTGAATTTTCTTTTGAGTCGTAGGAAAACCGTACTATCAAGAGGGGTTGCAAGAAGTGTTCCAAGACCACTCAAGTGCTTAAGATCCAAATAGCTGAGAGTCTATCACTTTGGCACAACACATACACTTGGGATGGGCTAATTTTAGTGTCAGGGTCGGAGGCTCCTACCCATAGGGTCGAAGGTTCCGACCAACCACCTTGGTCAGAGACAAAGTGTTGGCCAGAGGTTCCTACCCCTAGGGTCGGAACCTCCTGGCCAAAATCTGTGAGTAACGGCTAAGTGACGTATGCCAATGCCTATAAAGCCCAAACTTGGTTTCTAGCCGTTGGTTGGCCATTCCACTTCATTTCCACTGACTCCTAGCATCTCCTAAGGTTCTTTGAGCTCTCCCAACTAGTTCTAGTGCATCCTTGGTGATTCTTGTGAAGATCTAGTGGGAAATTGAGTAAATTTTGTTGAGAGAAGGCTAGGAGGATCTTGTGCACTTGGGGAGGACACGGATTGGCTGTTTGGAGCTTATTTCTCTTGGAGGGAAACCTCCTAGACGGTTAGGCATCTCCCGCGAGCTTCCCTGAATTGTGGATTGTCCCGGGAAAGTTTGTGAAGGTTAACCTCGCCTCCGCAAGGAAAGGAGGTAAATTCTAGTGGATACTAAGTTGATCTTCGTGGTCGCTTGGTGAGGCAAGGGGTCGATCGAGACCCGGCTCTTTGGAGCTCCTCAACGGAGACGTAGGATCTTTGTGATCCGAACTTCGGGAAAAATCTTTGTGTCTCTGTTGTGCTTTCTCATTATTGCCTTGTTTGTATCATTACTTGCCTGTCTTTATCTGCTACCCTATTACTTGCTTCACTCTTGACCTCTGTAAATTTATCCATTATTGAGGTATCTTGGTAGAGTCAGAACTCTAGGGTCGGAACCTCCGGCGTTCTTGGCCGGAACCTCCGACCAGCCCTCTCGGCCAGCCCGAGAGAGCCGGTCGGAGCCTCCTACCATTTTGGTCGGAGGTTCCTACCAATATTTTACCGCTGCTTTTGGAGAATTTTTCAGGAACGCCTATTCACCCCCCCTCTAGGCGACATCAACGGGCTTTCAATTAGTATCAGAGCCTAAACTCCTAAGAAGCTTAACCGCTTGGAGTTGATCCGAGGATGTCGACTGAGAAGGTGGTTAATCCTACCGGAGGTCAAGAAGACGGAGATGGCTCGACTAGCAAGTTAGGTGGAAGAAAGGGGGCTGCTTTTGACCTTGATTACAACAAGTTTATCCCTCCTCCTCAGCAATTCATCTCCGTGCCTTCCGGACGCGCTTCCCATTTTGACGGGACCTTCTATAGCGCGTGGAAGCACAAGATGAAATTGCATCTAATCTCGTTGCATCCAAGTGTTTAGAAGATTATGTGCACAGGTGTGACGGATGCTCCGGAGGAAGGAGAGGAGCCTACACCGGCTCAAGAGGCTCTTATCCACCGCAATCTCAAGCCGCAAGTGTCATCCTCAACTCCTTGAGTCCCAAGGAATTCAACAAGGTGGACCAACTCGAGGAGGCCAAGGAGATTTGGGATATACTTCAATTGGCGCATGAAGGATCCCCCGGTGTACGAGAGTCCAAGATCGAGTTGCTTGAGGGACAACATGGGCGGTTTGTGATGGAAGACGACGAGACGCCACAAGAGATGTACGATCGCATGATGGTCATTGTCAACAAGATTCGTGGTCTTGGTGGTGATGACATGACCGATCATGTGGTCGTCAAGAGGCTCCTCCGCACGATCGCCCCAAGGAACCCCACCTTGGTGACCCTCATCCGGGAGATGAAGAACTTCAAGAGACTCACCCCAAGCGACGTTCTCTCGAGGATCATCTCATATGAGCTGCTCGAAGAGGAAGCCAAGGAGGTCAAGCAACTTGCCAAGAGTGCCGCAATCGTCAAGAAAAAGGAAGTTGCTTTGAAGGCAAAGAAGGAGCAAGCCTCAAGCGACTCCGAGAGTGAAGATGAAGACTTCGCTCTTGTGGTGAGGAAGTTCAAGCATTTCTTTCGTCGAGGCGGATTTGGCAAGGATAAGAAGGAGAAAGACAAAGGAAGAAGGCAATCCAAGCAGGCGTGCTACGAATGCAAGGAGTACGGCCATTTCATCGCCGATTGCCCCAAGCTCAAGAACAAGAGTAGCAAGTCCAAGGTGGTAAAGAAGAAGACCGGGCGTGCTCATATTGGAGAGGAATGGTTGTCCAATGATGAGGACGACGACAAGGAAGAAGGCGATGAAGGAGGGGTTGCCACAATTGCTGTCAAGTCGTCGTTGGGATTTGAGGAGCGACTCTTCGACAACTTAAGTGACGACAACCACTATGAGCCCACTTGCCTCATGGCACAAGGGCGAAAGATAACCTCAACATCCAAACCTCCTCCAATTGATGATGATGAATTTAGTAATGATGAAAGTGAGGATGACATGGATGAGATGCTTAAGGGTTTTAGCAAGCCGGCCATGTTACAATTGACAAAACTTATGAAGACATTAGAGTGTAAAGAGAAGTCCCTCGAAAGGCAAGAGGACGTGCTCATCCTTGAAAAGGAGAGAAACCTTACCCTAGAAGAGAATTTGGCTAAGGAGAAGGAGAGCGTTAAGGAATTGACCAAAGAGCTCTCTTTGGTCAATAACTCAATGGCTAATCTAAAGAATGTGAATGAAACACTTCAAAAGAACCTTGTGAAAATGGACCAAAATCACAAGGCTCTTGAAGTGCAATTTGACACTCTTTGGAATAGCGCCTTTACCTCCAATGAGATCACCAAGATCTCTAATGCCTCTACAAGCAACGGTTGTGCAAAATGCTATAATTATGATTTGGATGCATATGCTACTAACCTTAAAGCTTTGGAGGCGCTCAAAAAGGAGAATGAGCGGTTGGGTACTTTGGTGAAGTTTGGATGTTTGAAAACATTCCAATCCAAAGATACCCTCTACAAAACCCTCACAACCCACTCCAACAAGAATGGCTATGGTCTTGACTTCTCTCCTCATGAAAGTAGACCATCCAGAAGGACTATGGTCAATGGGAAGCAATGCCTAAAGTTTGTGAAAGAAGGAGCTTCGTCGCAAGCCGAGGAGGTAAAAAGTTCCTCGGTCAGTCTGGGGGTCGGAAGCTCCGACCATATAGGCCGGAGGTTCCGACCAAGCCTCCCGGCCAGGCCGAGAAGGCTTGTCGGACGTTCCGACGGAACATGTAGGAGGTTCCGACCAGTCAACCCAGACAAACAGAGAGTTCTGGTAGGAGGCTTCGACCAAAATGGTAGGAGACTCTGACAAGGAAAACTGTACTATGAGTCATATGAGATCATCAAGGATCACCGCGGTAAAGTGATTGCCCACTTTATTGGTGATTGCTATGAAGAGTACAGGGCTTGTGTGTGGGTGCCCAAGGCGCTTGTGACTAATGCTAAAGGACCCAAACTTAGACAAGTTTGGGTACCTAAATCCCAAGCTTGATTTCTTTTTGTAGGCATACTCCTCCGGTGGATCGAGTTGGGTTGTTGACAGCGATTGCACCAACCACATGACGGGAGAGAGGAGTATGTTTGCAACCCTTGACGAGAATGGAGGAGATCACGACAATATTGTCTTTGGAGATGATGGTAAGGGCAAGGTAATGGGTCTAGGTAAAATTGCCATCTCCAATAATCTATCTCTCTCAAATGTTCTTCTCGTTAAGTCCTTAAGCTACAATCTATTATCGGTGTCTCACTTGTGCAAATTGAGCTATAATTGCTTGTTTACCGATGAGTATGTTACCGTCTTTAGAAGAGATGATAATTTCGTCGCATTCAAGGGAAGGTTGAAGGGAGATCTTTATCTAGTAGACTTTGACCTAGATAAAGTGAATCCGGAGGCTTGCTTGATTGCAAAATCCTCAATATGGTGACTTTGGCATCGAAGGCTAGTCCATGCATGGATGAGGAACTTATCGAATCTTCTAAAGGGGGAACACATCCTCGGGTTATCTAACGTCACTTTTGAGAAAGACCGTGTGTGTAGCGCTTGTCAAGCCGGGAAGCAAGTAGGGAACCCACATCCCGTAAAAAACATAATGACTACCTCAAGGCCATTGGAACTACTTCATATGGATCTCTTCGGTCCCGTGGCCTACCTAAGCATCGGAGGTAACAAATATGGGCTCGTAATTGTTGATGATTTTTCTCGCTTCACTTGGGTATTCTTTTTACAAGATAAGAATGAAACCCAAGGAATTTTCAAGAAATTCACAAAGCGAGTCCAAAACGAGTTCGAGCTCAAGATCAAGAAAGTTAGGAGCGACAATGGGGGAGTTCAAGAATACTCAAGTAGAGGAATTCCTTGAAGATGAGAGGATTAAGCATGAGTTCTCCGCTCCATATGATCCACCTTAAAATAGAGTGGTGGAGAGGAAGAACCGGTCTCTTGTCGAGATGGCAAGGACTATGCTAGATGAATACAAGACCCCGGACATCTTTTGGGCAGAGGCGGTGAACACCACGTGTCACGCGTTAAATCGCCTCTACCTCCACAAACTTCTCAAAAAGACGGCATACGAACTCATCACCGGTAACAAACCCAATGTCTCCTACTTTTGTGTTTTTGGTTGCAAATGTTTTATTTTGAGTAAGAGACCTCGCTCATCCAAGTTTGCTCCAAAAGTGGATGAAGGATTTCTACTCGGATATGAGTCAAATGCTCACGCCTATTGTGTTTTCAACAAGGTCTTCGGAATTGTTGAAACCAGGAGAGATGTGACATTTGATGAAACTAACTGCTCCCAAGTGGAGCAAGTTGAGCTTGAGATGCTAGGTGAAGGAGTCACGGGACACGACATCGAGAAAAAGGCAATTGGAGAGGTGAGGCTGCTGTAACAGCCCACTTTTGTTGTTTGGTGCATAAAACCATTTTTTCCATCTGCATGCTCTTCATGTCATCTTTCATGCATAAAAAAAATCTCAGCCAACGGGTTAATGATCGTCCGATCTGTATAAACCAGCGCCTAGGGGCAAATCTGTGCAGGCGCAGGCGGTGTCAATGGAACGGACCATCCCCTCCGTGTCTGGACGGTCCGCTTCCCTTGTCCCGCGCCCGCGCCCTCTCTCGGGCTCTCTCTCTTGAGTCCGCGCCCTCGCGCCCGGACTCTGCTCCCGAGCTCGCGCCCGGACTCTCTCTCCCGACCTCGAGCTCGCGCCGCGCCCGCGCCCGCGACCCCGACCTCGCGCCGCGCCCGCGCGCCCTCTCCTGCGCCCGCGCCCTCCCGCGCCCGTGCCCGGGCTCTCTCCCGAGTTTGCGCCCGCGCTCGCCCGAGCCCGCGCCCTCTCCCGATTCCGCGCCCTCTCTCGCGAGCTCGCGCCCGCGCCCGTGCTCCCGACCTCGCGCCCGCGCCCTCGCTCCCCTCGCTCCCGAGCCCTCGCTCCCGAGTCCGCGCCCTTTCTCGCGCCCGGACTCTCTTTCTCCCGACCCCGCGCCTGTGCTTTCACCCGAGCCCGCGCCCGCGCTCTCTCTCTCCCGAGCTCGCACCCGCGCCTGTCTCGCGAGCCTGCGCCCTCGCCCGCGCATTCATCCGATTGGTTTCGGCGTCAACCCAGAGGCAGTCCTAAAGTGTGAATCTTCGACTCGTGATGCTATCCGTTGTGCTCTGTCCTCCATCGTCCAAACGAGATCACGCCAGGATCTCTCTCCGCCCGTGCGGCTCGGCCAGGTGGCTTCCTCTGCGCGCCCCAGACCACGTGAGAGGGAGTGGCAGAGCCGCCTTGGGACCTCGCGAGATGCCCCCGACAGCCTCAGCAGCGCCCTGCCCTGTCCCATCTGTCTGCTGCACGCTTGCCCGCGCACACGCCATCGCAAGACCGTGGAGCAGAGCAGCGCCCCTCCCCTCTCCTCTCCTTCCCTGCCTTCCTTTTAACCAAGCCTATGCCCTCCTGCCTCCCCAGCTCGCCCTCTTTCTCACGCACCCAAGGACCCAGGCGATTGCCCCTTGGTTCGCTGAGAACGTGAGGTGCCGCCCACGGCGCCGGCGAGCACACGCTTTTCGTCTGAGAGCTCCGGTGAGTTTTACCTTGTCTCAGCTGTGTCACCACGCGTTCTTGCCCGACCTAACTCCGTTTTTGCCCTCGGCAGGCGGCAGGCACCACCGCAGCCCCATCGCGTTTTGCAAGGCCGACCGGGTGCCGCCGTGACCTTCCAGCCGCTGAACTGCGCCCTGGTGAGTTAGCGCTGTCCTGGCCATATCACCATCTTCCCTTCACTCTTTGAGCTCATCATAGCACTTGTCTGCAGCCTCCATCACGAGCGACCCTGTTGCCGAGCCGACCACCGCCTCAACGTCGCACCCCACAGCCTGCACTCTTCGGTGAGCTTCTGTTTCTGCATGTACCTCCTTTTTATTCCTGGGAGGCCACTTGTTCTCCCCACGTCCTTGGCTTGGCCTGTCATGCCATTCCTTTGCCATCCGCCCAAGCATCACCACCGTGGCCATATGTGTGGATGAGGCTCAATCGGAGCATGGCCGCTTGTAGTAGAGCCCTTCGATCTTGCATGCAGGACCCCTAGAGCTTCCCCACGCCCCTGCATCACTAGCCATGCACTAGAGCATGAGAAGATAGAGGTAGACAAGCCATGCATTAGCTTGGCTTTCCACCGAACACCTTAGGTGCGCTTGTGTTTGAGTGAGTAGCAGCCACCCCCTTCAGCCCCATGCAAGCCGGGTTGGGCCCTCTAGCATCAGAGCAGGATAAAACCCGAGTAGAGTAGCTGCTGTCGTTTTCCCGTTTTTGCCGGTTATCGTTAACGTGCGAAGATGTGTAGTTTGCTCGTGCAAAGACATCGTTTTTGGACCGAGGCGTTCGCCACTACCGAAGCCTTCCCGTAGGTTCCACTTGTACATCCAGTGACCCCTAGGCCCTAGAAACCCTCCACGCCCCCAAATGCCTTAGATTAAAACTTCACGCCCGGTGGATTTCACGTGTTAGGCCGTTTTAGTGACGTGTGAGCGTGTGCGATTAATATCCTAGCGAGTTGGAGTATATCCACTTTTGGGAGTTGTCCTTAGATTCACAGCAGCACACATGTAGGTTTCGTACCATAAAAATGCCCCTAGAACCAAAAACGTCCCAAATAGACCACCCGTTAAGTCGGTAGAATGTTTTCAGCCGTTTCTGCAGTTCGGTCGAGCGAAAACGCTGTTTCTCATTTATTTTCGATTTTAGGACAGAGCAGACTTCGTTTAGCCGTATCTCCCTCATACAAACTCGGATTCAAGCGATTCTTTTTCCTAAATTCATCTAAAATCATGCACTTGCATATTCTGCAAAAATATTTGTACTTCCTGTTCTGTTAAATATTTTGCCGTTGTTTTCATTGCATTCGTTTGGTATTCTCGTAGAACACGACGTTGTTGACCCGGTTGTGGAGGGATCAGAAGAGTTCCAAGAAGTCCAGGAACAAGGCAAGCACCCCCTTGATCAATTGCTCCTATATTTCAAACTTACAAACTATATTGATTGCAAACTATTATGCATGCGATGTTTTACTTGAAAATGTGTGGGAATCTTGGGTAGTTAACCTCTTGTTGCATATGCCCTATCCTTGTTACTTGAGTATCATGAATTCCTTGTCACTTATGTTGCCACTGAAAATTTGGGTTCATGTGGTTGGGAAGATGTCAATAGGTATGCTTAGTTTGCTTTTTAATCAAGGCTACTTGTTACTTGATTTTGGGATGTTGGGAAAAAGAAGCATTTGCGAAATTATGGAAATGAACAGTGGGTATTCTTCCCCTGTGCTCTTGGTGGAAAACAAAAACTGAAAACAAGCTTTTGGACTTGGGCGAGTGGATGTAGTGTTCGGTGCCTTGTTGTGGTATCGATTAGGTGGTTGTCTCGCCCGGGTCACTAAGGACTGATTCTATGGTGTAGCTAGAACCAAGAAGCACAGTGCAAACCACATGTGGCTCTTGTGGGGAGTTCCTAGCTTAGTATATTGTTGATACCTAGCAATAGACCCGCCGGTGGTAGTTGTAGGTCATTTTTGTTGACATTGGGATAGTGCGGGTTATGGTTTTTGTCCATAGCCCGAAGGTACCTTGATTATTGTTCAAGGGTGACCAGCACATCGTATGAGCCTTGGGATTTTGGAGGCCTCCCAACTCCCTAGGGATGGATCATAAGCGCGGGATATTGCTAGGTCAACGGTGGAAAGGCTTTGTCATTGATGGTGTGAGCCTCCTGTGTGTAGCTCATGTTGTCCTTGTCATGTGGGTACAGTTGTACACACTCTCGAGAGTTAAAACTATTCGAATAGCCGTGTCCTTGGTTATGGACGACTTGGAAAATTCTCCACCGTAGTAGTTTTAATTTTTGGGAACTGTTTTGGGAAAGATTTTGGTGCGAACGGGATTTCGCTGGGATGGTTGTGGCAGCGTGTTGCCACTGTTGGCTGGCATGGGCAGGGAGCCCATATGGTTGGAAACACTTGGGGGTTATGCTTATATACTTGTTTGCTGTGGTAGCTTGATTTACAAAAATTTCGTTGCAAAACCGCAATGTTTTCGCTATGTATATATGATTTATGCAAACTGCAGGACCTGAACCATCCCTTGTCTATCTTCGCATATTATGGAATACCATTGCAAACACTATAAGTCTTGCGGAGTACGTATTGTACTCACACACGCTTGTGTGACTTCTTCTTTTTAGAGATGGTTGAGGAGGACCCGACAATCGGGTACTTCTATGCAGCGGGTTTTGGAGACGACAACGACGATGCTTACTAGGGCTTACCGGTTGGTTGCCTGTGGGCGGGCAGAGGCATACTTGCTAGTTTTTGGTGCCTCTATTATCTTGTTTCCGCTGTTGAACTCTTTGTTAATTTGCTGTTCTATTTGGCCGGTCGGCTTCTATGTAATCGCTAAAGTCTAGACTCTTGTACGACTTATGTTTGGTCCGCTGTGAGCTGAACCTGTGATGTATGGATTATGATGCCAATGTTGAATGTGTGTGCTAGCAATTGATCGTGGGACTAGCACGGTACACACATAGGGTTCGGGGTCAAACCCGGGTCCGACAGCTGCTAGAAGAGTCGAAGGAGCAAAGAGGGACCGAACAAGCTCCTTCCACTCAAGCGGCGCCCTCAAGCACAAGAGTTGATCAAGGGGACGATCTAGCACGAGTGGATGGGATCGATGCCGAGGGCACTAGTGAGCCAAGAGACACCGTGCGAGCTCAAGTCCCCTCGGTGCATCATCCAAGAATTCACCACACTATGCAAAGAGATCATCCCGTTGACAATATTCTTGGTGATATCCAAAGAGGGGTAACCACTCGCTCTCGGGTCGCTAACTTTTGTGAGAATTACTCCTTTGTGTCGTCTTTGGAGCCAATTAGGGTGGAGGACGCACATGATGATCCGGATTGGGTGATGGCCATGCAAGAAAAGTTGAACAACTTCACCCGCAATCAAGTGTGGTCATTAGTGGAGAGACCCAAACAAAACTTCATCGGCACCAAGTGGGTCTTCCGCAACAAGCAAGACGAAACTGGAGTAGTCACTCGCAACAAAGCACGGTTAGTGGCTCAAGGGTTCACTCAAGTCGAGGGCCTCGACTTCGGTGAAACCTTTGCACCGGTTGCTCGCCTTGAGTCCATTCGAATTCTATTAGCTTATGCCGCTAACCATGATTTCAAGCTTCATCAAATGGACGTCAAGAGTGCGTTTCTCAATGGAACAATCTCCGAGTTGGTATATGTGGAGCAACCGCTCAGGTTTGAAGATCCCAAACATCCAAATTATGTCTACAAGCTTCACAAGACACTCTACGGGCTCAAGCAAGCCCCTAGAGCTTGATATGAATGTCTTCGCGACTTTCTACTAAAAAATGGCTTTGAAATAGGCAAAGCCGATACTACTCTCTTCACTAAGAAATTCAAGAATGATTTATTTGTGTGCCAAATTTATGTCGATGACATAATTTTTGGCTCTACTAATCCCTCTTTTAGTAAAGAGTTTAGCAAGATCATGACTAGAAGGTTCGAGATGTCGATGATGGGGGAGCTCACTTTCTTCCTCGGGTTTCAAGTCAAGCAACAAAAGGATGGAACCTTCATCTCGCAATCAAAGTATCTCAAGGATATTCTCAAGAAATTGAAGATGGAGGGAGCCAAGCCCATCAAGACTCCAATGCCAACAAATGGGCATCTCGACCTCGACGACAATGGCAAACCGGTGGATCAAAAAGTATATCGCTCCATGATTGGATCTCTTCTTTACCTTTGTGCATCTAGACCGGATATTGTACTTAGTGTGTGCATGTGCGCTCGCTTTCAAGCAGCGCCTAAAGAATGTCATCTTATTGCCGTAAAGAGAATTCTAAGATATTTGGTACATACTCCTAATTTCGGTCTTTGGTACCCTAAAGGTTGTAATTTTGAGCTAATTGGATATTCCGATTCCGATTATGCCGGGTGTAAGGTTGACCGCAAGAGCACAACGGGGACTTGTCAATTTCTTGGACGGTCTCTTGTTTCTTGGGCCTCCAAGAAGCAAAACTCCATTGCCCTAACCACCGCCAAGGCGGAGTACATAACCGCCGGCTCGTGTTGTGCTCAACTCCTTTGGATGAAACAAACTCTTGAAGACTATGGCTATAAAATGACCAAAATCCCACTCCTTTGTGACATGAGAGCGCCATCAAAATAGCCAACAATCCCGTCCAACACTCAAGAAACAAACATATTGACATACGCCACCACTTCTTGAGAGACCACGAAGCCAAAGGAGATATCGCCATTACCCATGTGAGAACCGAACACCAACTTGCCGATATCTTCACCAAACCCTTAGATGAGAAGAGGTTTTACGAGCTTAGGAGTGAGCTCAATATCTTAGATTCTCGAAACATTGCATGACTATGTGCTTGACTAATCAATAGTCAAAAATTGGTCAAAAGGATGTCCATCAAAGTGAGCTTCTGTATTTTTTAGGCCTTTTCTTGTGTAGAAAATGGTCTTAATACTGAGAATGGAGCTCCAACATTTCCAAACTCATTTTCTCAAAATATTGCGAAAATCCTTGTGTGATAGTTTTCCATTTCGAAATTTTGGTTCTTTTCATTGTTGATCTTCATTTGTGACCATTGTTATGTGCTTATTGATTGCTGCTGGTCACATATGGTTCAACGGCAAATCATGTCCACTTCCTTTGGGCCAAAATACCTTGTTTTTCCTTCCTTCCAGAAAAATCTGGTCGAAGGTTCCGACCATCCGGCCGGAGGCTCCGACCCAATATCCCTGACCAAAAAATCTAGCCAGAATCTCCGGCCCCTGTGCCCGAAGGTTCCGGCCCACCATCCGTTTTTCACCCTTGTGCGCGGCTGGGAGCTCTTCTCTCTCCTCATTTCATCCCCTCTCAGCCCTAACTCACTCCTATTCTTCATTTGGGTGATTTTCCACTCCAACCATCAAAAATCTTCGGGCATTCACGTTTCCTTCCTCTTTGGTGGTCGGAAACTCCGTCCTATCGATGTTTTTGCACTCCCTCATCTCAAGGTATTGGTTTCAATCTCCTTCCTTAGGTTTTCATTTTTTAGACCCGATCTCTCAACATGTGAACCTGTTGACACCGAAAATCACCGGCAGCGTTGGGAACGAGCCGGTGATATGGTTTGGCGCCTAGAGACACGCGAAGGCCTAGGAGATTTGCTTAACTCCAGTGCAGGTCCTAAAATTCGAGGTTCGTAGGCGTGCTAGTCAATTTGACCCTGCAATTGACAAGGAGAGAAAATATTAGATCAAGGTAGCCCACTTTCCTTAAATGTTCGAAACAGTGCCAACGGCCTCGATTCCCGCCCGGTCATCATACCTCTATAAACCGCTTCGCCTTCCTACCCTCCTTTCTTTACGCTTTCACATCACCAGAGCCCCTTCCACTCCTTTCGAGACCTCGACGAACTCCGCAAACCCAGGCGAACCACTGCGGTCTTATTCTTCAACCTCTGACCTTCTCTCATCTTCTTCCTCCGCAATGGCTTCCGCAATCGCCGTCCCAGAGGTAATCTCCTTGTCTGATCGCCTTCTCTGTCTTGTAACTCAGATTGAATCTGTCGCAATCTTCACCTGTTCTTCGTGTTCTTGTTTACTGTAGAACCTTAGAGGCCAAATCTTGATTCCGACAGCCGATTATCCAAACTACTTCTATCACGGCCCCATGGGTAGTGAAGATCCTACAGATTTCATCAACGCCGAAACTCAACGCATCCCTTTCAAGAATTCCGCCATGCTAGTTAGCGATTGGAGCAACAGTTTTAGGTCATGGCCCAGCAAGCTTCCAGGGTGGAGGAATTGGTATAACAGAGTATCGGCCGCCAAGAAAAACTCTTTGGGACGAAGCAGACATCGGCCACTGCATCAATCTCTCGCTAGCCGAGACGGAGAGGAACGAACCTTTGCTTGCATCGGCCTCGTACTTCTGGTCAAACGCCCTCAACGCCTACCTATTTGGACATGGACCGATGACCCCCAACATTGATAGATGTAACCTTGCTCACTTGCCTCAACACGATGAGTTACATCAACCCCTTCAACCTTCGATTTAGACCTACTCATCGGCTATAGACGAAGAACACCGGCGGTTGGTCCAAATACATATCCATCCATAACAAGGGAACCGGACCAGTCGATGATCGGGAACACGTCGCTTTCCTGAATCTGTGGTTAGAACGGTTCGTTTTCGGCGATGCAACCCTTAGTCCAACAACCAACATGCAATGTTTGGCAGAATGTTTGGCCGATCGGAAACAAGTCCCCTTGGGGCAATATCTTCTTGGTGCCACTTATCAACTGCTGCATCAGGTGGCAGTCAAGTTATCGGTCCCGATTCCAGCTGTCGGCCATATCGGGGGTCCTGGTGGTATTGTGCAGTTATGGCTCAATGTGTACAACATCCAAAGGTCAATTCCGGGACCTCCTTCCTCAATTAAACACTTTTCCAACCGATTCACAAGGAGGAACCAAGAACCCACCTATCGCTGATTGCATTTCTATGAGGCGAAGGCTGCATCGGTTCTTCCCTGGCGGTAAAAAATAACTCGCTCCCGTCGGACTCGGGCCAATGGTTCAAAAGGCCTTTATTATGGACCTTCACAAAACGGATGCCACACTTGTGGTTCGCATATGAAGAGCATCATCATTCGAGATTCCCTCCAATTTCAAATCCTCTTGACGCTCTGACCGATGATGAATCGAAGACCATATTCTATCGGACCATTAGCCCCGTCTTCTACCGATTGGCTTCTCTCAAGGCCGATCACAGCCATCGTATGAATTCTATCACCCAACGGTCAGCTCCCGCCAGCTCGGCCTCGGTCAACTCCCCATCGGCCTATTCTTCATCGATAAACTTCAAGCCCGGGGAAATGTAAATAGCGCTCTGGAGTACGATCGGCTGCGGACACTAACAGAATCCCTATCTTTGGGCACCGCTACCGACGTGGAGGTATGTACTGCCAATACAAAATTTTTGCCCCCGATGGTGGTCAGAATGGAAAAAAACACCTGTTCAATTCATCGGCCATTCACTACTGTTCTCGCCTCAACTCCAACTACGTCGAATCTGATGACGAGGTAACATTCCATCATCCTTAAATTATTCTCTCAATCCATCTCTTACAACTCTATCTGCAGGGCTGTTGATGTGGAAGCCATCGACAACAAGCACCAGTGGCCGGCCGATTATATACCAACCACCATCGGCCAACCCACACCTAGGGCATGATGCTCCCCCTCCATCGGCTCTTCTCCGGGCGCCACGGCCGACAAGACCAAAACGCAAGAAGCTGGCATCTTGCCCTCCTCAAAAGAAGCAGAAAATCATTGCCGATGTCGTGGTCATGGCGCCGCCTACTACTCAAACAACATCGGCTCCTTCATCCCCACAGGTATGTGCTAAGTCTTGATAGTTATCATCTGTTCCCATCTGTCACATTAATCGATCTTATTTCCAGCTTGAATCATCGGCTCTCGAACCTCAACCTTCTGCCGACATCCCTGCAGGCATCAAGCCGATGACTTCTGGCAGCCATTCCATTCCGTCATCTAGCCCTAAAGCCCGATACTGAGATTGCTCCTTACTTCGGCGCCAAACATCAATGGCCACTCTGAAGAATAACCTATTCAACCATCTGATGCCGATGTCACTCTCAAGCTGCCCCTTCCCTGCCCGCCTCATCCTTAATTTCTTCACAACCATACTTTATTTTAACTCACTACTGATCCCTTTACCGATGTCAACCTGCAGTCCTTAGCCGATTTTGTTTTCCTTCGACATCGCGGTAAGTACCTGGAGGCAGATGAAAGAAACAGCCACCAGCGCAACAACCAAGCCATCCTTTCTAGCCGATGTGCGCGAATACCTGCTAAATATCACTCGTCTGCTGGAAAACCCGATCGACGCACTAGTGGAGGATTGCGCGCCGATCCGGGCAAGATTTGTAGAAATTGAACATTCATTTGCTCGAAGAGCCTCGTCGACGCATTGACTCCTGCAGCATACCTGGAATCCCACAAATTCCAACTCGTCAAATTCAGGCAGCGTATAGCCGATCGTGCCAATCAACAGAAGATGATCCAAGACATCCAAACCGATCGGCTATCGGCTCAAACAGAAAAGAAAAAGGCTTGACGACATGGTAGCTGCCCCTTAAGAACTCCGACCCAAACTAGACCAACTGAAGAGAAGGGAAGCTAATTTGCTGGCAGAACTTGAAAAAATCCGCAAGGACATCGAAATAACAGAATCCCGGCTCATCGGCCTACCACAAAGCCATACAAGATCAAGAACCAGAGTTGCAAACAGCAGTGCGTCAAGTCATTCATCGGTGTAAGAACATAAAGACCATTCCAAGCTCCAATGAAGACGATATCCGTGCCATAAATGAAATTGACCAGATCGCCTTCATACGTGCCATTGAAAACAATTCAAAACCATTCTTGTAAAACTTTAACATTGACGCCTGTTTGATGTTGCTCACCAACGAACATGCGTAGATCATCTTTTGCTGTAATATAATCTGGTCGGCTCTGTTGCTTATTATCTATGTGCATCTTCGCTTGATAATATTTATTATTTGATCTAAAGCATATCAATGATATCGGCTATCTTTGGCGATGCAAAAACATCGGCTTTTTTGAATGTTTAGAAATCAGCCGTAACCTAAACCGATTAGGAAAATTGACACCAAACGCTCGGGATAATCACTTCTTAAGATATTTCCATTAAGCGTTTAAACCAAACTCTATTCCTTCAAGATCCTCCAATAATATATATAGCATTGCCAGGTACAACACAATTGATTTCCGATAGGGCCCTTCCCAATTAGGCGACACTGTTCCGAATTTCACTATACTCTTGGACCCGATCGACATAATCAAACTTCCTACCAGATGATCCTCATTAAACGATTTTATTTATTCACCTTTTTGTTATAATGCCTAGCCGCCTTAAGCCTTATTTTCCTTGATCCTCTCAAGAGCCCTTAATCCAAGTATTGAGCAAGAGTTTTGTCAGAATATTTGAT